>CAKXYN010000189.1:1200000-1947969 GCA_935064755.1 Tragelaphus eurycerus | reverse complement strand
TAAAATAAAATACCATCCTCGGAAAAAAAAAAAAAAGAGTAAAGAAGTGAGGGAAGATCAATTCAGGGCAAGTTCATGATTTTATGTGTATCTTTTTAATTGGAGTATGATTGCTTTACAGAGTTGTGTTGGCTTCTGCTGTACAGCAGTGTGAATCAGCTGTATGTATACATATACCCACTCCCTCTTGAGCGTCTCCCCATCTCCCCAGCCCACTTCTCTGGGTCATCACAGGGTGCCTAGCTGAGCTCCCTGTGCTCTTCAGCAGGTCCCTGCTAGCTATCTATTTTACAAAAGGTGCTGTATATATGTCAATGCTATTCTAAGTTAACGATTTTAAAGGGAGCTTGTCCACATATGTTTTGTTAAGTTCAGCCCAAATTAGAGAAAAATCATTGTGAAACACAGATTTTTTTTTTTTTTTTTAAATCAGAGGTTACCTCATGGAAGGAATTTTGTGAATGAAATGCTACAGCCTGATTAGACATTACAACACAGCTATAAAATGCCAACTTAATTATAGCCCCAAATCCTGAACACTATTTTGTGTTACTATCAAGTGAGGCTTTGATATTTTGATATGGAAACACACACGGCAGCCTCTGAAAACCTCTTGTAATTCACACAAGACTTGTGTTCACATTAAGTGATACTCCTGGTTAGCAGAATTTTTTAATTAAATGATCATTTCTTTTACCAATTTTCAAAACAACTCAACTCCCGTAAAGTACAATTCATGTTAAAACTTTGTGAAATAGTATTCAATTTGTCATGGATTCAAAAGAAAAGATAAAAATATGTTAAGTGTTCATTGAGAATAATTATTACTCATGCTCTTTGTAACACCAGTGGTTCTCAATGTTGAGTGCAGATTAAAATCACCTGAGGTTTCTTTCCCACATGCTCATGCTGGGGCTTCATCCACATTAAATCAAAATCTCTGGGTGAGATCCAGGCACTTGTATATTTTCAAAGCCTTCTAGAAGTTTTCAATAGGAAGGCAACGTGGAAAACCATGGTGTTAGACAGAGGAAGGAAAAAGTTAAGCATATTGGCCTGAATTTGTCTAGATTCTATTGTACGTGCAGAAGTTTCCTACAAAAAAAGAAACACAATGACAGGTATCAGACAGCAACGTTTTGGGATCGTTTGTTCCATGTGTAGGATATTTAGAAGACAAAATATTTTCTTAAGCTTCCAGGTCATTTGAATTCCAGAGCAAAAGGATTTAAATTGATCATTTAGTGCACTTCCTGCAACACACACACACACAGTAAATACGTTCACAGAGATAAAACCCGATGTTTGCCCTTCCCAATGGAACTTGCTAGGAAAAATGCCAAATGATCGTGTTAAATGAATCTTGAAAACATAGGTGGAAAAAGGCTACTGAAACTTTTCATAAAATTAATCTGAATTCTAGGCTGGCAAAAAAAAAAAAAAAATGCTCATTTAAAATTTGTGAAAGAACCTTCTTGCAGGCACCCTTAGTTTTACTCTCCCTGTTTTTCTTCCTTTGATGTTGATTTTTTTCAGAGGCTGATCTTTTTAAAACACTGTTTGTGCTCCCATTTTTTCATTCAGATCAGATCAGATCAGATCGTCCTCGTCGTGTCCCTCTTTGCGACCCCATCCCAGCACGCCAGGCCTCCCTGTCCATCACCGCTCCCGAGGTCCTCGCTCGCTCCCGCGTGCTCCACCATCTCTCCTCTGTCGTCCCCTTCTCCTCCTCCCTCCCCCCCCGCTCGGTCTTCTCCATGTCAACTCTTCGCGGGGGCCAATACTGGAGTTCCTTGCATCTTCCTTCATCAATTGATCTCCTTCATACTTTTCTTCTCGTCGACTCTCAGTCTTCTCCACACACATCACATCACTCGCGCTCCCTTCTTCCTCCACTCTCCTCCATCTACCACGACATCTTACGCGCCTTGTGGTAGATGTCTCTCTTCTCTGTGGTCTCTTCCTTCGGGTGCGTCTTTTTTCTGCTGCAGTCACCATCTCAGTGATCTTCGACAGTCTACCTGTTTCCTGTTCCCCATCTTTTCCCTCAGTGTCGTCTTCTCGCTTTGGCTGCCACCTTTTCCTCTCCACTTTCCTTTCTCGGCTTTTGTTCCTCTTCCTTCTCTGGGTGGTGTCATCTGCATTCTGGGTTTTGTTTTCTCCCATCTTTTCCTTGTGTTTCTTCGTCACATTTCTCATGTGTACTCTCATTGTTCATGGTACATTCAGCCTTGACGTACTCCTTTTCCTTTTGGAACCAGTCTGTCTTCCATACCAGTTCTAACTGTTCTTCTGACCTGCATACAGATTTCTTTAAGAGGCAGATTGTACATGTAATGACTGCATTACTCTAAAAAGATTTAAAAAGGCAATAATCTCCACCTCACCATGTCCCTCCTCCCACCCTCCTGAAATAGCTCGTATCAACAACCCAATACAGTCTTCCACATTTTTCCTGTTCATACACAGATTTGCTTTGCATTTATTTAAGGATTTGAATGTACTTTTACAACACCAGGATTGTCTACAGTGCTGCCGTTTTCCATTTATCATAGGATGGTATGTATTCAGATGGGCAGGTGGAAGATTTTTTTCTACTGTGGTCCTCACACTTGAGTCTATAGAATGGTTGTAGCATGGTCCCTTCATCCCTCCCCTGTTGGTAGACATTCTGGCTACATCTGTTTTTCACCACTCCACTCACTGCAGTAATGATACTACCATGGTGGAGATGGATCATGACATCTGAGGTCTCAGCTAGGATTGCCTGAATGGCTAGTGTGTAACTGACCCAGCTCTTTTAAGGCTGTAGGTCTGGGACCTCCTTTTGGCTGATCAGCTGGACAACTTTTTTCTCTCTCAGAGGTCTCTCAATATGGCTGGAGTATAACAACATGGCAGTTTTTAGGTCTCCAAGAGGGAATGATCCAAGCCTCGTCATTGCCTCATACATCCTCACGTTCCATTGGCCAAAGCAAGTGTCATGATCAAGTCCAATGTCTGCATGTGTGTGGTGCAGGGGATGGGTACAGAATGGTATGACTATCGGGAGAAATGGCCCCCTGGAGCCACCTAAGAGCGGTCTTATTTTTTTTACTCTGTTTCACAGCATGTGTGATCTTAGTTCCCAACCAGGGATCAAAGACATACTCCCTGCAATGGAAATGCAGATTCCTAACCGCTGGACTGCCAGCAAAGTCCCAAGAGCAATTTTACTTGGTCGAAGGGTGTATACAGTTTTAATCTTAGTAAATCCTGCAAATCACCTTACTAAAAGGTGCGGCTATTAACATTATCACAAGGAACCTATGAGAGCTCATTTCCAAAATCGATGCACATAGTACATGTTAATTTTTTAATTTAACAATATTATAGGTGAAAACTGGTATCTGCTTAGTTTCCATTTCCTTTACCAAAACTAAGATTGAGAATCTTTTCATGTATTTCCTGTTCGGCCATATCCCTCACGTCTTCTGCAACTGTTTTACATTTTTATATAGGTGGTTGTTGTATAGTTTGGGGAAAATCTTTTTGTGTATTAAGCTCTTCCTTAAGTTATAGTTCAATAGAAACTGTTCTATTAGATTTCTAGACTTCAGCTATACCCTAGATCATTTATTTGATATTATTTTACTTTTTATTATTTTATGCCTGTACCCCCAATACCTGGGACATCTTGAAAGTTCAGTAAATATTTAAGAGGTGCTTCCTTGGTGGGTCAGTGGTAAAGAATCCGCCTACCAACACAGGACACCCTGACTCGATCCCTGGGTCAGGAAAATCCCCTGGAGAAGGAAATGACAACCCACTCCAGTATTCTTGCCTGGGAAATCCCATGGACAAAAGAGCCTGGCCAGCTGCAGTCTATGGGGTTGCAGAGTCGGACACAACTGAAGCAACTAAACAATGACAACATGAGGGCCAGTAGTGATCTTTGGGATTCCAACCTCCCAGAAACCCCGGATTCTGATCTCCAGGCTAGACACTTAGCCAGTAAAGGAGATCATTCTCTTTATTCCCAATTTAGACATACAGTCCTTACATTTGCAGCGAAATAGAGGTTTGGTTTCGTTTTTCTTTGCCCGGGCTTATCCATATGGTGGAATCTCTTCCTGCTTCCCTTAATAATAAGGACTGGTTTTCAGACTTTTTATCGAAATGAAATCAAATTCATTTCATGTACTTTTTGGGGTACTGAGGATTCAAAGGCTACTGACAGAACATCCTTGTCTGAAAAGGTTGTTCTCAACACTCACTGAGTTCTTGAGATGGTCCAAACCAACTGGATGTAAATTGAAGATGCAGTCACTGGAAACCCCTCAGAGGGCAGAGAACAGAGAGGATTAAATGATGCATTCTGCTCCAGCAGTGCCCAGCAAATATGTCCTCATTCACATCTGTTGGTTTCTGTTTGTATGTATTTCTAACATTTTAAGTCATTGTGATGTTGGAGGGCAGAATGGTGTGTGCATAGTTGCTCAGTTGTATCCAACTCTTTGCTACACTTTGGACTATAGCTCACCAAGCTCTTCTGTCCATGGGATTTCCCAGGCAAGAATACTGGACTGGGTTGCCACTTTCCTTCAGGGGATCTTCCCAACCCAGGGAGTGAACCCATGTCTCCTGTGTCTCCTGTGCTGCAGGCAGATTCTTTACCTGCTGAGCTATCAGGGAAGAATACCAAACCCTAAAAAACTGAAAAATGAAAAAGGGGCAAGTAGTCACATTTTATTGTACCTTCAGTCTTATTCAAAGGAAACTTCTTTATGAAGCTCAGATTCTAAAATTTGAAGTCAGCATCCTGCATCCCTTATAGCTAAATGTGTAGTCAGTTTTGAAGCCAAGAGGGAAATTCTCTCAGCACAGCCAAGGAGCTTTGGGAAGTGAGATGGAAAGACACTGTGGGCACCTCTGTCTAGTTTCAGATGAAATACTTGCCTGCATGTTCTGAACCACCCCACAGATGAAAGGCCACTACAAACCCCAGCCTTGTCAGTTTGGTCCAGCATATATATATATATATATATATATATATATATTTTTAATCTGATGCTCTCCAAACTTAGACCTTGAGGCAGAGACCAGGTTTAAGAAGAGGTGATACTTTTGGAACAGAAGATGATCTAGTGAAGAAAAGGCAAGACTTTGAAAAATTATATATATATTTTTATCTCCCCCTTGGCATCTCTATTTGGGCCAGGGGCAGTTATGAGAGTTAGCATAGAATATCTCAGCATGTCAGGCTTGTAAAGCACAAGGGGAATCTTAAGACAGCTGAAGAGTCTTTTCATATGGCTATCAGTGAAGTGGAGCCGGACCCTACAGTCCTTGCCCTGCATGTCCTCAGTCTGCCTTTGTCTGCGTAATAACTTTAGCCAAAGAATAAGTTAACAGAGAAGTGAGAAAATGCAGAAACAAAGGAACCAAATAGTAGTAGTTTAGTCACTAACCATAGTCAGGGACCTTCAGTTCCTTCTTAAGGGCTAAAGATAATATTCTGAGCCATATCTTGGGAGCTGTCTTGTAGATACTGAAATCCCCCCAGGTGGAAGAAGTTAACTACGTGATGACCAGACTGTAGGCATGACATAGCTGTCACAATGCTAAGAATTGGCCTCAAGAAAATGGAAGCAGACTGAACCTGGAACTGAAGGTTAACTGTACTTAAAACAATCAAGATTATGCTGGTCAGATCACTGATGACCAATTTCAAGATGGCTGTCAGAGCTGACTGTGCTATTTCTGCATGGAGCCCTCTCCCTCCATCTGTAATGTAAAAGCTCTTGACCCCTGATTGTCAGTGGGGGGAGTCGGCCTTTGGACAGATGTCTGCCCTCCCCACCGACCCTCAGTTGCTGGCATCCAGAATAAAGCAAACTTAACTTTCCACTAACTTGGCCTCTTTATTGACTGTTGAATAGCAAGCAGCTGGATCCCGTTTTTGGTAACACCAAAAGAAATCAAATATTACATTTTACTCCAGTGGTTCTCAGCTTGGGTATATTGGCAGGGACATTTAGGGACATATTTTTGTAGGAGACAGGTTCGCTACTGGTGTCCAGTGGTTAGATGCCACCCCATTGTGCGGCTAAACACCCAGCAGGGCACAGAAGGGCTTCCCAAAACAGAATTATTTGGCCCAAGATGTCCAGGTTGAGAAACTATGCCTGATGGTATTTCAGCTTGGCAAGCTCAGAGATGTGCTCTTAATTAATTTAGAGAATGTGAGCTGTAGCATAAAACTGAGCAACAGGTGGCATCCATTGGCCCCGGAGAGTGATGGGAAGATCAAGGTCGGAGTAACCTGGGCCAGGTTCTCCACACCTGAACAACACTGTTACCTAAGCCAAGTGTGGAACACTCACAGTCAGAGAGACGACACTTCCGGAGTTAATTTAGTGTTTGTGCAGTGGATCCACTAATTAATTAGAATTTATTTTTATATTTCTATAATAATATAACTATAAATTATTTATAATAATGTTATTTTATTTCTGTAATACACATATCATTATATTTTATTAATTAATTAGTTTATTATGTTTTACTTTATTTTTAGAGGAAGCTAAAATATCTTTTGAAAAATGAATGGTCAGGGCACTAAAACCTTTAATTATCATGCAAACTTTCATCCTGAACTTCAACACTGGCTCATTTGGGGATGACAGTCATTCTTCACATTGGATCTAATGTTACATTCCAACAGTATTAGTCATTTTTTAAACAAGTTCATTTTATAATTAATTAATTTGTCTGTGCCGAGTCTTAGTTGCCACACATGGGATCTTTAGTTGTGATAAGTGGGATCTAGCGCCCTGACCAGCATGGAACCCAGGCCCCCCACATTGGGATCGCTGCGTCTTAACCATTCACTGCACCACCAGGAAAGTCCCTATTCTACCATAACACTTTCATGTAAATTTTCTCATTTTTCTTTTTAACTTCATAGACACCTTAAAGAACCCCCTCCCCCTGTTCTGCCCTGGATATCCGAAATATTCTAAGACCATTTATGGAATAACTAATCTCATTTTCCTGCAGATCTGAAATGTCCGATTTTGGTGTGTACTGATCAATGCATGTAAATCCAGTCCATCTATTTCTAGACTCACTATTCTGTTTCATCCCTGGTCCCCACTCCACTGAGCAAATATCACCCTCTTTTAATCATGTGAACGTTATACTTCTGTCTTTGATAGTGGGTACCACATGTCCTCCCTAATGGTTCACCATTTGCAAAATCGTGGTGGTTATTCTTACAGATCCCGCCTCCCTCTTGTGGATTTAAAAATTGTCTGGAAAATCCCCTAATAAATACTGCTGACATGTGGATTGGAATAGTGATGAACTTATAGATTAATTGGTTGGAGGACAAACACCTTTGAGAACATGAGTTTTTCCTTTTAGGAATATAGCGTTTCATTTATCATGCTGCTTTCATTCTCCTTTATTAATACACAAATATATGTAAATATGGCTGTGGGTCACCTGGTCATGTACAGTTTAGGAAGTTCTGCTGATATCTTCATCATTCTGGTCCCAAGGAGCATCGCTTCTCATCATGGTTGAGTCCCCAACCAAAAGCCACAGCCCCACAGATTTTCCTAACAGTACCTCCACCACCACCACTGCATGCAAACACGGATACACATGTACACATCTCATAATGTATGGGAGGCATTATTTTTGGTCAACATACTTGCTGGGAGATGCCATTCATGTTTAGTGGACAAAGACCAGGGATGTTAATCTCCTATAGTGACGGAACGGGGCTGTTCATCCAACAGAGAAGCAAGTCGGTTTTCAAATACCGTACAGGACAGTGGTAATGATAGATGAGTGCGTGCACGCATGCTCAGTCACTGCAGTTGTGTTTGACTCTTTGCAGCCCCATGGACTGAAGCCTGCCAGGTTCCTCTGTCCATGAAATTGTCCAGGCAAGAATACTAGAGTGGGTTGCCACGCCCTCCTCCATGGGATCTTCCCAACCCAGGAGTCGAACCCACATTTCCTGCAGCTCCTGCATTGCAGGCAAATTCTTTACTGATGAGCCATCAGGGAAGTCTGATGATCGATCAGATCAGATCAGTCGCTCAGTCGTGTCTGACTCTTTGCGACCCCATGAACCGCAGCACGCCAGGCCTCCCTGTCCATCACCAGCTCCCGGAGGTCACTCAGACTCGCATCCATCGAGTCAGTGATGCCATCCAGCCATCTCATCCTCTGTCGTCCCCTTCTCCTCCTGCCCTCAATCCCTCCCAGCATCAGAGTCTTCTCCAATGAGTCAACTCTTCGCATGAAGTGGCCAAAATACTGGAGTTTCAGCTTTAGCATCATTCCTTCTAAAGAAATTCCAGGATTGATCTCCTTCAGAATGGACTGGTTGGATCTCCTTGCAGTCCAAGGGACTCTCAAGAGTCTTCTCCAACACCACAGTTCAAAAGCATCAATTCTTCGGCGCTCAGCCTTCTTCACAGTCCAGCTCTCACATCCATACATGACCACAGGAAAGACCATAGCCTTGACTAGGCGAACCTTTGTTGGTAAAGTAATGTCTCTGCTTTTGAATATGCTATCTAGGTTAGTCATAACTTTCCTTCCAAGGAGCAAGCGTCTTTGAATTTCATGGCTGCAGTCACCATCTGCAGTGATTTTGGAGCCCAGAAAAACAAAGTCTGACACTGTTTCCACTGTTTCCCCATCTATTTCCCATGCAGTGATGGGACCAGATGCCATGATCTTCGTTTTCTGAATGATCGATAGGGAAGCCTATATATAAATAGTGGGTCTTACTGCTTGATATCATTGATATATAAATACAATATTTTGCATCATTTCAATATACACCAAATTTGGGGGATGCAATCACTGGGAAGATCAAGATAAGATTGCATTCTGTTGAGTTCAGAGCAGTTTCAAAAGTTATTAAGCTTTCTAGAGAAGTCTATCACTTTGTATGGTACCACATTTATGATATTTCTTCCAATGGCTAAAGCCTTTGACTATTTCATTGTGCCTTTCAGAGTAGTCATGTTGGCGCATCTTCACATTGAAATGCATATTGTTTCATTCAAAATCACTTTCCTTTCATGGGTTCATTACCTTATGGATAAGTCATTATATTTCTTTTGAATTATGCATGTAGATAATCCTGTTATGTATGAATTTCATTTTAGAGAGGAAAGAGGACAAAACACAACGTTTGTTATAAAGAAGGGGCATTGAAAATACTATCCTGGACAGATTCCAAGCAAAACCTACTTTTTTGAGAAGATATGACCCCTTTATTTTCCCTCTCTGTGTTTTGTGTGTGTTCTATACGCCCCGAATTGAGGAAGCAGTTTGTGGAGGCAAGCTTATTCTAGTAGGTCCTGCCTCATGAAGGGTCATGTACACAGAATGAGTTAACACAAGGATGGGTGATGGGCGATGCGTACTTAACTTCAGCATCCCAGCTTCTCATCATCCAGGAACATCCAGCCACAGTGACCTTTTTTGAGGTTCCTGGAACACCAAGCAATTTCCACACCAGGGCCTTCATCTTTGCTGGCCCCTTGCTACTTATCAAGCAGCGTCCGGCTTATTCTTTACATCTCAGTTAATGTCACCTTTCTTTTTAAAAATATTTGTTTTATTTTATTTTTGGCTGCTCAGGGCCTATTGTTGCTGTTCACAAGCTTTCTCTAGTTGTGGTGAATAGGGGCTACTCTCCAGCTGCGGTGTTTGGGCTTCTCATTAAAGTGGCTTTCCTGGTTATGGAACCTGGGCCCTAGAGCACAAACTGGGTAGTTGTGATGCGTGGACTTAGTTGCCTCATAGTGTGTGGGGTCTTAGTTCCCAAACCAGGGATCGAACCTCTTTGTCTCTGCATTGGAAGACAGATTCTTAACCACTGGACCACCAAGAAAGTCCTTTCTCTCTCTTTTCCTGTCCTCTCTCAGATATTTAAAAGCTAGACTATGGTGCTAACCTCGTGAGGCCAATGTCACACATTCCAGAAAATATCTCAGTCTGATAGTCTGATACCTGAGCTGGACAAGATAGCCCAGCAGACTGAGCCAGTAGAGATATCCTATGATTTAGTCTTCACCCTGTTGTGGCCAGTAGGTTAGGTATGGTCAACGTGAGCTGTGCACATTGATGGATTTTTCACCTGCTGGTGTGACACAATGTTTGGTGTGTCTGTCACCAGATCCCTTCTACTTTGAACAGTGGGTCAGTAGAGACACCAATTTAGTCTGCACAAAAGGAAAGTGAGCCAGATTTCACCCCTACACACTTTGGTGCCATGGGCATCACTTGGCACCAGTGATTCTACTTATTATCCGTGAACTTATTATGCAAAATATCTTACCTTTGTGCTTTAGTTTGTACAGCCCGCCGAAGAATTGATGCTTTTGAACTGTGGTGTTGGAGAAGACTCTTGAGAGTCCCTTGGACTGCAAAGAGATCTAACCAGTCTATCCTAAAGGAGATCAGTAATGGGTGTTCATTGGAAGGACTGATGTTGAAGCTGAAACTCCAATACTTTGGCCACCTGATGCGAAGAGATGACTAATTTGAAAAGACCCTGATGCTGGGAAAGATTGAAGGCGGGAGGAGAAGGGGATGACAGAGGATGAGATGGTCGGATGGCATCACCGACTCAACGGACATGAGTTCGAGTAAACTCTGGGAGTTGGTGATGGACAGGAAGGCCTGGTGTGCTGCAGTTCATGGAGTTGAAAAGAGTTGGACACGACTGAGCGACTGAACTGAACTGAACAAGAGAATAATCACACCTGCCTCACCGGAGTGATGGATTGATGTGAGAATCAAACATAATAAATTACCTAAAGCACCACTAGGCCTGGACCAGAGTGAGCACTCAGCAAGTTAATAGGTAACATGTTAGAAGAGAATGTATCTATGCATACATGTCACTATATGCATACATGTCGCTATAGTATTTCTACAATTTTGAGAACTACTGTATCCCAGAATCCTCTACTATACTGCAAATGTATTTGAATGATTAGCATTGAGAAACAACTCTGTCATCCGTTGACCTGAATTAACACAGGCATCAGAACTATCAGCAGGGAAGTGTGCATGCTCAGTCACTCAGTCGTGTCTAACTCTGAGACCCACCCGGTTCCTCTGTCCATGGGATTTTCCAGGCAAGAATACTGGAGCAGAAGATTGCCATTTCCTTCTCCAGGGGATCTTCTTGACCCAGGGATTGAACCTGCGTCTCTTGCGTCTCCTGAATTGGCAGGTGGATTCTTTACAACTGAGCTACCAGATACGTGTGTGTGTGTGTGTGTTTGTTAGTTACTCAGTCGTGTCCAACTCTTTGTAACCCTGTGGATTGTAGCCCATCAGGCTCCTCTGTCCATGGAATTCTCCAGGCAGTAATACTACAGTGGGTTGCCATTCCCTTCTCCAGAGTATCTTCCCAACCCAGAGATAGGACCCCAGTCTCCTACATTACAGGCAGATTCTTCATCATCTGAGCCACCAGGAAAGCCCATCTACATATATAGATATATATCTATATCTATCATATATATACCTATATCTGTGTATAGATAGATAGATATAGATATATATTTGGCCACACCACAGGGCTTGTGGGATCTCAGTTCCCCAATCAAGGATTATACCCAGGCCATGGCAATGAAATCCTGGAGTCCTAACCACTAGTCCACCAGGAAACTCCCCAGAAGAGAGACCTTTGAAAGGGGCGAAAAAAAAAAAGGATTAAGTGATTCACTTGGTTAGTCTCTGTATTTTGAAAAGCCTTGTTGTTTAAGTCTCCAGAGTTTCACCCAAAAAGGCACATTTGGGGATAGAATTGGCTTGTGTGTTGTTTGCACAGGAATGCAGTTTCTAACAACATATATATTGGTCTGTTTTTGTTGGAGTACCTCTGATGTGCCAGGTGTTATACTAGGCATGTGTAAACAATGGTGAAAAAGAAAGATTTAATATCTGCTTCCTTCTAGATCATAGACAGTAGCTTATATCCTGGTTAAGTGTCTATTTGATCACAAGGAGAAATTTACAAATGCTTGTTTATGTCATGGAGGATTTATGGTGAAGATCCAGATTGTTACAAATTAGGGGAAGACACATGCTCAGCTTTCACAGGTCCTGAAAATTCTCGATTACCTGCTTTCTCATTTCTGTCTCTCTGGGTCCTCATGACTTATCATCTCTATTTCATTCTACTTTTTCCTTCTTACACCGCAGACTAGTTCTCTGATCATTTACTGATGTACCTTTACATGTACGGCTGAAAGTGTTGGTTGCTCAGTTGTGTCTTGACCCTTTGTGACCCCATGGACAGTAGCCCAACAGGCTTCTCTGTCCATAGGATTCTCCAGGCAAGAATACTGGAGTGGGTGACCATGCCCTTCTCCAGGGAATCTTCCTGAATCAGGCTTTGAACGCTAGTGTCTTGCGTTGCAGGCAGATTCTTTACCATCTGAGCCACCAGGATCATTTACTGATGTACGTTTACATATACTGCTGATCACCTCCAAACTCTCACTACAAATTACAATCTTCCTCTACTTTTCTAGGGACAAAAGGGGCTAACTAAGACAACATATAGGCCAGTTTTTAGCTCAGTGAAGGAGCAATTTGTTTCCTAAATGTCCGTTTTGGAGGAAAGAAGCTGTTTCTAAAATTGTATACATTTTTGCCTGTGATCTGTGTGGCCTGGAACCCGCATGTACATTTTCCACAATATTTTTAACCTTCTTAAGGAATACAGGATTTTGAAAGGAACAGCCCTGAGTCCATTATTGGCTTCCTAGCTATGTGTCCTTAAGCACATTACATCACTGATGTAGCAAAAGTTTCGTCACCCAAAAAATAAAGACAAAAACCCAAATATCCCACACACAGACTTATCAGGAGGATACATTAAACCAGGAATCATAAGCACAATGCTCATAATATGCCTGAAACAAAGTAGGGAACCCTTAATAAATGCTAGCTTATGTCTTTCAGAGGATTGAAAAATATGATCTTCTGTATGAAATACGCTTCCAGATGTGTTCGTAGGCACTTCAATCACCTAAAGTAATTTACATGCACATACCCATAAAAATACTTGAAAACGTCTTGGTAACTTCCCAAAGAAACCTGCGGCAAAGTTATCCAGAGGAATAGTTTTTGAAGTTTGGAACCCAAATGCATTCATCTTTTATGACCATTCCACAAAAACAAATTGCTTTTATAGTCAAAATGACAAATTTAGACCACTTGATCAATACCCCTATTTTATGAGCCATCGGTGGAGAGAACTAAAGATGCTACCTTGCTTGATTGCCTGGGAATAAAGATTGATCAGCCCAGTATCTTCCCATCTATAGCTTCCAGGTTGATTCACATACTCTTTTCAGGCCAGGCAGCCACATTCCATCCCTCTTCAGAATTACATAGTCGATACCTTTTCCGCTCAGCATGTTTTCACGAAGGCTTGAAGGGGACTATGACCCCAGTGAGAAGCATTAGTCTCTCAGTCATGTCTAACTCCTTGCGACTCTGTGGACTATAGTTCACCAGGCTCCTCTGTCCATGGAATTCTCCAGGCCAAAATACTGGAGTGGGTTGCCATTCCCTTCTCCAGGAGATCTTCCTGATCCAGGGATCAAACCCAGATCTCCTGCATTGCAGGCAGATTCTTTACCATTTGAGCCACTAGGGAAGCCCCAAACATTCACCTCCTCTTTGGGAATGGCAGTTCATAAAGGTTAATTTTGCATCCAACAGGGGCTGGGGTCGGGGAGGGGGTTCAGTTTTAAGTTTCCCAACATCACCTTGTCAAACTTTTTCTGTGATTTCACTTTAGAGGGACTTCTGGGGTTTTGACAGAGGCAACAACGCAAAGTGATGTGAAGACATAGGCTGAAGTCTGTCCTTTCAGCTTTGTCGGGGGAAATTCTTATTTCCCTTTGCACAGGTTTACCGCAGTGGAAAGTCCACAATGTTTGGATCTTTGTAATCTGAAGTCCCTGAAGTAAATTTTGGAAACATAGAGAGGTATTTCTGTCTGACTTTGTAAGAAAGCAAGAGCTATATTACAGAGACTTCCCTGGTGGTCTAGTGGTCAAGAATCTGCCTTCCAGTGCAAGGGAGGTGATTTCAATCCCTGGTCAGGGAACTAAGATCCCACATGCTGTAAGTAAGCCTGCCTCAGCCAAAACTAAATAAATATTTTAAAAAGAAATGCAATTATTAATAAGCTCATAGATCCTACATTCTCTCCATTAAAAAAACAACTATACTACAACAGCAATGATGATGAATATTATTCTCAGTCTCTGTGCCCGGTGGGGTGGTCAGTGTCCTGTATCTTGAACTGAATACATAATCAGTGATTCTGTTAGTGATGATGGATGGAATGAACATTCTGTTCTGTCATTAGACTATTTTAATTTTTAATTTCTCAGTTACCCTACAGGAGTGGTTCTTAAATTTTAACACTTACCAGAATCACCCTGGAGGGCTTGTTAAAACACAGATTGCTAGGCCCACTCTCGGAATTTTAGATTTAACCAGTCTGGAGAATTTGTGTTTCTAACAAGCTCCCAGGTGGTGGGACACACTTCGAGAACTCTTATCACGTTTCAGCCCCTTAATTGTTTTAAACATCTGTAGACTCAAAAACAAAAATGTCTTACAGGCATAGAAGCTAGAAAAGACAGACATTTTTAAATTAAAGTGTAGTTAATTTATAATGTTGTGTTAGTTTCAGATTTATAGCAGTGTGACTCAGATATATATGTATATACACATACATATATATAAAATCAATTTCAGAATCTTTCTCCTTATAGATTATTATAAAATATCCAGTTTAGTTCCCTGGGCTGTACAATAGGTTCTTGTTGTTATATATTTTCTATATAGTAGTGTGTATCTGTTAATCCCAACCTTCTGATTTATCCCTTCCCTCCCTTGTTTCCCCTTTGGTAACCAATGATTGGTTTTCTATGTCTGTTAGCCTACTTCTGTTTTTGTATATAAGTTTATTTGTATATCATTTTTTAGATTGACATATAAGTGATATCATATGATATTTGTCTTTCTCTGTCTGACTTCACTTGGTATGATAATCTCTAGGTCCATCTATATTGCTACAAATGGTATTATTTCATTATTTAGGGTTGAGTAATATTCCACTGTACATTCTGTACCACATCTTCTTTATCCTTTCAAGACAGACATTTTTACTCTTTTGATTCAAGGCAATGAATAAATTTCTGTTGTACTGCTGCTGCTGCTGCTGCTGCTAAGTCGCTTCAGTCATGTTCGACTCTGTGCAACCCCATAGACGGCAGCTGTCGTACTAATGGAAGACAAAAAGTAGCAGACTTGCTCTCTCTCTTGCTCGGTCTTGCTCTTGCAGTCTTGCTCAGTCTCTTATGGGTGAAATATGCAGTAAATATCTAAAAAGCATTCATTCTGTGAAAATTCAGGTCCATGTGTCACCCACAGAAGTACATTTACACTAGCAATTTATGAATAGTTGAAGTTGAATTGAAATATAAATCACAAGAGCTCAGAGACAAGTTGGGAATTGGAGTGGTTTGGTTTTGTTTTTATTTAAAAATCAGGAAAAAAATGTCAAAAGCTATTAACTTGTTTCTAGTTAATACTTCTCTAGTTCTGGTCATTTTGCTTACGCTTTCTCTTTCTGCCTTGAAATTTTCTCAATTAAAATCCCTCATCAACCAATTGCGCTTAGAACAAGGTGATTCACAAAACACTTCTAAAAAACATATCTGATAATTCAAAGTCAATGAATGCACTGTATTAAAGAGCTATCAGGCCATTCTATGAAAGAAAATGGGAGAAAAGAAAAGGACCACCGGAAAGTCATCCTGTTAAAGCCAGCTATAATGTACTGTCAGATGAAATAAAGGAAACTATTTACAAAATAGTCTGACATTGACAAAAGGGACAGATGATAGACAGGTAGGTAGATTACACAGGTACACTATGTAAAGTGAACCAAGAAAACACCGAAATTATTTTATATTAAAAAAAACTTCTATATGAGTGGGATATTTGTAGCTGATGCTTGATCATCTTTTTTTATGTGTGTGCGTACTCAGTCATGTCTGACTCTTTGCAACTCTGTGGACTGTAGCCCATCAGGCTTCTCTGATAGTGAGATTTTTTCCAGGCAAGAATACTGATCATCTTTTTACTTATTTTCATTTTCCTAATTTTCTCCAATTAGCATGTATTACTTTGAAATATTTTTAAAAGATATAATCTCCATTTGCAGCGACATGGATGGATCTAGAGATTGTCATACTGAGTGAAGTAAGTCAAACAGAGAAAGGGAAATATGGTATGCTATCCCCTATATGCAGAATCTAAAAGGAAATGATACAAATGAACTTATTTACAAAACTGAAAATAGACTCGTAGACTTAGAAAAGGAATTCATGGTTACCAGGGGTAAAGGAGTGGGGAAAAGGATAGTTAGGGAGTTTCGGATAGACGTGAACACACTGCTGTATTCTAAATGGATAACTAACAAGGACCCACTGTATAGCACAGGGAACTCTGCTCAATGTTATGTGGCAGCCTGGATGGGAGGAGAATTTGGGGGAGAATGTGTTAGTCCCTCTGTCTTGTCCAGCTCTTTGCAGCCTCATTGATTGTAGCCCACCAGGCCCCTCTGCCCAAGGGTCCCTCCAGGGAAGAATACTGGTGTGGGTTGTCATTCACTTCTCCAGGAGATCTTCCTGACCCAGGAACTGAACCCAGGTCTCCTGCCTTGCAGTAAGATTCTTTATGGTCTGAGCCACCAGACGGAAGATGGATACATGTGTATATATGGCTGAGTCACTCTGCTGTGCAGCTGAAACTGTCACAACATTGTTAATTGGCTATATTCCAGTACAAAATAAATTTTTTTAAAAAAAGATACAGTCTCTTGTATCTTTAGAGCATGTAATCAAGCTCTTTCTTTTTGATCTTATGGCCCCTTTTCTGTGGGCTATTTTTCTTCATTAAGTCAGGGAGGAGATGTTTTGTTTTCTTGCTGTTTTAATGTGTTAGGTGACATGCAGGTTTGGAGCACCATGTAAGATAGGAGAGGTTAAGGAGCCTGTCTTACCACTGGGGCCTCTTTCAAAGAACGACCCATTAAAGTATCATCAAGAAAACAAAACATCTGTTTCCAGCTGGAAAAAGCCAGATTTTTAAAGGCGTGACATTAAAATTGATTTATCCAATCATAAAGATAAAGCAAAATAAAATGCAGTACGCACCCTCAGTTTGGTGTAATTAGAAATATACGGCTGTCAGGGTAAAAAGCGGTTTGCAAAGTATCGCATGGAAAATATTGTTTCATGAAGTGTGAAGACAGAACAGGAGAGGCTGCTGAGGGGGTTTCAAAGAAATGTAATCACCAAGATACAATTGGGGAAATAGTTCTGGATCTAGTTGGCATTTTTTTACAGATTGATTGATTTATGGCTGCCCTGGGTCTTGGTTGCTGTGCGTGGGCCTTCTCCATTTGCGGTGCATGGGAGCTACTCTCTAGTTGCAGGGTGTAGGCTTCTAATTACAGTGCTTTCTCTTGTTGCTCAGCATGGGCTCCAGGCACCTGGGCTTCGGTAGTTGTGGCACACGGGCTTCATTGCCACTTGGCAGGAGGGATCTTCCCAGATCAGGGCTCGAACCCATGTCCCCTGCCTTGGCAGGAGATTCTTTACCACTGAGCCACCAGGGAAGTCCAAGTTGCATTCTTGATGAAGGTCTCATGAACTGCATTTTGGAAAGGCAAAAAGGTAAAAAATGAAAACCAAAAGCTATCAATGGAAGGTTTCTGAAGAGGTTGGGTGGATGCTTGGAGCCTCTTTGAGGCTGGGGCTGGTGACAAGTTCTCTTTGCTTCACTATCCTGCTGTGGATGTAGGAATGATGGGTGGGCCACATTTGAATCAGCACCTTCCACGTCACCTTTGCAATAATGGATGCTGATGTGCATGTGTCCAGGAAGGGAACCTGGAATGTGGGCTTCCCACCTCTGTCTCTAGTCATCACAGTCCAGAGGAATCAGCCACGAGTTGCCTCACTCAGGGTCAGAGCACCGCAAAGAGCAATGGAAATCGCCTTCCTGGCTCATCTCCCTCTTCTCTCTGAAAGAGAAAGAAAAAGCAATTACTAGGGGGCAGAAGCCAGGGGAGAAAAAAAAAAGTAGTTGTGTGTAATGCCTAATATGCTAGCCCTTGAAAACATCTTTGCTTTCTCTCCTAAATGCCATCCCCAGATGCCGAGTGGCTGAAGCGAGCAGCTTTCTGTGCGGAAAAACTACTTTAGAAGCAGCCCTTGCTTTCCCAGTCACTCCCGAATCCCACAGTCCCATGTGCTTTTCTTAGAATGCCAAGCCCTCCTTATCTCTTCCCTGGATGACTGAACCTCTCTCTTCATGCTCCCCGGGCACAGCACATGCAGCTGCCCGATCCAACTTTCTAAAGCAGCAACTGGTTCCATCCTCTTTGCAAGTGAAAAGCTACAGTGGTCTTCCACTGGCTTCTCAATAAAATTCAGCTCCTGCAGTCCAGCATGCAAGGTCTTTGGGGCACTGGTTCTAAACTGTATTTCCAAATGCCTAGCCCATTATAATTGTTCAAAATTGGGAAAAGAGTACATCAAGGCTATATATTGTCACCTGCTTATTTAACTTATATGCATGTGAAATCCTGGGCTGGATGAAGCACAAGCTGGAGTCAAGATTGCTAGGAGAAATATCAATAACTTCAGATATGCAGATGATACTATCCTTATGGCAGAAAGTGAAGAGATACTAAAGGACCTTTTGATGAAGGTGAAAGAAGAGAGTGAAAAAGCTGGCTTAAAACTCATCATTAAACAAACTAAGATCATGGCATCCGACCTATTGCTTCAGGGCAAATAGATGGGGAAACAATGGAAACAGTGACAGATTTTTATTTTCTTGGGCTCCAAAATCACTGTGGACGGTGACTGAAATTGTGAAATTAAAAGACCCTTGCTCCTTAGAAGAAAAGCTATGCAAACCTAGACAGCGTATAAAAAAGCAGAGCCACTACTTTGCCTACAAAGGTCCATCTAGTCAAAGCTATGGTGTTTCCAGTAGTCAAGTATGGATGTGAGAGTTGGGCCATAAAGAAGGCTGAACACTGAAGAATTGATGCTTTTGAACTGTGGTGCTGAAAAAGACTATTGAGAGTCCCTTGGACTGCAAGGATATTAAACCAGTCAATCCTAAAGGAAGTCAACCCTGAATATTCATTGGAAAGATTGATGCTAAAGCTGAAGCTCCTATACTTTGGCCACCTGATGCAAAGAAGTGACTCAGTGGAAAAGACCCTGATGTTGGGAAAGATTGAAGGGGGAGGAGAAGGGGCTGACAGAGGATGAGATGGTTGGATGGCATCACCAATTCAATGGACATGAGTTTGAGCAAACTCTGGGAGATGGTGAAGGACAGGAAAGCATGGTGTGCAGCACTCCAAGGGGTCAGAAAGAGTCAGACACAACTGAGCGACTGAAAAAACAAAGTTGTTCAAGCACAGAGCTGGACCCATCACCCTGTGGTGCCTTCTGATAGGAGGCCGGTCTACTTGTCTAAATTCTTCCTGGTTTGAAGGCCATGTACACATGCCTTGACCCCTCCATGCCTGCCCTGTCATCATTTCCGAATTCCTAGGAGATATCACATTTTCTTTATAAGGTTTGTAAGGTGGAGGTTTGCTCCTCTGGCCGCCCAGCATCCTTGCCCCTTCTTCCCATTATTTGCATCCTGAGTATGTAAGGAGAGTCTGCTCCCTTTGAGAGATGTGGGCCGGTAACTGAGGCCCCATCAATCAGAACAGCCTACTCCCCTGGGCCACAGTGATTGGCTGGGGGTGGTCATATGATTCAAGTATAGCCAATGAGATTCCATCCCTGGGCTTTGGCTGAGTTACTAGGCAAATCCGTCTCTTTCTAGGGCGAGAACAGAGCTGGTATCACATAAGCCTGGAACTGCTCTCCACCATCTCTGAGAGCTTGCTTGGGAATAAAATTGAGATGGAGAAAAGCAAGGCTCAAAACACATCCTCGTGACAGAATTTAAACTGTGGATTCAGCTGGGTCTGGATTAAGACCCACCATTTGAATTTCCCAGGACTATAACCCAATAAATTATTTTCTTTTTGATCTAAAGCCAGAGTTGTGTTACTGACTTTTCTATTAAGGTACTTATAAAAGCAGTAACATATATTTTCTTGGCTGGATTACAATCATGGATGCATATTTTAAATTTTGTTTTTGATTATTCAGTTAACATACTTTTTTATGAAGTATGTAGTATCTGTCAGATTCCCTATCAGGCACTGAGTTCAGTTCCTGCCACTTAAGGGCTATTGATCCAACTAAATGGGAGAGATGTAAATAATTACAGCAGTGCAAAGTAGCTTAGTAGACACTTCAGAGAATCTGCCTTGTTCCTGCAACTCCAGATATAACTGAGTAGACTTCTTGGAGGTAGTGACATTTAAGCTGGATGTTGAAGAATAAATAAGAGTTTCCTACCAGATCAGCAGGGACTAAGCATTCCAAGCTAAGGAAATAATATGTGAGAACAAATAAGAGGGTGTATAGTGCTTTGGGGAAAAATAACACGTAATTCATCATGGCAGGGAGACAGTCCAATATTCATGACTGATACCCCTCCTTTTTTTTTGGCTGCACCACACAGTATGTGAGATCTTAGCTCTCTGACCAGGAATCTAAACTGTGCCCCTTGCATCGAAAGTGTGGAGTCTTTTTAAAAAACTTTTTATTTTATTTTTAATTGGAGGATAATTACTTGACAATATTGTGATGGGTTTCTGCCATACATCAGTATGAATCAGTCATAGGTGTGCCTACATCCCCTCCCTTTTGGACCTCCCTCCCATCCCACCCCTCTAAATTTTCACAGAGCACCGGCTTTGGGTTCCCTGCATTATACAGCAGATTCCCACTGGCTATCTATTTTATGTTTTCATGCTGCTCTCTCCATTCATCCTACCTGCTTCTTCCCCCATTATGTCCAAAAGTCTGTCCTTTATGTCTGCGTCTCCTTTAGTGTCAGTTTCTCAGTCGTGTCCAACTCTGCAACCCCATGGACTGTAGCCTACCAGGCTCCTCTGTCCATGGGATTTGCCATTCCCTTATCCAGCGGATCTTCTCAACACAGGGATTGAACCCAGGTCTCCTGCATTGCAGGGAGATTCTTTACTATCTGAGCCACCAGGGAAGCCCCCTGCATCTCCTTTGCTACCCTGCACATAAGGTCATCAGTACCATCTTTCTAAACTCCATATAAATGTGTAAATATATGGTATTTGTGAAAGCATTGAATCTTCACCACTGGATCGCCAGGGAATTCCCCCAGCTGATTTCTGAAGTACCTAAGGAACAGTGCTTTCCCGAAGGAATGTTTGTGAGTGAGTGAGTGAATGAGTGAACATCATTGTCAAGTGCTGTTACAGGTCATAGAAAATTCATAACAGCTACTGTGAGAAGGAATGATTCATTGAGGCTCAGATAAATAAATTGTTATGTGAAAATTAAAAGTCTGCTCAACCAACCAATGTTGTATTAGTCTTTCCTGTCAAACCAACTGTGAATGAGAGACCAGACATGACAGCCTTTGTCATTTGATTGGATTGGGCATGTAGCGAATGATAACAAAAAAATTCTTAACAGCAATGATTTGTTATTTGTGAAGCCTTTTCTTGGTGCTAGGAATTGTGTTAAGCAATTTACGTGCATTGTGTCAACCACTGTTGATAGTAATCCAGAGATATAGAAATTATGAATATTCTCATTTTTATTTTCATATTTTATTCTTATTTATTTAGCTCTACCTAGTCTTAGTTGTGACATGAGGGATCTTTAGTGGTGACATGTGGGATCTAGTTCCCTGACCAGGGATCGAACCATGCCCTCTGCATTGGGAACTTGGTGTCTTAGACACTGAGTGAGTGCGTGCTTAGGCACTCAGTCATGTCTGACTCTTTGCAACCCCATGGACTGTAGCCCACGAGGCTCCTCTATCCATGGGATTTTCCCAGCAAGAATACTGTAGTGGGTTGCCATTTCCTTCTCCAGGGGATCTTCCCAACCCAGGGATCAAACCCGCATCTCCTATGTCTCCTGAATTGCAGGTAGATTCTTTACCACTGAGACACCAGGGAAGCCCCTGAGCCACTGAACTACCAGGAAACTGTCCCCATCTTAAAAATGAAGGAAATGAGGCTAAGAGACCAAGTTCATCCGGATAGACAGAAATTGGCTGTACAAACAAGGCTCCACTTTATCCTCCAGTTAAGTGAATATGTGTACTCAAAGGCTGATAGGAGGGGAAACCAGGAAGGACTGTCTCTATTCTGAGCTCTTGTTCAAAACAATCTGATCAACTGTATCTGAGGAATAAATGATGTTGGCTGGACCCAATATCCTTTTGTGTGCCCTTTAGATCAGACTTCTTAAAATAAGAATTTCACATGTGGTTTGCTGTGGGCTCTGCCCTGGAGGAGGGCATGGTAACCCACTCCAGTATTCTTGCTGGAGAATCCCATGGATAGAGGAGTCTGGCAAGCTACAGTCCATAGGGTCACAAAGAGTTGGACACGACTAAAGCAACTGAGTATGCACAAACGTGTGCTCTGAGATTCCTGGGTGGGTTCCCTGAATCAAAGTCGACGGAGCCTCTCTATTTGCCAAGACCTGCTTCTCATAAAAGTGGTGAAAGGCATAAGGTGAACAGGGTATGGACTACACATCTCATTCCATTGAAGGCTTAAAATTCAACGGGTTAATTCTCTATTGCCTTGACCTCCCGTTTACAAAGTCCCGTTTATAATCAATTTGAGGTTGTTAATTGGACAAAAGAATTCTTTATTACCATATCCCAAGGGTAGCCAAAATTTAATTGCTGCAGCCTTGTTTGTGCAGGCAATTTCTGTCTAACAAAGAGGGATATTTAATGCTGTTGTAAAATTAATTGGGTGTGTTATGCTTCGACCCCCACAATAGTCAGAGGGCTGAGAGACTGGTAATGTGAATAGTGTTTATTAACCGCATAGATTTCATAATAATTTCCTTTGCAAAGTCAGCCATAAAACCCTGTCCTAAGCACCATATTAGTTCTGTCATACAAATGTGAAAATTACAACTCAGATTTGTAACTCAAAATTGTAACATTTTCTTATTATGGTCTGTGATACCATTTCAATTCCTCAAACTCCTTGTCCATTTTAAGAAGAAAATCAAGTCCCCATCCTTTCTTTCATGTTTTCTCCATGTCCCCCCCTTTCTCTATTTTTTTTTTTCTATCTCTACCTCCTTCCACTGGTCTCTCTGTCTCTGTGTCTCTGTTTCTCTCTGTCTATGGAATGCCCTCCTAAGCATATCCTTAATCAGTGTCTCCCATTCATCCCTCTCTTTAAACTTTGGAAAAAAGTGCTTCTATAGTGATCTCATTGCAAAGATTCATTTCTCCTCGGTTTGTGAATTTCTCTTCTCTCCTACCCCTTCAGAAGAAAGGCCCTAGGTTTTAATGTCATTCAGAACTGGTTCAGATCCCAGCTCTGAAACTCAGAGTGAGTCACTTAATTCTTTCTTCCTGCTCAAATTACATTTTTTGGTTTGTTTTTCTTACTTTTTAATTGAAGGATAATTGCAATATTGTGTTGGTTTCTGCCATACATCAATATAGATCAGACATAAGTATACCTATGTCCCCTCCCTCTTGAACCTCCCTCTCACCTCCCTTCCCATCCTACCCCTCTAGGTTGGTACAGAGACTCAGTTTGAATTCCCTGAGTCATGCAACAAACTCTCATTGGCTATCTAATTTACATACATTAGTGTATATGTTTCCATGCTACTCTCTGCATATGTCCCACTCTCTCCTTCCTACTCCCCTCCCTACCACCACCACATCCATAAGTCTGTTCTCTATGTCTGAGTCTCCATTGCTGCCCTGCAAATAGGTTCATCAGTACCGTCTTTCTAGATTCCATATATATGTGTTAATATACAATATTTGTTTTTCTTCTTCTGGCTCACTTCACTCTGTATAATGAGTTCTAGGTTCATCCACTCACTAGCTCTGAATCTAATGTGTTCCTTTTAATGGCTGAGTAATATTCCATTGTCTATATGTAACACAGCTTCTTTATCCTTTCTCAACTTATTATTATTTGGCTGCACTGGGTCTTCATTGCAGCATGCAGGCTCTTCATTGTGGTGTGTGGGCTTTTTTCTAGTTGTGACACATGGGGGCTTCTCTAATTGTGGAGCACAGACTCTAGAGCACACAGGCTCAGTGGTTGCAGGCATGTGGGATCTTGATTCCCCAACCAGGGATCGAACCCCCTTCTCCTGCATTGAAAAGCAGATTCTTAACCACTGGACCACCAGGGAAGTCCCTCAAACATTCTATCTGTAACCCAAACTAGCAATGCCTCCCTTCTAGAATTTTGGAGGATTAAATGAGATAAATTTTCCTGGAAGGTCTAGCCTCTGATGCCTCCTTACTCAGTCTTCTTGAACTGAGCCTTCCATCTTTGAGAGGAACATGTCCATATGGACACGTCTACCTATATGAATCTATCAATCATCCATCAACTGGTTGTCTTCTCTTCTTTCTTGGTCCCTGCAAAAGAGCTTACACATCTGCTCAGCCCTTCTAGCCTTTCCAGTTTCATGTGAAGACCCTCAAAAGACGAATGAGTCAGAAGGAAGGTGGAATTTTTAGACTGATCCTTTCATGAAACACAAGGATAGAGATTTTATCTCACCTATCTCATCTACCGGGATTCTCTTTGAGTTTTTTCTTTTTTTTTCCTTGAAATTGTTTTCATGTGTGCCATTTTTAAAGTCTTTATTAAATGTGTTAAAATATTGTTTCTGTTTTATGTTTTTGGGCCACAAGGCATGTAGGATCTTAGCTCCCTGACTAGGGATTGAACCCATATCCCCTGCATTGAAAAGCAAAGTCCTAACCGCTGGGCCGCCAGAGAAGTCCCTGGGTTTGTTTTTGTTGTTTGTCTTGTTTTAACTTTTTTCATCTGAGTCCATCTATGTCTGTCTACAAACCACAGACCTCTTTTACCTGTCAGGCCACTGGGCTAACAGAATCTTCTGGTCTTGTTTCTCAATCCACATGTCTACTTCTGCCCTTTAAGAGCTTCCATTTGAATCTCTTTCCCTGCATCCACTGAAAAGCTCAGGTCAGCGGTCACACATGACTTTGTTCCTGGAGTCCCCATTCTGGTTCTTGGTCTTTCTCTTGGCTCAGACTCCATATTCCTGAATGGAACCTTCCAGCAAAATAAAAAACCTTCCTCTGTTTTTTAATTGCCAGCCTCTGTGCTTCCTTGTCTCTATTTCCTCCATCCAGCTGATTTCTTCTAAGCCTTTACTGTTCATAGTTATATTGACTGGACTTCCCATCACCTTCTACATTGATCAGCAGAGTCACTGTAAAACATCCAGCTCCAGCTCTGCCATCAAACTCACACTGGTGAGCTTGGTAACCAGAAAGCCTGTAACCTCTTCAAGGACCACCTTCATTCAAGGACCACCTTCATTCAAGGACCACCTCCATACACATCTAGCCAGCCTGAGTTAACTTCTCTCATTTAATGTATGTTCGGTCCAGTAACATGCTTCACACACTTGCTTCAATTTCACTTTCATTTGGTGGGGGGGGCCTCTAGCAGTCTGAGTTTGCCTTATAGGCATGGGTATCTGAAAATGGGGGTGTCCTCAGCACCCAGTGAGAAATAAGTTCTTTATAATCACCTGAGGCATTTCTGTATAGCTCTCCTAATCAGCTCACTGAGTTCTGTAGCGACTCATCACACACATGTGCAAACACATAAATCTTCACTGATTCATCCCTCGTTTTCTGCATACAGTTGTCAGCAATCCCAACTGTAACCTTTTTAACAACAGCTAACATTTATTCAGTGCTAATTACATACCAAATGCTGTTTTCACTGCTTTCTACTCATTCAAGAATCTAATCTCACTTCAGTTCTGTGACATAGGTGCTAATTATTATGCCCTTTTCAGACAAGGAGATGGAGTCCCATAGAAGGTTAGTGAAACATCCAAACTTGAAAAGTTGATCTGTGTCAGTGAATAACACAGCTGCTCCTTGAACACAGACAGCATGAGTTAGTATTCCCAGGCAAGAATTTCTTCCCACCCTGTCTTGAGAAACATCTTGAGATGTTTCAAATCTTGAATCCTGAGAAAATTCAGTGGGGAAATTGAGAAGAAGTATGGAAAATTTTACACAAGTATTCAAGCTTAACAAACCACACAGAGATGTCCCACTTCAGAAAAATTCCCCAAAGTCAAGGTGAAAACAAGAGCGGGAACACTGGGAGGGGCACTGAAGGATAAGGTGAACATTTGGGAACACTGAAGTTGCAGTATGTAGGGGTAAATCCCTTGTGATCTAATGGGTCTTTCTTGTAACTGTGTCCCTTTTGATATTTGCTGGTGGCCCTGACTTCTGTTAACAGTAAGTCACTATTGCTAATAAAAGAAATAACAATATGTTTGTACACAGCACACTTTATATCAACCCTTGGAATAACATATCAAGAAATAACACATCTTCAAAGCAAATTAAGTCCTTAAATTGGCCATTTCTGTGATTGTCATTCACCCTAATATGAAATATTAATGTAAAGTTATTCATAGACTACCCCAAAATGTTCACTAGTGTTTTCTAGAGTTGCAGTATTCAGGAGTATTCATGGAGTATCATTATCTATAAATTCAAATAAATGTAAGACTTATTAGACACACTCTATCCATAATAATGAGTAGAGGGTGTGAAGTGTTGGTAGTATTTTAGGCATAATCTATGATTTTAAAAATCCTCTGAGAATTCCTGGGACATTCAGTTTCTCTTTTACGAGTTCCAAATATTCATATTGTGTAAGAATTCGGAGCACCAATCTGAGTCAAGTCTTGCTTTTAGCCTGTGTTTTAGAATATGTCTAGCCATACAATTCATATTTTATAAAATACCCATATTACCATTACAAATGGAAATCATTTTGCCTATAGTCTATGTTGCCCGCCATCATGTAATCTTGTCTGCCTTGTCCACCACATAACTTCAGCACCAAGAACAGCTCCTGCCAAGTTTTAGGGGCTCAGTAGGAGAAGGCAATGGCAACCCACTCCAGTACTCTTGCCTGGAAAATCCCACGGATGGAGGGGCCTGGTGAGCTGCAGTCCATGGGGTTGCTAGGAGTCAGACATGACTGAGCGACTTCACTTTCACTTTTCACTTTCATGCATTGGAGAAGGAAATGGCAACCCACTCCAGTGTTCTTGCCTGGAGAATCCCAGGGACGGGGGAGCCTGGTGGGCTGCCGTCTATGGGGTCACACAGAGTCGGACACGACTGAAGTGACTTAGCAGCAGCAGCAGACATTTAATGGATCTGTGACTGAACTGTCATGGCCAGTCGTTTACTCTGTGCAAAAACAAAGCGTTGCAAATGAGGAAAGAGCGTTCTGATCCTAGTCACTGAAGAAAATGTATGCTTTCTTGATTTTGACTGCAGAAGAAATCCTTTTATGGACACCAGCAGGACTACCAGCCTGCAGCTTGTCCTTATTTCCGGGTGATTCTCTGAGCTTCCCCAGGATATCCATCTAGCAGAGTGTCGCCAGGTGCCAAGGTGACATGAACGTCATTGGAGAAATTCAGAGAACACACGGGGAGGTGTTTCTGGTGTCATTATAACCTACTGAGCAAAGAGCCCCAGTGGGCTCATTCAGGAAACTTGTGATGTTCCAAACCTCAGACAGGAAACACTAGCCCTGGGCTTTTTCTTGATAATTGAGAAAAATGTCTTTCCCTTTTCTGTCAAATGGGAGAGAGTGGAGACCATGGTTTCTGAGTTGCCTTCTAGCTCCCAGGGGATTCAGTGGGTCTTACCTGCCTGCCCTGAGCTGGATGTCTCTTCTCTCAACTTCCCTGGGAGAAACTGTCAGAGTAGAAAGCTGACTCTGTGTGTGTGTGTTCAGTTCCAGTCTTACTGTAGGTTGTAGCTGATGAATTTCAGAACTACCCTGAGCCTCTGTGGGGGAATAATTTAGCAGCGACCTGGTGTTCTTTCTTTCTTTAAAAGTTATTTATTTATTTTTGGCTCTGCTGGGTCTTCATTGCTGCACACAGGTTTTCTTTAGTTTCAACAAACCAGGGTCACTCTCTAATTGTGGTCCACAGACTTCTCATTGCAGTTGCTTCTCTTATTGCTGAACACAGGCTCTAGGGTCCTCAGGCTCAGTAGTTGTGGCTCAGGGGTTTAATCACCCCAAGGCATGTCAGCAAGGAGATCAAACCAGTAGATCTTAAAGGTAATCCACCCTGAACATTCATTGGAAGGACTGATGCTGAAGCTGAAGTTCCAGTACTTTGGCCACTTGATGCAAAGAACCGATTCATTGGAAAAGACTCTGTTGCTGGGAAAGATTGAGGATAGGAGGAGAAAGGTGGGGGGGGGGGGGGACAGAGGATGAGATGGTTGGATGGCATCACTGACTCAAAGGACATGAGTCTGAGCAAACTCCAGGAGATAGTAAAGGACAGGGAAGCCTGGTGTGCTGCAGTCCATGGGATCGCAAAGAGTCAAACAAGACTTAGCTACTGAAGAACAACAATGTGAAATCTTTCCTGGACCAGGGATGGAATCTGTGTTCCCTGCATTGGCAGGTGGACTCTTAACCACTGGACCACCAAGGAAGTCCAGGGTGTTCCTTCTGAACTCTGCTGTTTAGCTTGTTGCATCTTTCCTAGAACATCTTAACTCCTGGTTGGAAGACTGTGAGTTCAAGTCCCCTTAGGGGCCGAGTTTCATCTGCAGGTCTTTCAAATCTATTTCTTTCTCTGTGTGATGCCCAAAGCTGTCTGTGTAATTATCTTTCTCCGAGGCATTTGATTAAACCACATCAGAAGGTCTTTTAGTAGGAAAGGAAGAAAATTGTAATGAATTTAGCTTGTGTCTTGTGGTATCTTCCTCTTCCTACTCAAACCTCTTCCTACTCAGATGTAAGGCAAATACTAGCTTGTGAAATAGCAATGCTATTATGTTGTTGTTATGCTTTTTTTTCCCTTTAATATCCTCTGCAGCGGAGAGGACTTATACCAAAAGATGAGTCAGCCTGGCTGAGTTTTTGCCCCATTTATTGTTGTTACAGCTGAAGTCAAAGCAGGAAGCAGAAGAGATACAGTGAGAGTGGAGAGAAAGAGTTATAGAGAGTTTATTCATAGAGGTATGGGCAGAGAGAAAGACCCAATAAGTGACTAAAGCAGCAGGAAGTTCTTACCTCCCTGGGTCTGAGGGCCAAGAGAGAAAACAATATCCAGAGTGAAGGTGGAACGGAACTCCTGGAGAAGGACCCCAGGATAAGAGCTGTTAGCCTAGCGAGATTCAATTGCTATCAGAAATGGGGCAACTGATCAGAGGAGAGTTGGGGAATAAATATCCCTTCCCCTCTGTTCCTCTGTCTTTTGTCCAAAACCAACCAGAAGCCAGAAAGTAAAGGATCTTAGAGCTGTAGCCCTTAGGGATTCTAGAACAGAGCAGAAGGAAGGGGGTGGAACTGGGGTGGCAGATGGGTAAGTGGGGGAGGGATATAAATAGAGAAAACCCAGCTCTATTAATCATTTATTGATAAAGGGAGCAGATGAAGAAGCCTCCGGCACCTTCAGCCTAAAAGAAAACAGGTGGTGGCCCCACCACTTCGATTTTCAGGGACAAGCACAAGCTCTGTTGTACCACAGGGACTGTTTGTTTTATATCTGCAGAGAGGGGGCCATCTGGAAGGCCAGCTCAATTTGTTCCAGGAGGAATCTGAAGATACTGGGGAGTCAGTGACTGGAAAGAAGGGAAGACGTTGGGGTCGACTTCTAAGCCAGGGGACCCTGAGACAGGCTCACCAGGAGTGGGGAGAACTCAGTGTATTTCTTCTCCCTCCCCGCCCCTCTTCCTTGCCTCTACCCCATCCCCTCCACCCCAGTGTCACCACGATCATTATAATGACAATGGTAATAAAATCAGTGATAATAGCCACTAACATTTCCTGGATGCTTTCCATGAATCTGGCTCTATGCTAACAACTTTTAATGTTCCTTCATTTAATCCTCTTGAAGGTCCTAAAAAAATAAAAGAGCCACTAAAATCATCTCCAGTTGAGAAATGAGGAAACGGTGTACACAAGTGTAATAATATATCCATACAGAGTGATTAGGTGGCAAACTCAGGATCTGAGGTTGGTGCTATTTGAGTCTCAAGGGTTTTCTCGTAACTTCTTTTTTTTTTTTTTAATTTGTATTTTATGTTGAAGTTGATTAACAATGTTGTGTTAGTTTCTGGTGTACAGCAAAGAGATTCAGTTATTCATATACATGTATCTATTGTTTTTCAAGTCCTCCTCCCATTTAGGTTGTTCCATAATATTGAAACAGAGTTCCCTGTGATATATACTCTAAGACACTAAAGTCATGTTTGACTCTTTGCCATGCTATGGACTATAGCCCACAAAGCTCCTCTGTCCATGTGATTCTCCAAGCAAGAATACTAGAGTGACTTGTCATGCCATCCTCCAAGGGATCTTTCTGACCCAGGGATCAAACCCACATGTCTTATGTCTCCTGCATAGGCAGGCAGGTTCTTTACCACTAGCACCACCTGGGAAGCCTATATATATATATCTATATCTATCTATCTATATCCTTATATATCCTTATTTTTCTCTTAACTTCTGCAATATCTTTTCACCTGCGTGTCCAATCAATAATGTGGTTCTGTCTGTTCTGTCTACTAAGCATCTTTTGAACTCTTCACCTCCTGCCATCCTGTCTTTCCTGAGTGATTGCACTGAGCCCTTAAATCATTTCCCTGCGTGTCCTGTCTCTCCTTGTGAGGAGCCCCTCCTACATGCAAAGAGTAGAGTTGTCCTTCTGGGAAAAAACACAGCCATTGTCCCCCCTGAACTGAAAACTTTTGGCTCCCCAGAGGACAAGTACAACCTCCATTTTGCCCCAAGGCAAGGTCATCATAACAAGACCATCCAAATCATTCTCACCAGAAGCTTCTCCTTAGGCACTGCTTTCTGCCCTTTAAGCTGCAGCCATGTATCAGATCCCTACTGGAACACTCGATGCTTTTGCACGTGCTGTGATTTCTGCTTGTGGTTCCCTTCTTCCTTTCCCCCACGTGGAGAATTCTTGGTAACAATTCATCACCCAGGGAAATGATGCTCTCCTTACAAGCCTTCCCCAGCTCCCTCCTTCTTAGTTATTTGTCCTCCTCTTCTGCCCTTTTTCCTCATTATGTCTGTCATCACAATGTGTTGTAATCACATTGCTGAAGTCAGCTTCCACCTCAGATCTGTGATCTTTAAAATAGTAACACAATCGTTCATATTACCTCCGGTAGTACTAAAAAAGAAAAGCCTGGTGAGACAAATGTATGATTATCTTCAATTCAAATTGGGGAATTGGAGACTTAGAAAGGTCAAGTACTCTGTCCAAAGATGCATAGCACTTAAGTGCTGAAGTTGGGTTAGAGCCAGGATGTCAACCGCAGCCCCCAGCTTTGCTCATTCTTACTGCTCTATAGCATCATTCGTGTCTCTACAGTGTGTGTGTCATATCCCATGGCTTTGTATGATTGTCTCTGACTACCCTTCTTGTTGTTGTTGTTTAGTCACTAAGTCCTGTCTCTTTGTGACCCCATGGACCTTAGCACACCAAGCTCCTCTGTCCATGGGATTTCCCAGGGAAGAATACTGGAATAGGTTGCCATTTCCTCCTTCAAGAGATCTTCCCTATCCAGGGATCAAACACACACCTCTTGCATTGTCAGGTGGATTCCTTACCACTGAGGCCCCCCAGGAAGCCCTAAACTTTTATAGTTATAGACCGTGTTTATTGGATAAATGATCCTGGAATCTGCAGCCAGAGCCCAGACACTTGGCTGTTAATTGATGAACCCTGTGAGCTTTCGGGCTCCCATACCTACACCTGTCTACTTTAGACGTGTTGCCTGTGGTTCCGAGCAAGCATGCTGGATTATGAGTCCCCTTTGCCTTTTGGACTCTTTTCAAACTCTCTAAAGGTCAGCTGTTAATTAGCAGAATTTCTTGCACTTAACTTTGGTTGTCATGCATGAGAGATGGGAGGTCACATCCAGTGTTTGCAGCCATGGAGTTCTTGGAGAAAAACAAACAGGCAGACAGACTGCCTGCTATCTTGAACTGTAATGGTAGTCACAGACAACGGCTCAGAATGCAGTATCTGTGAGCTGGAGAGGAGGGGCAGAGAGAGACAGGAAGTACACCTTCTTGCAGGAGAATCAACTCCTTCTTAGATGGTACAATCCTTGGCTAATGCAAGGGCTGAGGAGGTGATTTCCAGGGAGAAAGCTCCTATTTGGAGGGCAAATGTGATGCTCTTACACCAACTGAAGGATTATGTGGTTTAGCACATCGGTAAAGACATTTTTCACTTGCTGGTGAAGTATCATTGTGCCTAGAGATCCTTAAATTAACCATCACATAAGTCTTTCATCCCCCAGCTAGAAGCAAAAAGGAAGATCTCTTAAAGTCAGTGGCAGCACCTGTATGATGTCCTCACAGGGAAAATCTTTCACAGGAATGTGTCTTGGTGCCTCCCAGATCTTATGGCCCATGTTGACTTTGCTCCTCGAGTCAGTCACTTTGCACCACACCCACTGCTCCATTGCCGCTCAGGGAGGAGGACCTTACACTGAAAGCCCTACATCCAAAGTCTCATCTTTTCTAAAATTCCACTGTGTATTTTCCTTTTTTAAAAAAATTATTTTTATTTATTTTGGGCTGTGCTGGGTCTTTGTTGCTATGCAGACTTTTCTCTAGTTGCAGCGAGCAGGGGTTAGTTACTCTGTAGTTGCGGTGTGCGGACTTCTCTTGTTGTGGAGCACAGGCTCTAGGCAGTGGGCTCAGCAGTTACAGCACGTGGTCTCAGCAGTTGTGGCTCCCGGGCTCTAGAGCACAGTAGTTGTGGTGCCCAGCCTTAGTTGCCCCACAGCATGTGGGATCTCCTAGATTGGGGGTCAAACCCATGTCTCCTGCATTGGCAAGCAGATTCTTTACCACTGAGCTACCAGGGAAGCCCCCATAGTGTATTTTCAATATTAAGAGTAATTTAATGTCTCCAAAGTAATAGTTTAAGAAGAATTGAATGTTCTTCTTCAATACCAATAAGGATGCTCAAAACTGTCATTCAGTGAGATGCATAATAGTTGTGCACTCCGTTTAGCACTGGCAGGAAACAAGCTCAAAGACACAGAATGTGACCTGGAGGAGTTATGTTCTTGCCTGAGGGATAATGGAACTCTACAGAGATTTATTCAACAAGGTATATCATGAGTGGTGATAGAGAGGAAGCATTATGGTTGCTACTTAGTAGCCGTTTTAGAAATAGATCTCAGACTACCTCTCCTGTTATGTGGTTAAGGAGTAATTGACCGGACACTGGCTTGGGGGTGGGAGTGGGGGGAGGGGATGTGAGAACAAAGGAAAACCAAGCAGGGCATCGCACACATGCGCAGACACTTAGACACATGCACAAATGAACACATTCTCAGATACACCCACAGACACACATGGATACACAAGAGACACACACACATACACACAGACAGCCACAGACACACACAGATACACACCCATATACACACAGAGACATACAGAGACACACTCACAGATACAAGCACAGAGAGACATATGCAGACACAGGCACTGAGATGTTCACAGAGACACACACGTGAACAGAAACACACAGAAACACACATATAGAGACATGACGGATACACACACATATGAATAGACACACAAATATACACAAACACACAAATTCACACACAGACACACAGGCACAGAAGCAGACGCATGTGCAGAGACACACACGCATACACACAACAACACACACACAGATGGTAGTGACAGTGATTAGCTCCAGAGTGAGTGCAGGATCCACACCAAGTCAACAGGACACAATGCGATTTAATTCTAGGGCTGTTGGGTAGACCTTAAAGGTGAGACAGTTCTAATCCCCTGGGTTTAATGGCACTGAGCGTGGAAGCCTGAAGCTCCCAGGGCCTGTCCAGGGAATGGAGTCACAGAGGAGATAGATAATGCAGTCAAGAGCTGGAAGAATCACCACGCTGTATACTTGAAATATATGACAATTACACCTCAGTAAAGCTAGAGAACAAACAGAAACAGGTAGAGGAAGTAGCTATGCTCTGCCTGCACCTGGTTTGAACCCCTGGGTCCAGCCACCGCTAGACTGTTTCATTGCATGCGAATACATTCTTTTTAAAATGATTATTGTTAGCTTTAGTTAAAGGTTTCTAGTATTTGCAACCAACCGAGATGATTATTGGAAAGAGTCTTGTTCAATTACAGGAAGCAGCTTTAACCCCTTCTTTGAATACAACTTGGGTTTAGAAAGGATTGAATATTGTGGTAGGAAATTCCAGGCCAAGGACTGCCACACATAGAACCCAGGAGGCAGAAACAAACAGAAATGGACACTTGCTTTGTAGTCTGCAAAGATTTTTAGATCATCTACAATATGCCTGGGTTTGTGCTAAGAGCTAGAATGCAAAGGTAATCCTAAAATATGTTAAAGAATCTGTACACTGCATCCTGGTTAAACTGTTGCAGGGGGTGGGGGATGGGGGGATGAGTGAATCTGAGAAAACAAGGGATAAATAACAGGTTTCTGCCCCTTTCTCCCTCCTTTACTTCCTCCCTTCCTCCCTCCCATCCATCCTTCATTCTAAAAAAGTACTCAGAAACCATGGCTCAACAAATGTTTAAAAGTAAAAATGATCAACTCATGAGTTCCCAGGAATGTTTCTGTTAGGATAGTGTCACCACTGATGTGAACACCCTTTCATTTCTGCAGACACTGGCTGGGAAACATGAGTAGAGACTTGGGTTGTGATGAAGATAATAATCGTGACAAGAGTTAAGTCAACATCCAGGGAGAGCAGGAAGAAAGAATGCAATCAGCATCTCATCTTGCATGTGATCGATGAAAACAGCATCCTTCCTTTTGGAGATGACTTCCAAATTTTATTGATAGACAAGAAAGCAAGTGTGAAGACTTTTGATTCTCCATCAACTCATGTCCATTTATAGCTATCCTTGCAATAAACAGAATGTCCTTCCAGGGTCCACACACTATTTTTTTCCCCAAGCAGGCACTATTCTACACTGCCCTCTTTCCAAGCAAAATGCCACAATTCTCCTCGCTACTCTGAAAAGTGGGCCATGTGGAATGGGGTAGGTGGAGGTATCATCCATCGTGATTCCTGAGTGGTGTCTTTGAGGAAATGAGGAAAAAGAGGAACATTCACTAGGGCTGGGAGACAGCGTTTCGTCTCTTTATAGTGACCTCAAGGAACCCAGATTCAAGATGAACTATTTGTTCCAACCTTTTATGTCACTGTGGCAGATGGCTGTTTATCTGCCTAATGTCAATTCTGCCCTTCCTCTGCACTGACCGTGGGACAGAACAGTGTTCTAGGTGAAACCACCTTCCTAGACATCTTTGCCACTAAGGAGTCATGTGACACAATTCTTGTAATAAGTACAGGTGGAATTCTCCAGGCAGAGCTCCTAGGAGGATATACTTCCCCTCCTGCCTGGGTTCCTCTTATCATTAAGCTGCTGCCCAGACCTGGCTGTCCTTATATATATAATTTGATTTATTTGTTTGTTTATGGCTGTGATGGGTTTTCATTGTTGCACAGGCTTTTCTCTAGTTGCGGCAAACGGGGGCTCCTATTTGCTGTGTGTGAGCTCATCGTGGTGGCTTCTCTTGTTGAACACAGCCTTTAGGTATGTGGACTGCAGCAGTTGTGGATCCTGGACTTTACAGCACAGGCTCAACAGTTGTGGCACATGGGCTTAACTGCCCGACAGCATGTGGGATCTTCCCAGACCAGGGATTGAACATGTTTCTCTTGCATTGGCAGGTGGATTCTTTACCACTGAACCACCAGAAAAGCCCCTGGCTGTCCTTTATCTGGATTACTTGTTACAGGAGAAGAACCTTAATTTGGGCAGGTCACATTAAACTGACAAACCTCTATAGTCAAGTTTCTGATTTTTGACATCTTTAATGAGCTTACTTTATCTCTGCTTTGTTCTTAAAGTTCTTTCTTTGGCTTTACGTAATGTTTCAGCTCAGTTATCAATATGCTGGGTCCCTTCTATCTGAACATTTCGTTAGTTTACATGATTTATTGCCCTGTAATTGCCACTCAAACTTCTGTGTGAATTCAGTAGAAGCTATAACTAATGTGCAGTCTGCAGGCACCAGATATGCAACAAAATGTTTACACAGGGAAACAGTATGCATAAAGCGGGTGGGGGGTGGGCAGCTATGCAGCAATACAGATCTGAGTTTTAACGATGCTTCTACCATGATTAATGCCTGTTTATCAGAGATCTGTGTTGCCAGCTGGGTAAATTCCAGCATATTTGGGGGGAGGTAAATTTATGATGACCTTCTTGCCAGCATCTGTGTATTTTGTTTTCCTTGACAACACTGAGGAGCTTCAGTCACTTCGTGGGAAACCCATGAAGTGAACATTCACAGAAGACAGAGTATCTGTGGACCATGACTTGAATTTCACTGCATCAGGATGCAAAAGTCAGACACGCTTGCCAGAAAGCTCAGGAAACCTTGATAAGAAGTTATGGAAACTTCCCAGGGCAGAAATGCCTGTCTGGGTGCCAAGTGATTTCTTTAATGAGCCCTAATACCTGCTATTTGCAAAGAAGCAGAGTAATTTGCAAGTTTCAAGGCTGATGCTACTATCAGGACATTATAGTTAATAATTTTGCAAAGCATAGCACTGCTTGCTTTTTTTCTTTTCTAATAGGAGTACGTTTCACTGCTACTTAAAAATCAAACCTGGAATCTTAACTTACATAAGGATCAGACTGAAATCAAAGCATCATTGAAAATCACTTAGAATCAAAATCACTTTTGAAAATCCTTATCACAAGACAAGTATACTCACTTTCAACTAATCAAACATATCTGTTTATCCCCCAGCACTGAGCAGATTACAGTTTCCAGCTTGGGAGGTTTGTTTTGTTTTTCTGAGATACCCAAAGAAGTCGCTGGTTGGCTGACATCAAGGATCACGCTGTAGGAAAATGTACATTTTTACACCCTGGACTCATACTTGGTGTGCTGAGATTTGTCATACTGTGAGATTCTAGAAGACAGCATATTCATGCAGCCCATCAAATCACTGTCCAAGGTGCTGATCAGTTGGATGGACGACCAGCCTGGTTGTCAATGTCATTTGAAGCTGCATTTGTATAAGTAACCACACATATGCTGAGATTCTGCGGGACTTGTGTTAGCATCTAGCATGACCAGGGGAGGCTGGAAGATTCACCTATCAACCCCAAAGGAGGCCTCCCACCAAGTGAAGGAAAAAGATCCCAGTGATGCCAAGCACAAAAAGTAGACACCCACAGACCTGAGCCATTGCATCCTCTCCAGGCTTGGAGATGCACACAAGGCACCAGTTGGCAGGAAGAACTGATGGGTCCCTCCTAATGGCTCCCACCAACTGATGGGTTTCAGGAACCCCACTCATTCTGCAGACAAAGAGCCACTTCCTCCCCAAGGTGGTCAGATACACTGATGGGGTTGATGTCAAGTGCCACATGACCACATTCTTGGTCAATATTATGAAGTTCACTGTGTGCCTGGAACAGCAGAAATGTTTCTTCCAACCTGGAAGAAGAATATGGACCGAATGAAACTTCCCATCTGGCCTCCACCTAAAGACTGTTCCACACTTAGGGTGCTGACTGGGAGGGCAAGGTCATATAATGGTTGCTCCTCCAACAAAATCTGGAGGTGTAAAGATGTGTTACACCTCACAGACTTCTCCTAAGCCTCTGGAGCCCCAGTGGATGCGGTGGAAACTTACACTGCAATCTTACCATCCCCTGCGAGTTTATTTGCATTGCAAGTTTATTTGCCATTGGATCAGTGAGCTCCTTGATTGAATGCTGGGCAGAGTTAAACATTGTCATCAAGTAACTTATTCTCAAAGCATTTTTTTTATGAAGCTGATTTTTTAAATTGTTACCATTTAATAGATAAATGCCCAAGACTGATGAAGTGACTGACCTGGGATTTGAACCTTGGACCTCCCGATGCCAATAGCTCTGCTGGTTCCTACACCCTTTCCAACCCCCAAAGCAAATTCCATACCCACTGTGAACAATGAAATCTCACTTATCAGAAGATAAAAAACAGGCAAGTCATATGGATGTGAGAGAGAGCATCAAAATCTTCATCACAATTTGATTGGTGACTAATGGCTAAATAGAATCCTGGGGTCCCTTATCTTTCTTTTAGCAGATTTGGAGCACAGAATATTGATACATTCAGTCTTTTGAAAATATTTGAGTGGTGATATTTTACTGGCATTACATCAAATAGGAACTTAGTCTATTTGGGCTGATTTAGCAAAATACCACAGACTGGGTGGCTTGCAAAGGACAGAAATTTAGTTTTCACCATTCTAGATCCTGGAAGTCTGAGATCAGGGGGTAGTGAAGGTGAATTCTGGTGGCAGTGCTTCACAGGGTTGCAGAGGGCCAACTTCTTGCTGCATCCTCACATGGTAGGAGGAGAGAGGGAGCTCTTGGGCCTCTTTATGGGGGCACTAACCCCATTCATTGAGTTAGACAAGGCTGTGGTCCTAGTGTGATTAGATTGACTAGTTTTCTGTGAGTGTGGTTTCAGTGTGTCTGCCCTCTGATGCCCTCTTGCAACACCTCCCGTCTTACTTGGGTTTCTCTTACCTTGGGCGTGGGGTATCTCTTCACGGCTGCTGCAGCAAAGTACAGCCAATGCTCCTTACCTTGGACGAGGGGTATCTCCTCACCGCCGCCCTTCCTGACCTTCAACATGGGATAGCTCCTCTAGGCCCTCCTGTGCCCGCGCAGCCATGGCGCAGGGTTGGTCCTCCCAGCCTTGGCCGTGGGGGCATGGGGTAGCTCCTCCCACCCACCACCCCTGGCCTTGGGCTTAAGGGCGGGGGGTATCTCCTCCCAGCCACTGCCCCTGACCTCGGACACAGGGTAACTCCTCTCATCGCCACCCCTGACCTCTGACGCTGGGTATTTCCTTTCGGCTGTTCCTGCGCTGTCGCAGTCTGGCACCCTCGGCCACTGCCCCTGACCTCGGACATGGGGTAATTCCTCTTGGCCGCCGCCCTTCGGGCGTGGGGTCCTCCTGGCTTCTGCCCCTGACCTTGGACATGGGGTAGCTCCTCTCCGCCATGCTTTAGCGCTCCGGTGGCAGCTGCCTGTGCTTTAGCATGCCGGTCGCAGCGCCCTCAATGAAACTAAGCCATGCCCATGGGGCAACCCAGGATGGGCAGGTCATGGTGGGGAGATCTGACAGAATGTGGCCCACTGGAGAAGGGAATGGCAAACCCACTTCAGTATTCTTGCCTTGAGAACCCCATGAACAGTATGAAAAGGCAAAATGATAGGAAACTGAAAGAGAAAATCCCCAAGTCAGTAGGTTCCCAATATGCTACTGGAGATCAGTAGAGAAATAACTCCAGAAAGAATGAAGGGATGAACCAAAGCACAAAGAATACCCAGCTGTGGATGTGTCTGGTGATAGAAGCAAGGTCCAATGCTGTGAAGAGCAATATTGCATAGGAGCCTGGAATGTCAGATCCATGAATCAAGGCAAATTGGAAGTGGTCAAACAAGAGATGGCAAGAGTGAATGTCGACATTCTAGGGATCAGTGAACTGAAATGGACTGGAATGAGTGAATTTAACTCAGATGACCATTATATCTACTACTGCGGGCAGGAATCCCTCAGAAGAAATGGAGTAGCCATCATGATCAACAAAAGAGTCCAAAATGCAGTACTTGGATGCAATCTCAAAAACGACAGAATTATCTCTGTTTGTTGCCAAGGCAAACCATTCAATATCACAGTAATCCAAGTCTATGCCCCAACCAGTAACACTGAAGAAGCTGAAGTTGAATGGTTCAATGAAGACCTACAAGACCTTTTAGAACTAACACCCAAAAAAGATGTCCTTTTCATTATAGGGGACTGGATGCAAAAGTAGGACGTCAAGAAACACCTGGAGTAACAGGCAAATTTGGCCTTGGAACACGGAATGAAGCAGGGCAAAGACTAGTAGAGTTTTGCCAAGAAAATGCACTGGTCATAGCAAACACCCTCTTCCAACAACACAAGAGAAGACTATAAATGGACATCACCAGATGGTCAACACTGAAATCAGATTGATTATATTCTTTGCAGCCAAAAATGGAGAAGCTCTATACAGTCAGCAAAAACAAGACCAGGAGCTGACTGTGGCTCAGACCATGAACTCCTTATTGCCAAATTCAGACTGAAATTGAAGAAAGTAGGGAAAACCACTAGACCATTCAGGTATGACCTAAATCAAATCCCTTATGATTATACAGTGGAAGTGAGAAATAGATTTAAGGGCCTAGATCTGATAGATAGAGTGCCTGATGAACTATGGAATGAGGTTTGTGACATTGTATAAGAGACAGGGATCAAGACCATCCCCATGGAAAAGAAATGCAAAAAAGCAAAATGGCTGTTTGGGGAGGCCTTACAAATAGCTGTGAAAAGAAGAGAAATGAAAAGCAAAGGAGAAAAGGAAAGATATAAACATCTGAATGCAGAATTCCAAAGAATAGCAAGAAGAGATAAGAAAGCCTTCCTCAGCAATCAATGCAAAGAAATAGAGGAAAACAACAGAATGGGAAAGACTAGGGATCTCTTCAAGAAAATCAGAGATACCAAAGGAACATTTCATGCAAAGATGGGCTCGATAAAGGACAGAAATGGTATGGACCTAACAGAAGCAGAAGCTATTAAGAAGAGATGGCAAGAATACACAGAAGAACTATACAAAAAAGATCTTCACGACCCAGAAAATCATGATGATGTGATCACTGACCTAGAGCCAGACATCCTGGAATGTGAAGTCAAGTGGGCCTTAGAAAGCATCACTACAAACAAAGCTAGTGGAGGTGATGGAATTCCAGTGGAGCTATTCCAAATCCTGAAAGATGATGCTGTGAAAGTGCTGCACTCAATACACCAGCAAATTTGGAAAACTCAGCACTGGCCACAGGATTGGAAAAGGTCAGTTTTCATTCCAATCCCAAAGAAAGGCAATGCCAAAGAATGCTCAAACTACCACACAATCGCACTCATCTCACACGCTAGTAAAGTAATGCTCAAAATTCTCCAAGCCAGGCTTCAGCAATATGTGAACCGTGAACTTCCTGATGTTGAAGCTGGTTTTAGAAAAGGCAGAGGAACCAGAGATCAAATTGCCAACACCATCGTTCGAAAGCATCAATTCTTTGGTGCTCAGCCTTCTTTGTGGTCCAACTCTCAATCTATACATGACTGCTGGAAAAACCATAGCTTTGATTAGATAGAGTCAGCAAAGTGATGTCTCTGCTTTTTAATATGCTATCTAGGTTTGTCATAGCTTTTCTTCCAAGGGGCAAGCATCTTTTAATTTCACAGTTAGCTCAGGTACCGAAATAACACAATCGGCTCTATAGTACTGTAATAAGTTTATAATACTTTTCACACAAATAATACATAAAAGACAAACAAATATAAAAATAAAGAAAACATGTTTAATCTTACAGTACAGTACCTTGAATACTACAGTAATATAGTACAAAAGCTGTCTCACAGGGGCTGGCAGTATGTTTGCATCATTGAAAGTTCTCAACTTGAAGGTTCATATGTAGGGGATTTATTGTACATCACTTTCAAGTACTTTTGCCTTTTAGTATGAGACAGAGCTGGAGAAGGCAATGGCACCCTACTCTAGTACTCTTGCCTGGAAATCCCATGGATGGAGGAGCCTGGTGGGCTGTAGTCCATGGGGTCGCAAAGAGTCGGACACAACTGAGCGACTTCCTTTTCACTTTTCACTTTCATGCATTGGAGAAGGAAATGGCAACCCACTCCAGTGTTCTTGCCTGGAGAATCCCAGGGACAGGGAAGCCTGGTGGGCTGCCGTCTATGAGGTCGCACAGAGTCGGACACGACTGAAGCGACTTAGCAGCAGCAGCAGCAGCATGAGACAGAGCAAATATGACAGAGCACAGACAGCTGTTTACATCCAGGTGCAGGATATGCAAGCTTTCATTATGTCATTCCCTCTATTTTTCCTGTGAACTTCAAGTGTTTCAGAATAAAAGAAAAAGAAAAGTTTTAAAAACTGTATACTTCACCACATATTGGTACATCCTTTGAAAAAGTTGTTTAACCAAAATAAGTCTCAGTTTCCTTATCTGTGAAACACAGAGAATGTATACTCTGTTGTGTAATTGTCAAGAATAACAACCAAAGTATGTCTGTTTCCTCATCTGTGAAACACAGAGAATGGATACTCTGTTGTGTAATTGTCAAGAATAAAATCAGTAATGTGTAAAGTGCCTGGTGCCCAGACATTCAGCACACATAAATTCATTGAGCACCCACAGTGCACTGAGCATCATGCTGAAAGTGCTCCTCTCTTCTTCTGCCTGCCCTGAAAATCGCAATGCACAGGGTGTAATTTTCAACTTCCAGGAGCTCACAGTTCACTGGTGGTCAGGCTTAAAGATTATTACAGCTCAGATGAGTGGTACCCAGACGGGTGAAGTGATTAGGCAGCTTCACACAGCTGGTTAGTGGCAGAGACCAGGAACTGAGGGCTCCTTATTCTGATGTTGCTTCCACGTCACCAGATGAATGACCATGTATTTGCATTACTGTACATCTAGGAAAACTGAAGGTGCTGCAGTGCAGGAACATGGACATAGCACTAGATAACAATAATTCACAGGGTAAGAATGTGAGTCTCTTTTCCTTTCTTTTCCAACCATACAGGTCCCCCCATGTAGAAAGGCTCTATTTGATACTAGGATATCTTTTTTTTTTTTAAAGGAAGATAGTTGATTTACAATGTTTTACTAGCTTCAGATGTACAGCTCAGCGATTTATGTATATATATATATATACATATATATATATATATGTATATATGTGTATATATATATAATGTGCATATATGTATATTTTTAAGATCCTTTTCCTTTATAGGTTATTATAGTATATTGAATATAGTTCCCTGTGCTATATATTTGGTCCTAGTTGTTTATCTATTTTATATTTAGTAATATAGTAGTGTGTTATGGAGTAGGTTGCCATTTCCTTCTCCAGAGGATCTTCCCACCCCATGGATCGAACCCGGGTCTCCTGCATTGTAGGCAGATGCTTTATGGTCTGAGCCACCAGGGAAGTCCTTAATCCCAAACTCCTAACTTATTCCCCCTATCTCCTTTGGAAACCAATATGTTTGTTTTCCATGTCTGTGAGGGTTCCCCCCCACCACCAATTTGATAAATGTGTTTATTTCCATTATTTTTTAGATTCCACATACAAGAGATAGCACATGATATTTGCCTTTCTTGATCTGGCTTACTTCACTTGGTATGATAATGTCTGAGTCTATCCCTGTTGCTGCAGTGATATTATTTCATTCTTTTTATGGCTGAGTAATATTCCTTTGTATATATACCACATCTTCTTTATCCATTCATACTCGGGTGTCTTTAAATCCCTGTATTTGCTTCTCTCATTTTTCACAGTGAAGTACAAGTCAGAGGCAGAGCCTTTGGCAGGCAATAGTATACAGTTAGAATTAATCATGTTGTTTATTTTCTCCTTGGTTATGTTTATGACTGCCTTCTATTTATGGCAAATAGCACCATTTTAACTTAACAGCCGTGCAATAAAACTTCCTCTCCAAATGAATGTATTTAAGTCAAGAAAGCAAGTCAATTTAATAAAAATATTAAGTTTGCCTAAGAGTGTCTCTTGCATGCATATGGAGCAAACATCGGATTCCAGAATGACTGAAGCAGAAAAGCCCTGAGCCAGACTATTTACTGAGCTAAAAATAACTCTTTCAAGAAAAGATAAAATTGGAGAAAGTGCTGCCTTTTGAATAGTAGTTGGAAAAGCGAATTGTGCATGTGTTCTGTGGCTTCTGTGCCAAAAAGTCACTTTCCTTGTGTCAGGAAAGATGAGAAGAGAAACAGAGAAACTGTCAGTTTATGTCTGAGAAGGACAAACTCAGCACCTGGGATTCCAGGCTTTTCATCGCAGATTAGCCTATTTTAGATTTCAAATATCGTTAAATAATGCCATGTGTGGTCCACTTGGGGGCTTTGCTGTGTGGTCAGAATCAGAGGCATTTCATTCCTGGGAAAGACAGCTAATGCCAGCCTGGTCTCACAGCCAGGCAAATTGATTAAAGCTTGGCAGGTGCAATTGCCGTTTCTAATGAAGACCCAGGTAGCTCAGCTAGTAAAGAATCCACCTGCAATGCAGGAGACCCTGGTTTGATTCCTGGGTCGGAAAGTTTCTCCTGGAGAAGGGATAGGCTACACACTCCAGTGGTGGCTCAGATGGTGAAGAATCCGCCTGCAATGCGGGAGACCTGGGTTCGATCCCTGGGTTGGGAAGATCCCTTGGAGGAAGGCATGGCAACCCACTCCAGTATTCTTGCCTGGAGAATCCTCATGGACAAAGGAGTCTGGCAGGCTACAGTCCATGGGGTTGCAAAGAGTCAGACACGACTGAACGACTAAGCACAACCACAAACAAGCACAATGAAGAACTTACTCCCTATAGCATCTTTTCTTCTTAAAGTGACAGAAAGAGAAAAACCAAAGCCTGAAAGATATCATTGACACCAGCTTTCAATTGCCTTCTTTTAATCAGTTTCACACACCTCACTTGGCCAAATGTTGAACAGTGGTTGTATTTACTGCTCACCCTGGCTCAGAAGGCAAGGGAGGACTGGGCTCTTTAAGGGCAGAGATCTGAGAAATGTTCACGTCAACAGGAGACTTTAAGCATCAATTCATAAATACATCATAGGTATATTCATGTGCTGATTCAATGTCTTATTCTACTGTGAGGGCAGGAATCTTGTCTCCCTCATGCACTGCTGGACCTCCCACATCTGGGACATTGTATTCTCAGCACGTAGCTTTGAATGAATAGATAAGCCATTTCTGCATGGGAACCAGCAGGGCAGCTAAGGTGCACAGCCCTGAAAGTCGTGCTGTGTCTAGTGCAAGCAGCGATCCTGCAGCCCTGGGTCATAGGGATGGAAGCACTGACCAAGTCACATCATATTCTCTCCAAGGTCTCCCACTCTCTCTTCCCTGAAGGACTCACTGCACTAGTGGTGGGTATCTTGGTGCATCACCCACATTTTCTGCTCCAGCCCTGAGGTTCTTCCCCCACCAGATGCTAGGGTGGGTCAGCCAATACCTATCAGCTTATACCCTCTTCTGAATTTGCCCTGAGCAGCATTCAGGGTATCTGGCTCCTTTACTGAAATAGCATATGTCCAGTGGCTGGAGGACACAGCTGTATAAAGGTTCAGGCCCTGGTTTCAGTTTGGAGCAATGCTTTAAGGACCATCCCAGCTCCACACTTCCCTGGGCATAGGCTCCCTGTGACTGCATCAGAGTTTGATTTTTTTCCTCTGTCCCATTCTGCTTCCTTCCCTCCCTTAGAGATGTTTACCCCAGTAACACTCCTCAGTACAATTTCTGCATGTGAATCTATCTCAGAGTCAACTTCTTGGGAAACCTGACCTGCAGTGCATAAAAATAAAAATGTCCCACATGGGCTACTCAGTGAGTTCTGCTAGGATTGATTTATTTGGATGAAGACCAGGATTTTAAGCTGCAAGAGATAGACACTCAACCCCCAATGACTTAAGCCTATATAGTAGTTGACTGACTCATACACTGATAAAATCACAGTGGATGAAGCTTCAGGTATGGTTGGATCCAGGGGTTCATATGATGGCACCATCATTTAATCAATTTCCATCTTCATCTCCTCTTTTCTCTTGGTTGGTTTCAGTCTTAGGCAGATACTTTGGGCAGTGAGGAGATGGCCTCCAAAAACTGGAAGCTTAGATCCTAGCACTTTGGATTCTGAAAGAAAGAAAATCTTTCCCTTGTCAGTTCAGAAAAAATATATATATATTCTGCATTTATATCATTGTAGTCATTTGGATCAAATGGTCATACTGCAAGCAATCTCTATGGAAAAAGAATATGAAATATGTTTATTAACCAAGCTTGATTTAGATACTCATTTCTGGATCTCAGGAGGAAAGCATACACAGCTCCTGGACCACATAAACCAGTAGTGGAGGACTTCTCTCTCTAGGGGAGAGAGAAGTTTTGAGCAAGAGAATGGAAGTTGAATATATTAACTGTAGTTGGGAAGAGGAGAGGTGGAAGAAAGAGGAAACAGAGAAGGTGAAGAGAGAGGGGGAAAAGGGAGAGGCAGAATCAGAGTGAGAAGAAGGAGGCAGAAGGGAGGGAGACCACGGGAGATAGTGTTCAAGGACAACTGGGCTTCACATCTGTAGGATGAGTCAGTGCTCACCAAGCCTCACTTTTATCTTTATCATCGAATCAGAGATCATGCAAAGCAGTTTTTGGTGATATCAGAATGGGATGTAACATTGCAAATCCTAGAGTTCTGCAGGGCCCATGGATTTATAGAGACCTTGAGATGTGGGAGACAGTGGAGGAGGTAGATAACCTTGACAATCCTATTATTGAAGGTCACCCTTATCTTAGCCAGGGTTCCCCAGGAAGCAAGCTCCATCTCAGAGATTTGTGTGTGCAGGAGGTGTTTAGGGGTGTGTCCTTGGGAAAAGCTTATGGAGGAAGCAAGACTGAGCATATTCAGTGTGGTTTCAGCAAAGGTCTCAGTCCATCCCTAGGGGAGCTCTGAGGTTGGGGTGAAGCCAGGGTACTAGACCTTTGTATCAGCCTCGACTAGTCTTTCAATAGCAGCTTCTGTCTGGAAGGAAGCATGACCTGGCATGGAGTGGGAGGCAGTGGGCTGGTGGGTCTCATCATCTGGGGGCAGTTCCTAGAAGTTGTCCACTCCCAATGTGCCAATCAGTGGGGATCCCTGCCTTCATCTGGAAGCAGGGCAGATAAAGCACCCCAGGACATCCATGGTGTGTGTTCAGTCGCTTCAGTTGTGTCCAACTCTTTGAAACCCTGTTGACTGTAGCCCACCAGGCTCCTCTGTCCATGGGGTTTTCCAGTCAAGAATACTTGAGTGGGTTGCCATTTTCTCCTCCAGGGGATCTTCCTGACCCAGGGATCAAACCCATGTCTCCTACGTCTCTTGCGTTGTGGGCCAATTCTTTACCACTGAGCCATTGGGGAAACCCATTATATACTTTATTTACTCAATAAAGGTAAGGAATTGGAAGGACTTTGGGTCATGAATGAAATGCAAGTGGCTCTTCCCTTTTCCTTGTTTTGACTGTATTCATAGAAGGAAATTCCTGCATCTAATCCAAATGCAATTGTACTGCCTTGGGTGTGCATTCTGGCATCATCAAACATAGATGTGTGTTCAGGGTTTTGCTGTGCTTTGAGGCTACAGTCAGTTCCAGTACCCTGTTCCAAACCTGTCTGTACCACTCAAGAGGCACCAGGACCAAATGGAAGGGGAACTGGGTGGATAATTTGAAGACTCCTCTACTGCCTTGCAGCTTGTTGAGTCCTGGCTTTTATACGTCAGTACATGGGAACTGTTCAGTGACTTGCCTAGAAATACACAGCAGGGGGAAAGGGAAGAGTCTTGAGACATCTAGGTCCAGGATCATTTCTACTTTACCACAGAGGCATGGGGCTCTCTCCTAAGAGAGAGCTAAGAATGTGCATAGTCACTGTCATGTTCGAGTCTTTGTGACCTCATAGATTGTAGCCCACCAGGCTCCTCTATCCATGGGGATTCTCCAGGCAGAAATACTGGAGTGGGTTGCCATGCCCTCCTCTGGGGGATCTTCCCAACCCAGGGATTGAACCCAAGTCTCCCGCATTGCATGCAGATGCTTTACCTTCTGAGCCACTAGGGATGCACATGTAGAACCAGGTATTTCTGGCAAATTGTTCACAGACTGCCTTCTTCACACTTTCCTTGCTCAACTTCCAATCACAAAGGGTTGATTGTTCCAAATCCCGTATTTCAAGCTCCCTGGCCCACTGGGTGCTCATAAGGTTTAGTCAATGGAAGAAAGGTTAGGAGGTTTGAGAGCAGGACGAATGGAGAACCCAGGATTTCTGTCTCTTTCTCTCTTTCTGTCTCTCTGTCTCTGCTGTGGGCAACATCTCACTCAGTGGCCTTCCCTCCCCTATGGCTCTGTCTCATACCAAACATCCTCCACCATGACTCCAGCTCCTAACAGGTGGCTTCAGTTTTTGACTCTAATAAGACCACCTCCTTCTGGTTGCCTCCATCCCTGGAGATGTTAGTTGCTTTCCTGAGTTGCCTCACTACTTCTTTTTATGGTTTTTGGTTCTTCCAATACCTTTTGAAGTTTTTGCTAAAATATATTATGTATACTGTTAAGTGCATCTAATTTTGTACATATTCATGAATATCCAACATCTTCTAAACTAATCCCCTGGATTAAATTCACTCTGTTAACTCCAGACGAAGACTGTTTTCCTGACTGGATTCTAAACCCATAAGATCACTAATCAAAACTAGATGAATGAAAATCTCAAGATAATTGGTAAATAGAATAGACATGAATACAATTACCAATCTAAAAACTCCTATGGGCAAGACTTAATATTATTTTTCTATAGTTGATCTTAGTATCTACTTTAAACTTCCATTCTTTTGGATGCAGGCACTTCACTCTCAATCACATCAGGTTCTTTTACATACTCACCCTGCTGATCCAGGCTCCCAATTGCTTTGTGCAATTGCATCTAAGTCTTGAGTGATCTGCAGTTGCCAAGGGTTCAAGAGGAAAGTGAAGGGAAATTGTATTTGGTCATCACTTAGCCAGCTAACATCTGAGATGTCTGAGGTCTACCTGGGCTTCAGGTGTGGGTCTGTCTAGGCTTTTTCTACATCATGAATCTTTCATTCTAGAAGTCATGGAGAATGACTCCAACACAGAGACATGCCTCAAAGACTCTGCTGTTTCTCTGGGACATGTGAGATGTTGGTCATCATGGTCGAATCTGGAAAAATACCTCTCTGTGGTTTGAATCCTTTGCCTCATCACACCCCACAATCATTTCCTCTCTGGGTTCTTGCTTCTATTTAAGAGAGAGAGTCATGGTCTCCATGGCTCATCACGCCCTAAATCTCTTCATTGTCTACAGCCTTCTCTCTCGGAGACTTAGGGAGACAGACCTGGCCATTGTTTTCAGATGCCCACAGTTTCTACTCATTCCTTGCTTTCCTTTCAAATATCTATCTTGTAAATTCATTTGAAACAAAATAAACCATTTTTTGTTTTGAGAACTGGATGCTTCAGTCTTACATTATGATGGATACTTTAAAATCCATTTCTAGTTTTGTGCACCTGTGTCCTTCTTGTTTCCTAGGAGAACTATGTTTTATGCAAGTCAGCTTAGGTAATGGGTGACCCTGAAGTCTCAGGGGCTCATGCCAACCAAAGCTTGCTTTTGCTCTCTCTGCCAGTCCATGCTTGGTGCCAAGTAGCTATGGGGCACCTCTTTTCCATTCTATCTATGTTCCATTGCTGTCGAGGACAGCTTTGTTTTGGGATAAAGAAATATCTTGGAAACACATCATAATTCTTTAAGCATCTGTCTCAAAGTGCCATATGTCACTTCTGTTAACTCTTCATGGGTTAAAGCAAGTCACATGTCCAAGTTTGATATCAATAGGCAGAAAAACAGAAGCCTACCAAAGGGAGGGCCAGCATGTATTTGGAAACAATTGAATAATCTGCCACACTTTTGGAAATTTCACTGCCTGGGAAACAGTCTGTGTCTGCCCTTATGCTGAAGTGGGCTAAGAGACAAAAGCAGGGAGTAGGGCAGACCTAAGCTAATGTTTAAAAAACAGTCTCATAGAGAACAGATATGTGGTTGCCAAGAAGGAGGGCAGCAGGTGGAAGAGGGATGAACTGGGAGGTTGGAGTTAGCAGATACAAAGTGTTTTATAGGGGATGGATAAGCAACAAGGTCCTACTGTAGAGCATAGAGAACTCTATTCAATATCCTGTAATAAACCACAATGAAAAAGAATGTGTGTATATATGTATGTATCACAGCATCAGTTTGTTGTACAGCAGAAACTAACACAATGTTGTAAATCAACTATACTTCAATTAAAAAGTTTTTTAAAAACATGATCTTGCCATGTATGCAAGCAGAGTATTGACCATCAGGTGTTTGGACTGACCTTATTCTTGCCGGGATTTTGCTGTTACCAGGTGGGGATATTTGACCCAAACAGAACCTCTGTACTGCGTTTCAGAGCCTCCAAAGAAAGGAATCTGATCCCCAAAGTAAACTTGATTAACTTTGTACATTTCCAGTTTGGGGTATTTAATATTAATGTGTGAATGTCTTTGTTAAGAGTAATTCCCAAAGTCCCAATTCCTGCTGTAGTGTGCTTTCCCCCTAATTTCCTGCAGCAATGGACTGTGAAGAAAGCTGAGCACGCTGAGTGCTGAAGAATTGATGCTTTTGAACTGTGGTGTTGGAGAAGACTCTTGAGAGTCCCTTGGACTGCAAGGAGATCCCACCAGTCCATTCTAAAGGAGATCAGCCCCGGGTATTCTTTGGAAGGAATGATGCTAAAGCTGAAACTCCAATACTTTGGCCACCTCATGCGAAAAGTTGACTCATTGGAAAAGACTCTGATGCTGGGAGGGATTGGGGGCAGGAGGAGAAGGGGACAACAGAGGATGAGATGGCTGGATGGCATCACCGACTTGATGGACGTGAGTTTGAGTGAATTCCGGGAGTTGGTGACGGATAGGGAGGCCTGGCGTGCTGCGATTCATGGGGTCGCAAAGAGTCAGACATGACTGAGCGACTGAACTGAACTGAACTGAACTGAATGTTTATAGCAAGAAAATCCCAAAAGGGAATTATGAATCCTGTAGCTATTGGTCTATTTTTAATCCTGTACCAGGCATAAAATCTGGGGATTTGGAATGAGAAAACAGTGGCCAGAAGCTATTGCGTAAGCAATTCCATTGAGAATTGCAATTAAAAAAAACGTTCAAATCAGATTCCATATGGCATACTATACATGGAACTGACAAGTAAACTAATTCTGAAAACAAGTACTGCTCTGTCATATTATATCTGAGTTACCCTTTAATTACAGTTTATTCCCGTTCAGCACTTTATTGGTGATAGAAGAATATAATTTTTAAAATTAGCAAATTCTAACATATACAGTAAATGTGCAAAAGTTGTAAGTGTCAATCGTGATGAAATGTCACGTATGAAGTCAGGTCCCCACCTCCCAGATCTAAATACAGAACTTCTCCATCATCCCAACAGATGCTCTCACTCTTGCATGCCAGGACCCGCCTCCGCTGGAGGAGAAGAGTTATTCGGACCTCGCTCATCATAAGCTTGTCTTCCCTGTTACTGAGCTTCACAGAAATGAAGTCATACAGTACATAATCTTTTGTGTCTGTCTTCTTTTGCTCAAAATTCTATCTGTGAGATTTATCTATGATATTGTAAGGAGACGTGTTTTCTTTTTTTCACTTTAAATTAATGTTTATTGGAGTATAATTGCTTTACATTGTTGTGTTGGTTTCTACTGTACAGCGATGTGAGTCAGCTATACATATACATGTATCCCCTCTGTTTTGGATTTCCCTCCCATTTAGGTCTCCACAGGGCAATGAGTAGAGTTCCCTGTGCTATACATAGGTTCTCATTAGTTATCTGTTTTATAATAGCAGTGTATATATGACAATCCCAGTCTCCCAGTTCATCCCACCCCACTTCCCCCTTGGTATCCATACATTTGTTGTATAGAGTAGGTATGTTTAGCACAAATGCTGGCAAACACTTTCTCAGGGTGATTATGCCAGGTTCCACTCATCTCCCCAGCAGCTTAGGAGTGCTCCAATTATTCCATATCCTCACCAACACTTGACATCATCAAAAGGTCTTTTTTTTTTTTTTAGTTGATTTTTTTTAATCTTTTCTAAACACAAGTATGACCATGTTTTCATTCTTTTAAAACACTTTAACAAAAAGATTGGGGGAAAATTTCTGAGCATAGTAGAGTTTAAATGTCCACCAGAGAGACTGATGGGTTCTGGAATTAAAAAGTGTTTTGAGTGGAAGTAAAGAGATGTGGGCTTCCAAGACGGGGCAGTGGTAAAGAACCTGTCTGCCAATGCAAGAGATGTAAGAGATGAGGATTCGATCCCTGGGTCCAGAAGATCCCCTGGAGGAGGGCATGGCAAGCAACTCCAGTATTCTTGCCTGGAGAATCCCATGGACAGAGGAGTCTAGAGGGCTACAGTAAAAAGGGTTGCAAAGAGTCAAACATGACTTAGCACACACACAAACAGATAGACTGATATTTCTTACACAATTCATTTTATGATCCTGAATTTGTACCCAGTAACCAAGGAACAAGAGAAGTGTCACTAGGCAGTATTTTTGGGGGAAACCCAACTGGAATACCATTCCTGATATTTGTTCCAGGGTTGCACACACCTGAACGACATTCTAAGGTCTCATGTACAGTAGACATGAGTTGCTATAGAATGAAAACATTCTTCTCAGGTCAGACGAGGAGATGCAGCAACCAGGAGAGGATGGAAGAGATGGATCTTCTCCCTTCTAGAATTTCTTTCACTAATGAAGGAGACAGTTCATTAAATAAACTCCAGTGTACAGGAGAGATAGTCTCCTATAGTAAACAGAATCCTGGAGTCTGAAGCCAGACAACCTGATACTAAATCTTGACTTGGCCATGTGCTGGGTGAATGTTCTTGGCCAGGCTTGTTCTGTCCTGTTTCCTCTTCTGTAAATAAAGATGATACTGAAATGGAGCAGGACCCTATGGTCCCTGACCTCCATGTCCTCTGCCTGCCTTTTGTCTGTGGAAAAACTTTAGCCAAAGAATAAGTTTAATCACAGAAGTGAGAAAATGCAGAAACAGAGGAAACCAGTCAAGACCAAATAATATTAATAATAATGATAATGTACTCATTAAGCACAGTCAAATACCTTCAGTTCCTCCTCAAGAGCTGTAGATAATATTCTGAGCCATCCTGTGAAGCTGTCTTAAAGATACTGAAACCCCCACCAGGGAGAGAAGTTAATTACATGATGACCAGCTTGTCGCCGTGACATAAGCTGCCACAGTTCTGAGAATTGGCCTCAAAGAAATGGAAAGACTCTGACCCTGGAACTGAAGATTAACTGTACCTAAAACAAACAAGAGTGACATGGGTCAGACCACTGATGACCAATGTGAAGATGACTGTCAGAGCTGACGGTGCTGTTTCTGCATATAGCCCCCTCCCTCGATCATGGAAAAAGCAAGAGAGTTCCGGAAAAACATCTATTTCTGCTTTATTGACTATGCCAAAGCCTTTGACTGTGTAGATCACAATAAACTATGGAAAATTCTGAAAGAGATGGGAATACCAGACCACCTGATCTGCCTCTTGAGAAATCTGTATGCAGGTCAGGAAGCAACAGTTAGAACTGGTCATGGAACAACAGACTGGTTCCAGATAGGAAAAGGAGTACGTCAAGGCTGTATATTGTCACCATGTTTATTTAACTTATATGCAGAGTACATCATGAGAAATGCTGGACTGGAAGAAACACAAGTTGGAATCAAGATTGCTGGGAGAAATATCAATAACCTCAGATATGCAGATGATACCACCCTTATGGCAGAAAGTGAAGAGGGGCTAAAAAGCCTCTTGATGAGAGTGAAAGTGGAGAGTGAAAAGGTTGGCTTAAAGCTCAACATTCAGGAAACGAAGATCATGGCATCTGGTCCCATCACTACATGGGAAATAGATGGGGAAAGAGTGGAAACAGTGTCAGACTTTATTTTTCTGGGCTCCAAAATCACTGCAGATGGTGACTGCAGCCATGAAATTAAAAGACGCTTACTCCTTGGAAGGAAAGTTATGACCAACCTAGATAGCATATTCAAAAGCAGAGACATTACTATACCAACTAAGGTTCGCCTAGTCAAGGCTATGGTCTTTCCTGTGGTCATGTATGGGTGTGAGAGCTGGACTGTGAAGAAGGCTGAGCGCCAAAGAATTGATCCTTTTGAACTGTGGTGTTGGAGAAGACTCTTGAGAGTCCCTTGGACTGCAAGGAGATCCAACCAGTCCATTCTGAAGGAGATCAATCCTGGAATTTCTTTGGAAGGAATGATGCTAAAGCTGAAACTCCAGTATTTTGGCCACCTCATGCGAAGAGTTGACTCATTGGAGAAGACTCTGATGCTGGGAGGGATTGAGGGCAGGAGGAGAAGGGGATGACAGAGGATGAGATGGCTGGATGGCATCACTGACTCGATGGATGTGAGTCTGAGTGACCTCCGGGAGCTGGTGATGGACAGGGAGGCCTGGCATGCTGCAGTTCATGGGGTCGCGAAGAGTCGGACACGACTGAGCGACTGATCTGATCTGATCTGTCTATAAAATCTTTTACCCACTGATTGTCAGCTTGAGGGAGTCCCCCTTTGTACAGATGCTTTTGGTAATGATATGAACCACACTTCCTTGTGGGATTGTTGGAAAGAGTAAATTACATGTAATATTTGTAGAGCAATGCCAGTCAATAGATGTTAGGTCCTAACAGGAGGCTTGAGTGATGGGGAAAGGCAGGAATAGGGTCTGCACAGGTGCCTTCTTTGAACATTGAGTAAGAGTGTACAAACCAAGGGGTCCCCAGAGGTTCCTGGGGAGGTAAATCCTAAGAAGAATCAAGAGTTGATCAGGAAAAATGGAGTGGAGAACATTTGAGGTAGAGAGGTGGTATGGGAAAAGCAAGGAGGTAAGAAACAAACCTTTAGGACTGATTTGAACATCACCTTCATTTGCTGAAGTAGCCAGGAGAGTAGCGTAAAGGTGTGAAAGCAGGCCAGGTGGGGATGGCTGTGAGGTGTGTTGGCTCCATGAGCAGCAACCTCCCATGGCCAGTACTAAGCTTTTACCCAGGTGAGCTCAGAATTTTCTGCTTGTCAGAAACATGCATGTGTTTTAAATCAAAACTACAGTGAGGTACCACCTCATACCAGTCAGAATGGCCATCATTTAAAAAAAATCTACAAGTAACAAATGCTAGGGAGGGTGTAGAGAAAAGAAAACCCTCTTATACTGTTGGTGGGAATGTAAATTGATGCAGCCACTATGGAGAACAGTATAGAGGTTTCTCAAAAAAACTAGAGCGTTGCGATAAGATCCAGCAATCCTACTGCTGGACATATATTCAGAGAAAACTGTAATTCAAATAGATACATGCACCCTTATGTTCATAGCAGCACTGTTTACTATAGCCAAGACATGGAAACAACCTACATGTCCATTGACAGATGAATGGATAAACAAAATGTATGTGATATGCTGCTGCTGCTGCTGCTGCTAAGTCGCTTCAGTTGCGTCCGACTCTGTGCGACCCCATAGACGGCAGCCCACCAGGCTCCCCCGTCCCTGGGATTCTCCAGGCAAGAACACTGGAGTGGGTTGCCATTTCCTTCTCCAATGCATGAAAGTGAAAAGTGAAAGTGAAGTCGCTCAGTCGTGTCCGACTCTTAGCGACCCCATGGACTGCAGCCCATCAGGCTCCTCCGTCCATGGGATTTTCCAGGCAAGAGTACTGGAGTGGGGTGCCATCACCTTCTCCGGTATGTGATATATATATATATATATAGTAGATAGATGATATATATATATATAATATAAAAAAAAAAATAAAATGATTGTGAGTTTATGATTAGTAGATGGAATAGTATATAGAGAATGGATAAACAACAAGGTCCTACTGTGTAGCATGGGCAACTATATTCAATATCCTGTGATAGGCCATTATGGAAAAGAACATGAAAAAGAATGTATATGTATTTAACTGAGTCACTTTGCTATACACCAGAAATGAACACAACATTGTAAATCAACTCTCCTTCCATAAAATACATTTTTAAAAAGTAGAAAGGAATTCTGACCTATGCATGTCATTAAAAGAAGCTTACATCCTTGTTGTTGTTCAATTGCTAAGTCACATCGGACTCTTTGCAACCCCATGGACTGCAGCACGCCAGGCTTCCCTGTTCTTCACTACCATATCCCAGAGTTTGCTCAAACTCATGTTAAATCAGTGATGCCCTCCGTCTTTTCCTCTGTCGCGCCCTGCTCTTCTTACCCTCAATCTTCCCCAGCATCAGGGTCTTTTCCAACAAGTCAGCTCTTTGAATCAGGTGGCCAAAGTATTGGAGCTTCACCTTCAGCATTAGTCCTTCCAATGAATATTCAGGACTAATTTTCTTTAGGATTGACTGGTTTGATCTCCTTGCTGTCCAAAGACTCTAAAGAGTATTCTCCAGCACAATTCAAAAGCTCCTAGGAGAAAGTAAAATCCAAACATACCTAGCTACTTAACCTGTGAGTATGGATAAATGCTTGGAGATGGATAAAGCAAGATGATGAAGTAAGTTTCAGTGGAATTTTGTGTTGGATGGTGGGAGAAGTCACATCAGAGAGAGACCTGACTGTTCTGTAGGTATGTGGAAGGAGAAAAGACAGAGATAATAGCAGGTGCAAAGGCTCTGGGGCAGGTGTGCAATTGCTGTGCTTTAGGAAAGTGCAGATGCCCATGGGATGGAGCAGAGGAGTAGCACGGAATGAGAGGTGAGTCAACCAAGGAGCCTAGGACCAGACCATGTGGGGACTTGGGCAGATGATGAGCACTCAAGTTTTGTCTACAGTGAGATGGGAAACCAGCAGAGATGAGAGGCCTGTTCTGAGTCCTTCCTGGCTGCTACATGATCAATAAAATTACAGGGGTCACGGTGGAGCAGGATATCCACTTAGGCTACTGTATCGGGCTGGCCAAAAAGTTCATTTGGCTTTTTTTCTGTAAGATCTCAGGGAAAACCTGAACCAACTTTTTGACCAACCTGATAATTCTTTGGGAGGAGGTGATGATGGCTTCCAGCAGAGCAAGAGTGATAAAGGTGGGAACACGTGGTTGGAACCCAGATCTAGTGTGTAAAGTAAGACCTGCTGATCGAATCCAGTGCCCAAAAGGAATCCCATGTGCATCACTTTGGAGAAGACAAGAGACACTCCAGGCAGCTGGGTTCTTAGGCTCTCATCCCAGACGTGACAGATGGGTCTTTGCCCTTTATCTCCCTTGAGAGGTAAACTGAAAGAAAATTGACTTTCTGGAACATCTGAGGCCCAGAAGAATAATCCTTTGGGAAATCCAGATAAGCAGCACATTGAAGCAGAAACATGTGAGCACTAGACTCAGCTGCTGGAATCAAGTAAGTCACTGAATCACTCTGAAACTCGGTGTCCTTTTTTGCAAATATGGGACAAGGACAATGGCTTGCACAAGGGGAAGTTGTGAGTACCTGATGAGATAGAGGTGGGAGGTATCCATCCTACTTGATGTGATAAGGAAGTGCAGGACCAGTTTCCATTCTTGGAAGCTCCCCAGAATAAAGCCAGAAGAACATGAATCTGGGGGCTTCCCTGGAGGCACAGTGGTAAAGAATCCACCTGTGAATGCAGGAGATGCAAGAGACGCTAGTTCGATCCCTGGGTCGGGAAGATTCCCTAGAAGAGGGCTTTGGCAGCCTGCTCCAGTATTCTTGCCTAAAAAATTCCACAGACAGAGGAGCCTGGTGGGTGATGATCCATGAGGTCACAAAGAGCTGGACATGACTGAGTCCTGGGATTGTACCCAGTGAGTCTAAGCTAACCGTCACTGATCCTTCATCTCAAGCCAGGTTCCCACCACCAGGCATGCACCCAAGCCCTAGCCAGAGTATGCACTGGGTATTCAGTCTAATTTGGCTGAGACATATACCTGTCTCCTTCACTCTCCTTAGCAATATCTGTCCTTGACTCCCCAAGTTTAAGGAGCAAGAACATTTTCCTTCCTGTATGTCTCCATCTCTTGTTGCCAGCTGGAAGTTAGTACCCATGGGAAAAGGCCAGGGGAGTCAGGGCTAATCAGCATTTACTGTGAGCTTGCACTTTGTCGTGGGCTTTATAGTGAGTGATTTAATTCTCACAATCAACCCCATGAGATAGGGGTTGATTATCGCTATTTTATCGCTGGTTTAAACCCAGATGAGTTAGGAATGGTCAGCTGGCCCAGTCAACATCCTTTGAGACTTTATAGATGGAAAATCTAAAAACTGTACTTTCCAGACTCCCAGGAAGCCAAGATCCTGCGTATTAAGGATCTGTCCATCAGATGCTCTCAAACACAATCAAACTTCAGAACTACCTTATAAGGTGATAAGCAGCAGGCTGAAGCAGCCTTTACCTGGTGTGGATCTAGCAAGGGCCAGTGTCATTGCTCTGGATCCAGCAGTTCTGGCCAAACTTCCCCAACAAGAGCTAAAGTGTGTTCCAGGAGCCACTGGGGGGACAGTGAATTTCTGAATTCCTAATCAGCAGAAGCTGCAGCCACTCCTTGGTGGTCCTTCTCTGTGGGTTTTTAATCCCACTCTGGAGCTGGTTTTTCCAGCTCTTGATTAATTAATCACATTAATCTGACAATGATTTTGTTAAGTCATTCCATCTAGTAGCCCCCCTTTCTGTGGATCACAATGAGGGGGCTTTCTATGAATGACAGCTGAACCCCTACTGACAGACCCAGCTCATCTAATTCAGCATCCAGTAGAGTTTAGGGCTCAATTCCCAAACACTTCGCCAGACCAACCTAAGAGATTTCCTATGAGTGATGATGAGCTGTTGAATACAATTAAGTGGCAAAATTCACATTTCTTCAGCTGTTTTCAAGGAGGCTTATTTCCCAAGGAGAACCTCTAGCCATGGCTGATGGCATTGTCCCCATCCCCTCCCCCTCAGCAGTTAGAGGAATTCATCGTTCTTAAGTGCCTTTGTAAGGATTGAGGACCAGGTGATGAAAGGTCATAGCTTTTCCCTTGAGAAAATGTCCAAGACATGTATTTCCATTAAAAAGCATAATGCCTCCTGAAGCCAAATATTGTTTTCTGTTTTGTTTTGGGTTGTCTTTGGCTGTTTGATGTCAGCCTTCATGAATATGGAAAATTGAGAACTGTCCATGGCTAATCCATTTCTCTACCAAGGAAAACTAGATTTTGTCCTAGGGCCAAAAAGATAAATAAAAATCAAAGTTTCTATTTGAACCCTCTCTATCTTATATAAGCAATGGAATCCCTCATCCCAGTAATAACACATGTTAAGAATTCTTGAACATGGATCACATTAATCACAAAGTCGCAAAATAGAAAAATGCAAATTTGAAGACTTCACCTTGTAGGTCTTCATCATTCAAATTTCACACTTGGGCCCTGAAGGGTTTTTTTTTTTTTTTTCCTTTTGTTTTTGCTTTAAAGGAAAAGTGTTTTGATGTTCTATAACAAGATGTTGTTATGTTGTGACATAGTTGTAAAGTATATCTGGATGCTGAACTATCCAATTTAAAATTGATTTTTAAATTCACTTAAAAGAAACCAATCTCTTGTCCCCAATTCTGTCACATCTGACCTGCTGTATTCTTGGTTTTCTCTTCTTTGTGTTTCTGTGTTTTTGTCCCTCTATTCACTCTTCCCTTCATGGATTTTGTGTTTTTGTTTACCAGGTAATTGAAAACATTTACTATTGTATATAAATCTTTATAGAAGCTTCAATGACCGATCTACAAATTTCCATTAATTGTAGAGAGGATTGAAAACACAGCAATAAGAGCAGAGACAGGATGTGAAAAGATGATTGAGATCAGCTCAGTGGGACTTAATACCTGGAAAATCCGTTAATACAGCCATTAAAGTGAAAATCCCACTTGAAGTAAACTCGAAGTCTTAATACCTCTTGCATTGTGGCATCCTCAGATCCACTATTTTATTTTCCTTCTGTAGGAAATTAACAAGGTTCACTTTCTCCCAGAAATGCTATTTTTTTAAAGTGCTTTTTAATTTTATCAGTATTCTTAAAAAAAAAAAAAAAGCTGGGGTGCATAGGGAGTCAAAATGACCAGATTCAAATAAAAAGCAGAGGAGGCTTCCATAATGGTAGGCTTTATATTCCTCTGTTTATTTATCTGCTGACTGTGCTGTGTCTTCGTTGCTGCACAGGCTTTTTCTCTAGTTGTGGCAAGCAAGAACTACTCCTGTCTAGTTGCAGGGCTCCAGCTTCTCACTGGGAGAAGGCAATGGCACCCCACTCCAGTACTTTTGCCTAGAAAATCCCATGGACAGAGGAGCCTGGTAGGCTGCAGTCCATGGAGTCGCTAGAGTCGGACACGACTGAGCGACTTCACTTTCACTTTCACTTTTCACTTTCATGCACTGGAGAAGGAAATGGCAACCCACTCCAGTGTTCTTGCCTGGAGAATCCCAGGGACGGGAAGCCTGGTGGGCTGTCGTCTCTGGGGTCGCACAGAGTCGAACACGACTGAAGCGATGCAGCAGCAGCAGCAACTTCTCACTGTCGTGGCTTCCCTTTTTGCGGAGCTCGAGCTCTAGGCATGCGAGTTTTACTAGTTGTGGCTCACAAGCTCAGTAGTTGTGGTAATGGGCTTAGCTGCTCCTCAGCACGTGGGATCTTCCCAGATCAGGGACTGAACCCATGTCTCGTGCATTAGCAGGCAGATTCTTTACCAATGAGCCAACCAGGGAAGCCCTAGGCTTTATATTCTGACCAAGAGAAGAAATGATGGAGTGTTATTTCTCTGCCAAACCTGGCAAGTTTACCCCCTAGGTCATCCGCCTCCCTATCTCCTACCATCCACACACACACATCATTGTTCTCACCCTAAATGAGATTCAAATCTCAGAGATGATAAACATTTCAGCAGAAGCACTGATGATGCAAAGATCGCTTGGTATGTGTGCTTCACATATGAGGTCTTATGCCTTACAAACATCCTTTGAGGTTTTTGTCATCACCCTTGTGGCACGTGAGCAATAAAACTTCAGCAAGAGGAAAGTGACTTTGCCAAAGTCATGTATCTCTTAAGAGGTTATAGGTCTCTAAACGAGACCACACATTCTGCTTGTGAAAGAGCGTCAGATGAATGAAACATGTGCATTGCAGTCACACTGCACCCGTGGCTCCTCCCACTTCTGCTAGACTGTGTGGCTTGAGGCAAATTACCCAACCTCTCTGTGCCTCAGTGTCCCCATTTGAATAATGGTGATGATACTCACATCTTGCTTCCCTCACATGATTGTTGGATTTAAATTTAGGTAATATATTCAGACTTCCCTAGTGATCCAGTGGTTAGGACTCTGAATTTCCACTGCAGGGGGTTCAGGTTCAATCCCTGGTGGGGAAACTGAGATCCCACACGCTTGCAGAGTGTGGCAAAAAAAAAAAAAAGGAACTATACTCCAATAAAAATTCAATAAATTTAATTAATATATGTAAAGAGTTTAGAAGAGCTCTTGGTTCACAGTAAGCACTATTTGTTAGCTGCTGCTATTATCATTATTATTATTTAGAAATTTCATGCTCAGCAAGTGGTTTTTCCAATATTTTAACAATTTGAGACAGGACTAGAGAGGGAGTGTGTTGAGCTTCTCTTAAGATGAGACACATTCAAACATTAATGTGGCAACTGCTACTCACTGCCTTCCTCGTCCTCCTTTTGCCTTCTTTCGTATTACAGAATCCTGACTCTCTGCAGAGGAACAACCGTCTCAGTTGTGAGACTACGTTTCTGAGCCTCCTCTAGTCTTAGGTGGGGTCTTATGAAAAGGATTCCAAACAATTTCTGGAAAGATTTTCCTTTTTTGCTTGAGGAGCTTTCTTTCTCCTTGTTGTTTTCTCCTTCATAATCTCCCTTCCTGAATTGCTGACTGAAGGAAGGAGGTGGTGCAGCCATCTTGTGACCAGGAGGCAGTTATAAGAGGAAGGCCATGCACTAGGTCCTGAAGACGCAAGGTGTTATGCAAACCTGAAGCGCCTACTTCTGGACTCGTGGCTGTTTGAGAAAAAGGAATCACTTCTCTGGTTTCACCTTCAAGCTCCTGAGCACAGTTTCTAGCCAATACTAACAGTGGCCTTCAGTGGAGCTAGATAGAAAGATGGGTGTCTCTCAGCTGCCAGTTTTCTGAGCCCTTGAAAATGTGCTCACCAAACACAGCTACATCCCATTCTTCTTCAAATGTACACCAATTGTCATGCTCTCCTCCCAAAGATCTCATGCTGGAACATGAGATCGTCACATGTTATGGCAAGGCTTCACATGTCATCTCAGTCCTGCGTTGCCTGTGCAGGCCTGGGGAATGTGCTAAACTTTTCCAAATACTAGTCTCTGAGTGTAGATAGAGACAATCAAAGCTGCGTCACTGGATTGTTCTAAACCACACACGATAAAGCTGGACATGATCACAGTTGGTTCCTGTTCTTGAAACATGTTCAGTGAATGGCAACTATGAATATCATATCCTGCCCACCTCACATCAGTGTCAGAAACTCACTTCTATTTGATTATATAAACAGGAACAAAGTTCTACTTCAAAAAGAAGGGCGTGATTAAGCTATGTCAGGATATGTGTGTGTGGTCAGTTTTACTTTTCTTAAATATGTGTTTATTTAACTACACAGATCTTATTAATAGTTGTGGCACTCAGAATCTGCTGTCTTCGTTGCAGCATGCAAATTCTTAGTTGTGGCATGTGGGATCTAGTTCCCTGACCAGGGATCGAACCTGGGCCCCCTATATTGATAGAGTGGAGTCCTAGCCACTGGATACCAGGGAAGTGGTGGTCACTTTTTCTTGACCACCATGTTCGTTTAGTCATCTGCATGTTGTTTTGTTTCCAAAGTGTTTTTCAAAAGAGATTAATGTTTTTATTGCAGTGTAGTTGATTTAAAATGTTATATGAGTTTCACGTGTACAGCATGGTGATTTAGTTTGTTTTTTTTTTTTTTTGCAGATTAGATAACATTGTAAGTTTTTAAATAAGATATTTGATATAATTCCTTGTGCTCTACAGTATCCTTTTGTTGCTTATCTATTTTATACATAGTAGTTTTTATCTGTTAATTCCATACCCCTAATTTGTCCCTCCCCACTTTCTTCTCCCCTTTGGTGACCAGCAGTTTGTCTTCTATATCTGTAAGTCTATTTCTGTTTTGTGTATATATATTCATTCGTATTATATTTTTAGAGTCCACATACACATGATATATGGTATTTGTCTTTGTATGACTTATTTCACTGAGCATAATATTCTCTAGGTCCATCCATGTTGTGCAAATGGTATTACTTCATTCTTTTTATGTCTGAGTAATATTCTATCATGTATATATCATGTCTTCTTAATCCAGTTGTCTCTTTTGGGGCACTTGGGTTGCTTCTGTATCTTGGCTATTGTAAATCGAGCTGCTATGAAGGTTGGGACATATGTATGTTAATCTTATAATGTCAATTAGGATAAAACCAGCTGCAATATAAAAACTTCCATTATAGTGAAACAAACGTAGGGATTAAAAAACAAACCTACAGTATAAGCATATGGCAAACAGGAAGCGTCCTGCCTTGCTGGTAGAAATGGAAGAAGGTGCAGCAACTTTGGAAAACTTTGTCTTAACAATGCTAAACATAGCTTTACCACGTGACCTGGCAATTTCAGTACTAGATATGTATGCAAAAGAAATGAAATTTTATGTCCACACAAAGACTTGCACTTGAGTGATTTCAGCACCATTATTAACAATGATAAAAAATTGGAAGCAGCACAAATGTCCATCAGCTTATGAATGGGTAAGCCCAATGTGTGATATTCATGAAAAGAAACACTACGCAATAAAAAGAAATGGTCTGTTGATAAAGATGGCAACATGGGCTGAGCCTCAAAACCATTACTCTAAGTGAAAGCAGCAGACGCAAGACCACATATTGCATGATTCCAAATGTCCAGAGAAGGCAAATTGTTACAGAGACAGAAGGTAGATTAGTGGTTGCTAGGGGCTTAGGATAGAAATGGAGATTAACTGTAAATAAGCATGAGGGATCTTGCTAGGATGGTGGAAATACCCTCAAAATGATCTAGATGATTGCACAATTTGGTAAATGTAATTACAGTGATCGAAATATACACCAGCAATGGTTGTATTAAATACTATTTAAAATGTACTTCAATACATATGTTTTAAAACCCCAAAGCTGTTTCATGGTGAAGAATTCTTTGTGTATTTTAAGAGTCGATGGAAAATAGGAAGAATTCTGAAGGCTAGAGTGTTATCAAATAAGAGGTAGAAATGCCTTGGCTAAGTCAAAATTAGGGTGAGGAAAGAGAAGGGTGATGGGGTGCAAGAAACTGTGAATGTTGTATTAGAGAGTCAGCTCCAATATTGAACACCTATATCATTGGTGTGATGTTGAGAGAAAACTACATTATTGGGAAACTTCGTGGTAAAAAGAGGGGAAATCCTATTAAGAAAGTTTTGTCATAGACTCACCTTGAACACAAATGAAAGCACTTACAGGTAACTTTTTGGGAAGTAAGTCATCCGTGTACAGAAATGCTTCTAAATTTCTTGACTATCATCATCCAAGTGTCATTAGTATCAAACAGATATAATACTCATAGAAAATAATACATCTTTGGAAAGTTTTTTTTAAAGGTTGTTAAATTTTTATGTAATTTTCTAAAAATGTCAAGTATTTTATTGGCCAAAGCTGCCCAGGAGACTTACCCATGAGGCTATTATAAATCAAAGGAATTTCACACTTATGATCTGTTTGGCTTTAATGAATTGGATTTCGTGCCCTAAATGGCTGTGATTGTAAAAATATGTTTTAAAAATTAGGATGTGGTGGGCTTTCCTTATCAAAATTTGTGACATCTTTCTATTTCAAGTCAACAGATTACAAGTTAATATTTATGTGCAGAGACATTCTGAAGGTATCTGGTATTAGTTTTTCTACTAATGGACACAGTGATTTCTGTTTCCCATCACAGAACACCTGTCTTTTTTTTTTTTTCCTTTTGTATCTTTTTTTTTTTTTTTCTGACCATACCACAGCATATGGGGATCTTAGTTCCCTGACCAGGGATCAAACCCGTGTCCCCTGCAGTAGAGGCGCAGAGTCTTGAGCACTGAACCACTGGAAATCCCCACAACACCTGTCTTAAACATCATCTATAACTAGACTGTCAACATTCAGACTCTCCTTCAACAGTCCCCACCTCCACTGGTGAAAGGAAGGCTTTGGTAATTAATCATGATGTTTTTCCATTAAGCGCTGACCTAGCTTCAGACTGCCACTACCAATCACCAAAGTTTGCTCTTGAGATACAATCTATTTGCTAGCCCAACTCTGGAAGAATCTGGCCCCCTAATGAGAATGTCACCAAAATGTCATGAAAGAGAGTGTGCTTTCTGTGACAAGACAGGACAGGCACAGTGACGCTGCGCTGTTACCGAAGTCTTTGCACTTGTTGTTTCCATCTTTTGTTGTTCAGTGGCTCAGTTGTGTTTGACTTTTGGCAACCCCATGGACTGCAGCAGGCCAGGCTTCCCTGTCCTTCACTATCTCCTGGAGTGCAGAGTTCCAAAGAATAGCAAGAAGAGATAAGAAAGCCTTCTTCAGCAATCAATGCAAAGAAATAGAGGAAAACAACAGAATGGGAAAGACGGATCTCTTCCGGGGAAGGCAATGGCACCCCACCCCAGTACTTTTGCCTGGAATCCCATGTACGGAGGAGCCTGGTAGGCTCCAGTCCATGGGGTCGCTAAGGTCGGACACGACTGAGCAACTTCACTTTCTTTTCACTTTCATACGTTGGAGAAGGAAATGGCAACCCACTCCAGTATTCTTGCCTGGAGAATCCCAGGGACAGGGGAGCCTGGTGGGCTTCTGTCTGTGGGGTCGCACAGAGTCGGACATGACTGAGCGACTTGCAGCAGCAGCAGCAGCAGCAGCAGGGATCTCTTCAAGAAAATCAGAGATACCAAAGGAACATTTAATGCAAAGATGGGCTCGATAAAGGACAGAAATGGTATGGACCTAACAGAAGCAGAAGATATTAAGAAGAGGTGGCAAGAATACACAGAAGAACTGTACAAAAAAGAGCTTCATGACCCAGATAATCATGATGGTGTGATCACTGACCTAGAGCCAGACATCCTGGAATGTGAAGTCAAGTGGACCTTAGAAAGCATCACTACGAACAAAGCTAGTGGAGGTGATGGAATTCCAGTGGAGCTATTTCAAATCCTGAAAGATGATGCTGTGAAAGTGCTGCACTCAATATGCCAGCAAATTTGGAAAACTCAGCAGTGGCCACAGGACTGGAAAAGGTCAGTTTTCATTCCAATCCCAAAGAAAGGCAATGCCAAAGAATGCTCAAACTACCGCACAATTGCACTCATCTCACACACTAGTAAAGTAATGCTCAAAATTCTCCAAGCCAGGCTTCAGCAATATGTGAACCGTGAACTTCCTGATGTTCAAGCTGGATTTAGAAAAGGCAGAGGAACCAGAGATCAAATTGCCAACATCTGCTGGATCATGGAAAAAGCAAGAGAGTTCCAGAAAAATATCTATTTCTGCTTTCTTGACTATGCCAAAGCCTTTGACTGTGTGGATCACAATAAACTCTGGAAAATTCTGAAAGAGATGGGAATATCAGACCACCAGCCTGCCTCTTGAGAAATCTGTATGCAGGTCAGGAAGCAACAGTTAGAACTGGACATGGAAAAACAGACTGGTTCCAAATAGGAAAAGGAGTACGTCAAGGCTGTATATTGTCACCCTGCTTATTTAACTTATATGCAGAGTACATCATGAGAAATGCTGGACTGGAAGAAATGCAAGTTGGAATCAAGATTGCTAGGAGAAATATCAATCACCTCAGATATGCAGATGACACCACCCTTATGGCAGAAAGTGAAGAGGAACTAAAAAGCCTCTTGATGAAAGTGAAAGTGGAGAGTGAAAAAGTTAGCTTAAAGCTCAACATTCAGAAAACGAAGATCATGGCATCTGGTCCCATCACTACATGGGAAATAGATGGGGAAAGAGTGGAAACAGTGTCAGACTTTCTTTTTCTGGGCTCCAAAATCACTGCATATGGTGACTGCAGCCATGAAATTAAAAGACGCTTACTCCTTGGAAGGAAAGTTATGACCAACCTAGATAGCATATTCAAAAGCAGAGACATTACTTTGCCAACAAAGGTTCGCCTAGTCAAGGCTGTGGTCTTTCCTGTGGTCATGTATGGATGTGAGAACTGGACTGTGAAGAAGGCTGAGCACCGAAGAATTGATGCTTTTGAACTGTGGTGTTGGAGAAGACTCTTGAGAGTCCCTTGGACTGCAAGAAGATCCAACCAGTCCATTCTGAAGGAGATCGACCCTGGGATTTCTTTGGAAGGAATGATGCTAAAGCTGAAACTCCAGTATTTTGGCCACCTCATGCGAAGAGTTGACTCATTGGAGAAGACTCTGATGCTGGGAGGGATTGGGGGCAGGAGGAGAAGGGGACGACAGAGGATGAGATGGCTGGATGGCATCACTGACTCGATGGATGTGAGTCTGAGTGACCTCCGGGAGTTGGTGATAGACAGGGAGGCCTGGCATGCTGCGATTCATGGGGTCGCAAAGAGTCGGACACGACTGAGCGACTGATCTGATCTGATCTGATGTCCATTGAGTTGATGATGTATTCCAGCCATCTCATCCTCTGTCGTATATCCTAGGTTTGACTATAATCTGCGGAACACTTTTTCGTGTTTCTGTGCAGGAGAAGAAAAACAAAGAAAGGAAACTATCAAATGATATGATTTCACTAAAAATGTCAGCTGTGCTAAGTCGCTTTAGTCATGTCTGACTCTTTGTGACCCCATGGACTACAGCCAGCCAGACTCTTCTGTCCATGGGATTTTCCAGGCAAGAATACTGGAACAGGTTTCCATTCCCTTCTCCAGGGGATCTTCCTGACCCAGGGATCAAACCCACATCTCCTGCATTGGCAGGTGGATTCTTTACCACTGAGCCACCAGGGAAGCCTGAAATGTCAGCTATACTATCTAAATGAATGTTTGTATATGTGCATTCAGTTCAGTTCAGTTCAGTTCAGTCGCTCAGTCGTGTCCGACTCTTTGGGACTCCATGAATCACAGCATGCCAGCCCTCCCTGTCCATCACCAACTCCCAGAGTTCACTCAGACTCACATCCATCGAGTCAGTGATGCCATCCAGCCATCTCATCCTCTGTTGTCCCCTTCTCCTCCTGCCCCCAATCCCTCCCAGCATCAGAATCTTTTCCAATGAGTCAACTCTTCGCATGAGGTGGCCGAAGTACTGGAGTTTCAGCTTTAGCATCATTCCTTCCAAAGAAATCCCAGGGCTGATCTCCTTCAGAATGGACTGGTTGGATCTCCTTGCAGTCCAAGGGACTCTCAAGAGTCTTCTCCAACACCACAGTTCAAAAGCATCAATTCTTCGGTGCTCAGCCTTCTTCACAGTCCAACTCTCACATCCATACAAGACCACAAGAATACATGTGGATGGGGAGCACATGTATATTTGTGGCAGATTCATTTTGATACATGGCAAAACCAATGCAATATTGTAAAGTTAAATAAAATAAAAATAAAATTAATAAAACTCAAAAAAAAAAAAAAAAAAAGACCACAGGAAAAACCATAGCCTTGACTAGACGGGCCTTTGTTGGCAAAATAATGTCTCTACTTTTACTTTTTCGTAAAAGATTAACATATTTTGGCTTAAAGATATATTCTGTGTATTCTTCTTCTTCCACATCAGTATATATCAAATTACTTCTTTCTTTTTTTAAAAAAAAATCTGCATGATAATCAAAAGGATAGTTTTACTATAATTGATTCTGCCATTCACCTACTGACAGGTAAGTCTGTTCCCAATATTTTGTCAGTGTGAATAATTCTGCACACATCCTTATGTACTGGTGATTTTATTACTGAAGATAAAATCCCAATTGAGATTTATGGGTCAAAGAATATTTAATTCTTTAGGATAATAAGCAAGACCAAATTAATTTTCAGAACGTCGAAGCAATTCATTTGTCTGACAACATTTTGTGAAAGTTCCTATTTAGCAACAAGCTCCCTGGACTTAGATGTTAGCTCATTTTTTCCTAATCTGACGAGGAACTGTGTAATCTTTGTGGTTCTATTTTGCCTTGACTTGACTGCTCATAAGGAAGAGTGTTTTCCAGATGTTTCCTGACCTCTGGCAGCTTCTCTTTGGGGATGTGCCTGTTGATGCCCTATGCTAAGGTTTTGGGGTTTTTTTAATTAATTAATTTTTTATTGAAGGATAATTACTTCACAAAATTTTGTTGCTTTATGTCAAAGCTCAACACGAATCAGCCATAGGAATACATACATCCCCTCCCTTTTGAATGTGCCTCCCATCTCCCTCCCCATCTCACCCCTCTAGGTTGATACAGGGCCCCTGTTTGAATTTTCTGAGCCATACAGCAAATTCCCAAAAAACTAGGAATAAAGCCCCCATGTGACCCAGCAATCCCACTCTTAGGCATATACCCAGAGGAAACCAAAATAGAAAAAGATACATGTATCCCATTGTTCATTGCAGCACTGTTTACAATAGCTAGAACATGGAAGCAACCTAGATGTCCATCAACAGATGAATGGATAAAGAAATTGTGGTACATATATGCTAAGGTTTTTGTTTCTTGTTGTTTGTCTTATAACAAGGGCACCTTATTATCCTTAAGTGCCCTTGTCCTGTGTCAAGATGGTGACATTTCCATTCAATGATGCAGCTACCATGTATCTCTCTTTTGCTTTTGTTGATGGTGCCTTTTACCAACAAAAGTTAAACAGTTATATGGATGTGAATTGTTGTCTATTTTATATGACAGTTCATGATCCCCAAATATGTAAATATTCTCTTAGACACTAGCATTAATGCCAGTAAGGGGTGAGAATAAGAGAAAAGTAGAAAAGCATTATTTAAATTGCTATATGATTTGATTAATTGAATGAGCATGAATTAATTTGAAAATTAAAAATATGAAGAAAGAAGGAAGGAAGGGAGGGAGGGCAGGAGAGAGGAAGAGAAGGAAGAAAGAAAGAAAAAGGCAGAAAAAATGAAAGTTCGTTAAGGGAGGATTTGACCATGAAGAAGCAGGACAAGGAAGTCATTTTGGGGTGGGGGTGACACCGATGGAACCCTTCTGTATCTTTACTGTTGTGATGGTCATAAAACTATACTCTTGTCGAAACTCAGAAAACTGTGCATAGTAAGAATAAATTGTATTATATGTTAATTGAGCATAATCAGTTTCATGAGAGAAAAGATTCCCAACTATGATATGAATCTAGCTTTACCCTGATGACAAAATTTGACAATATTTGAAAAACAAAGAAAAATAAGGATCAACTCACTTGGGAGCATAGGGGCCAAAATCTTACCTAAAATATTAGTAAATCAAATCCAAAAGTGTATTAAAAATATGACCAAGTAGAGATTGTGTTGGAATATAATTCAGTAGGTATTCAACATTAGGACATCAGGGAATCAGCTTTAGGTGCTTCTCCAATGTCTCTGCATTATTGCATTTTGGAGCAGGGAGGATTCTTTGTTCAGGGGTCCAGGGCATGTTGTCCTGGACACTGAGGGGTGTTTAGCAGCATCTCTGGCCTCCACTGGCCTTTCCAGGTGACTCAGATGGTAAAGAATCTGCCTGCAATTCAGGAGACATGGGTCTGATCCCTGGGTTGGGAAGATCCCCTGGAGAAGAGCATGGCAACCCACTCCAGTATTCTTGCCTGGAGAATCCCATGGACAGAGGAGCTGGGCTATATATAGTCCATGGGGTCGCAAAGAGTCAGACATGACTGAATGACTGACACTTTCACTTTTTCACTGGTCTTTACCACCTAGATATCATAGTAACCTCCTCCCTCATATATGACAATCAAAAATATCTCCAGAAATTGCCAGATATTCCCTGGGTGGCAAAATCTCCCCTACATGAGAAACACTGGTTAAAATCATTGATCAGTAGAATAAATAAACGTGATCATCTTGATGTCTTATAAACATCTGAAGAAAATGTCTCCAAGTTTAATGCCATTTCTTGGTTTTTAAAATACACAATAAGCTCAAGGTGTAGCAATGGATGAGAAATTTTTTTAACTATATGAAGACTAGATACCAAAACTCCACATCAGACACCATATGTAATGCTTAAATATGGAAATATAAAAATGTTCCTGGAATCTTTCACCAATTAGTAGGTTTATACTGGGTATCCTATGTCAGTACTCAAAAAATATTGGAGGCTGCACCTACTCTGTGTTGGTTTAGTTGGAGATAGATTTTGGAGGGAGGCAGAAACGAGGGTGTCTACCAGGGTGATGGGGGGCCTTTATCCTTCACTGTTTTGTTGGTTGTACTGACAACTTCTTGGCAGCAGGGATGATTATCTGCTTTTGTGACTTCCTGCAGGACCTGAGCTTAGTGAGAAAGTACATAAACAGTCTAGCAAAAGAAATAGATTTGCTTTCAGTTTTTCTGGCTGTCCTGTTGGCTCGCATTTTCCCCCTGCTGTTTTCTTCATTTATTGAACGGTTCTGCCATGATGCTGTGCGCAGGAAACTTCACTCTGCTTTCTTAGGCATGATTTGGAACTGGCAGCAACAGGATGTGTGTGGACGTGATTGGCAGTTTTTAAAATTAATTTTTATTGGACTATAGTTGCTTTACAACGTTATGTTAGTTTCTGCTGTACCGCAAAGTGAATCAGCCATATGTATACATATATTCCCTCTTTTTTGGACTTCCTTCCCATTCAGGTCATTTTTTTATAGTGTACATGTATACTGTATGTGTGTGTGTGTGTGTGTGTGTGTGTGTATATATATATATATATATTATTTATTTACTTATTTAGGATTTTCTTGGTTATAACATTAGCTCACATCACTGCAAAGTAGAGTGGTGGTTCTGGTTTGAGACAAAGCTTCATTAATTCCCCTGAATGACATCACCAGGATCAGGGTTTCTATCTTCTTTGCCATATTACTTCTGTGAAAGCCTTTGTCTTTAAATTCCACACGTGTCTTCTTTCAGTACCTATCTCCCTCATGGTGGCAAAATACTTGCTGCTGCACCTCAACTTACATCTTTATCCCAGAGCATCCAAGGGAAATAGAAATGCTTCAGGAGTTTCCATGGAATTTCTGGAATTCAGTCCTCTCTCTTTGGCCAAAACTGGGTCACATCCCTCCTCCCTGCGACCCCATCACAGCCAAGACTGATTGGCCAGGTCTGTGCCTTACAGCCACTGTGGAAACATGGGGATGACATTAGCACCTCCTGAACCTAAGAGTGAAGCTGGGGAAATGGTGACTCTGCAAGGAAAATACAAGAAAGATGGTGGATTCGTTTCCTGCATCTAATTTTCAGGAATAAGGTACCACAAACTAGGTGGCTTCAGATAATGGAAATTCATCCTCTCACAGTTCCATGGACTAGAAATCTAGAGTCAAGGTGTTGGCAGGGCTCTGCTCCCTCTGAAACCTCCAGGGTAGGACTTTTCCTTGTTTCCTTCAAGCTTCTGGTATTGTCAGGAATCCTTGATGTTCCTCGATTGTAACGCATCCCTCTAATTTCCTCCTCCATCATCACATGACCTTCTCCCTGAGTGTGTATCTGCCCCTGTGTCTTTACATGGCTATTTTAAAAGTATTTTATTTATGTATATTTACTTATGGCTGTGATGGGTCTTCGTTGCTGGAGGTTTTTCTCCAGTTGTAGTGAGCAGGGGCAACTCTTTGTTGCAGTGTGTGAGCTTCTCATTGTGGTGGCTTCTCTCGTTGTGGCTCCAGAGCTCTAGGCACGTGGGCTTCAGTGGTTACAGCACGTGGGCTTTGTTGCTCTATGGCATGTGAGATCTTCCCAGACCAGTGATCGAACCTGTGTCACCTTCACTGGCAGACACTTTCTTCACCACTGGACCTTTACATGGCTTTTTTATCTGCTTCTGTGACCAGCCATTGGATTTAGGGACACCAGCTGTTGAGTTTATGGCCCTAATACTTTATGACCTCATCTTGACTAATTACATCTGCAAAGACCCTACTTAAGGTCACATTCTCAGGTTCCAAGTACAGATCTCCCCTGATTTACAATAAGATTATGTCTCAATATGTCTTAATATAACCCATCTTAAGTTGAAAATATTGGAAGTCAAAAATGCATTTAATACATCTAAACTCCTGAACATCATAACTTAGCCTTGCCCTGCTCAGAACACATACGTTAGCCTGCAGTTGGGCAAAATCACCTGTCACAAAACCTATTTTATCATAAAGTGTTGGATGTCTCATGTAATTTATTAAATACTGTAGTGAAAGTGAAAAACAGAATGGTTATCTGGGCAAGGATGGTTGTAAGTATATCAGTTGTTTACCCTGGTCATGGTGTGGCTGATGTGAGATGTAGCTGCCACTACCCAGAATCTCGAGAGAGGATTGAATCACGTATCACCAGGCTGGGATAAGGTCACAATTCAAAACTCAAAGCGCAGTTTCTATTAAACGCATATCACTTTGACATCATCATAAAGTCTGTAGACACGACTATTTGAGGGCCAGTATTTAACACCATGTTGTGCTAAGTTGCATCTGTCGTATCCAAGTCTATGCAACCCTGTGGACTGTAGCCCACCGGGCTCCGCTGTCCATGGGATTCTCCAAGTCAAGAATACTGAAGTGGGTTGCCATGCCCTCCTCCAGGGATCTTCCTAACCCAGGGATTGATCCGGGGTCTCCTGCATTGCAGGCAGATTCTTTACTGTCTGAGCCAACCAGGGAAGTTCAGTGACTTAATTTTGATTCTTTATAATACAACATCACAGGGCTAGGGCACTCAAAGGTATGTGTGGATTGTGTTCTCACTGGAGGCAGAGTGAAATGCTTTAATTCTGCTTAGATAATATTTTGTAAGGGCTTATTGGGTGTAAGACATTGTTCATTCATGGCCAGCTAAGATGTTTTTAATACTTAATTCATATGACTTCATGGAAAGAATAATTGCTCCTTTGTTTGTATTTCAATAGATCACTGTCTAAAACCTCTATTACAGTATTTACCATATTGTTTGATTGTCTGTCTCCTAGAATAGATAAAGTGTAATCTCTCCAAGGTCAAAATAAGAGTTTCCTATTCATGTTGCACTCAGCAAAGTACTTGGTGTGCAATAAATATTTGTGGAACTTGAAACCTTGAGGATGTATTACCATCTTCCAAAGACTAAAGGTTCTAGAATGGTGCTTGCTGGAAAGGGGATTTATCTAATGTTTTCTAATATCGCCTGTATTTCTTAGGGTACAAAAATCACTTCATCCTCCCAAATGGGTTTGATGCCCAAACTGTAGGAAATAGCATAGCTTACTTTCTAGAGGAATTTTCTATCTCAAACTAATGATATTAAATGTACAGAAATCTGCCTTCACTAGATATTGTTTGAATCTGTGTGACTGAAACTGGACTACTGTACTTTAACCTTTTTAACTCAATAGAGGATTATAGTTTTCTCCAAAAGAAAATTAGCCCAGAGGAAGATTGTCCAGGACTGATGCATTCAATGTCCCAGGTTGGCACCATCTTTCCACTATCCTGTCCCCAAAGTATGGCTTTCTCCCTGTTGGTTTTCAGACAGCTCTTCCCCTCCTTCCTTCTCTGAAGGAAGAATGAGGCAGGAGTGACACGTAGAGCAGGAAAGCTAAGTGTTTTCAGAATCCCCAGCAGACTTCTGCTTCCTAAATGCCTGGCAGAACTGAGCCCTGGCCACCCTGAAGGCAAGGGAAGTCGTTGTTTGTGTTTATCAAAGCTAGGATCACTGCCAACTCAAGCAAAATCGAGGCTCTTATAATAAGAGAAAAAGGGAAATGGATTTTGGATAGATGACTAGCAATGTCATCCACACAGGGTTCCTGAGTAAACAAGTCAGTTTATTCAAACTGCTCCTGCTTCAGAGAGAGAGCTCAGTCATATTTTATTTTCTAAAAAATAGACTTTATACTCTTCAAAAGCAATGAGTATTTTTGTAAATTTTAGCTCACCATCTAAAACCTATATTTTGTAGCATTTACCATAGAATTTGTCTACCATATATATTATATATATGTTGTATATATGATATATAATATGTATTATTATATATGGTATATAATATATGTTTATTAAATACACTTATATTTTAAATATACATTGAAAATACATATTGATATTATATATATAGGTTGTCTTTCAAATGAAATTTTCTGACATTTTGGCTAATTGTTCCAATGCAGACTGTTGATAAGACACTAATTTTCAAAGCAAATGAATGACAACAACAGAAAAGGTGGTTGACCGGAGCACTAGATTTCAGTCAGCTTCTCTTTTGGTAAATCTAGTTTAAGGTGAGGCTTAAACATACATGGGCTTCCATAGTAGTTCAGTTGGTAAAGAATCCACCTGCAATGCAGGAGACCTCAGTTTGATTCCTGGATCATGAAGATCTGCTGGAGAAGGGATAGGTTACCCACTCCAGTATTCTTGGGCTTCCCTTGTGGCTCAGCTGGTAAAGAATCTGCCTGCAATGCGTGAGACCTGAGTTCAGTCCCTGGGTTGGTAAGATCCTCTGGAGAAGGGAACAGCTACCCACTCCAGTATTCTGGCCTAGAGAATTCCATGGACTGTATAGTCCATGGGGTCGCAAAGAGTTGGACACGACTGCACAACTTTCACTTTTATGCACACATATTATATCCTTCCCTGCCAAAGTACCATATAAAATATAGAAAAGAAAAAGCTATGAACACAGAACAGAGAAAGATGAGATATGGGGCACTGGGAAGAGGAAATACGGGGATCTGTGTGGTTGGAGGGGGCTGGGGGCAGCGTGGCCCCAGGTGTAGGGATGAACAGCTAAAGGGCTGTGTGTCCCCACAGAACCTCAGAGAGCTTAGGACTAAAAAATATCAAGTCTAGCATAAAGCTAGTGTTACAGCCAGTTAACCAAAGCACAGGCATTCACTAAAATCAGGAATAAAATAAAGATGTCCATTCTCTTCCCAAACTTCTAACATTTTGTTGTGATATTACTTCATTAACTAGACAAATGAAAGCAATTAGAGGCATAAGAATTGGAAAAGGAGACATTAAAGCATCTCTCTTTGCAGATAATATAATTATATACCCAGAAAATTCCAAGGAATCAATGGGAAAACTGAGAAAAATAGACAAACTAATGAAATAATGGATTTATAAAAATCAGTGCAAAACTCATAGGCATTCTATACGAAACACACATTAACAAGACTGCTCTTGTAATAGCAAAAAATACATAAAGTGCTGAAGCACAAACTTAGAAAAAATTTCAAAACCAAAATGTAGGAAATTATAAAACCTTCTTTAAAGTTCAAAAGAAAAACGAAAACCTTATTTCAAAATGAAAAGATATACCATGTCCTTGAATAGGAAGTCTTTACATCATGAAGGGAGTGTTCCTGAAAGTAATAAACTCAGTGCATTTTCAATAAAATTACTATCTTTTTTTTTTTTTTCTGGAGCTATACAGGTTGCTTTAAAAGTTCATTTAGAAAATTAGTGTCCTCTTTGATTTCTTTCACCAGTGTTTTATAGTTTTCTGTATATAGATCTTTAGTTTCTTTAGGAAGATATATTCCTAAGTATTTTATTCTTTTCATTGCAATGGTGAATGGAATGAACAAGAAGATTCATGAATATATTGAACAAGAAAAACAAAGTGCAGTATACCTGTGCTGTGCTGTGCTTAGTCACTCAATCATGTCTGACTCTTTGCAACCCCATGGACTGTAGCCCACCGGGCTCCTCTGTCCATGGGGATTCTCCAGGCTAGAAGAGTGGAGTGGGTTGCCATGCCCTCCTCCAGGGGATCTTCCCAACTCGGAGGTCAAACCCAAGTCTCCTGCATTGAAGCTGGATTCTTTCCCATCTGAGCCACCAGGGAAGTCTACCTAATCTTACAACATATGAGATGGTGGTCCAGTGGCTGACTCCATGCTTCCAGCTCAGGGGACCTGAGTTCGGTCCCTAGTCAGGGAACTAAGAGTATGCAACTAAGACCTGCCACAGCCAAATAGATAAATATTTAAAAAATTAAAAGCGTATCAGAAATCTTGTATAATTAAAGCAGAATCATAGTATTAGTCTTTGTAGTATTGTTACGTGGGTAGTGAGATAAATCCATAGGTCATAGTAGAAAAAATTTATCATACTGAAATTTATTATGAGAAAGCATTACAAATCAGTGGAGAAAAGATGAACTTTTTAATAAGAGGTATAGGAATAGCTGAATACACCTTGTGAAAATGACATGATTGGAGCTGCTCTGCACATATCATACCAGGGTAAATAACATTTGAATCAGATATTTAAATGTAAAAACAAAACACATTGAAGCAATAAAGGCAACTACTAGTAGATAATATGGATGAATTCCCCCATAATCTGAGGAAAAAAAAACCAAACCCTTCTAGGACCCAAAATTCAGAGAGAAAAAAGATAGGCAAATAGGATGACATAAACAAAGCTATGAATGGGGAAAAACTTGCAAGAAGGCAAACATAACAAACTTTAGAAAATATCTACAAATTATAGGACAGACCTAACCATATATCTATGAGGAATTTTTAAAACCAGAGAGAAAAAAGGTCACTGGCCCTAAAGGGAAATGTTCAGAGGTATAAACAGTTTGCAGAAAGCAAAAGCACATGATTATTCAATATATTAAATATGCTCACTCTTGCTCATATAAAGGAAGATGTAAATTAAAAGTGGTTTGAGATATCACATCTCAACCCCCACCCCCAAATTAATAAAAAAAAACAAACCCGAATGTTTCATAGCATCCTCTTTTGGCATAGCCATGAGGAAGTGAGAAGATGAATTTAAAATGCCACAACTCCTAAGGGAGGGAATTTGATCACATCCCAGTGATTAGGCAGGCATGTGCTGTTTGACCAGCAATTCCAGGTCAAGAGATCTCTCTTCAATGGACACTATCAAATATTAATACACGAAAAGATGGATATGCATCTTGCAAGGTTGTTTGTCATAGGGAAAGATATGTGAAATACACCCCTGAAAGGTGATCTCTGCCTGCATTTGAACCACTTGGGTACCACTGCAATGCCCTCATTCATTGGGCCCTGCTCCTGCTAATGATATCAACAGTAGTTTGCCATAGTAACACCTGTTTTGTGAGTTCCACCTGCAAAGAGGAATTGGGAGATGGATTGGGAGAACTTGCAGAAAGAAAGAACCTGTCAAGTAGGACTTGGGAGGTAAATGAAAGAGTATAGGAGCCTTCCTGCTTGCTTGAGGGTGCCTCAGGCATCAGCACTGTTCATCCCACAGTCATCCTTAGGACCAGTCTTGTGTGCGTGCTCAGCTGTGTAGTCATGTAGCATCTGTGATGCTACAGACTGTAGCCCACCAAGCTCCTCTGTCCATGGGATTCTCTTAGGAGAATATATACTAATATAAATATAAATAAACCAGGTATTTTAAATCCATATAGTCTTTATTTTCTTGCTTCTCACTATTGTTCCATGGAAGTGAACTCACACTGTCCATTATGGACACCACTGGACACCTGTGGCTATTTAAATTAAAATTTTAAGTGATTTCAGTCACACTGGCCACATTTTTAGTGCTAGAAAATTTTATATTTTTACTCCAAGTGGAAATAGCTGTATTGCTTATGATGATTATGATTTTTCTCATGTGTATGTTCATTATAAAAATATTTAAAAATAAAAATGTATAAAAAAAACTCAAAGATTTGGGACTTCCCTTGTGGTCCCATGGTGGAGAGTCTATCTGCCAACGCAGGAGATGTGGATTCGATCCCTGATCTGGGAAGATCCTACATCCCTCTGAACAGCCAAGCCACATGCTGCAACTACCAAGCTCGAGAGTTCGTGTTTTGCAACAAGAGAAGCCACCGCAATAAGAAGCCCACACACCACATCTAGAGAGTAGCTTCTGCTCACTGCAACTAAAGAAAGTTCATGGGTAGCAACAAAGACCTAGCACAACCAAAAATAAATAAATTAAATATTTTTGAAAACCAAAGATTTATTCTAAAAGCATGTCAGCTTCCCAGAGTATTACTGAGGTTGGCAGGTTTTACATTCCTCTAGTTGTTTTTTGTTTTTTTTTTTTTTCCTCTATCCATTTATAAACATGCTTGACTTTCTGGGCCATTCAGGCATTTCGGTTGTGTTTCTGTGCTTGTATCAAAGTGAGTGAATGATGTTTACTATTTTATACGCATTATTAAGCTCTACCATCAGAGTTCTGTGGCATGTAAATATGAAATAACGTAGTGTTCAAATATGTGTATTTACTATTGATAGGTACCCAGTGCTTTCACACTCTATATGTAAAGAAATGCTTCTGTTTATCTTACAGAAGTTGGAACAATATAGGGAAATGTCAGAACATTGCTGGCAAAATAATCTCCTGAATTGCTGAACACTGTCATTCACATTTCCTACAGGTGGTTCACCTACTAGGTTCTCAGCATCCACAGGATGAAAAATTTTCTCCTGTGGTGTTTTTGTCACTGGAACAGAAATGATTAAAGACACAGAAAATGTTTATGTTTTCTCCAAGAAAACCCAGTAAAATATTCATATTGCTTTGCTTTGCTTGTCCTCTTCTGAACCTGTGTTCACACAAACGTCTGTGTATGTGTGTGTATCAGACAGACAGACTTTCTATCTTAATTCACCTCTATTTCTTACACATTCTTTTTTCCCAAGAAAGACATAAGTAAGTTGGAGTAGAGACATACAGACATAATACTTCCCTTAAATAAAAGAGGATTTCTCTCTTAATGTCTATCAGTCTCTGTACTTAAAAAGTCATTACCAGACTTCCCTGGTGGGCCGGTGGTCAAGAATCCGCCTGCCAATGCAGGGGACATGGGTTCAATCCCTGGTCTGGGAAGATCCAACATGTTGCAGAGTGACTAAGCCTGAGAGCCACAGCTACTGAAGCCCATGCGCCTGGAGCCTGTGCTCCGCAATGAGAAGCCCATGCATTGCGTTGAGGAGTGGCCCTTGCCCGCTGCAACTAGAAAAAGCCCACATGCAGCAATGAAGACCAAGTAAAGCAAAATAAATAAAAATTCATTTAAAAGTCATTACAGAAGGTTTACCTACTTATGGTCAACCTATGTTCATGGAACCCATGAAACTCAGACACACATGTATACACGCATTTATATGTACAGAGAGTTCATAAATGTCATGAACTTCATATTCTCAAAGAAATTAGTGACCCCAAAATTTTAGAACCACTGACCAGAGCATGCCTTGTTACTTTTCCTCTGACTATCTCTCAATGGTATTAAATGACGGTGTGTAAAAATATAAGGCACCCAAGAATCAACTCAAAACAGTTGTTTTGACAACTGTTTTCATAAAATATGAAAAAAAATCCCCAAACTCAACTAAGGGATAAGAAATAAGACTTCCGTCATTGAAGTCTTATTCATGTACCTGGATGATTAAAAAAAAAAAAAAAAAGTTGATACCAAGAAGTGACAGATTCACAGCAAATTAATTTATAAATGCAGTATTATGCTCATTTAAATCCTAACAGGGTGGTCAGAAAAATAACCAAATAATTCTCAAATTCATCTAGAAAAAAGAATGCTTAAAAGAACCAAAATATTTCAAAAAAAGAGAAGTAATGAAATAACCAAAATATTTCAAAAAAGGAAGATACATCCTGCAAATAAATTATAAACCTACATGCTAATAACTATATCATGAAAAAAATAGAATGGAAAAATTCATACTCAGTGAGTATACATGATGCCAGGCACTGTCCAAGTGCTGAAAGTAAGCAAAAAAGGCAAGATCCTTTATGTTCTAATGTGTGGAAATGGAGGAGAAAATGCTATCTTATAGACAAAGTGATGGTAAAAATAAAACAGTGTAAAGGATGGTGCTTCAGGAAGAATACAATGCTAAAATCAGATGGATTGCCAGGAAAGGTTTCTCTAAGAACAATAGGTCAATGGCACAGATCTTTCAAATCCAGAAATGAACTAATTTATTTGAATAATTTAACATTTATTCATAGTGACATTCCAAATCATCCCACCATGGTTGTCTAGATGTTTCTGTATTGCTTTCTGATAAAATAAATACATGAATTTTTTGTAAAGAAAATTTAATCTGTATTCACTAAAAACTCAAAAAAGTACAAAGCATTCAGAACAAATCTTGTTACAAAATCTCAATAAGTATTAGGTATTACTGATTATTATTAAAAAGTTAGAATTAATACACATACACTCACTGCCTTTTGGGTTAATCAGCCTTGCCCTAAGTAAAGTCCAGGCACGTTATATGGTTAAGTGGGGCATTATTTTTACCTTTGGTTTCCCTGGGGGCTTTTTTTTTCTTAATTTTTACTGGAGTACAGTTGCTTTACAATGTTGTGTTAGTTTCCGCTATACAGCAAAATGAATCAGCAGTCTGTGCATATGTATGCCACCCTTTGGGACTTCGTTCCCATTCAGGTTACCACAGTGCATTAAGTAAAGTTCCTTATGCTATGCAGTAGGTTCTCATTAGTTATCTGTTAATATTTTATACATAGTATCAGTAGTGTATATATGTCAATACCAGTCTCCTAATTCATGCCACACACACTTTCTCCCTTTGTACCCATATATTTGTTCTCTGTATCTGGGTCTCTATTTATGCTTTGCAGATAAGACCATTTATACCTAAACACATGAATTTAAAGTTCAATCTTACGACTTTTTCTCTGAGCTTCTCAGAGACAGAGTGCCCAGGGTCACTTCCCATTTGTAAGAATTCCACAATTCCAACTGATGAAGAAATGGCAAAGGCAATTACAAGTGTCATGTTGTATTTTAAAGGTTTATACTTAGCAAATTAACATTTTTAACCTCTGTAAAAATTGTATTAATTAGAGAATAACTTGGCTGCATTCTGTTTTTCCTGCGATTCACTCTGTAATTGCAATTAAAACCTAAATGTTGCTAAAGTGATATATAACAAACATTTTAATAACTTTAGCTTCCTAAATTAGGTCTTAATCAAGCCTTAATTTTTTCTTTCATTGTTGATTTTAAAAAGTTGGACCCTGGTTTAGGAAAAGTCATTTCAAGTTGCCTTTTCTGGTAGCATTTTTCTTATATCAAGGGGACCTTTGCTTTATCTAAAAGGACATTGTTAAAAGAAAATTAATCTGTCATTAACATGCAGTGTGTGTTGGAGGAATAGAGGCAAGGAGAAAAATTAATAGGCTTGACAGAACTCTGTATTCTGTGTCTGTATCTGAGAACGCTACTCCTGGGACCATAGTTGGTATATTGCACAGTTTGAGGTGAGTAGGATGCTTTCACACAAGAGTCTAAATATACAACCCACCACCTGTGAGGCAAAAGAAGCAACTTGGTCTCATTTGTCTCAATGCTGAAACTTCAGGTTCATACCTAATGTGCAGTGTGTATATGGTGTATGGACATAATACATAAATATCCCTATATGCATTAATACATACAAAACATATGTATGCATATAGGCACATGCATGTGTTATTACACATTTGTATGTGTCTGTATAAGTGCTGCTGCTGTTTAGTCTCGTAAGTCGTGTGCAACTCTTTTGGACCCTGTGGACTGTAGCCTTCCAGGCTCCTCTGTCCATGGGATTTCCCAAGCAAGAATAGTGGAGTGGGTTGCCATTTCCTACTCTAGGGAATCTTCCCAACCCAAGGATTGACCCCGAATCTCCTGTCTTGTCAGGTGGATTCTTTACCATTGAGCCACCTGGGAAGCCCATATATATAAATATTTGTGTATAAATATATATATGTGTACACATTTTGTAAAAATATACATTGAAGTCTGCTTTAAAAACTTTCTTTGCTCCTAATTCACTTACAGTTAAAGTATATAAACAAGCACTGTTTTCCAAAAGTGTAGTTTGTAAGACTAAAGTTGAATTACTCTAAAACACAAATATTTGACTAGGTTCTTGACAAGTTTGAAATTTTATTTTTGTATAACCATCATGAAAAATGTATTTATAATATATTAATGAGTGTATTTATGAAGAAGGATACTCCTCTTTTTAATGAGGTTTCTGAGTGATTCTAGTGGAGGTAATGGAATTCCAGTTGAGCTATTTCAAGTCCTAAGAGATAATGCTGTGAAAGTGCTGCACTCAATATGCCAGCAAATTTGGAAAACTCAGCAGTGGCCACAGGACTGGAAAAGGTTAGTTTTCATTCTCATCCCAAAGAAAGGCAATGCCATAGAATGCTCAAACTACGGCACAACTGCCCTCATCTCACACGCTAGTAAAGTAATGCTCAAAATTCTCCAACCTAGGCTTCAACAGTACATGAACCAAGAACTTCCAGATGTTCAAGCTGGATTTAAAAAAGGTAGGGGAACCAGAGACCAAATTGCTAACATCTGTTGGATGATAGAAAAAGCAAGAGAGTCCAGAAAAACATCTACTTCTGCTTTATTGACTATATTGAAGCCTTCCCGGACTGTGTGGATCACAACAAACTGTGGAAAATTCTTAAAGAGATGGGAATACCAGACCACCTTACCTGCCTCCTGAGAAATCTATATGCAGGTCAGGAAGCAACAGTTAGAACCAGACATGGAATAATGGACTGGTTCCAAATTGAGAAAGGAGTCTGTCAAGGCTGTATATTGTCACCCTGCTTATTTAACTTATATGCAGAGTACATCAGGAGAAATGCTGGGCTGGATGAAGAACAAGCTGGAATCAAGATTGCTGGGAGAAATACCAATAACCTCAGATATGCAGATGAAACAACCCTCATGGCAGAGAGTGAAGAGGAACTGAAGAGCTTCTTGATGAAAGTGAAAGAGGAGAGTGAAAAAGCTGGCTTAAAACTCAACATTCTAACAAAGAAGATCATGTCATCTGGTCCCATCACTTCACAGTGAATAGATGGGGAAACAATAGAAACAATGACAGACTTTATTTTCTTGGGCTCCAAAATCACTGCAGATGGTGATTGCAGCCATGAAATAAAAAGACGCTTGCTTCATGCAAGAAAAGCTATGGCCAACCTAGACAGCATATTAAAAAGCAGAGACGTTATTTTGCCTACAAAGGTCCATCTAGTCAAAGCTATGGTTTTTCCAATAGTCATGTGTGGATGTGAGATTTGGGCCATAAAGAAAGCTGAGCGCTGAAGAATTCATTCTTTTGAACTGTGGTGTTGGAGAAGACTCTTGAGAGTCCCTTGGACTGCAAGGAGATTCAACCAGTCCATCCTAAAGGCAATCAGTCCTGAATATTCATTAGAAGGACTGATGATGGAGCTGAAGCTGAAGCTCCAATACTTTGGCCACCTGATGTGAAGAACTGACTCATTGGAAAAGACCCTGTTTGGGAAAGATTGAAGGCAGGAGGAGAAGGGGACAACAAAGGATGAGATGGTTGGATGGCATCATTGACTTGATAGACAAGAATTTGATCGAGCTCTGGGAGTTGATGATGGACAGGGAAGCCTGGCCTGCTGTACTCCATGGGGTTGCAAAGAGTCAGACATGACTGAGTGACTGAACTGAACTGAGTGAATCAAACTAATTGGATTCCATGGAAATTTGGGCATTTTAATAATTTAATTAGACAATTAAATTATTAGACTATTTAGTCTAATAAACCATTATCTAAAAATATGAGAACTTGATTAAATTTCCCTTCTAGAAGAAAAAAGAAATTCTAAAGAAAAATATCTGGTATCTTTCATAAATTCTTTTTTAAAATGATTTTTAAGTCAATATATCTTCATTTTTATTCAATTCAAGAAACTTTCTTTTTCTTTTCTTTCTTTTTGGCTACATGGGATCTTAGTTCCCTGACAAGGGATTGAACCCATGCCCCCTGATGTGAAAGCACAGTCTTAACCACTGGATTGCCAGGGAAGTCCCACTTTCACGAACTCTCATTTTTCCTCTTTTGTAAAATTCAAAGGAAGTCATCTACTTACGCTATATCCCTACAGGTGATGAACTGTGGGAGGATGGGAGGTGAGGAAGAGGGATTCGTCTTCATAAGAAATATGGCTGTCTTTGAAGGAGTCATCCTTGACGTTCTTTTTTCACCCAAGGCCCACTCTGAATCCATCAGCAAATGCCGTTGGGTCTACTCTCCGAAAGAAACCGTGAATCTAGCCACTTGTCAGCTCACTTCCCCCAACATCACTCCTTGCTTCTTCCCTTGTCCCCACAGCCTCCTCTTCACCCAACATCCAGGGAGATTCTTGTAAATCTCGTATGTTTGGTCTTATGCTATGCTATGCTAAGTCACTTCAGTCGTGTCCAACTCTGTGCGACCCCATAGACGGCAGCCCATCAGGCTCCCCCGTCCCTGGGATTCTCCAGGCAAGAACACTCTTACTCAATAACTAATATTTAAGTTTTCAAAAATCAAAATGATGAATGTATGTACCACATCTTCTTTATCCATTACTCTGTCAATGGGCGTTTAGGTTTCATCTATGTCTTGGCTGTTGAAAATAGTGCTGCAATTAACACTGTGGTATATGTATCTTTTCAAATTAGAGTTTTCTCCTGATAGATGCCCAGGAGTGGGATTTCTGGGCCATGACATATGTCCACTACCATGTGTAAAACAGACAGCTGGTGGGAACCTGCTATATAGCACAGGGAGCTCAGCTCGGTGCTCTGTGATAACCTAGATGGGGGAGATGTGGGGAGGGTGGGAAGGAGGCCCAAGACAAAGGGGGTGTTTGTATACATGTGGCTGATTCAGTGAGCGGTAAAGTAGAAACTAACACAGCATTGTAAAGCAATTAGACTCCAACAACAAAATGACATGGAAATATATACGTTGAGATGTCTTCTCCTCATTTCATTCATGTCCACACCATGGTCCCACACTTAGAATGTTATACCTTTATTTTTATATTCCATCCATTTTTACATTTCAAAAAAATGAGTGCTGTTTTTAACATTCAAATCAGAGAGCCTCTGTGCTAAAGAACTAAAGTGACTTGCTGTGTCACTCAAAGTAATATCCAAAATCTTTATAGGAGAGAAAGCCCTTACAGTTTCTGGCCCACTTCCTCTTTCCTTACCATCCCTCACACATGCCCAGCACAAACAAACCTCAGGGCCTTTGCTCGTGCTCAGCCCCCCACCTGGAACACACTTCTCTTTGCTCTCCTGTGGCTGGCTCTCGCACTTCATCCAGCTTCTTTCTTGAATGTGACCTCTGCAAAGAGCCTTTGCTGATCAATCTTTCTAATTAATGTTCTCTTTATTCTCCATCTACTTTACATATCATCATGAACCTATGAGTTTTAGAGAATCTATAAAAAGAATATATGTATATATATATATATATATAGAATGAATCACTCTGCTATACACTTGAAATGAAAACAATATTGTACATCAGTCATATTTCAATTAAAAAAAAATTTTTTAGGCAAGGTTTTATTGGGGCCTCTGCTGCAGCAGTGGGGAGGAAGAATAAACAACAGATTTCCTTGCTCATTCCAAGGAGGGAGTGAGCTGGTTCCTTAAATGGAGAGAGGGTAGGGTGTGCTCAAGGGTCAGGAAGGAGGCGTGGCTTAAGTAGTTTACGCACCCCTCTGGTGGTTTTGTGTGCAGAGGACATGGGCAGTATTCTACTTTTGCTCCCAACACTCCGTTTTTGCTCCAGGCTCTTCAGTTAGGTGTTTTTTTTTTTTTTTTTTTTTTTTGTCTCTTTGTATCTTTTGTCCAGAACAAATAATATGGCTTCTCAGGTGGCTCTAGTGGTAAAGAATCTGACTGCAAATGCAGGAGACATAAGAGATGCCAATTGGATCCCTGGGTTGGGAAGATCCCCTGGAGTAGGAAATGGTAACCCACTCCAGTATTCTTGCCTAAGAAATCCCATGGACAGACGAGCCTGGCGGGCTATAGTCCATGGGATTATAAAGAGTCAGACATAACTTAGCGACCAAACAATATATATATATATATATATATATATATCTGAATCACTTTGCTATACACCTGAAACTAAAAAAACATTGTAAATCAATTATATTTCAGTTATTTTTTCAATTATTTTTCAATTAAAGTTTAAATTTTAAAAATTTTAATTAAAAATAAAGACTAACACAATGTCACTCACTCAGCAGAATGCCAATAGCAGGGACCTTTTCCCTCTCACGTTCCTCTGTATCCACAGTTGCTACAACCTTGCCTGACAAGTAGTAGATGCTCCAGAGATAGCAATTGAACACATAAATGAACAGTGACAAATTGTTCAGGAGAGGTCTTTGCTTTTGTCTGATTTTTTTTTCCCCATTGCAAGTGCATTGCACTTTCCACAGCAGATGTGTTCTTTAGCAGTTACGTGTGAGCTGAATTTTTGCAGGTGAAAATCTATTTAAAATGCATTAGTGCAGTTTTTTATTTGAGATCGTTCACTTCACGTGAATGCTCTGCCATCATTTCCTAACATCTGTTCTGTGAATTTCCTCCTTATGACACTCTTTAAGGAGATACGTGTGTATTCTAAAGGATGTGTCTACATTCTTCTAAGAGAGACATGCCTGGGAGCATTTTCTAAAGCCACTTTCTGCTTTTCAGCATTCCAGATGAATCTTCTAATCACACAGAGACTCACTGTAGCAGTCACCTTGCCTGACAAGTCTTTGATAACAAGCAGTAAAATTACTCAGGCCATGGGAACTTTATCCTTTGGGTAATTGAGGTGACTTGGAGGGAACTGCTAAGCGAAGACTATTGTTTATTTATGACAAACTCCTTTAATAATTTGTATTTGGCACTCAGTTAGGACTTTCAGGGAGCCGACCACAATCCTGGTAAATGATTCCATGGGATGGGTCTTCTTTGATAACCCATGGCTGAAAAACACAATTCAAACTAGTAAACAAAGGAGAATTCATCGATGTAAGTACGTGGACATTCAGAAATAAGATTGCCTCCGGATGCTGAGAGAAATACACCCCCAGGACTAGATTCTCAATCTCTCTGCTCTTCACCAGCTATCCCACCAGACTCCCCGGCCATCCTCTCAGCCTCAGGGCCAGTGGAAAATAAACACTTTCTTTACCCTATCAATTACAGAATGAAATGGATGGATCACATCTTGTCCTTGAACTGAAGGGCTGAGGCATGTTGATTAGCTGAGATTTAACATTTCTGGTTGAGAACCCCAGTAAGAAAGCTTATAGACCCGTGTGACGCAGTGAGGTCTATCTCCCAGACATCTTCTCAGAGGAACTCGGAGGAACTCTTACAGCCCATCTTCCTTTCGGTCCCCAGTGAAAATGTCATTGAACTGGAGGTGTACAGGCTCAAATGAATGTTGGATTCTACTACCACCGTGAGTTTGATTTCTTTTATGAAGCCTTAGGGGCAGACTTCTAGGAAATCTGTTCAAAGCTGGTTGTCAAGACTCCCCTAAGAGTTTCCCATCTTTCTGTCTTTGGTCATCCTCCAGACAAGCAACAGCAACAACAAATTCCAAAAGTAGATGGTAAATGCACACACGGGGAACCTGGCTGGCTAGTCAAGAAACTCATCCGCCCTCATCCTCCCTCTCCCGCCTCGCGTGGAGTCTAGGGTAGTTGCTTTCTGCCCTTGGAGATGCTGGGCTGTAGAAGGGGATGGAATTTGAGCCTCCGTGGTGGGCTTCTCAGTGAACTCATCTCCCTCCATTCACTTCCCCAGGTGGTACTGAGACTGGGGCATCCACCATCACAGAGCTAGCAGACCCGTCAAGAGAAGATGAACTGAGTCCACAGGCTGACTTCACGGGGTCAGTTCACATCCTTAAACACGTGCGGGTGTCTATAGAGAGCCAGACTGTTCTGGTCACTGAGATTGAAGAGAACAGAAGAGGTGGAGGAATAGAAGGAAGGGCACCCAGATTCAAGCCAGAAGCTGGAGCTTCAATAGCCTGTATAGCTGTATAGCCTGTATAGCTCCAGTTCAATGACATTTTCACTGGGGACCGAAAGGAAGAAGGGCTCTAAGAGTCCCTCCAAGTCCCTCTGTCATTCTGCAGCCCAAATCACACAGCTCCCTCACAGCCAAACCCAGTGCAGAAAAATTAACAGTGGATTTCAGTGAAAACTTGACGGGTGTAATGGAAGAGAAGCATCACCCTAGATCTATCAATGGAGAAATAGCCTAAGAGGGCTGCACGCATGCTCAGAGCTTTGCTCATGTTTGGGAAGTCAGACTGGAAGAAATCATGCTGTAGTTTTTCCTTTGTTGAATAATTTCTAAATGACCAACCTGCTGTGACTCACGTTTTTCCCACAAGGATCTTGGTAGTTTTCCCACTCAAATGGAACAACTGAGAGTTAATGTGAAAAATATTACATATGTAACTTGGCATCCAGATTATATATTTTCCCCAAGAATTTTTCTTCCAGAAAGTACAAATTATACAACTCCCTTCCCTTCATACTGATTTAAAAACATCAGTGTTGAGTGGATTGGACCCTGCAGTTCGTTGATTGGAACCTGGAGATGCAAAATGAATCAATTTCACTGCCGAAGTAGCCCAGGTGGCCCTGCATATAAAGAGGTGTGGGCCATGTAAACCCATCGGCAGGACTATGGTTCAACCCAGCATAGGTTACAGATTCAAACTAAAAAGATTCTCTGTTAACTAATGTGCCTGCATCTGTGATACCAACCAGGGTTCTTGGCCTTCCTTAATCAATAGAAACTTATCAGAGACCAGAAAAGAAATTCAGCCAGGGCTTTACTGGGGCCCCTCCTGCAGCAGTGGGGAGAGAGAGCAAATAACAGGCTCCCTTGTGCTCTCGCTTCCCAAGTCAGGGGTGAGCTGGTTCCTTATATGGGGTGAGGGGAGGGATGTGTCCTGAGGTTCAGCTGGAGAGGTGGCTTAGGTATTATGCCTACCTTTGCTGGTGTTGTGTGCAGGGGCCTTGTGCGGTACCCTGCTTTAGCTCCTGAGCCCTTGTTTTAGCTCCCAGCTCTTCAGAAGCAGCAGTTGGGTTTTTTGATCGTTTTGTATCTTGTCCATAATTTGCCCCAACTGCACATGCACAGAGTTTTTTCTAGTCCTTTATAGTTTCTTTGTATTTTGTTATTCGACTAGTTGTTTGTCCATGTACAAGCACTGCAGCAAAGCATCCCAGTCCCAGCCTGTCTCAACTGGTTAATAATTTTGGAGATTTGGCCTTATATGTTTATTCCCACTAACCCTGAACTTGGTCTTTTCACCTAGTCTGCATTCTGGGTTTCCCTCATAACTCCTGAGGTGCAAGTTTCCCCAGTCCCTTCTCCTCTCCTCCGTGACTTTCAGGTATTACATATACTATTTCCCTAAGATGTTCCCATGCAGGAACCAAAGCTTTGGCCCTAAATAAAAGGCCCTGATTGCAGGGGTCTGTCAACTTTACATCTGTGGGTTGAATTTTGCCTTCTTGCGAGACTTCTGGTTCCACAACCTGAGATGAATCAAAGTAGAGCTCAGTGAAGCCAAAGATGTGCATTGTCCAGACTGGATGCCACTATTAAGCTATGCTTTCCATTCAAGGCCATTTTAGGGAAAAGAATGTTGGCTGACAGAAGAGTAGAATTATTTGTTGAGTGGAAAATCAATCAACCACCCCAGAATGATCACTGATTTCATCAGATACATCCCAGCCATGGAGAAAGATGGATGAAGATACTGACACTGCAGTTTTCCTGAATTTTCAGCTCCCGGATTCTGTTCTCTGTTGATCCTCAGTCCCAGGATAGGCATAATAGAATCAAGAAATGAGAAAGTGTTCAACCAAGTTTTTGATAGATACTACTCTGATTGCCTTCTAGGGCTGTTTTTCATTAAATTTTATGGTGTTTGTTGGAAAGGTTAAATGCATAACACGGTTAAGGATCGGTGCTGTTGTAAAGAATGCTGTTCATCAAGAACACAATTAATCTAGTTTCTGACCCTAAATGACACAACCACACATTTGGTGAGTGATGGGCATGGAAAACTCCATCTCCCAGACAAGCAAGACTCCTCAGAAAGCTCACAGGGCAAAGATGAATTTATTAAAGGCCGCTTGGAGAGGTCAATAAACATTCATTGCGTTTTCTATACTGAGATACACTGTGTGAGGTGAGATGCTCAAAGTGGACTACAGGTTCTTATACCCCAGAGTACTAAAAAAACTAAGAGTATATTGGCAATATTCCTATAAGATTAAGAATAGGTTTATTCTTCTGATCAGGGCTTGGGAGAAGATATGAGTTATTAAATAAACTTACCCACAAGCTGAAGCTCCAATACTTTGTACACCTGATGCCAAGAGCCCACTCACTGGAAAAGACCATGATGCAGGGAAAGATTGACAGCAGGAGGAGAAAGGGGTGACAGAGGATAAGATGGTTGGATGGCATCACTGACTCAATGCACATGAGTTTGAGCAAACTCTGGGAGATAGTGAAGGTAAGCTGGTGTGCTGCAGTCCATGGGGTCACAAAGAGTTGGACACGACTTAGCGACTGAACAGCAACAACCCACAAACAAAATAGTCAAATAAGTGTATTTAGGGGATGGATACCATAGATACTTTGTGGAAACAGATTTTTTTCTTTTTTTGGCTGCACCACAGAGCATGTGGGATCTTAGTTCCCCAACCAGGGATTGAATTCAGGCTTCTGCAGTGGAAGCTTGGATTCTTAACCCCTGGAGCACCAGGAAGGTCCCTGGAAACAGATCTTAAATTACAAGTGAGTGCACAAGCCGTGTGACTGTCTATATTTTCTTGGACAAAGACAAAAGTTTCAGGAAAGCGTAAAAACTAACACATTTGTAGAAATAACTCTGCAAAAATAGCTTATTTTCCATCAAAATGAATAGGAATATGGTTTTATCATATTTGATTTGTTAAGAAATAAAAATGTTCAGATATAACATCATCTTTAAATAGGACCTTATGTAGAGTGTTGAGTTGAGGTGCTTTAGGAAAGAATCATCAGCAATGTGAAAAAGATTGTATTCTTTTCTTCTACAGATATCCAAGCTGCCTAGTTACCCAGGCTAGGAAGGCAGATCCACACTACATGGTTGTTCAAGACCTAGACTCTTTCTAGTGTCTTGTTTTCTAGGACAGTGCCCTTATCCACATGGAAACAAATGGCCCAGAACCATCAAGTCCTTCTTTCAGTTAGAAGGAAAGGAAAGAACGGCCTTCAGTTAGAAGGCCGTTAAGGAAATTCCACTTATAAATGTGATCTTGGGGTTACACAAGTGATTTTTTTCTAATCTTCCAGTGGATACAACTTAGTCACATGCCTACAGCTAAGTGGTATTGGGTTGGCCAGAAAGTTTGTTCAGGTTTGGCCAATTCACAACCAATGAGCACTGAAGAATTGAGGCTTTTGAACTATGGTGTTGGAGAAGACTCTTGAGAGTCCCTTGAACTGTGAGATCAAACCAGTCCATTCTAAAGGAAATCAGTCCTGAATATTCATTGAAAGGACTGATGCTGAAGCTGAAGCTCCAATAATTTGGCCACCTGATTCGAAGAACTGATTCACTGGAAAGGACTCTGATGCTGGGAAAGACTGAAGGCAGGAGGAGAAGGGGATGACAGAGGATGATATGGTTGGATGGCATCACTGACTCGATGGACATGAGTTTGAGTGATCTCCAGGAGTTGGTGATAGACAGGAAAACCTGGCGTGCTGCAGTCCATGGGGTCACAAAGAGTTGGACATGACTGAGCGACTGAACTGAACTGATGTTATGAATATAGCAGGTCATAAACTCAGCTTATGAATCAAGGTCCTATTATTAGCAGGAAGAAAGGAAATGAACTGGAGGAGACAATTAGCATTGTCTTCCACAACCACCTCCTCCAACCTCATCCTTTTCCCCTCCGTCCCATGACTCACCTCTGTCCTTTGTTTGGTGTGGATCTTTATTTTATGCAAATGTGAATTAATTTATTTTATATAAATAAATATACTGAACATAGTGTTTTGCAGTTTTTCCTTTCACTGAATTTGTTTTTAGAGATTAATCTGTACCCATATTCATATATGATGAGGGCATGGCAACCACTTCAGTATTCTTGCATGGAGAATCTGGTGGACAGAGGAGCCTGAAGGGCTACAGTCCATAAAGTCACAGAGAATCGGACATGACTGAAGCGACTTAGCATATAGCACATATTCATAATTCCTCCCCAGTGTGGTCTTAGCAACTCACCACCCCACCAAGTTACATTAGAATACCACCTCCTCATTCTTGCTCTCCTTCTTACTGTCAAAAGTCGCAATCAGCCCCCACTCTAGTATTCTTGGCTGGAAAATCCCATGGACAGAGGAGCCTGGCAGGCTACAGTCCATAGGGTTGCAAGGAGTCAGACATGACTGAGCATGCACGCTATGCAAATGGATTAAAAAATGGTACCTCAAATATTTCATAATAAAAGTTAATTTCTATTTTGAATCTCCTATTCTACTTGGTGGTAGAAAATCTTAGATGATTTGGTGTACTCATCTAAGATGATTTGGTGTACCCTCGACGGGGTGCTTACATAGAGGACAGTGAATAGATGACAGAGTCCTCAGTGTCATGTTTTTAAACACTTTACAGATATATAATTTACATTTTGTCAAATTCCCTGTTTTTGTGTACAATTCAGTGTACATTTTGGCTTATATACTGAATTGTGTAACCATCACCACAATCCAATTTTAAAACACTTCCGTCACCTCAGAAAGATCATGGGGAGCCTTTAAAGCCAATCTCCCTCTTCTCCACCAGCCCCAGGCAGCTACACATTTAATTTCTGTCTAGAGATTTGCCTTTTCTGGACATTTCATATAAATGGAATCACATAATATGTGGTCTTTTCAATGTTGTTGTGTTTCTAGCTGGTGTGATGTGACATGTCACTGAGTGTGTTTAGGGCATCCTTTTAAAATTTTTTATTATTTAAAAGAAAACTTTTTTGGCTGCACAGGCTCTTCGCTGCAGTGCATGGGCTTCTCTAGTTGCCCAGAGGCATGTGGGATCTTAGATCCCTGAGCATGGATGGAACTGAAGTTCCCTGCACTGGCAAGCATATTCTTAACCATTAGAACCAGGGAAGTTCCTTTAGGGCATTTTATGTGTACCGTTTAGCACAACAGAGGCACCAAGCTCAAAACATCATCAAATACTGTTCCCTGCTTCTAAACTCCTTCCCTTGGGAAACTCCTTCTGACTTCTCCCAACTCTGGGGTGACCCAGCTTCGGGAGTTCTTTATCACCCTTAGAACCTTCCACGGAAGTTTCCAAGAAATAATGCAGAATCTCAGAGATTTAGCTATTTCTTTAGTTAGTGATCAGGGAGAAAAACACTTACTGTCATTTCTGAGCCAATTGATCTCAATAATTTTATCGACCAACTGGGTCCAGTCCTTGAGTTTCTGAGTAGTATTTCAGCCTAGCAGGCAGTTGTAATCACCTCTTTTCATGTTCCGGGTTTGTATCCCCAGTTCTTGCAAAAATGTATTGAAGGAAGCAGCAGCCAGCAGGGATAAAATCTCTTCATGTTTCTCAGCAGAAACCGTAATTGACAGTAATAGCTACAACTCCCAGCTCAGAGGCCAGTGTTATTTCTTTCCCCACCCATCATTCCGAGATGGCAGAGTTTGATCAATGGTTTAGCGTTCTTGGCTTGTTACTGAAAAATGTGCAGTGCCACAAAACTGCGTTGAGATGGAAGCCGTTTAATTCAATTTATAATTCTGCCTTGTTAACGAGGTGATGATGAAAAGCCTTGTTGCTTATTTTAATATTAATTTTAAATGATGGTCCTGTCAAGAAAAGTATTTCTATTTGGTTGTGAGGTGGATGTCTCTTTGGAGAAGGCTGACAGATAAGTGATTGAATTCTGGGATGATATTTATGTTTCCAGGGCTTCCCTGGTGGCTTGGTGGTGAAGAATCTGCCTGCCATGCAGGAGCCGCAGGTTTGATCCCTGGGTTGGGAAGATACCCTGGAGAAGGAAATGGCAACCTATTCCAGCCTGGGAAATCCCATGGATAGAGGACCCTGGCAGGCTACAATCTACAGGGTTGCAAAAGAGTCAGACATAACTTAGAAACTGAACAACAACAATTTCTGTTTCCCAGGGAAGAGCGTGACCATGGTTGGTACTTAGTGTGCTCTGCTCTTTCTGTGTACACGTGTCACTGTGGGTTGTGATGGGCATTTTTGAGTGATGGATGTTACTGTACTCGGTTTGCCATGAGTTTCTGGCTGAGGTGTCTGAGCCAGCTGGAGTCTTATTTATCTTCATGAAAGTATAGCCACTCAAGACTCTTCCAGAGGGGCTTTTGAAAAGTTTTTCAGGGCTGGGTAAAAGAAAGTAGTTTTCTATTTAGCCAAGTTTCTGAGAAGCAGCCTACGGCAAGTATGTGAACTTTGCTCCCCTCAAAAAGAGAACACGAAGGCTGCAGTCTGGCCCTGTGCCATCCCAATGGAAGAAGGTTAAGTATGCTCTCAGCAAGCCCTGTAACATACTCTGAGCCACTCCTTAGACACAACCACCACTCTCCTGGAAAAAGACAGGAAAAATCCCCAGAAGTCACTACATCTAAATGCTGACCAGTGAAACAAACTGACACAGCAGGGCTGATGGACATTTTCAACACAGAGCTGGTTGGTTTATTCACTCACCTGCATTGATTCATTCACTCATTTATCAGGCACACTTCTGTACCTCTGCAGTCACACACCCTGGGCAAAGATGGTCCATATGACATAGCCCTTCCTTCCAGGAACTCTGACAGTCTAGATCAGAAATCAGAAACTCGCATCCACTGGCTAAGTGTGTCCCACAGATAACACTTCTGTTGTCCAATGAGATTTTCTTCTTCTGAAGTATAGTTGATTTAAAATGTTGTGTTAGTTTCTGGTGTACAACCAAGTGATTTTATATATATATACACACACACATATGTATATATACATACACATATGTATATATACATACATAAAGAGTTGGACACACCTGAGTACCTAACAATGTATATATAGATATAGATTATAGATATATATGAATATCTCTATATACATATCCATTTCCATTACTGTTTTTTACAGGACATTGCATATAGTTCTCTGTGCTATACCATTGGACCTTGTTGTTTATCTATTTTATACATGTTAATAGTAGTTTGTATTTGTTAATCCTATACTCCCAAGTTATCTCTCCACCACCCTCTTTCCCCTTTGGTAGCCATAAATTTGTTTTCCATGTCTGTGAGTCTGTTTCTGTTTTGTAAGTGAGTTTATTTGTATCATGCTTTAGATTCCACACAGAAGTGGTAGCCTATGGTGTTTGTCTTGCTCTTTCTGACTTACGTCACTTAGTGTGATAGTCTCTAGATTCATCCATGTTGTTGTGAGTGGCATTATTTCATTCTCTTTTTATAGATGAGTAGTATTCCATCATATACATGTACCACGCCTATATCCAGTCGTCTCTATATCCATTCGTCTGTCAATAGACGTTTAGGTTGCTACCAGGATGTGGTTCATGAAAATTCATTACACATCTTGTTTGAAAAATCAAAGGCTTTGATGTGAAAATCTAGGCTTCCAGCATCTTGAAAAATCAAAACAATCTGTAATGACTAAGTGACTGAGCACATATATATGTGGCAAGCACACCATATCATCTGCTAATAATAATTCAAGTAGAAATAAATTCATTGAAGGAAAATAGTGAAATGACAAGAAGCATGCTAATGCAGAACCTTAAGATTCACTTTTTGTAGGGTAAGAGAAAAAAGTAACCATGGAAAGAATAATGGTCTTATTAATCCACAGATATAATAACCAACAGTATACAGAACTTACAATGTGCTAGAATGTATATATACACACACATATATGGTACATGTGTATGTATGAGTATTCAGTTCAGTTCAGTTGCTCAGTCATGTCCGATTCTTTACGACCCCATGAATTGCAGCACACCAGGCCTCCCTGTCCATCACCAACTCCCAGAGTTCACTCAGACTCACGTCCATTGAGTCAGTGATGCCATCCAGCCATCTCATCCTCTGCCGTCCCCTTCTCCTCCTGCCCCCAATCCCTCCCAGCATCAGAGTCTTTTCCAATGAGTCAACTCTTCGCATGAGGTGGCCAAAGTACTGGAGTTTCAGCTTCAGCATCATTCCTTCCAAAGAAATCCCAGGGCTGATCTCCTTCAGAATGGACTGGTTGGATCTCCTTGCAGTCCAAGGGACTCTCAAGAGTCTTCTCCAACACCACAATTCAAAAGCATCAATTCTTCGGCGCTCAGCCTTCTTCACAGTCCAACTCTCACATCCATACATGACCACAGAAAAAACCATAGCCTTGACTAGACCGACTTTTGTTGGCAAAGTAACGTCTCTGCTTTTCAATATGCTCTCTAGGTTGGTCATAACACTCCTTCAGATCAGATCAGATCAGATCAGTCGCTCAGTCGTGCCCGACTCTTTGCGACCCCATGAACTGCAGCACACCAGGCCTCCCTATCCATCACCAGCTCTCGGAGGTCACTCAGACTCACATCCATCGAGTCAGTGATGCCATCCAGCCATCTCATCCTCTGTCATCCCCTTCTCCTCCTGCCCCCAATCCCTCCCAGCATCAGAGTCTTCTCCAATGAGTCAACTCTTCGCATGAGGTGGCCAAAATACTGGAGTTTCAGCTTTAGCATCATTCCTTCCAAAGAAATCCCAGGGCTGATCTCCTTCAGAATGGACCTGTTAAATAATTGTTCCACACAAATCCCACCATAGTGTGATATTAAGACCCACATTTTACAAGTAAAAAAGCTAAAATAAGAAGAATTTGAGTAACTTTCTCAACACCCCAACACTAGCATGGAGCTGAGTTTAAGAGCACGGCCTGGCTGCTTGATCCCTATCTTCAACAGATGTACTCTGTTCTTATGTTGTTGTTGCTTAGTAACTAAGTCATGTCTAACTCTTTTGTGACCCCACGGACTGCAGCCTGCCAGACTCCTCTGTCCATAGGATTTTCCAGGCAAGAATACTGAAGTGGGTTACTGTTTATTTTTCCGGGGGATCTTCCCGACCCAGGAGTCGAACCCACATCTCCTGCATTATCAGGTAGATTATTTACCACTGAGCCACCAGGGAAGTCCCCCCTCTGCTCTTACACTATACTCTAGATAGAAAAGTTTGACCCAGATGAGATCAAGTGGCATAGGGGTTAGGGACTGGTGATCATAGAGTCAGCGGGAAGAAGCATGAGGACCAAGGATAGTCCTTTGAAATCCGCAAATAGGAGGTGATAATGGTCAGTCATTTGGATTTCCTCCCAGCATCTGTACCTCCCCTGCCAGTGAGTACACCTGAATTCTCCTCTGGAGGCTTGCCCTGACTCATGGCTCAACCACAGAGAAGAGAGGACATCAGGAATCTCTGACTCCTTCCACACATAGTGTCAGCATCAAATAAGGTCATCCATACTGTCTTCTCTAGTAGCATATTGGGCCCCTACTGACCTGGGGAGTTTCTCTTTCAGTATCCTATCATTTTGTCTTTTCATACTGTTCATGGGGTTCTCAAGGCAAGAATACTGAAGTGGTTTGCCATTCCCTTCTCCAGCGGACCACACCCTGTCATCTCTCTGTACCATCACCCCCCCATCCCAGGTTGCCCCTCGGGCATGGCTTAATTTCATTGAGTTAGACAAGGGAGTGGTCCTTGTGTGATTAGATTGACTAGTTTTCTGTGAGAATGGTTTTAGTGTATTTGCCCTCTGATGCCCTCTTTCAAGACCTACTGTCTTACTTGGGTTTCTCTTACCTTGGGCGTGGGGTATCTTGTCCCGGCTGCTCCCGGCTGCTCTCTCGGCCAGCAAAGCACAGCCATCGCACCTTACCTTGGAGCGGGGTCTCTCCTCACCGCTGCCCTTCCTGACCTCGGTCGTGGGGTAGCTCTTCTAGGCCGTGCTTAGTGCGCTGGCCCTCATCGCTGTCCTTCCTCGGTCGTGGGGTAGCTCCTCTCGGCCGCGCTCTTAGTGCGCGACGCCGCCGGCGGGGCGCTCTTGGTGCGCGACGCAGCCGGCGGGGCGCTCTTATGCGCGGCGCGCCGGCGCCTCTTGGTGCGCGACGCAGCCGGCGGGGCGGGGCGCTCTTGGTGCGCGACGCAGCCGGCGGGGCGCTCTTGGTGCGCGCGACGCGGGGCGCTCTTGCGCGCCGGCGGGGCGCTCTTGGTGCGCGACGCAGCCGGCGGGGCGCTCTTGGTGCGCGACGCAGCCGGCGGGGCGCTCTTGGTGCGCGACGCAGCCGGCGGGGCGCTCTTAGTGCGCGACGCAGCCGGCGGGCCGCTCTTAGTGCGCGCGCAGCCGGCGGGGCGCTCTTAAGAATACCCAGCTGTGGATGTGTCTGGTGATAGAAGCAAAGTCCGATGCTGTAAAGAGCAATATTGCATAGGAACCTGGAATGTCAGGTCCATGAATCAAGGCAAATTGGAAGTGGTCAAACAAGAGATGGCAAGAGTGAATGTCGACATTCTAGGAATTAGCGAACTAAAATGGACTGGAATGGGTGAATTTAACTCAGATGACCATTATATCTACTACTGTGGGCAGGAATCCCTCAGAAGAAATGGAGTGGCCATCATGGTCAACAAAAGAGTCCGAAATGCAGTACTTGGATGCAATCTCAAAAATGACAGAATGATCTGTTCGTTTCCAAGGCAAACCATTCAATGTCACAGTAATCCAAATCTATGCCCCAACCAGTAACGCCGAAGAAGCTGAAGTTGAACGGTTCTATGAAGACCTACAAGACCTTTTAGAACTAACACCCAAAAAAGATGTCCTTTTCATTATAGGGGACTGGAATGCAAAAGTAGGAAGTCAAGAAACACCTGGAGTAACAGGCAAATTTGGCCTTGGAATAAATACGGAATGAAGCAGGGCAAAGACTAGCAGAGTTTTGCCAAGAAAATGCACTGGTCATAGCAAATACCCTCTTCCAACAACACAAGAGAAGACTCTATACATGGACATCACCAGATGGTCAACACCGAAATCAGATCGATTATATTCTTTGCAGCCAAAGATGGAGAAGCTCTATACAATCAGCAAAAACAAGACCAGGAGCTGACTGTGGCTCAGACCATGAACTCCTTATTGCCAAATTCAGACTGAAATTGAAGAAAGTAGGGAAAACTACTAGATCATTCAGGTATGACCTAAATCAAATCCCTTATGATTATACAGTGGAAGTGAGAAATAGATTTAAGGGCCTAGATCTGATAGATAGAGTGCCTGATGAACTATGGACTGAGGTTCGTGACATTGTACAGGAGACAGGGATCAAGACCATCCCCATGGAAAAGAAATGCAAAAAAGCAAAATGGCTGTCTGGGGAGGCCTTACAAATAGCTGTGAAAAGAAGAGAAGCGAAAAGCAAAGGAGAAAAGGAAAGATATAAACATCTAAACGCAGAGTTCCAAAGAATAGCAAGAAGAGATAAGAAAGCCTTCTTCAGTGATCAATGCAAAGAAATAGAGGAAAACAACAGAATGGGAAAGACTAGGGATCTCTTCAAGAAAATCAGAGATACCAAAGGAACATTTCATGCAAAGATGGGCACGATAAAGGACAGCGATGGTGTGGACCTAACAGAAGCAGAAGATATTAAGAAGAGGTGTCAAGAATACACAGAAGAACTGTACAAAAAAGAGTTTCAAGACCCAGATAATCATGATGATGTGATCACTGACCTAGAGCCAGACATCTTGGAATGTGAAGTCAAATGGGCCTTAGAAAGCATCACTACGAACAAAGCTAGTGGAGGTGATGGAATTCCAGTGGAGCTATTCCAAGTCCTGAAAGATGATGCTGTGAAAGTGCTGCACTCAATATGCCAGCAAATTTGGAAAACTCAGCAGTGGCCACAAGATTGGAAAAGGTCAGTTTTCATCCCAATCCCAAAGAAAGGCAATGCCAAAGAATGCTCAAACTACTGAACAATTGCACTCATCTCACATGCTAGTAAAGTAATGCTCAAAATTCTCCAAGCCAGGCTTCAGCAATATGTGAACCGTGAACTTCCTGATGTTCAAGCTGGTTTTAGAAAAGGCAGAGGAACCAGAGATCAAATTGCCAACATCCGCTGGATCATGGAAAAAGCAAGAGAGTTCCAGAAAAACATCTACTTCTGCTTTATTGACTATGCCAAAGCATTTGACTGTGTAGATCACAATAAACTATGGAAAATTCTGAAAGAGATGGGAATACCAGACCACCTGATCTGCCTCTTGAGAAATCTGTATGCAGGTCAGGAAGCAACAGTTAGAACTGGTCATGGAACAACAGACTGGTTCCAAATAGGAAAAGGAGTACATCAAGGCTGCATATTGTCACCATGTTTATTTAACTTATATGCAGAGTACATCATGAGAAATGCTGGACTGGAAGAAACACAAGTTGGAATCAAGATTGCCGGGAGAAATATCAATAACCTCAGATATGCAGATGACACCACTCTTATGGCAGAAAGTGAAGAGGGGCTAAAAAGCCTCTTGATCAAAGTGGAAGTGGAGAGTGAAAAGGTGGCTTAAAGCTCAACATTCAGAAAACGAAGATCATGGCATCTGGTCCCATCACTACATGGGAAATAGATGGAGAAACAGTGGAAACAGTGTCAGACTTTGTTTTTCTGGGCTCCAAAATCACTGCAGATGGTGACTGCAGCCATGAAATTAAAAGACGCTTACTCCTTGGAAGGAAAGTTATGACCAACCTAGATAGCATATTCAAAAGCAGAAACATTACTTTACCAACAAAGGTTCGCCTAGTCAAGGCTATGGTCTTTCCTGTGGTCATGTATGGATGTGAGAGCTGGACTGTGAAGAAGGCTGAGCGTCGAAGAATTGATGCTTTTGAACTGTGGTGTTGGAGAAGACTCTTGAGAGTCCCTTGGACTGCAAGAAGATCCAACCAGTCCATTCTGAAGGAGATCAATCCTGGAATTTCTTTAGAAGGAATGATGCTGAAGCTGAAACTCCAGTATTTTGGCCACCTCATGTGAAGAGTTGACTCATTGGAGAAGACTCTGATGCTGGGAGGGATTGAGGGCAGGAGGAGAAGGAGACGACAGAGGATGAGATGGCTGGATGGCATCACTGACTCGATGGGTATGAGTCTGGGTGATCTCCGGGAGTTGGTGATGGACAGGGAGGCCTGGCGTGCTGCGGTTCATGGGGTCGCAAGGAGTCAGACACGACTGAGCGACTGATCTGATCTGATCTGATCTGGAATTTAAACAGAGCAGGACCCTATGGGTCCTTGCCACCCCTTCCCCTGGACATGTCCTCTGTGTGCCTTTTGTCTGTGGAAAACTTTAGTCAAAGAATAAGTTTAATCAGAGAAATGGGAACATACAAAAACAAAGGAAAACAAGTCAAAGGAGACCAGGTAATAATAATGTAGTAATTAAGGACCTTTAGTTCCTTCTTAAAGACTATAGATAACATTCTGAGCCATATCCTGTGATCTGTCTTATAGATACTGAAACCCCAGGTGGAAGAAGTTTAAGAAGTTAACTACAGGATGACCAGATTGTACCCATAACATAAGCTGCCACAGTTCTAAGAACTGCCCTTAAAGAAATGGCAACAAATGGACCCTGGAACTGAAGATTGGCTGCGTGCTACGTCACTTCAGTTGGGTCTGACTCTTTTGTGACCCTATGGACTGTAGCCCACCAGGCTTCTCTGTCCATGGGATTCTTCAGGCAAAGATAGTCGAGTGGGTACTGTACCTAAAATAACCAAGATGATGCTGATCCAAGCACCAGTGACCAGTTTCAAGATGACTCTCAGAGCTGACTGTGCTGTTTCTGCCTGTAGCCCCCTCTTACTATCTATAAAAGCTCTTGCCCACTGGTTGAAAGGGTGTGACTGGGCCTTTGGACAGACATCTGCCTTCCCCTGCCCCAGCACTGGCATTGGAAGTAAAGCAAACTTTCCTTTCCACCAGCCTGGCCTGTTTACTGGCCTTGGAGCGGTGAGCAGCTGGACCCCCGCACACTCTTTTGGTAACAGAATCAGTGTTAATATTATGTTAGGGTTAGGGTTGGGGTTAGTGTTGCTGTTAGTATTAGGGTTAGTACTTGTGTTGGTATCATAATTAGTGTTAGTATTTGCATTAGTGTTAGTTTTGGCTTTAGGGTCAAGGTTAGTGACGGTATTAGTGTTGGGTTTGGGGTCTGAGTTAGTATTAATATTAATGTTGGATTTGGCGCCAGAGTCAGTATTAGTATCAGTGTTGGGTTTGGGGTCAGGATCAGTATTAATGTAGGTATTGATATTAGTATTGTGGCACCAGTCCTGAGAAACAGTCACTCTACACTTTGGTTCCTGTTTCCATGATTGGTCAGGAGCATGTTCCATTGCAAGCATCAGAAACCCTCTTGTAACAGGATTTAGGGCTGTGTGCATCTCACAAATCAGTTCATTACACAGGACTGAGCCACAGTAAATCATCAGGAAGTGTTGTCCTAACTGGCCATTGTGTAGGGAGACATCAGAGACAGACCTGCAGGAACAGCGTGGGAACTGTGTACACCGCATAGTGGCCTGTCTCCGGTGGAAATTAATTAAGAGGTTCTAAAACTCACCCAGATGCATCATTGATCCTCTCTGAGCCTCTGAGCCAGCATGTCAGGGTTTATCCCAGCCTCTTCCTCTTCTTTTCCTAATAGAGATTCTCTCTCCAGGGAGTCTGTTAAGTATGCACCAATGGTTTGGCTGCTGGCCCACTGCTGTCTGTAATACACAGTCATAAAATATGCAACAGAAGATATTGTTTGCCTTCTGAGCAAACAATTCAAGCTCTAAATTATTAAACCTGAAAATAAGAAAGAGAGACATTTTTAGCAGTTAATCTTGTCTCCTAACTCTCCCATCAGTGCCTGGGAAATTTGATTTGTGCTTTCGACTAATTCTTGCTGCATATTTAAAGAAGAGGGAGATTGCAGTCTTGTTCTCTTAAAAACCAACCAGATAGTCTGGTGGGTGGGAGATGAATGTATAATCTGTTTATTTTCAGGTTGCTGGGAATAACAAAGATACAAAACTGTTTTCCCCCAAATGTCCCACTAAATCTATAATCCAGTAAGTTTAAGAAGCCCTTTAACCATTTAAAATGCTCACTGGGATGCAGAGAGGGACAAAGCTGCAGTTTCAGATGATGTATGTATATTACAGACAATTTGAGATGAATGGAATGGTTTCTGACTATAAGAGTCCATCTACACATGCTGTCTTGGGAAAGAGCGATAATTGGCTTCTTTTTGTATTTTCCAAGAATTTAAGATAGAACATGACACCTTAAAATGGAAGCATACACACTTGCACTCTAACATGGGAGGAAGTATAGGAACTTTTTTCCCGGTGTTTTAAGACTGTTTTGTATGTACACATCACCTAGAGATTATGTTCAAATGCTGACTCTGATCCAGAAGGTCTGGAGCAAGCTTGAGAATATTCTTTTCAACCAGTTCTAAGAGATGCTGGTCTGTGGACCACACACTGAGTAGCCAAGGTTCATCCTTGAGGAAAAAGTGGAATGATGACCTGATGTGTACCTTCTATCCATAAATAGAGCCAGGAAAGCAAAGTGTTGCCATGTAGTCTGTTTTCTAGGAACCCACCGATCACCTTGACTTTTGAGACATTTTGCCCTGCAGAAAAGACAAAAGCATGGTTTAAATCCCCATGAGTTCTACTGAATGTTAATTTCTTGGAGATTTACACCCAGACAGCTTTGTGGAGCCCTTCCTATTGTGATGCAATTTGTTGCCAGCTGTCTTTTGTCTGTTTTCCATTGTTTGGTTTGCTCCTTTTTGTTTTAAGTCACTCTTAAAGTTTCAATAAGCTCTTTTTCAGTAGTTGACTTGGCACCTGAATGTTCATTTTCCTACATGAGGTTTTGCTAATCAAGCTATCCCCCAGATTCTTTCAGTGCAACTCTTTGTCTGCAACCTCCTTGTTTCTCGTGATGAGCATGTGCTGTTGGGAGCACGTTGTTGAATTTCTGTATTGATGCGTCATCTCTGTTTGCCGTTTGGTCTGGGGTTTGATTCTATGAAATTCTATACTTTTGTTGGTTTTGCTGCTGTTGTGCTGGATCCTCATCGCAGCATGCAGGCTACTCTCTGGTTGTGGTGCTCAGGTTTCTCATTGTGGTGGCTTCTCGAGCACGGGCTCTAGAACATGGGCTTCCGAAGTTACAGCGCACAGGCTTAGTTCCATGGTGTAGTGACCCAAGGATGAAACAGTAGATAAAACCAAGGAGGGTCTTGGAATGCAGGGAAAAAACCAGACCCTTATCATCTTTCCCTCCCCTATGCTGTAACTATTAACAGATTTCATGTCCTCCTGATCAGTATAACCTGTCTCCCTTCCTATCTCATAGAGAGAAGGTATTTGTCTTACTCTTCCCCAACCCAGCATACGTGCCTCATCCAATCAGTAAACGACCCACAAGATCCCTATCCCACTCCTTGTACCCTGGGTATAAAAGTGGACTAAGGACCCATGTTCAATGTCAGTTCTCCCTTGAGTTGGCCCTCTGTTTTAACAGTCTCCCACACTGATAAACTTTATTCCCTCTCATTCTGTCTCATGCCTGGAAATTCTTTTCCAACCCACACCCGAACCATGACACACGGCATGTGGAATCTTCACTGGACAGGGCCCAAACCCATGTGCCCTGCATTGGCAGGGAGATTCTTAACCACTGGATCACCAGGCAAGTCTGAAAACTAGAATTTCTTCTGTCCCTGGACACCTGGCTTTGGGGGGAATGTACGGTCTAAACATGTCTTCACCTGAACTCTCATATTTCACTCTTTCAGAAAACTCCGTATCGTGAAAAGTAGCCAATTTTCTAAGTTACATTCAAGGTTGACAAACTCAAGATGCCATGGTGTGAAAATTGACCTAGCCTAGCGTTTTTACCTACGATGAACGTGATGCATACAATCATGGAAAAGTAATGATTTCTAGTTAATAGTGCTTCCTAGGGTTAATAATTAGGGTCTCTTCTTCTTTCTGGTTCAGTTGAATCAATATTTTCTTTAATACTTGAGGTTTAGGACTTTATGTTTTCTACTATCAAGCAGTACAGTGCAACAGTGGGTAGCCAGTACTTTTCCACTTCGCAGATCACCTTACCTGTAAACTGCCCTGCTAAAGGGATCTTGAGTCCAGCACTACTGGTCAATATGATGGACAAGTGACAATTATTATTTTTGCTGGAGCAAGTCTCTATACTGTAAGTATTGCCTAGAAATGATTTTTCAGGGATGATTACAGTAATACTTGGTAATTGAATACCCCTTTTCAGTTTAATGGGCTGGAAAGAATTTAAGTGCTCAAAAAACTGTGATCTGATGTTCTAACCTTGATTTAAATGATAGTGGCTGGAAAAGTGGTAAATTTCAAAGAAAGAGTCTTGTAAACTGGCTTCTGAACTGACATTTGATTATCAGCTAGAAGGGTTTGATATTTAAACTGACTCAAATATTTTAGCATAGAAGTTCTTTTTCAGTAGCAGAATGGAAATTTCTATTGTTATTGAAATCTCATAGGCTTTTACAGTACTTCAACCACCACCAAGTTTTTCCAAGAACATGGTGCTGTGTTTAAGATGATGGATTCTGACCCATCAATTACACTTCTGAGTGAATTATACTCCAGAAGAAATGGGTGCATGTATGTTACCAGAAGATATGGACTAGAATGTACATAGAACATGGCCCAAACTGGGAGACTACTGAAATACCCTTCAAGAGTAGGATAAATAAATTCCAGCACACAGTGCAACACAATGCCGCTATGAGAATTAACGATCCAAGATTGTACTCAACAATAGGGATGAGCTCTTGTTAATGGGAGAGTCCACACTCTGTCATTTCATTTACATGAAGTACCAAAACAGGGGAAACGAATCTATGCTTTGAAGCAGGAGGGCATGGCAACCGATTCCAGTATTCTTGCCTCGAGTATCCCATGGACAGAGCAGCCTGGCAGGCTTTAGTCCATAGGGTTGCAAAGAATTGAACAAGACTGAAGTGATGTAGCAGGCATACGCGCATTCCTTGAAAGCCCAGGTATGTGATTACTGTTGGGCAAAAGGGCAGTTTCTGGAGAGGAACTTCCGGGATGTTGTTAATTTCCTGTTACTTGATTCAGTTGCTAACTACCTGACTAATTTTATGAAAATTTGTCAGGCTCTGCCTCTGTGCCATGTGGACTTCCGTGAAGGTATAATATTCTTCATGACAAAGTTTAAATAATTATAAGGGAATCAAACCAACACCAGAGCCAGACTGCCTGGAATCAGATACTGGGTTTTCACTTCAGAGCCCCAGAATCTGAGGAAACTCTTGTAACTGTGCTGGGTTTACATTTGCTTACATGCAAAATGGGAGTCGTAAAAAAATCTACCTCAGAGATGGCAGCAAGCACTCTAGAAGCATTTGCTAAATAAATTATTAAAAAAAAAATGGGAAAAAAAAAAACCCCAGAAAGAATGTCACCAACCTAATTGTAATGAAAAGCTGTAATTCCAAGTCCGGTGATTGTTTGAAAGGATAGAAGTGATTTCCAATGTTCTCAGAGGCAGATAATCCTTTTGTAAGTCATTCAGAGCCAAATCGCTCTCATTTGCTAGGTTTTCTGGGTAACTTTATCACTGTTTATTGGTTTGTCTACGAGTTTCTATGAGGAAAGTAACAAGGAGTCAAATACCAAAAGGCATAGTTGGGCTTAGAGATAACTGTGTTGTAAAAAGAAAATATAGGTGTTCAAAAGATGATTTCAAACACAGTGTGTATGTGTGTGTGTGTGTGTGTGTGTGTGGCGTGCTCAGTCACTCAGTTGTGTCCAAGTCTTTGCAACCCCATGGACTGTAACCCTCCAGATTCTTCTGTCCTTGGAATTTTCCAGGCCAGAATACTGGAGTGGGTTGCCTTTTCCTCTTTGAGGGGTTCTTCCTGACCCAAGGAAGAACCTGCATCTCTTGGGTCTTCTTTGGACTCTTTCCCACACATTAAGCTTCTGGAATTAACCATGAGTTTCCATTGTATCTTCCACCTCTCATCACCTTACAGGGGTAATTAAATGGCCAGGTGATTTATATCAAAGTTGCTTCCAGTGATCGAGACTCCACCTTTCGATGCAGGGGGTGCAGGTTTGAAAACTGTGCAGAATGGCTCGCCTTCTTTTTATTCTTATTGAATGCAAACTATTAAGCCTGTAATTTAACCGCCTACGCTTATCCACATGTGTTTGTGCGTGTAATTGTGTGCAGGGCTGTGAACAAATTCAGATATGGGCTGAACAGGACTGAAAGAATGTTTCCACAACATTAAATCACATGTTGCAATGAAAACCATCTCCAGGATAACACATTTTTATCGTTTATTACTCATAATCAGGTTTATTAAATGTAATCCATTGATTGAATTAAAGGCATATTCTGAGGAGACCTATCTGATTGAGCGCGCCAGTGTTCCCAGGCAATTAGCTCCCTGCAACATCCAAAGGCATGTTGTGATTGAAACTAACACTCATTGCTTTTATTTGTTTCTGTCTCTGAAGCCGCTTAAGACATTTATTTCAAAATTTACTCCATCCACCTCTGCTGTTTGTGTCGACTGAACTTTTCCAAAGGTATGCAAGTCCTCACTGAAAATATTCAGCCAGCAATAATGGTGCTGATGGCTACCTTTGAAAATAGCTCCACTCTGGCACAGTTCACCGAGCCTCTATAGCAAGGAAATGGGATCCTGCACATAGCTGAATGGAGAACGGGGGGCGGCATTCTTCCATTTAGAGCTGGCCTGTTCTGCTTCAGGGCAGAGAGCCCTCAGGGGTAGCTAGCAGAGCATGGAGAGACCCTATTATTTCATTTTCTGCTTCAGACAAAGCTCTTTAGCTTTCAGCTGCCTTTGACATTATTTGTCTCAGGTTCCCCCCAAAACTTTTGATTAGCTCCTGAGAAATAGACTCTTAGCTATGGAGAACTTTGGAAGTGTGTGTGTGTATCAGGACACAGCCTGACCACAGCTTTCAATTAGCTTGAAGAGTGCTGGGTGGCAGAATGCCCTCAAAGTGCTGGATAACTGAAAGTAGTGTTGCTTTGATCAACTTTGGAATATCCATGTTAGACCTAGAATATGGCCTCAAAGGCTGGACTTGCCTGCCTCTGCAGAACTGAATATATGATGTGCATGGTCTTGCCCTTAAAATACCGTCACCAATTTTAATTAAAATACCCTTTGAGGTTTGGGGCACCTGATTGTTCTCCACTATATTTTAAAGTGTCACTTTGAGAAAAGGACTATTTTGATGTGACCTTGAAAAAGAAAAGAGGTTGTAGTGATCATTAAATATCATGAAGAGAGACACGTGCAGATATTTCAGGATATTGTGCAGCAGGAGCAGAAACGGATAAGTTTGCAAAATAATGTTGACTTTGAAGATGGTGACTGTAGTTCAGGCATTCTTATGATGTGAACACTTCACTGTTCATGTATTTATACCTACTTCACTCCACTTGAAGATGACCTAAAGTGGCTTGATGACCATAGTTAATCATAGAGAAGATAAAATATAAAGAATTAGGGAGTGCAAGGAAAACACAGATGGAAACAGAAAAGTTAAGTAAGGATTAATAACGGAAATAAGTACCACGTGGTTCTTCACAGTTGCAGGTGGTAAATCAGAGTTTCTTTCTAAAAATCCTAATGGTCAACAGATCAAAGAATGCAATCAAGTAAAAGATTCAAAGTGACCACAAAATGAATCCAAACCAGTAACTCAGGGATGCACAACTTCTCTTGGTAACAGGATCTGGATGGAGGTTTTATGTTTATCCCCAGAGAAGGGACACTATGGAATATGGTAGACCATGCCCTTGGCAACATCTCAAATATTGGAAGAATATTTCATTTTTAATTCTACCATTTCATTTAACATTTCTTAATGTAGGTTGAGAACGTAATGCATTTGCTTTTCCCTTTTCCGGAATGCTATTCTCTAAGATGTCCCCATAGTTCATATCTCTCTCGAATTATGATTTGTTTGAAATGCCTGATGTCCAAAGAAGGCTTGTGTGTTAGTTCCTGGAACTACCATAACAAAGAACCACAGACTGGGTGGCTTAAACCACATGAATTTATTTTCTCATAGTTCTAGAGGCTAGAAATATGAACTCAATGATTGATTTCTTCTGAGGCCTTGTTCCTTGATTTGTACCTGGCCATATTCTCTTTCTGTCTTCAGTTGTCATTCCTCTAAATGAGTGTGTCTATTTCCCAATCTTCTCTTTTTATGAGGACACAAGTTGTTTTGGATTCAGTTCAGTTCAGTTCAGTTCAGACACTCAGTCATGTCTGACTCTTTGTGATGCCACGAACTGCAGCAAGCCAAGCCTCCCTGTCCACCCAAACCCATGTCCATCGAGCTGGTGATGCCATCCAGCCATCTCATCCTCTGTTGTCCCCATTCTCCTCCTGCCCCCAATCCCTCCCAGCATCAGGGTCTTTTCCAATGAGTCAGTTCTTTGCATCAGGTGGCCAAAGTATTAGAGTTTCAACTTCAACATCAGTCCATTCAATGAATACCCAGGACTGATATCCTTTAGGATGGACTGGTTGGATCTCCTTGCAGTCCAAGGGACTCTCAAGAGTCTTCTCCAACACCACAGTTCAAAAGCATCAGTTCTTCGGCGCTCAGCCTTCTTCACAGTCCGGCTCTCACATCCATACATGACCACAGGAAAGACTATAGCCTTGACTAGGCAAACCTTTGTTGGCAAAGTAATGTCTCTGCTTTTTAATATGCTATCTAGGTTGGTCATAACTTTCCTTCCAAGGAGTAAGCATCTTTTAATTTCATGGCTACAATCACCACCTGCAGTGATTAGAACACCCTAAAGGCCTCGTTTAAGCTTAATATCTTCTTTAAAGACCATATCTCCCCAAAGAGTCACATTTTGAAGTACTGGGCAGTGGGAAGGATAGGACTTGAATATACAAAAATTGAGGGGACATCATTCAGCTCATAACATATTCTGTTGTTCAGTCTCTAAGTTGTATCCAACTCTTGGAAACCCCATGGACTGCAGCATGCCAGGCTTCCCTGTCCTTCACCGTCTCCCGGAGCCTGCTCAAACTCATGTCCACTGAGTTGGTGATGCCATCCAACCATCTCATCCTCTGTCATCCACTTCTGCCTTCAATCTTTCCCAGCATCAGGGTCTTTTCCAATGAGCCGGCTCTTCACATCAGGTGGCTTAAGTATTGGACCTTCACCTTCAGTTTGGCTTACCATTCCCTTCTCCAGTTGACCACGTGTTTTCAGAACTATCCACCATGACCTGTCCGTCTTGGGTGGCCCTGCATGGTATGGCTCATAGTTTCCTTGAGTTACACAAGACTGTGATCCATGTGATCATTTTGATTAGTTTTCTGTGATGGTGATAACATCTTCTATGCCTACCGTATTAAAAGTGGGGCCTTTATCCCCTCCCTTTGTTATGTATTCTTCAGAGCTTTTCTCTTGGATAGGTTTCCTTGGAAATGGACTTTAATGAAGAGAGTTGACTGCAGAAGTTTTACTGGTGAGGCTGTAGGGAAATATACTTATTAGGAAGTAGGGGAGGAGGGAATGGGAGAAGAGGAACACTGACCTCCAATTCAGGTGAGGCTTCAACTGATCCAGGTGATTCTAATGTGCTCTCCGGGAGAGGATATTGATTTAAGTGGTCCCTTTGCCACCCTTTCTTCCCAAATCTAATTGGATTAAGTGGTCCAAGCAGTTTAGTTTCCTTGTACTCAAAAATGGTGGTTCTTAATCATGACTTTATATTTGACTGATGCAAGGCAATTTTTTAAAACCCAGAGACATGCCCAGTGCACACTCCAGAAAGATTAAATCAAACTCTATGGGAGGCATCAATATTACCTGGCATTGCAGGTGATCCCCAACATGCAGCCCACGTCATAAACCTCTGTTCTGACGACACCTATCTTGAGTCTGCAGTGTAGATACAACTGCGGATGTTTGGCCTGAATCACAGTCTCTCGTGACTGGGCTATTTGTAAAGTACTCTGTGTTTACTGACTGCTGTACTGAATAATTTATTGAATTATTATAAGGCTGAGCATAATATGTTTGATGTTGATTTATCATCTTCTTTACATGAAGTGGCAAATGACTGTTGGATCTGTTGTGGCAAAAATGATGAGAGATAAAGGAAGCTGAAGGGCACCCACGTTCCCTGTGTATTGCACTGTGGTTGACATTTATGTCACTTTGAGAATTCTTCTGGTTGGCCATGCAAAGAGAAAGCTGTTCTTTTTTTTAATATTTATTTGTTTATTTATTTACTTGGCAGTGTTGGGTCTCAGAGAAGGCAATGGCACCCCACTCCAGTACTCTTGCCTGGAAAATCCCATGGGCGGAGAAGCCTGGTAGGCTGCAGTCCATGGGGTCGCTAAGAGTGAGACATGACTGAGCGGCTTCACTTTCACTTTTCGCTTTCATGCATTGGAGAAGGAAATGGCAACCCACTCCAGTGTTCTTGCCTGGAGAATCCCAGGGATGGGGGAGCCTGGTGGGCTGCCGTCTATGGGGTTGCACAGAGTCAGACACGACTGAAGTGACTTAGCAGTTAGCAGTAGTGTTGGGTCTTGATTGAGGCACCGAGGATCTTTATTGCAGCACACAGCCTTCTCTAGTTGCACCATGCAGGCTTCTCTAATTGCGGCATATAGGCTTCTCTTCTGCTGCTGCTGCTGCTGCTGCTAAGTCGCTTAAGTCATGTCCGACTCTGTGTGACCCCATAGACGGCAGCCCACCAGGTTCCTCCATTCCTGGAATTCTCCAGGCAAGAACACTGGAGTGGGTTGCCATTTCCTTCTGCAGTGCATGAAAGTGAAAAGTGAAAGTGAAGTCCCTCAGTCGTGTCAGACTCTTAGTGACCCCATGGATTGCAGCCCACCAGGCTCCTCTGTCCATGGGATTTTCTAGGCAAGAGTACTGGAGTGGGGTGCCATTGCCTTCTCTGATAGGCTCCTCTAGTTGTAGCAAATAGGCTCCTCTAGTTGCAGCACACAGGCTTCTCTAGTTGCAGCATGCAGGCTTCTCTCAAATTGTGGTGCATGGGCTCCAGAGTGTAGGGACTTAGTTGCCCCACAACATGTGAGATCTTAGTCCCCTGACCAGGGATTGATTCTTAACTACTGTACCACTGGGAAAGCTCCGGCATAGCTATTCTAAGTGGCTAGAGTACTGTTGGTCTGCCCAGGTAGAGAGAGTGCCAGGTAGGAGTTGTTATGATGTTTCCTGGAGCTGGGGTACATTTTAGTGGTTCCCCAGGGGTGACCTGAAGCCCCGCCCAAGTAGAGTTCTTGAAGTATTATACTCCACTTCACTGCTACCCTACCAGCTTCGATCCTCCCTCTCTAATGCTTCCTGAAATACTGAGTCAGTGGGTTGTTTACATCTCTTAAGCCAAACTATGTAAGCAGGCTTGAGACAAAATGAGTGTCCTTCTTGCTGTCACTCATCAGGCTTTACGATGCGGTCACCCAAAGGAAATATCCACAGACAACCGCAGCAGCAGCACAGCTCTTGGGTCCCAGGGACGATTTGACTTTCTCAAAACAAAGTTGCGAGTCTGTTCCATGACTCTCTTCTCCCCAGCACTGGTCCTCACTTCTCACCTAGAGACCTCTTGTTCCTACCGTCTCTGAATCCCTTTCAAAGCATCTACTCTAGACAGAAGGATGTCCTTCCCTCTCCAAAATTCATGATGAGGTCCTCAGCCCCACTGTGATTGTACTTGAAGACAGCGCTTTAGGAGGTAATTAAAGTTAAGTAAGGTCATAAAAGTAGAGTCCTCATCTGATAGGATTAGTTGTCTTTGGACAATTCTTCAGGGACTGGGGGAAATGCATTCTTGCACATTCTGTTTTATCCTTTAATATTTTCATTTCTTTCTTTTACTCATTTATTTTTTTAATATTTCCCTAAGACTCTAGACTTTGAAAATTTAGCAGCCAGGAAGGAAACTCCATTCTTTCTTGTTTCTCAGAAGCACTGAGCACCCACTAGTCTCTCTGCCTGATACAGTGAAAGGAAGAAAAGAGAAAAATCAAGAAAATAGCCAGTTAACTTGTAAAAAAAAAAAAAAAAAAAAAAATGTTACCCTACCATAATCCTCAGGTGGCGTGGCTTCATTTTGTACCTTGCAGCCCTTAAGTATCCTGTGTGATACTGTCTGAGTAGATACATGACACGTGTTTGTCAGAAGATATAGAGCCTTACAGCACAGTAAGCCTTAAACTATGTAGGAAGTCAGAGCATCTCAGGAAGGAATGCAGAGTGTGACAAGACAATTTAACTATATTACAAATGCATAAAACAATGTCTTCCTCCCCATAACCAAAAACTCTAGTCTTATCATGAGAAGAAACATCAAACATATTTCAATAGTGGAGATATACTACAGAATATTGTACCAGTATGCCCCCAAACTGGTAAGGTCATCAGATGCAAGGAAGGTCTGAAAAACTTTTACAGCCAAGAATAGCTAAGGAGATGCAAAAGCTCAATATTCTGTAGAAACCTGGATGGGATCCTGAACAGAAAAAGAACATTAGATTAAAACTAAGCAAATATGGATAAATTATGGACTTCAGTTAATAATGATGTATCAATATTGGTTTATTAATTGTAACAAATTATTGTTGTTTAATCACTAAGTCAGGTCTGACTCTTTGTGACCCCATGGACTGCAGCATGCCAGGCCTCCCTGTCCCTCACTATCTCCTGGAGTTTGCTCAAACACATGTCTATTGAGTCTGTGATGCCATCCAACCATCTCATCCTCTGCTGCCCCCTTCTCCTTTTGCCTTTGATCTTTCCCAGTATGGTATATTGTAACCAATATACCTTAGTAATCTAAGGTGTTAATTGTTGGGGAATCTCAGTCTTGAATATATGGAAATTCTCTGAAATGTTTTCAATTTTTCTGTAAATCTAAAACTATTCTAAAAACTTAAGCCTATTTAAAGAAAAAAACAATGGATGAACCAGATCTTTGCTTTCTAGAGTTAATATCAATGTGACCTGGATGACACCAGTAAGAAACAGGAAGTGTTTATTACATGCCAAGAAGTTTCTACCTAATTTTTTTAAACAAATTTATGATGCTCATTGTAAAATTTCTCTATTTTTATGAGGCCCAAATGTTTATCACTTAAATACAATTATGATTGGAAGGGGGCTTGACAGATGGGGTAGTGGAGGGGTAATAATTTAGGCTGGAAGGAAAAGGAAAGAGTTAGTCACTCCATTTTGTCCAACTCTTTGCAAACCCATGGACTGTAGCCCACCAGGCTCCTCTGTCCATGGGATTCTCCAGACAAGAATACTGGAGTGGGTTGTCATTTCCATCTCAAGAGGATCATCCTGACCCAGGGATCAAACCTGGGTATCGTGCATTGCAGGTGGATTCTTTACCATCTGAGCCACCAGGGAAGCTGGTGGAAGGCTGGAAGGATTTGTTCACATAAGTGATGACATGAAGTCATTTTCCACGTTCAGATACATATATCAACCTAAAGAAAACTTGGTGTGCTAGTCTTCTCAGGCTGCTCCAACTAAATACCATAGACTGGGATTAAACAATAAACATCTGTTTCTCACAGTTTGGGAGATGGGAATGACTAAGATCAAGGTGCCAATATATTCAGCGTCTGGTGAAGACTCTCTTCCTGGTTTGTAGGTGGCTTCTCCTGGCTGTGTCCTTACCAGTGGTAGGGGCCAGGGAGCTCTCTGGGGGTCTCTTTTAAAAGGGCACTAATCCCATTCATGGAGGGCTTCCCTTATGATCTAATCACCTCCAAAGTTCCCATCTCCTAAAACCATCACATTAAGAGTTAGGGCTTAACAGATGACTTTTGGAGGGCCCCAGACATTCAGTCTGCAGCACTTGGCATTTGACTTTCTAAATATTTGCAATGGAATGGTGCCTTAATAGGTTGGTTTTTCTAACAGTGAGGGTCCCTCCTTTGTATTTGTTCCCTATGGCCTCTAACCAATTACCACTAAAATGAGACTTAAAGCAAAAGACATTTATTCTCTCTCAGACCTCACAGAAGTTAGAGGCTGCAGTCAGTCTCCTGGTGTCAGCAGGGCTGGTCCCTTCTGGCCAGTCTGATGGAGAAACTGTTTCCTTGTCTTTTTGAGCTGTAAAGGCCCCGGTGTTCCTTGGCCTATAACCTCTCCTTCCATCTTCACAGCTCACCCCTCCAGTTTCTGTTCCTCTCATTGTCGCATGGCCTCTCTCTCTCTGTGGGGAAATCTCCCTCTTAGGAGAACACTTGTAATGACATTTAGGATCTGGCTAGATAATCCAGGATAATCTCTTCATCTCAAGAGCCTTAACTTAATCACAGCTGCAAAGTCTTTCTTAGCCATATAAGGAAGCGTTTGCAGGTTCTGTGGATTAGGTTATAGGTATCTTTGGGGGTTGTTATTCAGCTTGACCACACTGGCTCTTAGTTGAAAGAAATATTGGGGATATGATAGAGAAGAAAGTGAAAAGCAGCGATGCATTCTTTTCTACATACCCCACGATCTTCATTTCTGCCTGTGACACCCATCCATCCATGGCCCCAGCCAGCAGCAGACCTTCCCTGCTCCAGGAGCCTGGCCAGGGGCTGACAGCAACAACCCCTTTCTTTCTCCTCAACCACTGAGGGATATATTGTATCACATGCTCACACTAGCCCATACTTTAACTACCACCAAAACAAACGTGGTAGAGTCAGGGTCTGGGCTGCAGAATGTATGTTGGCCCAACAGGAAGTGCCCTACTGCTCATGATCATGACTTGGCAAGATAATGTGGGGGCAGATAAGTGGTTCAATGTCTCTTGATACCCACATTTAGCAGATAAGTATAGAGACGTACAGACTCCAGTATTTTTCTGTTTCTAATCAGTGCCCCTCCACCATCACCACCACCATTATCATAATCACAATTATCAGTTATCATCACCACCATCCTTTGTCATCATCATTGTCATGATCAAAGTCATCTTATTTAAAGATCAGATGGTTAGTGTTACTTTATTTTGTAAAACTTTTTTGTAGAAAAGCGAACTCATAAAAATTTAGTATACTTTGTCTACTAAGATTAAGACCTGGGGTGGGAGGGAGGCTCAAGAGATAGGGGATATATGTATACATATGGCTGATTCACAGTGTTGCACAGAAACTAACACAGCATTGCAATTACACTCCAGTTTTTTTTTTTTTTTTTTTAAAAAGACCTAATGGAGGCCCTTCATGGACAAGGCTGATTATTTAAGTTGTTCTACAGGAAGGGGCTCTGAACCCCAACTGCATTCTATTGCCAGTGCCGTGGCTGACATGAGCTGTCACTTCAGAGAGAGGGGGCAGTGCACTCTTTCACACAAGCGCCATACAGACCAGCCCTGCTCAGAGCCCAAGATGTCAAAGGTCAGGAGGAGTCTCCGGAAACCTTTATCACTTTCCCAGCTTCATGGCAATATAGAGTGAAACATCTAGTCTCTAAGTTTCCTTGAAGACACTGCAAGCCATTTGTGCCAAACCTGGTCTGAAGACGTATTTGTTTGGCCTGCATGTTGGTTTTAAGAAATTTTTTTAAAAAGTTATACATGTTTAATCAGTTATCCATGTTTAATAAAAAGATTAGAAGATCTACCAATACTGCATTTTTTTTTTCAGAACCTCCTCCAGTTGTCAACAGTCTCTACCACTACTGTTTTCCTTCAGCTCACTGTGCCCCTTCACTGTGTGACCTGTTTGGTCTTTGTAGTGTTTGAAACTGGAGTTCTTTTTCCCAATACGATACCCTTATATGTGTCAAATACAAAGAGAGCTTATAAGCACGCTAAACTTACTTGATCTCACCTGGCTTTAATCTTTTCCTAAGAGAAGTTTTCCCCTCCCTTTCTCTGTTTGTAGCTTAAGATGGCTGATCATGCCTTTGGCTATTCTCTTTGCTGCTGGAAAATTCAGTTGTCATGTTTCATATCACTTTCATCTTACAGCGATCTTTGCAAATTAGCCTTCTGGCAGATAGAGCCCCAACTATTTAGATCTGCCCCAAGTTGCCTCTGAACAGTGAGGTGTGACATTTAAAGAAGAAATGAAAGAGGGGCACTGGCTCCTGTGGATCCGATCCAGCTACCTGTGAGCATTTAAACACAATGGGCTGATCTTGTGGTTGTATTCTCCAGAATTCTAGCAAAGATTAGTACAGTGTGCCATTCACTGAATTTCCTATCTAACTCACCTGACAATGCTCAGATATAGAACTGCTAATACAGCAAGACTGATATCTGAATTACAAAAAAAAAAAAAAACTTGAGGAACAGATAATTTTTATCAAGTTAGATTTTTTAAAACAGGGTCTTTGAACAAAACAAAAAACACCTTGAGGAGATAGTTACCGTTAAAACATTGGGGTTGTGTATTTCAAATAACAAAAAGATATCGGTAGGTACGCTGTGCCTGATATGATGGCTAAATGACCCACTGAGGGCTCCTCCTTGTGCCTTCCTGCTGTGCCATCTCACCATCACAAGATGGCAGCTATACCTCCAGGCATCACATGTGCATTCCGGACAAGAAAGAGAAAGAGGGGAGGGTGAAAAATGCCCTCTGACATGCCAGCTCTCTATCAGGAAAAATCTTGTTTCCTGGAAGCTACAAAATAGATTTCCAGAAATACACACATGACGGTCCTTCAGCTCTACCATGTCCCACCACCCCTCTCCCTCCTCCAGTCAGTAGTTCTTCTTGCCTATTCACTCAGTGCCAGCCCCTGTATGCCAGCTGTTGTACTGTACTCCTGTACATTTCAAGGTACTGTGAGATGAAAACTGTTTTCTTTATTTTTCGTGTTTCTTTGTTATGTATTATTAGTGTGAAAAGGATTATAAACCTATTTCAGTACAGTATTATATAGCTGGTTGCTTTTGTTGGGTATCTGTGTGTGTTAGTCACTCAGCCATGTTCAGCTCTTTGCAACCCTGTGGACTGTAGCCAGCCAGGCTCCTCTGTCCATGGGTTTCTCTAGGCAGGAACACTAGAGTGGGTTGCCATTCCCTTCTCCAGGGGATCTTCCCGACCCAGGGATTGAATCTGGGTCTCCTGCATGGCAGACGGATTCTTTACCACCCTTGCTAGGCTAACCTTGTTGGACTTATGAACAAATTGAACTTAACGAATGCTCTCTTAGAACATAACTCATTTGTATGTAGGGAACTTACTGTAGATTCAACATTGGTCACACAGTTATTGAATCATTCCATTATTGAATACTCATGTACCTAGAACCTATAGGGATCTATAAGGTTTGAGTAACAGCAACAATGAAAATAAAAGGAATTTTAAAAAAGGAGGGAATGACAGAGGAAGGAGATAAGGAAGAAAGGAATGAAAGATGGAAGGAAATGAGAAGAGGAAAGAATACTTCCTGTCCTCAAAACATTCACGCTCTGCTATGAGAAATGGATATGTAAATGAGTAATTAATCAACCTCATATCTATCCCTTGGTGTGGTGATCAGCTCTCAGAGTACAGTGTGCAGATGTGGGCTGAACTATTCTAGGGGCATTATTCACAGTCAGTGTGGTGTATCTTTGAGTTGGGCAGTACCTGCACCGATGTATGCGGCAATCCTAGCACTGGTGATGGTGGTTAAATGGGATCATATGTGCAGAGGGAGTTGTGATTATTGACTATTTTAGAGTTGAGAAACCTGAGGCTTAAGGAGATTAAAAATTAGATCTCATAACTAGTAGCAGTCAGGATTCTATTCTGAGTGTAATTCACTCCAAACTCCATTCTGTCAACTACTATATTTGCCTGCCTACTATCTTGTCTAGAGAATGTTCACGATGACGAAATGAACCTTCGTGCTGTAAAATCCCTCTAGGAGTGGCCTCAACTGTGAAGGTTAATAGGTGGATGTTTGAAGCCTTTAATAAAATAATGTAAGTGATTTTTCTTTCCTCAAATGAAACTGATAACAAACACATCTAAGTGCTTCTATGAGAAAAACAAACTTCCTGATTAAATTCTCCTTCACGGCAGCTTTGCGAGATTTTAGCAAATCCATGCCCCAAACCAGAAAGGCAACACTGACTTAAAGTTTGTCTTTAATTATATTTAAATCATGAAGCTTAACTGAATGTATTGACATTTATACTGAGAAATTCATTGACACTCTATTAACCTCGATCAGCGAATTAATTCTTCAACCTCAGACCTAGAGCATGTGAGGGGCTGGATCACAGTTACAGATTGATCATGGGGTGTGGTGGGGCTTGGTCATTTGGGAATAGACTGGCTAAGCCTAAAGAAACAGACCCCTCGCTTGCAGAGGAGAAATTCACTAGATACGTATTTGAATTATTTTTTGTTGTGAAGGAATAAAACGTCTGAGCCTCTCAGCTTTCATTTGTCACGTCAGATGGGAGTTGAGAAAACCATTGGGAGAGCCAGTCTCTATCAATTAATAGTCCTGTTTACATTTTCACATGAATGGAGACTCTACTCCACAAATTCAGCTGCATGCTTAAAGAGATCATGGCTAGTTAAAGAAAATTTGTCTCTGCTTATCCTGACTTCCAGGATCAAGCTCATGTTGTTAGATTTTTGTGCTAAGATTTTGCATGCAATGTACCTGTCAGAGGTGCTTGTTTAGGAAGTCCAACCTTGCTTTTCTGATGAAGACAGTTCTTTGGATCACCTGTGAGCTGTAGCACTGCCCCTAAGATGAGTTACTAAAAGCTCTGTCAAAACACAAAGAATTTCATCCCCAAATGTCTTCCTTTGACCCATCTGGTGACATAGCCTGCAGAGACAGAGTCTTAAGAGGGTTTTTTCTTAGTGTGCTCTCTTAACAAATAAATGCATTAAAGTGGAGGAATTAGAGGAATTTTTTTTTTAATTTTTGAAATACCAATTTGAAAATTTTTTATATTGAACTGTAGTTGATTTACAATATTGGTTATTTTCAGATGTATAGCAAGGTAGTTCAGTCATTCAGTTATATATATTATATATATATTCTTTTTCAGATTCTTTTCAATTATAAATTATTACAAGATAGTGAATCTGGTTTCCTGTGCTATATAGTAGATTGCAGAGGAAATATTTTTCATTGAAAATTATTGAGAGCAAGGATTTCCCTGGTGGTCCAGTGGTTAAGACGTTGCCATTTGATGCAGTGGGGTTCAGGTTTAATCCACGATCCAGGAACCAAGATCCCACATGCCTCATGGCCAAAATTCCAAAGAAACATCAAACAGAAGTCATATTATAATACATTCAATAAAGACTTTAAAAATGGTCCACATATAAAGATATTTTTTAAATGATTGAGGGCAAAGACAAAGGAGAAAAGCTCTACTGTGGACCGTCGTCAGTCTGTCAGTCTTAGAAGGGTGAAGGAACCTGCGCACAGAGCTGGTGTTTCAGATGGACCTTCTTCCCAGCCCCCGAAGAGGAGAGACTGAGACATTTAGAGTTAATTGCACATAACTGTGTTGCTTCCCTTCCCTGCCAATTCCACCGTATTCTGGTTCTGTGTGTTCTGCCCAAAGCGCATCTTGGTTTTCTTCGGAGATGCTGAGCAGACCGAGTTGATGGCATTCTCATCACCTGTTTATGCAGGCGAGTTGTGATCTCTACCCATCTGCAGTCCTGGCGAGGATGCTAATGTGTCTGTGCCCTACAAATCAGATTTTTTAAGTAAAAAATAATACTCCCAACAAAAATATATACATAAAATAAAACATCTCTCCCTCTGCAAGTGAATATGTTTAAGAAAATGTCAGGCTATGGAGAGGAAAGAGTTTACTGTATTTTCCTTTCTGTATTTGTCTGCAGCAGCACTTCCAACTCACGTGTGGAAAATACTTTCTGATAGGAGGAGGGGTTGGGGGAGGCACTTCTAGGATCACTCCAAGAACATTTCACTTTCAGAGAGAATTTTGCCTTTCTTTCCTAATTCTGAGCAGAGACTTGTAATGGCTCCTTATTTTTAGTATTTATTTTTAAATTTAATTTGGCTGTGCCAAGGTCTTCATTGCCACATGTGGGATCTGATTCCCTGACCAGGGATTGAACCCTGGGCCCCCTGCATTGGGAGCATGAAGTCTTAGCTGCTGGACAATGAGGAAGGGCCTCTTCATGGATTCTGACCCTCCATTCCTCCTTTGACTGTGTGGATCACAATAAACTGTGGAAAATTCTGAAGGAGATGGGAATACCAGACCACCTGACCTGCCTCTTGAGAAACCTATATGCAGGTCAGGAACCAACACTTAGAACTGGACATGGAACAACAGACTGGTTCCAAATAGGAAAAGGAGTACATCAAGGCTGTCTATTGTCACCCTGCTTATTTAACTCATATGCAGCGGACATCATGAGAAACGCTGGACTGGAAGAAGCACAAGCTGGAATCAAGATTGCCGGGAGAAATATCAATAACCTCAGATATGCAGATGACACCACCCTTATGGCAGAAAATGAAGAGGAACTAAAAAGCCTCTTGATGAAAGTGAAAGTGGAGAGTGAAAATTTGGCTTAAAGCTCAACATTCAGAAAACTAAGATCATGGCATCTGGTCCCATCACTTCATGGGAAATAGATGTGGAAACAGTGGAAACAGTGCCAGACTTTATTTTGGGGGGCTCCAAGATCACTGCATGGGGAAGGCAATGGCACCCCACCCCAGTACTTTTGCCTGGAAAATCCCATGGATGGAGGAGCCTGGTGGGCTGCAGTCCGTGGGGTCGCTAAGAGTCGGACATGACTGAGCGACTTCACTTTCACTTTTCACTTTCTGCACTGGAGAAGGAAATGGCAACCCACTCCAGTGTTCTTGCCTGGAGAATCCCAGGGACGGGGAGCCTGGTGGGCTGCCGTCTATGGGATCGCACAGAGTCGGACACGACTGAGCGACTTAGCAGCAGCAGCAGCAGCAGCAAGATCACTGCAGATGGTGACTGCAGCCATGAAATTAAAAGATACTTACTCCTTGGAAGGAAAGTTATGATCAACCTAGATAGCATATTGAAAAGCAGAGACATTACTTTTCCAACAAAGGTCCATCTAGTCAAGGCTATGGTTTTTCCAGTGGTCATGTATGGATGTGAGAGTTGGACTGTGAAGAAAGCTGAGTGCCAAAGAATTGATGCTTTTGAACTGTGGTGTTGGAGAAGACTCTAGAGAGTCCCTTGGACTGCAAGGAGATCCAGCCAGTCCATTCTGAAGGAGATCAGCCCTGGGATTTCTTTGGAGGGAATGATTCTAAAGCTGAAACTCCAGTACTTTGGCCACCTCATGCGAAGAGTTGACTCACTGGAAAAGACTGTGATGCTGGGAGGGATTGGAGGCAGGAGGAGAAGGGGACGACAGAGGATGAGATGGCTGGATGGCATTACTGACTCGATGGATGTGAGTCTGGGTGAACTCTGGGAATTGGTGATGGACAAGGAGGCCTGGTATGCTGCAATTCATGGGGTCGCAAAGAGTTGGACACGACTGAGTGACTGAACTGAACTGAACTGATTCCTCCCACTTCAGTCCTGTGTCTCTTTTACTATGAGTATTGGAATCTCTTTTGCTGAAGACAATATATACTCTTTAAAAAATAATTTTAAGTCCATCTAGGTCATATACACATTACTATATAAAATAGATAAGTAATAAGTATCTATTTTATAGCACAGGGAATGCTACTCATACTCTGTAATAACCTACATAAGGAAAGAACCTGGAAAAGATATATGTATATGTATAACTGATTCACTTTGCTGTACACCTGAAACTAACACAACCTTGTGAATCAACTGTACTTCCAGGAAACCCATCTATGTCAAATAGAGGTTGAAATGTCATAGTAAAAGTAGTTAAAATGCATTTGATTAGGAACTTACAATTTATAAATGAAGCTTAAGACAGAGAAGATCAGGTTATTGCACCTTAAATATGCAAAAGTTAAAATTATGGTCGTGTTCTCAGATAGACTGAAACCAGCATTCCTTGAGTGGAGAAGTAATCTTTGGGGGAGGGGGAACTTCTTTCAGTTTTGATCAATTTTTAAAAAGTAATCTAGGTTTTCATTAACTTTGCTCAAAGACTTATCTTGTGCCTTTGTTACATTATATGTTTTTGACATTCCTAAATTGTCATCATCCTTGAATATTTTCTCTTAACATGTTTAATTCTGCCAAGCCTTTGTTTGTCAATCATTTCATGTGTGAATCAAGTAATGCAAGCAATTGTCTTCAAAATTCCACTGGTGGATTGTATTAAATATGACAGTCTTTAAAAAATTAAAAATATCCCTTTGCAGTAGATTTGCATGGTGTTTGCATGTGATTGTGTTCTATACACAAATAGCAATCAGTGATGACATTTAACTTTTTACTTCAATATTTGATTTAATTTCTGCTGTATACCAAAGTGATTCAGTTACACACACATATACATTCTTTGTCATATTCTTTTCCACAATGGTTTATCACAGGATATTGACTAAGTTCCCTGTGCTGTACAGTAGGACCTTGTTGTTTATCCATTCTCTATGTAAGAGTTCACACAGCAGTGACATTTATGATGGACATTTAGGATGCAGATGCTGAGTGTGGAGCGATCACCGAATGAGGCCTACATTTCCATCAGCAGCATCACAGAGCCCTTGTATTTCTTCTGCTATCATCCCTGCCTTCTGTTTCCTCATTTTCCCTTCCTTGCTGTAGGGAAACCTGGTCTGTATGCCTTCATGTGTTTGTGGTTATAAGGAGCAGTGAATGTATTTGTGGTGTATCTTTTTTCGGGAAAGCCTGAAATAGTAGGTGATAACTAGCGTCTTCCGGAGAAGGCAATGGCACCCCACTCCAGTACTCTGGAAAATCCCATGGACAGAGGAGCCTGGTGGGCTGCAGTCCATGGGGTCGCTAGAGTCGGACACGACCGAGCGACTTCACTTTCCCTTTTCACTTTCCTGCATCGGAGAAGGAAATGGCAACCCAGTCCAGTGTTCTTGCCTGGAGAATCCCAGGGATGGCAGAGCCTGGTGAGTTGCCATCTATGGGGTCGCACAGAGTCGGACAAGACTGAAGCGACTTAGCAGCAGCAGCAGTGTCTTCACAGTCATTGGGCAGGAAGATCGTGACTCTATCAACAGGAGTTTAAAAAATCAGCACAGATTTGGGATGAACAGGTGCCCAGCGCTATATTTAAAATAGATAACCAACAGGAACTTGCTGTATAACGCAGGGTGGTGGTGGTGGTTTAGTTGCTAAATTGTGTCCAACTCTTGCATCCTCATGGACTCTAACCTCCCAGGCTCTTCTCTCCATGGGATTCACCAGGCAAGAATACTGGAGTGGGCTGCCATTTCCTTCTCCAGGAAATCTTTCCGACGCAAGGATAGAACCTGGGTCTCCTGCATTGCAGGTGGATTCTTTACCTACTGAGCCACCAAAGAGCAACATAGCACAGGGAACTCTGCTCAATGTTATGTGGCAACTTGGTTGGGAGGGAGCTTGGGGGAGAATGGATACATGTATGTGTATGGCTTGAGTCCCTTTGCTGTCCACCTGAAACTATCACAAGGTTGTTAATTGGCTATGCTGCTGCTGCTGCTGCTGCTAAGTCGCTTCAGTCGTGTCCGACTCTGTGCGACCCCATAGACAGCAGCCCACCAGGCTCCACCATCCCTGGGATTCTCCAGGCAAGAACACTGGAATGGGTTGCCATTTCCCTCTCCAATGCAGGAAAGTGAAAAGTGAAAGTGAAGTCGCTCAGTTGTGTCTGACTCTTCGTGACTCCGTGGACTGCAGCCCTCCAGGCTCCTCTGTCCACGGGATTACTCCAGTACAAAATAAAAAAAAATTAGTTTAAAAAAGTTTAACAAAATGGAAAAAAAACTAAAAAACTCAAGACAGAAATTCATATATATATACCCTGAGCCTCAGTCCTGCAAATTCCCACTGCCCACCCCAGCTTAAGTGTGTCTCTCCCACAGCCTTATTTCTTTAAATGTCTACCTGGTATTCTCAGATTCACCTGTGATCCATTCTCAGCACTGTAGCCATCGTGGTGTTTTCAAACCATCCCCCCTTATGATGGAATCCTATTTAAACTTGGGACTCTAGGGCTGCTTTGGCAGGTGTAATGTCCTGGTGTGCCCCTGGATGCCCTGACTACAAAAGTTCATTTGTGTTTCTCTGTGTGTGCTTAGTCACTCAGTTGTGTCTGACTCTTTGTGACCCCATGAACTGTAACCCGCCAGGCTGCTCCGGACTCTCCATACAAGAATACTAGGGTGGGTTGCCATGCCCTCCTCCAGGAGATCTTCCCAACCCAGGGATTGAACCCAGATCTCCTGCATTGCATGTGGATTCTTTACCATCTGATCCACCATAGAAACTTGTATTTCTAGACAAAGACAAACCCATTCATGGTTTGAGTGCTTGACCCCAATAGTCCCTTCCATCAGACCCCAGCAATGGGCCTATCCAGGAAGGAACTATATGCTGACATTCAGACTCTACAAGTCACCTTTGTCATCAAAACAATGAAGACAAAAGCCAAACTCTACAGTGGGAGATATCCAGGTGAGCAATCAAAAATGGCTTGATCAAGAAGGTGGTGGCCACTTTTCCAGGGGAGTCCTCACTTCATGGATTGACTTCCTTATGGCAGGCTCTCCTGACCCCCACCCATCATGGACTGATCTGGAGCACCCTCCATCTGCATTACCACTGCAAACCCACCCAGCATACTCTGGTCAGGCACCTTCCTTGGGTGCTCAGATGGAGGACAGGAGTGGTCATGAGTTTCAGGGGAACCTGCCCCCGCCACATGGTGATATGAGCAAGTAATCACTGCCTCTCCCATCCAAAGGCCTCCTCTTGTTTCATCCCTTCCCCAACTTCTTCCTCATTGACCCTACACTCATACTTTACATGAAGGCTCTTAGTGCTAAAAATAGGATGTGCAACTGAAAGAAAAGAAAGGAAATAACCATTTCTGAACCCCCACCTAGTTTACAGAAGGACTTCCTAAAGACAGAAAAAATACAGAAGGATCGTAGACACACAGCAGGCCTGTGCTTCTCTTTAGAGAGTGTTGAGTGTGGTTTAGCATAGTAATACTCATCATAATGATTGGGGTTTGCTTTCAGCACCTGTAGGTGGGGCCCAGAATGACAGATGGTCCCTCACAATGAAGAATGTCCCTTACGCAGTTTGAAATTCTAATGTTCTGCAGACATTTTTGTAGGACTCATAGCTCATCTGAAAGAGTGTGACTTTCTTCACTTTTCCCTATTTCACAGATCTATAGTGTAGCTTGGCTTATTGTTCCTAGTTCAATTAAGATCATTCTGTACTTTTTTTTTTAACTGAAGTATTGTTGACTCACAGGGTTGTGTTAATTTCTGCTTTACAGCAAAATGACTCAGGTACACATATATATGCATTCTTTTTTTTTTTTTTTTTAGTATTCTTTTCCATTATGGTTTATCATAGGGTATTGAATATAATTCTCTGTGTCATTCTGTACTTTTTTAGTTATCTTATAACAATAAGTCTGGTCTGTGAATTCTTATCCTAGGTATACAGTTTTTATTCCAGGGCTTGCGCATACACTTGTGTTTTTTCGTTTCCTGTTTTTCTCATTCAGAACAGTCTCAGATCAACTCTTAAATCCAAATTTATTTTTCATCCTTGGAAATAAATATTTCCCCACCTCCTAATATCTTCCAGTGATGATTATTTCCAAGCATTTGCATATTGAAATCAATGTTAGCTTATTTTTTTATGGTTTTTTCTTTTTTTTAATTTTATTTTGCTTAACTTTACAATATTGTATTGCTTTTGCCATACATCAAGATGAATCCGCCACAAGGATACATATGCTCCCCATCCTGAACCCTCCTCCCTCCTCCCTCCCCATACCATCCCTCTGGGTCGTCCCAGTGCACAAGCCCCAGGCGTCCGTTATCAGGCGTCGTACCTGGACTGGCAACTCGTTTCAGATATGATATTATACATATTTCAATGCTATTCTCCCAAATCATCCCACCCTCTCCCTCTCCCAGAGTCCAAAAGACTGTTCTATACATCAGTGTCTCTTTTGCTGTCTCGTAAACAGGGTTATTGTTACCATCTTTCTAAATTCCATATATATGCGTTAGTACACTGTATTTGTGTTTTTTTTTTCTGGCTTACTTCACTCTGTATAATAGGCTCCAGTTCCATCCACCTCATTAGAACTGATTCAAATGTATTCTTTTTAATGGCTGAGTAATACTCCATTGTGTATATGTACCACAGCTTTCTTATCCATTCATCTGCTGATGGACATCTAGGTTGCTTCCAAGTCCTGGCTATTGTAAACAGTGCTGCTGTGAACATTGGGGTTCTTATCCATTTATCTGCTGATGGACGTCTAGGTTGCTTCCAAGTCCTGGCTATTGTAAACAGTGCTGCTATGAACATTGGGGTACACGTGTCTCTTTCAATTCTGGTTTTCTCAGTGTGTATGCCCAGCAGTGGGATTGCTGGATCATAAGGCAGTTCTATTCGCAGTTTTTTGAGGAATCTCCATACTGTTCTCCATAGTGGCTGTACTAGTTTACATTCCCACCAACAGTGTAAGAGGGTTCCCTTTTCTCCACACCCTCTCTAGCATTTATTGCTTGTGGACTTTTGGATCACAGCCATTCTGACTGGCGTGAAATGGTACCTCATAGTGGTTTTGATTTGCATTTCTCTGATAATGCGTGATGTTGAGCATCTTTTCATGTGTTTGTTAGCCATCTGTATGTCTTCTTTGGAGAAATGTCTATTTAGTTCTTTAGCCGGCTGCAGACAGTTCCCCTCCGGTGACAGGCAGCCAGAGCCGGAGGGAGGCAATCGCAGCCCCAGAGAGACATTATCCACAAAACTGTAAGCAGGCTTCTTTGCTAACTAAGACTTATTGGGGCTCTGGTCGGCTAACATCCACCTAAGAAAGTGCACCGGTTGTACACCTAGAAAACCAAGCGTGGGGAGGCAATAAGTCGCAGAAGCCGCGCTTGCTAACACCTCATTACCTGCGTGGCTGGAATCTGCGAAGGACACAAAACGCAGGCCCAACCGGGCCTGGGCCTCTGAGGACTACCCGAGTGCCTGAACTTGAACGGCTTAGACCTGGGAGGGGCAAGCAGCCCAGGGCTGGTCGCGGATGGTTCCGGTGGGGAAACAGAGAGCCTGAGTAGAGTGGGCATGGAGGCTACACGCACTGTGGGCGGGGGCAGGCCCAGTGTGGCTGAGCCACTGCGAGCACACGCCAGTGGTATTTATTTGCAATGTCCCTCCCTCCCCACAGTGCGACTGAACAAGTGAGCCTAAAAAAAAAAAAAAAAAAAAAGGGTGTCCACTACCGCCTCCTTTGTATCAGGGCGGAAATCAGACACTGAAGAGACCAGCAAACAGAAGAAGCTGTAACAGAGGGAACCGCCGTGGAAGTGACAGGCAATAAACTAAAACCCCGTGGTTAGTACCAACTACAGAGAAAGGGGCCTATAGATCTTGAGAAATTTAAGCCGGAACAAGGAACTAGCCGAAAATGAACTGAACCCACAATATCCACAATATTCACAACAGAGTGAAGTAAACCAGATATATATATATCTCAATATATATAAGAGACAGTCTTATATATATTTTTACTATTTTTACCAATGTTAGCTTACTATTTTTTTAAGGTTTAATAATTTTCCATTTCCCTTATGATAAAGAGATTTGCAAACTTTTCTCATAAGGGGTAAGATAGTAAATATTTTTGGCTTTGTGGGCCATATGCTTTCTAGCCTGCATAATCTTGTTTCTTTTTAAACAATGTTTAAAAATGGAAAAGCTGCTTTTAGCCCAGGATCTACGCACAGACAAGCTTTGGCTGGATTTGACCACGGACTATAGTTCTCTGACTCTGAAAACAACAACAACAACAACAACTCTGAATGTGGCTACAAGGACTCTCTCCCTCTACTCACCCTTCAGCTGTATCTCTCATGCCTCAGTTCCAAGCCCTCTGCATGTTCCAGTCACACTGGTTTCTTTTGTTTTTCTTCAACCCACCCTACTCCCTCCAAGCTCAGGGCATTTGTATGTGCAGTTCTTTCTGCCTGGAAACCGGCCTGGAACTTGGCCTGGAGATCACAGGCCAAGGCTTGTTACACCAGGAAACGCATCCTTATCTCCCTGAGTACAGGAGGGTCCTCTAACATAGCTCTCATCTTACCAGCTGCTTCTGTCTCTCACCTCTTCTTACAGTGGCTAATTTACATTTGTTGACTGGATCATTTATTTCATATCCATCTTCCTCACTAGAATATATGCCCTAGAAGAGCAAGAATCTTCATCCATCTGCTCTTTGGGACTAAGAGGGAACCATGGATTATGACATTTGCCAGTTTCCATGGTGCGACTATTCCCCCCAACCTCAGAACCCTCCTACACTGTTGGTGGGAATGTAAATTGGTGCAGCTACTATGGAGAACAGTATGGAGGTTCCTTAAAAAGCAGAATAGAATTACTGTGTGATCTCTCAGTCCCGCTCCTGGGCGTGTATCCAGTATGTGTGTGCTCAGTTGTGTCCAACTCTTTGTGACCCCATGGACTGTAGCCTGCCAAGCTCCACTGTTCATGGAATTTTCCAGGCCAGAATACTGGAATAGGTCATCATTTGATTCTGCAATAGATCTGGAGAAAACTATAATTTGGAAAGATACATGCACCCTTATGTTCATTGCAGCACTATGCATAATAGCCAATACCTGGAAGTAACCAAAATGTCCATTGACAGAGGAATGAATAGGGAAGGTGCAGTACATATATAAAATGGAATATTACTCAGCCATAAAAAGTAACAAAACAATGCCATTTGCAGCAAGATGGATGGACCTAGAGACTGTCATGCAGAATGAAATAAATCAAACAGATAAAGATGAATAATCATATGACACCATGTACATGTGGAATCTAAATAAAGGGTACAAATGAACTTATTTACAAAACAGAAATAGAGTTATAGATGTGGAAAACAAACCTATGGTTACCAGAGGGTAAGCAGAGGAGGGTTAAATTGGGAGATGGGGATTGACATATACACACTACTATATGTAAAATAGATAACTAATAAGCACCTACTGTACAGCATAGGGAACTCTACTCAATACTCTGTAATGCCCTTTATGGGGAAAGAATCTAAAAGGGGGGTGGTGGTATATATACATATTAACTAATGCACTTTGTTGTACAGCAGAAAGTAACACAAAATTATAAATCAACTATACCCCAATAAAAATTTTTAGAAAAGAAAATATTTCCACTCCAGTCAAAGTCAAGCTACTAAAATGATGTCAGTGCATGTGGAGGTGGAAGGAGATGTTTAGAATCAGCTTAGCCTGGGCAACCACTGGGTCTCCATCTTTTTAAGCTAACTTTTGTATCTGCATCTCTATTACCCAGCAGTGTCCAATAAATAAGAATTCCTGACATATCACTTGAGTGAATGAATGAATAAAGTAAATATTGGCAGGGAAAGCAAGAAATCATAGATAAAAGGAGGAAATGCAGCAAAATTTGGTTCAAGCTGCAAGCTTTCCATTTTGCTTCTCCAGAAGTACTCTGGTTACCCAACCTCAGAGTATTATAAGGTAGAAACCGAGGATGTGAGAAGACAAATTTATGGGGACAAGAACTTCATTATAAAGTGCGTGCAAGCTCAATCGCTCAGTCTGTCTGACTCTTTGTGACCCCATGGACTGTAGCCTGCCAGGCTCCTCTGTCCATGAAATTCTCCAGGCAAGAATACTGGAGTGGATAGCCATTTCCTTTTTTAGGGGATCTTCCCGACCCAGGGATCAAACCTACATCTCCTGCATTGGCAGGTGGATTGTTTATCACTGAGCCACCAGGGAAGCCCTAATTATAAAGTACATACATTAAAAGGATCGTGTCTATCTTTCCTCCTAATGAGAGGTTTTTATTCTGAAATGTTAATGAAAAAGTTATAAAAAAGATTTCAGTAATAGAAAACCTTCGTCCTGTGACAATGTCTGAGAAAAACAATTTTTTAAAAATAATAGCCTTATTTTAATCTTGAACATGAGATGTGAAGGGAAGGAAAAAGAAGTCCATGGCACTTGCATTTAGGAGACATCTGGTTGCCCGTGTCTGGATTTGATGCCAAGTTCCAAAATGCCACTGCAGACAAATACTGGCTTGGTCAGAAGGATACCTGCAAGTGGAGCTGGAAAGGGTTAGTGCCCGGACTAATGGCTCCTCCACCCCTTCACTCATTCCTCATGTCACTTTCATTGATAGAATCATCCACATAGCATTTGTCATTTGCCAGTGGTGTCTTCTTTACTTGAAAAATTCCTTCAGTTTCCCAACAAGCAGATCCTGAGCCAAGACTGTGTGTGATTTATAAGGGAAATGTCCCCCATAAACCAATAAGAGATTAGGGAGAGTAGAAGAAGGAGAGAAGAGCCCAGGCACTCGTGCTGTTTTTGAAGTCACGTGCAGGGTGGTTTTAGCTGAACCCCATAGGGAGCCCATGGAGCATGCTCAGTGCCTCCAACTGATTCAGCTGGAGGTGAGAGCTCACCTTCTGCACCATCAGGCTCTGCCCAAGGGCAGCCTCCAAGGGTAGTGATCTCTACATCATGTGCAGCCCTTTGTACTTGTGGGCAAGATGGCTCCAGAAACTCAAGAAAAGCCATCCAGGGAAAGTCACAGGTAGATATCATTACAAATGAAAGCACTTAGATGTGGAGAAAAGGGGACCCTCCTACACTGTGAGTGGAGATGTCAACTGGTGCAGCCATAGTGGAAAAGAGTATCAGTTCAGTTCAGTTCAGTTGCTCAGTCGTGTCCGACTCTTTGCGACCCCATGAATCGCAGCATGCCAGGCCTCCCTGTCCATCACCAGCTCTCGGAGGTCACTCAGACTCACATCCATTGAGTCAGTGATGCTATCCAGCCATCTAATCCTCTGTCATCCCCTTCTCCTCCTGAACCCAATCCCTCCCAGCATCAGAGTCTTTTCCAATGAGTCAGCTCTTCACATGAGGTGGCCCAAGTACTGGAGTTTCAGCTTCAGCATCATTCCCTCCAAAGAAATCCCAGGGCTGGTCTCCTTCAGAATGGACTGGTTGGATCTCCTTGCAGTCCAAGGGACTCTCAAGAGTCTTCTCCAACACCACAGTTCAAATGTATCAATTCTTCGGTGCTCAGCCTTCTTCATAGTCCAGCTCTCACATCCATACATGACCACTGGAAAAACCATAGCCTTGACTAGAGTATATAAGGCTCTCAAAAAATGAAAATAGAACTACTATATGACCCAGCAGTTCCACTCCTGGGATATATCTGAAAGAAAGAAAAACAGTAATTTGAAAAGATACATGCACTCCAGTGTTCATGGGAACATTATTTACAATAGCCAAGACATTGAAACAACCTAAGTGGCCTTCTACTGATGAATGAATAAGGAAGATGTGGTACATACATACAGTGGAATGGTACAGTATAAGTGTGTGTGCTCAGTTGTGTTTGACTCTTTGAGACCCCATGGACTATAGCCTTCCAGGCTCTTCTGTCCATGGTATTCTCCAGGCAAGAATACTGGAGTGGGTCACCGTGCCCTCCTCCAGGGGATCTTCCTGATCCAGTGATCAAACCCATGTCTGTTGCATCTCCTGCACTGGCAGGAGGATTCTTTACCAGTGTGCCACCTGGAAAATTCTAATGGAATAGTACTCAGTCATAAAAATGAATGATATTTTCCCATTTGCAGCAACAATGGATAGACCTAGATGGTATTATGCTTAGTGAAATATGTCAAAGAAAGACAAATACTGTACGTTGTTGCTGTTTAGTTGCTAAGTCGTATCTGACTCTTTTGCAACCCCGTGGAGCCTGTGAAGCTCCTCTGTCCATGGGATTCCCCAGGCAAGAATACTGGAGTGGGTCGCCATTTCCTTCTCCTAAATAATATATAATATCACCTATATCTGAAATCTAAAAATATTTACAGCAAACTAGTGAATATAACTTTAAAAAGAAGCAGTTACAGATATAGAGAACCAACTAGTGGTTACCAGTGGGGAGGGGGAAGGGGAAGGGGCAACACAGAGAGAAGGGGTGGGTAGCATAAACTATGGGGTGTGAAATGGGTTCAGGGATTCACTGTATAACACAAGGAATATAGTTGATAATTTTGTAGTAATTATAAATGGTAAGTAACCTTTAAAAAATGTGTAAATAATAAAAAAAGTAAAATTTCAAAAAGAAAAAACACTTAGAAGCCAGGAGTAAGGCATGTGGAAATGATGAAGAGATATGAGGAGACTTGGTTGGAATCCTGACACTGTCCATCACCATTTGCTCCCTGGTCATAAGTGGCTGTCATTCACACGACCTCTAGAAAGTGTCCTGAAGCTTTGGAAGCTCATCTGGAACAGTTTCCTAAGGGCAGTCATTCAGCTACTAGATGCACCCTCTCTCCAGCTTTACTTTGTTTCTAGCAGTTTTACCTATTTATCTTACAGAGTGCCATTTGGGAAAAAGAAACCTAAGTTGCAAATGAAATTTCACTCTCTGCTTCCCCCCATCCACCCCACCATATCACCCAGGACACTCACACTTGTGGTGGAAACCAGTTGTCCACGTGGTTGGTTAGAGAATGCACTCTGATCCTTGGCACACTTTTTTTTTTTTTTTTTAACCATAATATGCTGATTTTCTAAGCTGGAAAAAAAAATACAGGTAACTTCAACATGCACTGACTTGCATCTCAAATACATAGCTCCTAACTGTTCTAATACTGGGAGGTCCATGTCTGCATGGTTTCTCATCTCTCCAAATGATGATGGTAGGCCTCCATTTCCTTGTTTCCACATCTCTGTTCTGATTTATGGACACATTGTGGAACTTAAAATAGTTGGCTGAAGACCCTAAAGGCAAGCTCATCTCAAAGCATCTTGTTACAAAAAATGTTCCAGCTTTGGTTATACAGAATTCACCCGAAGCATCCAGTTTGGGGTCTTGAGGAAGCCCTGTGTAATGCCTTGACTTGTGTTTCTCTCGGGGTCTGAGAAGTTGCTTTACTGATCTTCATTGCTAGTAAGCATACCTGTCCTGGCAGTGGAAAAAAGAGGTAGGGGTTTATCACCCAGGGATGCAAACTGGGCGTCCTGTACCCAGATCTGCTGGATCCTTTTCTCATAGCTGGGTTACTTTGGAAAGATGGTTTACCCTCCTTGATCCCAAATTCCTCATCCACCAACTGGGAGTAAATAACAGCAATTCATTGGATTACTGTGAGGAGAGTAAGAGGTAAGACATAAAATGCCCATAAAACAGGTCACATTCAAAATACACAGTGAGTGGTAATTATTCCATCACTTTGGAAAAAGAAGCATGTCCATCCAGAAGATTTTCTTTTTTTTTTTTTTGCTTGAAAGTGATGCCCTTCCTTGACCTTGGGATGCGCTGGGGTGGTTCCATTTGATCCTGGAGGATGTGGTCATTGACTGCCTGAGCTGACCCAGAGCCTTGTTTTCTGAAAGGGTGCTTTCCTTTCCTTAAATCTGGGGAAGCCTCAGGCTATGGTGGAGCTTCTCTGGTGGCTCAGAGGTAAAGAAATCACCTTCCCGTGCAGGAGACATGGGTTCGATCCCTGGGTAAGGAAGATACCTGGAGAAGGAAATGGAAACGTACTGTATTATTCTTGCCTGGGAAATCCCAGGGACAATGGTGCCTGGTGGACTACAGTCCATGGGGTCGCAAAGAGTCAGACACAACTTAGCAACTGAACAACAGCAGGCTATGTCAACAATCGTGTGTCTTTAAAGGTGAAAAACACTTAGATTTTTATTAAAGTATGGTTGATTTACAATATGTTGGTATCAGGAGTACAGCATAGCGATTCAATGTGTTTCAAATTAGATTCCATTAGAGGTTATTACAAGATAGTGGATATCAGTCCCCGTGCCACACAGTGGGTCCTTATTGCTTATCTAAAAGGCTTAGATTTGAGGACTTGCCTGGCTATCCAATGGTGAAGAATCCATCTGCCAATGCAGGGGACATGGATTCAATCCCTGGTCTATGATGATTCCACATGCCGAGGGGCAACTACACCCATGCCCCGGAACTACTGGGCTCATGCACTAGAACCCAAGCTCTGCAACCAGAGAAGCCTCTGCAATGAGAAGTCTGTGCATTGCAACAAAGAGTAGCCCCCGCTCGCCGCAACTAGAGAAAGCCCGAGTGTGACAGTGAAGACCAAACACAGCCAAAAATAAATAAATAAAATTTTTTAAAAATTAAGAAATTAAAGGCTGAGATTTTGAACCCAGTGCACCAAGTGGCCCATGTAGGGGGAAGCTATAGGCAAATGAGAAGAGTTCCTCAAATCAAGGATATATTATTCAACTTCTCTGTGAAAGGGAACTATTAAGAGATGCCTCCAAGCCAACTGAAGTGGAACCAGTCAGTAGGGATCTGAGGAGTTCCTGAAAGCGTGCACTACCACACCGCTGCTTCCATTTCTGTCTTGTGTTCAAAGGACAGCTGCAAGCAAGCCAGGGCAGGAAGGTGGCCCTTGGCTTCCTGTGCTGGTAGGAGCCACACCAGTGGAAGGATCTAAACGTGAAGGCAGCTCCATGCCCGCAGTGCTCTGAGGTCCCTCAGAACTGAGCCTCTCCGTGGGTGACTGCACTGTCGTCCATGCAAACTCTGCTCAAACGCTACAGCGATACTGCCTTCCAGATGGAGTTCACACATAAAGCCTTGCCCATCCCTGTCGCTAATTATTTACCTCAGTCTCTGCAGGGAAGGAGGGAGCTTCCCTGGTGGTGGTAAAGAATCTGTCTACAGTGCAGGAGCCCTGGTTTGATCCCTGAATCAGGAAGATCCCCTGGAGAAGAGAGTGGCTATCCATTCCCTTTTTCTTGCCTGGAGAATTGCAGGGACAGAGGAAACTGGCAAGTTACAGTTCATGGTTTCGAAGAATGTCGGATGCAACTGAGCGGCTGAGGGAAGGAGAAGAAGGAGGCAGAATGGTTGGGGCTGGGTCTAGGGCCACTGAAAGTGGTATCTGAACGCTTCACACTGCTCCAGACCCCCAGGTGCCCTTGGCTGGAGCTCTGTCCTTTTCCTTCCTCATTCTCTCACTGATGGACATCGGAAACCCTAAATGTTTCTTCTTCTTGGTTCATCTGTGACTTCACAGATTTTACTGACCATATTTCTCAAATCTGCTCAGTTAGGACATTCCATTTCAAATACCATTATATACAAAATATTTCCAAGAGTGTAGGAATCCATATAATTAAATTATGAAACTTCTCATATAGTTGCTCATGATCTGGTGGTATAATAGCATGACCTGGATAAAGGGAAAGAGAGAAAGATGGAAGGAAGGATGGAAGGAAGGGAGGGAGGGGAGAGAGAAGAAGGAGGAAGCAGAGGGAAAGGGGTGGAAGAGGAGAAGAAAGAAAGAGAAAGAAAGGGAAATGACAAAGAAAAAAAGGAGAAGAGAAAAGAAAAAACAAAACCTGTGCCTCGCCCTACTCAGAAATCAGAACTCGGAGTGTTGCCTCTTCATTAGTTTATTTGTGAAGTTCTCCCCAGGTATTTCTAATCCCTGGGTAAAGTGGAGAAACACTGCATATGATATATGCAGACATATTTCATAAGCTTCTACTTCACAGTACTTTGTCCCCTATCACATAGTAGATACCATGTATTGTCCTCTGCACTAGGCACTCTGGGAACAGCCTAAGAATGACTACTCTTTTCAGAGTATTTCAGGCTAAAACCCAAACACTCCAACTGCAAAGGTACAGTCCTTAGCTTTCCAGTTAAACATGAAGTAGTGATAAATAGTGCCAAATATGGAAAAGTTCTGGAAACTCTCAAGTGCTAAATATTTACAAAAAGTTATTAAAATTCAAATTTCCCATTATTTGCTAAGACACACAAGGTGAGTTCTTCCAAAGCTAGATCACCATATGCAGCATTTACAGAGGAAACTGTCAGGGGCCTGGTGCACACCCTAGTGCATCAGAAATACTGAGAAGCTCCTGCGTGCTAAGGAATCATTCAAGAAAAACACATAATTTCAGAATATGTGACCTTCCTAGAGTTTTCTCTGGCTGCCAGGTTAAGAGTTTCCAACCTAGGTTGTTTTCATCAGTAAATCAAATAGAGGAAAGTTAGCTCAAAAGAAACTGTTTGCTTTACCCTTTGGCCAGGCAAGGGATGTTAGGGCAAAGAGAAAATCAGACTTGATAGGAGAACCGTGCAAGATTACTGAAGGAGTAAAATTAGAAGTAAATAGAGCACTTATAATATTGTAAAGTTAAGCAAAATAAAAAATATATATATAAAAAAAATAAAAATAAATTTGTCATTATAGGTTAAAAAAAAACAAAACCATTATTGTTATTCTGCCCAGTGTGGAATGGTACCTCATTTTAGTTTTGATCCAAATTTCTCTAATAATTAGTGATATTGAACATCTTTGCATGTGCCGCTTGGCCATCCGTATGTCTTCTTTGGAGAATGGATAAGATGTGGTACATATATACAACAGAATATTACTCAGTCGTGAAAAAGAATGAAATTGGGTCATTTCATTCGATATAGACCTAGAATCTGTCATACACAATGAAGTCCAAAAGAGAAAAATATTTCATGCATATTTGTGGAATCTAGAAAAATGGAACAGATGAAACTATTTGCAGAGCAGGAATAGAGATGCAGACCTAGAGAATGGATGGATGAACATGGGGTTGGGAGAAAGAGGGTGGGATGAACTGGGAGATTGAAATTGACGTATATGCACTACCATGTATAAAATAGATGACTAATTATATGCTGCCATATAGTACAGGGAGCTCAGCTTGGTGCTCTGTGGTGACTTAAATGGGTAAGATGAGGGGGGTGGTGGGAGGGAACTCCAAGAAGGAGGGAATGTATGTGTACTTACAGCTGATTCAGTTCATTGTACAGCAGAAACTAACACAGCATTGTAAAACAACTATATCCCAATAAGTAATATATATATATATATAGCTGATATATAAGCTGAAACTCCAGTATTTTGGCCACCTCATGCGAAGAGTTGACTCATTGGAGAAGACTCTGATGCTGGGAGGGATTGAGGGCAGGAGGAGAAGGGGACGACAGAGGATGAGATGGCTGGATGGCATCACTGACTTGATGGGTGTGAGTCTGGGTGACCTCCCGGAGCTGGTGATGGACAGGGAGGCCTGGCGTGCTGCAGTTCATGGGGTCTCAAAGAGTTGGACACGACTGAGCGACTGATCTGATCTGATATATTGCTGATGTTGTTTTAGATGGGTCTTGCAGAATGGGAAGAATTTGACCAAATGGAGAGATTTATAAAGGTATTTCTGATAGTGAACTCTGTGAGTAAAATGTGGGGATGTGGCAGTAAGAAAAGTCCGATATTCCAGTGGAATCTGGAATTGTTCAGTTTTGTTGAGGTTAGGGCACCTGGAAGGGGGCGGGGGAAAGGAGAACAGTGTAAAGTATGGAGCAGGGTCACGATACTGCGTACAAGGAATTACTACTCTGAAGGAATTCCCACGCGCCTCCATTGTGGAGTTGAGTTTCTGAATTCAACTTTTACCAATTCTGCTCTGTGAATTCCCCTTTCCTTGTGACTAAACATAGAAGGCAAGGCTCAGAACAGCCAAAAGAAGGATTATCCCATTTCATGAATGGGAGAGGAATACTGGTATGCTTGCGAATTCCAAATATAAAAACCAAGATGCATTCTAGTATCACTTTCCCAGGCTTCCTGTGCTTGTGGAAACTATCGTTCCGAGTTCCAAAAAGGCAGTGGCATGTGTCTTAGGCAAAGAAATCTGCACAGGGTATCAATCCACAGTGGCTGACGCAATTTGTTTCTAATTCTTATCACAGCCACTGTTTCTTAAAGAGTTCAGCCTCTTTCTTTCAGAAGCCAAGAGAGAGTGATTCTTGTAGGATTTAAAAACCAGGTGCTATTCTCTTTTGTAAATAAGTTTATCGGTAACATTTTTTTTAGATTCCACATATAACTGATACATATTTGTCTTTCTCTGACTTACTTCACTAAGTATGATCATCTCTGCTATTGCTGCTGCTAAGTCGCTTCAGTTGTGTCCGACTCTGTGCGACCCCATAGACGGCAGCCCACCAGGCTCCCCCGTCCCTGGGATTCTCCAGGCAAGAACACTGGAGTGGGTTGCCATTTCCTTCTCCAATGCAGGAAAGTGAAAAGTGAAAGGGAAGTCACTCAATCGTGTCTGACCCTTAGTGACCTCATGGACTGCAGCCTACCAGGCTCCTCGGTCCATGGGATTTCCCAGGCAAGAACACTGGAGTGGGTTGCCATTGCCTTCTCTAGGTCTATCCATATTGCTGCCATGGCATTGTCTTGTTCTTTCTTGTGGCTGAGTAATAGTCCACTGTATGTATGCACCACATATCCATTCATCTGTCAGTGATGAACGGGCCTTTATGTTGTTTCCGTGTCTTGTCTCTAGTGCAAAGTGCTGCTATGAACACTGGAGTGCTTGTGTGTTTTTGAATTATGGATTTATAACTGACTCACTTTGCCGTACACCTGAAACTAACACAACATTGTTCATCAACGATACTTCAATAAAAACTAGAAAATTTAAACAAAGAATAAATTAACTAATTACATAAAATAAAAGCCAGTGCCATTTTGTTTTCACCATTGCCCACGGTTCACTGTAGCTACTCCTGTTCCACGTGAGAGGCCGCTGCTCATGCAGGGAGTTTACCTCTGTGACTGGTGCTCTCTCTTTGGGAAGATCTTGTGATCTTCCTTCTCCTTCTTGCCCTCCTCCTCCTCGTGTTCCAAATTCCCCACCATTTATCTCCGAGCCTCTTATTGATACATTTGCATGGGTCTGATGGTATGATAAATGTTTCAATAGCTTTTTCATATCTTAAAGGCCAATTCTTGTCCTCTTAAATGTCAAGGTCAGTGATCATTTTTGCAGTTCCATGAATTCCGATCTGTAGAGCCAGATCTGATAGGTGGAAGTGGCTTTGGTCACGTAGGGTTAAAAAGCATCTCTCCCTGCTGCCTCCTAGGTGAATCCTCACCTGTATTTTTTCACATCTTTCCTTGAGGAGTGGCTGGCACCACATCTGCATCTTTTTCGCCTGTCACTTAGAAAAGCAGACATTTTATAAAAGCTGACTATAAAAAAGAAGAAGAGGTAGCCAGTGAATTAAACTAACCAAAATAGCTGGAAAAAAATCATCCTGATATTCTGACTTGGATTCATTTTCAGATACGTGTTTACAGAAAACCCAAGACATCTGAAAACTAATCATTGTCATAATCACTTCTGTTTCCAGGTAACATCTGGCTACTTCTCCTTGCTCATCCGTGTGGTTCCCATAACTCCAGTCTTCTGTTCATGGCTCATCTCTGATTCTCTGCACTTCTTTCTCATTCCCACCAGAAATAAAAAGGCATATCACCCTCAAACACCTTTAAAATTCTGTGCATCCAACTTGAAGGGACTGTGGCTTTGGAAAATCTAATATAGGCAGCAAAGAGATTTCTGGGAGTGGGAGAAAGAATCCTGTCCTCCTAGATGGAGCTCAAGGAAGAAATATTTAGGAAATTCAATCAGCACTTCATGTAGTCGTCCACAAACACCTGTTCTGGGGACTCTGAGCAGCTCACAAGAAATAAGGGTTGGGAAGCTTGAGCAATGGTGAAGGGTTGGGAAGCTTGAGCAATGGTGTCTAAGGCCAGGCCAAGGCTGTGAATCTTCTTAAAGGCTGTTCTTTTGGATATTGAATATCTTTTTTTTTTCCTTTTTTTTTTTCATTGGTATATAGTTGATTTACAATGTTGTATTAGTTTCAGGTGTACAACAAAGTGATTAAGTTATACATATATATATATATGTATCTATTCTTTTCAGAGTATTTTCCTTTATAGATTATTACATGATATTGAATATAGTTCTCTGTGCTATACAGTAAATCCACATTGCTTATCTATCATATATATAGTAGTGTGTACCTGTTAATCCCAAACTCCTAATTTATCTCTCCTCTCTCCCCTACCCCTCCCCCTTTGGTAACTATAAGTTTGTTTTTTATGTCTGTGAGTCTCTTTCTGTTTTGTAAACAAGTTCATTTATATATTTTTTTAGATTTCACATACAAATGATGTCATATGATATTTGTCTTTGACATATTTCACTTAGTATAATAATCTCTAGGTCCATCCACATTGCTTCAAATAGCATTTATTTCAATTTTTATGACTGAGTAATTTTCTATTATATATAAATACATGTATAATATATATGTATATATCATATAGATTATATATGTGCATATATCACATCTTCTTTGTCCGTTCATCTGTCCATGGTCATCGAAGATTGCTTTTCCGACAGACTCTTTGAACGATAGTATAAGTGCGGGTGGAAATTGTCTATTGCCTGCCAGGCACGCCCACCCAGGCCTCAGTGTTGTTCTCTCCTTCTCTTTCCTTCTGTCCAGTGCTAACGGTGCCTCCTATGAAGTCATGCAGATTGATGTAGAAATCGAAGAACCTGGTGACCCGCCAGCCACACAGCTTGTCACCTGGCAGGTTGAATATCCAGGAGACATCACATCTGACTTGGGCGTCTCCAAGATCTACGTGAGTCAGAAAGACTTGATCGGAGTCATCCCTCTGGCCATGGTAAGAAAGTCCCTGCCCTGGGCTGTTAATACAGACCTCAGGGAAAGGCAAAGCATCACACACATGACCTAAACGCACTGGGAAAATGTCAGTGAGCCCAGAACCAGGGTCAGGAAAACTGACAAAGTTACTGCAAATTGCTAAATACATAGTTATATATATTTCTTTAAAATATTATTTAGAAAATAATCAAAATCCAGGCATTAGATTTGGGTCTCTCACTATAAGAAAAGTATTGATGATTTTATCAAGGTGTTTGTATGATACACTGGAACCTAGTCAAGGATGTTAAACATGTATACCTGCAGAGACCAAACAGACCTAGCATCTGAGTGAAAGCTGACAAGTGACTTGACAAATACTTACCCAGTGAAAAGGCCTAACCATCAGGAAACCCGTGCAGGAAATTCAAGGAAAGCCATGCAGCAAAGCCAAGGAAAAGTCTGAATTCTTAAGACCTACTGACTTTTCAACAGAAAACATCCATATAGTTTTAGTGTGAACCATCAACTCCTTGTTAGAACTAATTTTATTTTAAATCAAGCTTGTCTAGAAAAAAGTTAGTTATAATCCATTCACAGGCCATCTAACTTGTAAAAGATTTAGGTCTCTAAGTCAGTCCATGTGTTTCCTAGGATTTGTGGAACAGAGATGGGTTTTCATCCTTGGAAGGACCAAGCCCTCTGGTTGCTATGCAATGGACCACATTGCCCGTGGGAAGACTAACCACCCAGGTTGACCTCAACAAACACACCGATGCCTTATCTAGCCTCACCTTTTCCCAGGGTCTCTCTACAAAGGAATAATACGTTTTCCTAATGCGAGTTTTCACAGTGCAAATACTTGGGATTGAGAGTCTGCTGAGAGTACTTTGAGCTTCCTCATGTTACAAAAGTACTTTTACTGTTGGAAGTGAAGGATTGACAGCCTCATGTCTCCTCCTCACCATCTATTAGGAATTATTGACAAGCGTTATTATGGGGCCATGAATGGATGTCAGGAATCAATCTTTCAATACAAGGTAACATGGACAGTTGCCTAGTGACACTAAGTTGGTTATTATACTAGGCGATGTAAAGGTGATGGGGTCCTTCAGTTGATAAGGGCTCTTATTAACTATTTCTTTTATTATATTTTAAAGGTACCAAATCTCCCCTGGTACATTATTTCATATGTGACAGCAGCGCTCCTTCGTTTAGGCTGTTAGTGGTTCTGTTACTGGCAATGGCAAGACCGTTTGTCTTGAATAAGCAATTATTTGAATTTGTTCCCCTTTTCAGCACCTTTAGTCTGATGAGCTGTTAGCCATACACTGCACGGCTTCTGTTGCCTGGCTCAGCATCAGACAGTCTGCTTGGTTTCCCGAGTTCAGCATTTCTTCTGCCTAGACTGTCAGCCTGTTTCAGACCCCACTGTTCTTCATAACCTACATGAATCCCTGCTTACATGAATCCACCTTCTGTCCTCTGAAACTGTTCTCACCTTGCATCACCCTTTCTGGCTACGATACGTGTAATTGTAGAAGTGTGTGTAATGGCAGAGCTAGAAGAATCTCAGTTTTTATCAGTTAGGAATTGCGTTTGGCTGAAAACACGCCCTAACCTTAACCCCAAACCTAGCCCTCCCCACTCAACTCCACTTTACCCTGGCCAGCAGTCACTTTAATACAAGTGTGTTTTTCTTTCATGTAAAAGAACTCTTAAGGTGTGTAGTGCAGGGCTGGTACATTGCCCCATGCTATCTGAGACTCAGTCTTCATCTTTATTTCTGCTTCAGCACTCGAAGCGGAGAAGGCAATGGCACCCCACTCCAGTACTCTTGCCTGGAAAATCCCATGGATGGAGGAGCCTGGTGGGCTGCAGTCCATGAGGTCGCTGAGAGTCGGACACGACTGAGTGACTTCACTTTCACTTTTCACTTAGATGCATTGGAGAAGGAAATGGCAACCCACTCCAGTGTTCTTGCCTGGAGAGTCCCGGGGACGGTGGAGCCTGGTGGGCTGCCGTTTCTGGGGTCGCACAGAGTCGGACATGACTGAAGTCACTTAGCAGCAGCAGCACTCGAAGGCATACATTCTATCCTTATGGTTACCTTATGGTCCAAAATGGCTGCTGGGATGCCAGCCAGCATATCCGTATTCTGCCAGCCAGAAAAAGGAAGAGATATAGAATTGGATCCATTCCTTTTCCCTTTCAAGAAGTCGTCATAAGAAGCCAATGTAATATTTCTGCGTGTATCCAATGAACAAGAACTTGGTTATATGGGCATACTTAGTTGGAAGTCTACTTTTTAGCATGGCACATTTGCTCAGGTTCTGTTACAAGGAAACAACAAGAGATTAAATATTGCAAGGCAATGAGCAGTATTTGAAACAATCCTTCTCCATTTCCAGATGAGGAAACTGAGGCTCGGAGAGGTTCCTCATCCTGGCACCTGTTTTCCATTCTGTGCTCATCTTTATGAGCCTCCTGGGAAGCAAAATAAAATATACGTATATCTTAGTCTCCTCTCACCAGCTATTGTTGTTCTTTAGTCGCTCAGTCATGTCTGACTCTTTGCAACCCCGTGGACTGCAGCCCGCCAGACTCCTCTGTCTTTGGGATTCTCCAGGCAAGAATACTGGAGTGAGTTGCCATTATTAGCTATGCAACCATGCTTAATTTCACTCTGGCTCAGTTTCCTCATCTACAAAGGGTGAAAGAGATAATACTCATAAGGTTGATGTAAGAGACAGCGATAATTCAAGAGGGCCTGGAAGAGTGCCCAGTGAAGTCAAGCATACAATAAATGTTTGCTCTTATTATAATCACTTAGTTACTAAATGCAAAAGATAAATAATTCTCTAGCAATTATGTTGTAAGTCTTTCAGGAAAGAAAATGTTCCTAGTCCCCATGTTTCCCAAGATAAGAAGAGTGCTAGGCAGAGTGTAGATGCTCACTGATTCTTTTTTTTTTTAACAATTTTAAACAGTTACACTCCATTTACAGTTATTACAAAGTATCAGCTATATTCCCCATGTTGTAACAGTAAATCTTTGAGCCTTTACCTTACAGTCAATACTTCACACCTCCCTCTCTCTTACCCCTATATCGCCTGTTCACCACTTCTCCCAACTGGTACCCTAGTTTGTTCTCTAGATCTGTGAGTCTGCTTCTTTTTGTTATATTCACTAGTCTGTTGTACTGTTTTAGATTCCACATATAAGTGATATCATACAATATACATATTTCTCTGTCTGACTTATTTCACTTAGCGTAATGCCTTCCAAATTCTTCCGTGTTGCTGCAAATGGCAAAATTCTGCTCCTTTTTGTGGCTGAGGCATATTCTTTTGTTTATATATACCACATTTTCTTTATCTACTTATCTGTGGTTGGACACTTAGATTGTTTCCATGTCTTGGCCATTGTGAATAGTGCTGCTCTGAATATCGGGGGATGCTCTCTAATTCTTGAATGGAAGTGAATGAATTGCATTAAAATTGCATTAAAACATATGTGGTCTGAGGACTTTTTTGCTAGTACCTTTTGAGCATCTTCCTCTGGAACTTAAAGTCTTCACGGTCCTGACTCCCCAGTCTTTTGTAAATGGAGTGTTTTGAGTCCCTTTTCCAGAGAAAGTTGCATCATTTCACCTTTGACTTGATTGTAAAAAACTTTACTTGTTTTTAGAGGAGTTGTCATTAAATAGACCTTTTGCTGCAGTCTATGGAGTCACACAGAGTTGGACACGACTGAAGTGACTTAGCAGCAGCAACAGCAGACCTTTTGCTGTATATTTTCATTTTTACTTTATTTTGTTCATTATATGTTTGTTGAGAGGTATTTGAAATCGGATACCATTCTGTCATCTACTCATTTGTGCTACATATTCTTTTTTATTGAAGTTGGTTTGATTGACAGTGTTGTGCCAATCTCTGCTGCACAGCAAAGTGACTCAGTTATATACATACAGGCATTCTTTTTATATTCTTTTCCATTATAGTTTGTGACAGGATATTGAATATAGTTCCCTGTGCTGTACATGAGAACCTTATTGTTTATCCATTCCAAATGCAGTACTTTGCCTCCACCAATCCCAAAGTCCCCGCCCACCCCTCCTCCTCCCCTACGTCCCCCTCCGCAATCACAAGTCTGTTCTGTATGTCTGTGAGTCTGTTTCCAATTTATAGATAGATTTATTTGTGCCAGATCCAACAGTCTCACTCCTGGAAATATAACCAGAAAAAACTATAATTCAAAAAGATACACGCCCCGCTATGTTCACAGCAACACTATTCACAACAGCCAAGGCATGGAAGCAGCCTAAATGTCCATCCACAGCTCAGCGCATAAAGAAGAAGTGATACACACATACAATGGAGTGCTACTCAGCCATAAAAAAGAGTGAAATGATGCCATTTGCAGCAACGTGGATGCACACAGTGATTATCATACTAAGTCAAGTAAGCCAGAAAGGGAAAGACAAATACCATATAATATCACTTATATGTGTTACCTTTTTTTTGAAATGTTAGAGACAGAAGGAAGGCCAGCTCACCCGGACCATAATGAGTCCATGAGAAGAGAATACTTTGAGTTGAGCTCAAGGTCACATGGAGGCTTGTAAGCTAGAGTACAGAGGTGGCTATTTCAACATGATAGAGAGTCACTGAAAGGCTTTCAGCACAGTGGCTGCTGTGCTGATGAATGTTTTTAGAAAGCACTCTGGTTGTATGTAGAGAATGGATTTGGGAGAGCAAGGGGACATTAGAGACGACTACTTTGGCTGCTGTAAAATAACCATGATTTAAGAACCGTGGCATTTACTTGTCCCCACCTCTCCCATCTGAATGTGAGCAGCGTCACCAGGTGGCCCCATAACATCCTTCTATCCTCTTGCCAAGTGACTCCAAAGACACTGACCTTATCCACATGGCCCCAGATTAATAACAGACATGTCATGTGGCAGCCAACAGGACTAGGACAAGCGTTCAAGGGGAGAGTGTGCCCCTCTCCACAAAGGACATGACCCTTCTCTGAATCCACCACCTCCGCTCCCATCCCATCAGCCCATGAACTCAGCTGAGCAATCACGTCTAGAGCATGGGAGGCTGGGAGAGTGAGTTTTATCACAGGAGCCCCTGTGTCCAGCTATAGATATATTTCTATATATATTTTCTATATATAGAAAATGTATATGGGGAATGTATATATATAGATGTATAATGGGGAGACACTGAGGTGATTCTGGACCACTCCAGTGGACTGCGGTGATCTCTGTGGAGAGATACAGAGGTAGACCATTTGAGGATACATCCTAGCAGGTAAATGATAGGACTTTTCAATACATCAGTTATAGGTGTGAAGGAAGTATGTGGGGGAAAAGATTAGTCTGATTTTAGACTTAACCCCAGAGTTCCCTCTATATGATTGTTGTTGTTCAGTTGCTAAGTCATGTCAGACTCTGCAATCCCATGGACTGTGGCATGCCAGGCTCCTCTGTCCTCCACTATCTCCAGGAGTTTGCTCCAGTTCATGTCCACTGAGTCAGTGATGCTGTCTAACCATCTCATCCCCTGCTGTCCCCTTATCCTTCTGCCTTCAATCTTTCCCAGCATCAGGGTCTTTTCAGTGAGTCAGTTCTTTGCATCTGGTGGCCAAAGTATTGGAGCTTCAGCATCAGTCCTCCCAATGAATATTCAGGGTTTAATTTCCTTTATGATTGACTGGTTTGATCTCCCTGCTGTCCAAGGGACTCTCAAGGATCTTCTCCAGCACCACAGTATGAAAGCATCAATTCTTCAGCACTCAGCCTTCATGTCCAGCTCTCACGTCCATACATGACTACTGGAAAAACCATAGCTTTGACTATATGGACCTTTGTTGGCCAAGTGAAATCTCTCCTTTTTTAGTACACTATCTAGGTTTGTCATCACTTTACTTCCAAGGAACAAGTGTCTTTTAATTTCATGGCTGCAATCACCATCTGAAGTAATTATATGATAGCACCACAAAAACTTAAAATGTTTTATTAAAAAAGATTTTCTATTATAAAATTTCCTGTGGTCTACATTTTCACCCTCAATTCTTTGCCCACATTTCTGATAAACTTTTAGAAATACATTTGAATCAAAAGATGGGAATGAAAAACTTTGCAGTACTATATAACATTTTTTTATAAGAGCCACCAAACTGCCCTCCTCTAGGGGACCCCCCCACAGCATCTCTTATCTCCCTAGCATTAGCAGACAGGTTCTGTACCACTAGCGCCACCTGGAAACCCCAGTCCCTTTTAACTGTTCAGTTTATTAGTGTTTAATATTTTCACTGTTGTGCAATAGATGTTCAGAATATTTTCATCTGGCAACTCACTGAACACTAGCCCCGCCCCGCCCTCCTCCCAGCCGTTAGAAATGCCTTCTACTTTCTGTTTTTATGCCTTTTGATCGTAGAGCTGTAAATATTCCTCCCAGTTCACCATTTGTCTTCTGGTGTCACTTACTGTATATATTATAGCATGCAGAAGTTTGTGCATATTTGTTTAATCTTTATGCAGTCAAATCTACTGATCTTTTCCATAGTGGAAATCTTTTCCCCTCTCCCTAATTGTGTTCTTGCAAAACCTCCAAATATTAAAATGTCCCCCCACAGCATATTTGAATAGGTAGGACTATAATCTTCAGAAAATAATGCTAAAAGTAAATGCAATTGTGACTCCCTGTACACATGGGGTGAGCACACGGCCCCTCTGTTATTTCTGAGATGTGTAACTTCATCTCCAGGAAAGCTTTGAGATGACACGCAGTTAAGCCCTTCCATTTAGAGTTTATTTTCCAAAAGATGCTTATTTCTTTCTCAATATTTTGCATATTCTTCCCTGATGTCTAGGGCTTTAAAACTTGTGTATTTCTTCTTCTTCCTGAGTCCATTCGTGTATCTCTCTGTTATTACAGTGTTTATTTTTTCTGTTCAGTAAATGATCCCTTACTATCTCATGAGTAAATCTACTTTTTATTTTTTTTGGTCCTTTGGGAGACAATTCTGAAGAAAAGGTCATTAAATGAGCATTGCCATTAATTTAATTAGTGTTTGTCTGTAACTGGATGTCATTTTCAGGTTCTGGGGAGCATGTTTGCATTTCTTCCATTTCTTGAATTTCTTGTCAGAAAATATTCTTCCAGGGGTGGGGAGTGGGCACCCAGTTTCTCAGGGTTCTTTATCATTCACTCCTATCTGCCTCCTGTGTTTTGGCTAAAACAAGTGTTTTGAACTTCTGTGGGGATTCAAAGATGATGAGACTGATATTCATCAATTTGAATGCCGTATCAGTTAGTTGAATATCCTTTCAAACCTTTTAACATGTGTTATTTTAATATAAAACAAACAGTGTTTTCATTCATGCTGGGCGGTAGCTATTTGGGTACCATAACTGTGATGGCTGTTCTGAATGTAGGATGGATGTGGGTGACTCAGCTCTCCTCTGGATTGTAAGGGCACACCCTCCTCTTAATGCTGAGCTTCTGATGTTTCTGATTTTGCTGTGTCTCAGCCTTGACCACTGAATTTTATTTTTTTTAATATTTATTTGTTTATTTAACTACACCGTGTCTTAGTTGTGGCACACGAGATCTTCGATCTCCATTGAGGCATGTGAAATCTTTAGTTGCAGCTTGCAAACTCTTAGTTGTGGCATGTGGGATCTAGTTCCCTGACCAGGGATTGAACCCATGCCCCCTACATTGGGAGTGTGGAGTATTACCCACTGGACCACCAGGGAAGTCCCTGAATTTTAGTTATTAGAATTGAGTTGGAACTTTAGACAAAAATTAATCATGAGATACAGTCTGGACAGGCAGTTATCCTTAAAAATAATCAAGTGACTTGGTGATGGTGACGTTCCATGGCATTTACATAAGATGACATAAGAGTACAGATGTGTCTGGCAGACCCAGCCCTGAAGATGCTTGGGGATGGCCAACAGAGTTTTTAAGCAAAAACAGTCAGATGTGCCATGTGTTCTTTATGAAGCGCACTTTGATATATTCCAAACCTTTCTTCAAACATGACACTCATGGGAGAACAGATATCACTCAGAATTCTCTGTATAAACCCATTTCCCCTGCCACCTCCTCCAGGGAGTCCCCCTGGATCATCACAGCCCGACATGATTCTTATTGGGCCTTCTGCTGTGTCTACCACACGATTTGTGAGGGTAACAATCAAGTTGGGGAATTCAAACACTCATCAGTTCTTTTTGTGGGTTGAGATCACACCACTGGGAGCAAGAGCTGTACGCAAGATGCTTGGAAAGATGTAAACTCAGGATGTCCTTTTATGTACCTTCAAAGTCCTTCCTTATGTCATCTTATTATTTGAACTCCACCTATGCTATGCTATGCTATGCTATGCTAAGTCACTTCAGTCGTATCTGACTCTGTGTGACCCCACAGACGGCAGCCCACCAGGCTTCCCTGTCCCTGGGATTCTCCAGGCAAGAACACTGGAGTGGGTTGCCATTTCCTTCTCCAATGCATGAAAGTGAAAAGAGAAAGTGAAGTCACTCAGTCATGTCAGACTCCCTTCTGATCTCAAGGTCCCTCTTCCAAAGTAGAAGGAGCAAGACTCCAGGGCGCCACTCCTGACTTACCATTTACATCCAAAGCAAATGCCTTCTTCTCTTGAGTTTGCCTTAGTTAAGGACCTCATAAGCCAGACAAGAGCATGTAACAGCCATTTTAAAAATTGGATTATTTATATATTGGTTGTGCTGGGTTTCCCATCTCTTTCAGAATTTTCCACAATTTTTTGTGATCTACACAGTCAAAGGCTTTGGCATAGTCAATAAAGCAGAAATAGATATTTTTCTGGAACTCTCTTGCTTTTTCCATGATCCAGCGGATGTTGGCAATTTGATCTCTGGTTCCTCTGCCTTTTCTAAAACCAGCTTGAACATCAGGAAGTTCACGGTTCACATATTGCTGAAGCCTGGCTTGGAGAATTTTGAGCATTACTTTACTAGTGTGTGAGATGAGTGCAATTGTGTGGTAGTTTGAGCATTCTTTGGCATTGCCTTTCTTTGGGATTGGGATGAAAACTGACCTTTTCCAATCTTGTGACCACTGCTGAGTTTTCCAAATTTGCTGGCATATTGAGTGCAGCACTTTCACAGCATCATCTTTCAGGATTTGGAATAGCTCCACTGGAATTCCATCACCTCCACTAGCTTTGTTCGTAGTGATGCTTTCTAAGGCCCACTTGACTTCACATTCCAGGATGTCTGGCTCTCGGTCAGTGATCACACCATCATGATTATCTGGGTCTTGAAGCTCTTTTTTGTACAGTTCTTCTGTGTATTCTTGCCACCTCTTCTTAATATCTTCTGCTTCTGTTAGGTCCATACCATTTCTGTCCTTTATCGAGCCCATTTTTGCATGAAATATTCCAAGCTGGAATCAAGATTGCCGGGAGAAATATCAATAACCTCAGATATGCAGATGATACCACCCTTATGGCAGAAATTGAAGAGGAACTAAAAAGCCTCTTGATGAAAGTGAAAGTGGAGAGTGAAAAGGTTGGCTTAAAGCTCAACATTCAGAAAACGAAGATCATGGCATCTGGTCCCATCACTACATGGGAAATAGATGGAGAAACAGTGGAAACAGTGTCAGACTTTATTTTTCTGGGCTCCAAAATCACTGCAGATGGTGACTGCGGCCATGAAATTAAAAGACGCTTACTCCTTGGAAGGAAAATTATGACCAACCTAGATAGCATATTCAAAAGCAGCGACATTACTTTACCAACAAAGTTTCGCCTAGTCAAGGCTATGGTCTTTCCTGTGGTCATGTATGGATGTGAGAGCTGGACTGTGAAGAAGGCTGAGCACCGAAGAATTGATGCTTTTTAACTGTGGTGTTGGAGAAGACTCTTGAGAGTACCTTGGACTGCAAGGAGATCCAACCAGTCCATTCTGAAGGAGATCAGCCCTGGGATTTCTTTGGAAGGAATGATGCTAAAGCTGAAACTCCAGTATTTTGGTCACCTCATGTGAAGAGTTGACTCATTGGATAAGACTCTGATGCTGGGAGGGATTGGGGGCAGGAGGAGAAGGGGATGACAGAGGATGAGATGGCTGGATGGCATCACTGACTCGATGGATGTGAGTCTGAGTGACCTCCGAGAGCTGGTGATGGACAGGGAGGCCTGGCGTGCTGCGGTTCATGGGGTCGCAAAGAGTTCGACACGACTGAGCGACTGATCTGATCTGATCTGATCTGTGCTGGGTTTCAGTTGCAGCACACAGGATCTTTAGTTGTGACACACACACTCTTATTTGGAGCATGTGGGATCTACTTCCTTGACCAGGGATTGAATCTGGGCCCCCTGCATTGGGAGCCACTGAACCACCAGAAAGTCCCAGGGAACCATGTAGTTTAGACATAGCCAGATCCTTCTCTTCTTTGACTGAGGCCCGAGTTCGTTCTTCTACAATTTTGGGGATTTCAAGAAAGTAATCATCAAATAACCTCTTCCCTCCCGGTCTCATTTGCATCTTCTTAAATCTTACCAATCAAGGCATGTCCTCCTAAATCCAGGTCTCAGCAGAAATTCCATTTCTGCAAACCTTACAGACAAAACTCACCCCCACGCTTATTACCATATAATTTGCTATTGTAGAACTCCTGATGAAATAAATGCATTTTAAGTAAGCTTTCCTGAATTGAATACATTTGTCTCCTTCAAGCAAATGAACTGCCCTTTCATCTCCCATACCTTCTCCTGGTTTTAGGATCTTCAGGAGTTAATCTTCTTGCACACCACCTTGCCTGGATGATCTCCTGCGAACACTGTGGTTGTTATTAATCCATGTCCCCTTCACATTTGTATTCCTGGCTGAAGGCATGGTACCACCCATAGTAGAAGCCTGGAGAACAATTTTACCACTTACTAGAGCCGTGCGGGTCTTGTAGGGTCACACCAGCTGCTTCATCCCCCATCAACTGTGAACTTAGCACAGGTCATGTGCCCTGACCGTCACCTTTTGAGATCTGAACTTGAGATAAGGCTCCCAAATTATGGAAGAAAAACTCTCTCTCCTGGCTCCAGTAATGACGTTTCTTTTTATTTTTGTCATCAAAACAGATTTCTTGGCTCTTTTTTTATTTGACTTTTCATGATATCCTTTTCCTGTGTCAGCCTGCTAATTAATATGCCAGATACCCTCTGTTGTTTTCCTCAGACTTTTTGAAAATTCAATCACATTGGATGGCATAGCACTGCTTTCATTTTTATACTTTCTCAACCAAGTGCAAATTAAGATGCTGCAACAGGCCTTGAGAAAAATCTCTGCTCCAAGACGCACTCTTTCTTTTGTGTGTCTGTTGAATCACTGACTCCCCAAAACACGGTCAGTCATAATGATTCTAGGTCCTTACTGTTTATTATGTACCAGATATGCCTCTAGGTTCCTCCTTGCAGGGATTAACTCATTCAGTTCTAAGAGACCCACTGATGTTGGTACTGCTTTTTTTCAAATTTTATTTACTTTTATTATTTGTTTTTGGCCCTGCTGGGTCTTCATTGCTGCCCTCTAGTTGTAGTGTGTGGGCTTCTCATTGCACTGGCTCCTCTTATTGCAAATCATAGGCTCTAAGCACACGGGCTTATTAATTGTGGTGCATGGGCTTAGTCTAAAACTCACAGGTTTGGGATCTTCCCTGACCAAGGATTGAACCCAGGTCCACGCCTGCAATGGCAGGCAGATTCTTAACCACTGGATCACCAGGGATGTCCCTGGACTGCTCTTAAGCCCATTTCACAGATGGATGAAAGCACGCAGTGTTTGAAGAATGGTACCAAGCGATTCAGTTGAGACACTGAGCTGGAATTAGATTCTAGATAGATTGGCTGCGGAGTCTGTGCTCGCAACCTGTGTGCTGCACCTCCCTGAAAACAGAGTTAAGGCTGTTGATCAGTTCAGTATATGGAAAGATCTTTGGAAAAAGTAACTGCAAAAATGTGCACTCGTAAAAATATGAAATTGAGAAGTCTTAACTGAAATAGGAAAAGTCTTCTGAAAATGAATTATTTATTACACACAAAGCCACTGCCTTTTCTTTTCAGCCCACTGTGCTACCTTTGATGCTCGCTAATGAGCTGTCCTCTCCAGAGGTGATTTATAATGAGACAGTGGCGGCTGCACCTCGGTGCTTTTAAAGGTACATGGTGCAAAACAAATCGGGAGACTTACTGCTATTGTTATTTAGTCGTGTGGTTATTACAGCCCCAGAGACTGTACAACTGGTTGTTCTCAGTGAACAAATGCTCATGATGTAACTCATTTTGCAGATACCCCAGAAAGGCAGTCCATTGAAGAAGCATTTACTGAGTTTCCCGCTATGTGCCAGGCACTGGCCTTTGTGAGAAGGGGATAACAGAGTGTGCATCGCACTCATGGGAGGTGGCTGGTAAAAAATATACCATATGATCCAGCAGTCCTGGGCATCCATCCAGACAAAACTGTAATTTGAAAAGACACATGCACCCCAATGTTCATAGCAGCACTATTCACAATAGCCAACACGTGCTGCTGCTGCTGCTAAGTCGCTTCAGTTGTGTCCGACTCTGTGTGACCCCATAGACAGCAGCACACGAGGCTCCCCCATCCCTGGGATTCTCCAGGCAAGAACACTGGAGTGGGTTGCCATTTCCTTCTCCAATGCGTGAAAGTGAAAAGTGAAAGTAAAGTTGCTCAGTCCTGTCCGACCCTCAGCGACCCCATGGACTGCAGCCTTCCAGGCTCCTCCATCCATGGGATTTTCCAGCCAACACATGGGAGCAACCTAAATGTCCATAAAGAGATGAATGGATAAAGGAAGTGTGGTGCATATTGTATTAATAAATGGACTACTATTCAGCGATAAAAAAGAATGAAATAATGCTCTTGTAACAACATGAATTGACCTAGACATCATATTAAGTGAAATAAGTCAGGCAGAAAAGGACAAATATCATATGATATCATTTAATGTGTGGAATCTAAAAAAAAAATGATCCAGATGAACATGTTTATAAAACTGAAATCGACTCAGACATAGAATACACAATTATGGCTACCAAAGGGGAAGGGGAGGGATAAACTAGGAATTTGGGATTAACATACACACAGTGCTATATATCAAACAGATAAACAACAAGGACCTTCTGTATAGCACAAGGAACTATATTCAATATCTTGTAATTGCATATAATGGAAAAGAATATATATAAATATATACATATTTATGTATTTTCTTTATATTTATATATAAATATCTGAATTACTGAATAACTTTGCTGTATACCTGAAACTAAGACAACTTTGTAAACTAAGCATGCATGCTAAGTTGCTTCGGTCATGTCCAACTCTTTGAGATCCTTTGGACTGTAGCACGCCAGGCTCCTCTGTCCATGAGATTCTTCAGGCAAGAATACTGGAATGGGTTGCCATGCACTCCTCCAGGGGATCTTCTCAACGCAGGGGTCAAACTCATGCCTCTTATGTCTCTTGCACTGGCAGGAGGGTTCTTTACCACTCGTACCACCTGGGAAGCCCAAACCAAGCATAGTTCAATTTAAAAAATAAGTAAAAAATAATTGACCAAGGTGAATTCAGAACTGATCTATGTTTAAGAGAAAACAGAACAGAAGGTTGGGAAGGAGAAGGATTGGCTGGGCAAGCTCTTTGAGATGGGGGTCATCTCTGCAGGGGTGATATTTGAGCTGCCAAAAAGGACCCAAATGGAGAGATCTGAGAAGAGCTGGCTTTCCAGACAGAAGGAGAAGTGGATGCCAAAGCCCAAAGCAAGGCCAGCTTGATGAGCCTTAGAATAGAGAGCATCCAGTGAAGCTGGAGAACAGTGAGATGGGGTATGAGGTCAGGGCAGGCAGACACTGGAGTAGGGACCTTATCAGCCATGACGTGTGCAGTAGGATTTCTGATTTCTCTGTGTTTAAGTCTCATCTGATTCATGATCTGTTTTTAAAATATCACTCTGAACACCAAGGGGAGAACAAATTTGGAAGAGGGGCAACAATGAAAATGGAAATATCACACTGGAGGCTATTTTAATGGTCCAGGTGGAAAAGGATGAAGACTTGGGCTAGGATGATGGCGATATTGAAGACAAGTGGAAGGTCTTGGGTTGTCCTTTCTCAGTATAGCCATTAGAAACTGCTTATAGATACTGAGTGTGTTTGGATGGGGAGATGAGATAGCCTAGATAAGTCACTGTTTTCTTATAGTCCCATAGGCCTCTTGCTGCTCAGTCACTGGGTCGTGTCCAACTCTTTGTGACTCATGGACTGTAGCTCGCCAGTTTCCTCTGTTCATGAGATTTTCCAGGCAAGATTATTGGAGGGGTTGCTATTTCCTCCTCCAGGGGATCTTTCCAACCCAGGGATCAAACTTGCATCTCTTGCATTGGCAGGCAGATTCTTTACCACTGTGCCACCTGGGAAGCCCAGAGATGTTATAAAATATGAGCCATCTAATATGGTGGCCATTGCCACATGGGATTACTGAGCTCTGGAAAGGTGGCTTGTATCATGGAGGAACTGAATATTTCATATAATTGAATTAATTTAAATACTCATATGAGCTAGTGTCTATCAGGTTAGACAGTACAGTGCTAAACTTTTGGTTTGGGAAACTGAGAGGGCCATCATGCTGTTTTTTGAGATGGTGTTCTGTAAATTCTCCACATGGTCTGTGGACCCACACTCCACTCTTCTGCACCCTGAGCTATGCTCTTGGAGTATTTCTTGTATGGATCACCTCCAGTGAGCTGTCTTGTCCACTGGTTGGGTCCAGTAGATGGAAGAAGATCATTGGGTGAGAAGAAAGGCTGGCTTTTGTTTTCCCTTACTTCCTTCCCTGATGAGCCACCATTTCTCAATGACTGTGTTGTTCTATCAATAGCACCAGCTCCTGTCAGTCAAAAGTGTGGTTAAGGAACTGCATCAATACCAGCTGTGGAGTTTGTGTTGCAAATACAGGCATCAGTGTCCATCTGCACTAATAGTTGTCTTATTCACACTCCTTCAACAATTAGGTGAAATTAACCTGAATGCACCATTATGTCTTTTTGTATAGTTCCTGCCCTCAAATGCATGCATTGAAGTACATATTATTTTATTATAAACAATTCACTTTTATTTCTGCTTTTATAATTCAGTTGCAACATTATATTGTATTTTTTAAGCATGTGTGTTGGAAGATTATATTCATTATGGTTCTTATTTTGGATAATAAAGTCAGCACTACTAAATTTGTTATGTAAAAGGAGCAATAGCTCAAAAGGGCCCAAAACAATGGCATTGACAAATGTTTTCTGTGAGGGCACAGATAGTAAATATTTTCAGGTTTGCAGGCCATACAGTCTTTTTGCAACAATTCAGCTGTATTCTTGTAGCTCAGAAGCAGCCATAACATGTAAGCACATGGGCGTGGCTGAGTTCCAGTGGAACTATTTCTGGGGACTGAAATTTGAATTTTATGTAATGTACATGTGTCACCAAAAAAAGTATGCTTCTCTTGATTTTTTTCCAAATGTAAAAACTGTCTTTTTCTCCCAAATATAAAAACTATTCTTAGCTGCAGGCTGTACAAAAACTATAGCTTGCTGGCCACAGTTCACCCATTGCTGATCTAATGTAGACATAGTCTCAGTCTCTTCTGCAAGTTGAGAACATCCCCTCCCTTGGAGTCCAGTTATGCTATAAGGCTTGACCTTTTTGCCACCTGCAGTGCAGGAGACCAGGGTTTGACACCTGGGTTGGGAAGATCCCCTGGAGAAGAAAATGGCAACTCCAATATTCCTGCCTGAAAAGTCCCATGGACAGAGAAGCCTGGAGGGCTACAGTCGATGGGGTCACAAGTCAGACAGGACTTAGTGACTAAACCACTTTGCATGAAAACTTCCCTAAAATAAAAACAAATTTAAATAGTAACATTAGCATGAGCAAAGTGTATTTTCTGCAGTAAACATGGATACATTCCCCACCATATGCCACTCCATAAACAGTTTCCAAAAGGTTCAGGTTAACCAGAGCAGGAAGTCTGAGCCATGATTACACTCTCAACATCTCAATTTTGACTACTTGGCCTTGTACTTGTTAATTCCCCTCCTGAGCGAAACAAACCTTCCTGACACTTAGAATCAAATGAATGCCTTCCATCTTTGCAGAGTCCTGGGAGACCCCCCCCCCCCACCACCACCACCACACACACACACTCATGACGTTTATTCTTCTTAAATCTGCCTCAGTATTCCTCACATTCTTTGGTTAACTTCATTGTCTTCCTCTTTGGTGATTTCCACTGGATGATATAAAAATTTGTTGGCTGTACCTCTTCCATTAACCTTCCAATTAACCTCATTATCCAAGAGTTGAAGGTGGTACAGGAAAAAGAGAGCTGGTAACTGATCTAAGGGCATGCTTGCTACTACATCTCAGCGTCAACATTTTCTTGCCTCTTGAATTATTTGTTAAGGGCTGGCTCACTCCAGGACCTCCACGATCTTGGCAGCAATTAAAAGAAGGTGAAAACACCTCTCAGAAAACAGGATTGCATAGATGATCCATGGGCTTTTCAGACACTTATGCCACTGTTGTCTATCTGTGAATCTTGATATTTTTCTTACAAAAGAGATGACCTAAACCCAACTCGGACTTTTGGAAGATATTAGGATCCATCTATTTTTGAGATACTAGCTACCTGCTTATATGTTAGGGTCAGAATTTGTCATTATGTACCACGTGGTCCAGATTGTGGTCCATAAAATCCAACTTCATCAGGAAAGCTTCCTCCATCACTGTATCTTAAGAGTCCTTTGGACAGAAAGGATATCAAACCAGTCAGTCCCAAAGGAAATCAACCCTGACTATTCATTGGAAGGACTGATGCTGAAGCTGAAGTCCCAATACTTTGGCCACCTGATGCAAAGAGCCAACTCATTGGAAAAGACCTGGATGCTGGGAAGGACTGAAGGCAAAAGGAGAAAGGGAGGCAGAGGATGAGGTGATTAGATAGTGTCAGTAACTCAATGGAGGTGAATTTGAGCAAACTCTGGGAGATGCTGAAGGACAGAGGAGCCTGGTGTGCTACAGTCCATGGGTCACAAAGAGTCAAGCAAGACTTAGCAACTAAACAACAGCAACCACCACCACCCTATTTAAAGAGCATACTCTCTCACTCTGACCTCCTTATCTTTATTTTCTTTATTTCCATGGTATTTCTTGACACCTAATGTATCATAAATTGATTTTGTTCAACCTACAAACACCAAGGAAACAGAAGCATGGACTGTGGGGCTCATGCTGGATCTGTAGCACTTGGACCAGTGTCTGGCCCACAGTAGAATCTCTATAAACATGCTTATGATGTACAATGAATCAGATGGAGCTGAATTAGTATCCCAGGCATGAGAGTTTATAACTGTGCAGACCCTTTGACAATTAAATTACCTCTCTGCACCTCACTTTTCTTATCTATAAAGTGGGGATAATGATGGTTTCATCAATCAAGGTACCTTATAGGGTGATGTAAAATTTAATGAGTCAAAATAAAATATTTGGCACAGGATCTGGCACTTAGTGACTATGCAATAAATAATCTCGCTACTATTAAGATTCATAATCATAAGAAGGTATGTTTGTGGATATTAGCACAAAATACTGAAGTATTTATTATTTTCTCAATATTATTCTTCTACAAGTTTTCCAAGAAATTATGGGAAAATAAGCTTTGAATGTCCTATAGAGATGAAATGACTCAATTTTAAATGGAATGACTTTAACATTTTAAGCCATAAGTAAATATATATGTATAATTGAATCACTTGCAATACACCTGAAAATAATACAACATTGTAAATCAACTATCAGATCAGATCAGATCAGTCGCTCAGTCGTGTCTGACTCTTTGCGACCCCATGAACTGCAGCACGCCAGGCCTCCCTGTCCATCACCAACTCCCGGAGGTCACTCAGACTCACATCCATCGAGTCAGTGATGCCATCCAGCCATCTCATCCTCTGTCGTCCCCTTCTCCTCCTGCCCCCAATCCCTCCTAGCATCAGAGTCTTCTCCAATGAGTCAACTCTTTGCATGAGGTGGCCAAAATACTGGAGTTTCAGCTTTAGCATCATTCCTTCCAAAGAAATCCCAGGGCTGATCTCCTTCAGAATGGACCAGTTGGATCTCCTTGCAGTCCAAGGGACTCTCAAGAGTCTTCTCCAACACCACAGTTCAAAAGCATCAATTCTTCGGTGCTCAGCCTTCTTCACAGTCCAGCTCTCACATCCATACATGACCACAGGAAAGACCATAGCCTTGACTAGGCGAACCTTTGTTGGCAAAGTGATGTCTCTGCTTTTGAATATGCTATCTAGGTTGGTCATAACTTATATGACAATGATGAATCTGTTAGGACATATTCAAATTCAATCCAAATTGGTTTATGCAGAAATCATAATTGATTGACTCACTGTGTAAAATTAGATTCATTTGGCTGCATTCAAGAGACCCCAAAACACAATGACTACAACAGCAATGGAAGTTTATCTCTTTTGCTTCGGAAAGAAGTCCAGAGGTAGGAATTTTGAGACACATATGGTGACTTCCTGGTTATCAGGGCTTCAGGAGCCACCTGAATCTGTCTCTCCACCATGTGACTCCATTCTCAAATCACCTCATGATCCAAAACAGCTAATGAAGCTCCAGCCATCAAGTCTGAGTTACAGACTTAAAGAGGAAGAAGGAAAGGAACCAAAAATTCACCGAATATCAGAATCTGCATCCTGTAAGGAGCCTCCCCCTACACTTCTGCTTATATCTCCTCAGTCAGAACACAATCATATGGTCATATTTGGGAATACCGGGAAATGAAGTCTTTGGGCTGAGTCCAGGGTCTCTGAAAGAGGGCTGCATTATAGTACAATTCTGGGGGTGTGCAATATATGGCAAGTCTGTACCTAAATAAAACTGAGGCTCCAGTACTGAGGAAATGGGTAGACCAGATGTCCCTAGCAATGAGCCAAGTCTTCTGGAAAGATATAATTTTAAACATATAACCTCAAACTCAAAGAAAACTGACTTCTGACCAATTTTACTCCAAAAATTATGTGATATCACCCAGGATCTGAGTCTGCTTCCCTGAAATTCTCTCATACTGGTTCTCACCCAGGAACCAGCTTCACCCTCAGGCTGATCTTCTCTTGGTAGAGCAATGTTGAGGACTATGCAGGTCTCAAATCCTCATTTTCCCAAGTCCATTTCCCAAGGATGAGAAATGGTTATTCGAAGAAGTGTCTCTGACTATTAAAGCAAGAAGAAAGACACAGATGCTGTCAGAGGCACGCATGGATTCCACTGTGCCTCTTTATGTTGCTCAGGCAAAGTGAACTCACATAGATTTTGGAAACTTACTCTTCAAAGAAGCATGCAAATCCATTAGGCAAGATTGAGTATTCAGATCTCTGACTGCATAGCTTCTATGAAACCTGGTAATGCCACCATCCAAAAATATTGTCAAGATGTGAATGACATTTGACATGAATGACAAATGGCATCTGTTGTCTTTTAAAATTTTTCTTTATTGTGGTAAAAGTCACATAATATAAAACATACTAATTTAACCATATTTAACTGTACAGTTCAGTGGCACTAAGGATATTCACATTGCTGTACCACTCTCACCATCATCCATGTCCTGACTTTTTCACCTGTCCCCACTAAACTCTAACTCCCCATCGACCCCACCCCCTGGCCCCTGGCATTTACCAGTGTATTATATGACTCTATGGATTTGACTATTCTCAATACATTATGTAAGGGGAATCAAACAGTATTCATTTGCATGTACCGTATGCTGCTGCTGCTAAGTCACTACAGTCATGCCCAACTCTGTGCAACCCCATAGATGGCATCCCACCAGGGTCCCTATCCCTGGGATTCTCCATGCAAGAACACTGGAGTGGGTTGCCATTTCCTTCTCCAATGCCTGAAAGTGAAAGTGAAGTCACTCAGTCGTGTCCGACTCTTAGCGACCCCATGGATTGCAGCCTACCAGGCTCCTCTGTCCATGGGATTTTCCAAGCAAGAGTACTGAAGTAGGTTGCCATTGCCTTCTGTAGCATGTACTGTATATTGAAATGCATTTTAAGGTTAACTTAGTATGCATCTGGTGTCTTTTTAATAAGAGCTCAAGACTTGAAAATACAAATTTCCTGTAATAGAATATCATGTGAAGAATAGCCCCAAATAAGAGAGTCTCTAGGATACATGAAAGATGATGCTTTAAAAGTGCTGCACTCAATATGCCAGCAAATTTGGAAAACTCAGCAGTGGCCACAGGACTGGAAAAGGTCAGTTTTCATTACAATCCCAAAGAAAGGCAATGCCAAAGAATGCTCAAACTACTGCACAATTGCACTCATCTCACACGCTAGTAAAGTAATGCTCAAAATTCTCCAAGTCAGGCTTCAGCAATATGTGAACCGTGAACTTCCTGATGTTCAAGCTGATTTTAGAAAAGGCAGAGGAACCAGAGATCAAATTGCCAACATCTGCTGGATCATGGAAAAAGCAAGAGAGTTCCAGAAAAACATCTATTTCTGCTTTCTTGACTATGCCAAAGCCTTTGACTGTGTGGATCACAATAAACTGGGAAAATTCTGAAAGAGATGAGAATACCTCTTGAGAAACCTATATGCAGGTCAGGAAGCAACAGTTAGAACTGGACATGGAACAACAGACTGGTTCCAAATAGGAAAAAGAGTACATCAAGGCTGTTTATTGTCACCCTGCTTATTTAACTTATATGCAGGGTACATCATGAGAAACGCTAGACTGGAAGAAGCACAAGCTGGAATCAAGATTGCCATGAGAAATATCAATAACCTCAGATATGCAGATAACACCACGCTTATGGCAGAAAGTGAAGAGGAACTAAAAAGCCTCTTGATGAAACTGAAAGTGGAGAGTGAAAAAGTTGGCTTAAAGCTCAACATTCAGAAAACGAAGATCATGGCATCTGGTCCCATCACTTCATGGGAAATAGATGGGGAAACAGTGGAAACAGTGTCAGACTTTCTTTTTCTGGGCTCCAAAATCACTGCAGATGGTGACTGCGGCCATGAAATTAAAAGACGCTTACTCCTTGGAAGGAAAGTTATGACCAACCTAGATAGCATATTCAAAAGCAGAGACATTACTTTGCCAACAAAGGTCTGTCTAGTCAAGGCTATGGTTTTTTCCTGTGGTCATGTATGGATGTGAGAGTTGGACTATGAAGAAAGCTGAGTGCCAAAGAACTGATGCTTTTGAACTGTGGTGTTGGAGAAGACTCTTGAGAGTCTCTTGGACTGCAAGGAGATCCAACCAGTCCATTCTGAAGGAGATCAGCCCTGGGTGTTCTTTGGAAGGAATGATGCTAAAGCTAACTCCAATACTTTGGCCACCTCATGTGAAGAGTTGACTCACCGGAAAAGTCTCTGATGCTGGGAGGAATTGGGGGCAGGAGGAAAGGGGGACAACAGAGTATGAGATGGCTGGATGGCATCACTGACTCGATGGACATGTGTTTGAGTGAACTTCGGGAGATGGTGATGGACAGGGAGGCCTGGTGTGCTGCGATTCATGGGGTCGCAGAGAGTCGGACACAACTGAGTGACTGAACTTAGGATACCTTAGTTTCTTTCTTTAAGATAATGTTTATCTTAAATAAGAAGTCATTCTGCATTCACAGTGTTGGCTGTAAAGCATAAGAGAAGGCAGAGAACTCTCATACAAAACATAAAGAGTCTAAATATAAACATGCTGGTAATTGCGTGTCAGTCATGAGAAAAGAATATTATTAAATTTTTGAAAAATTTTTCTAAAGAGCACATTAAAATATATATTTTCAAAAAGTAGTGGTTTTCTCATGTGGGGCTTAACTATTTTCCCATTGTTCTTTAACTCAGAAGTGATCAACAAAAAGTGTTATTTTCTTGACAGATGCTAAGAAAACTGGAAATTTCAATAGATGCTGAAAATTTGAGTTGGTGTAGAATTAAAGAAAATTCTTTTTAAGTAACATTTCCACAAGCTCTTTGCTCTATTAATCTTTGTGTGACGGGTGGTAAATGCAGAGTTAGAGCTTTGCAACATGGGGAAATTAGGGGGAAAAAATCTGTCTTTTCAGTTGGTATAAACCAGTCTTTTCAGTTGTGTGGTTAAAATATTCCTTAAATTTAGCTTAAGCAAAAGGGATTGATTTATCCTTAACTGCAATTTCTCTTTTGCTTCAAAGAGATTATGAATACAAATGCAGTAGACATGCTTTCTCGATTCTTATTTTGGTGAAAGAGACTATTTTTTCCCTTTTTATCTCCTCCTGTTCTCTCTCCCCTATTCCTTTCTCTCCTCCTGTATTTGTCAAGGTTTTCCAGACAAAACCTGATAAATAGGTAAGTAGGTAGATAGATAGATAATAGATGGATGATAGATGATAGATAAATGTGCTCAGCTGCTCAGTCGTGTTCAATTCTTTACGTCCCTGTAGACTGTAGCTCATCAGGCTCTTCTGTCCACACAATTTTCCAGGCAAGAATACTGGAGTCAGTTGCCATTTCCTTCTCTAGGGGATTTTTCTGACCTAGGGATCGAACCCATGTCTCTTGCATCTAATGCATTGGCAGGTGGATTCTTTACCACTGAGTGACCCAGGACACCTAGATAGATAACATGATAGATAATAGGGGGATAATAGGTAAATAGATAAGTAGATAATAGACAGATGATAGGGAAATAGATACGTAGATATATACCTAAATCCATATGTATATATATGTAATATAATTATATTATTATTCTCCTTTTCTTTGTATCACTATTACATTATACACTAAGAAAAGGAGGAAATTTACCACCTTGTCCCTTGCCTCACTGCTGGAGTTGGGACATCTCATCTCATTCTGCTTTTGGACTGGGATTAGTACCACCAGCTCCCCTGCTTCTCAGACCTATGGACTCTGCCTGGACTTAGACCACCAGCTGTCACAGGTCTCCAGCTTAAACAGATTGTGGGCCACATAAGGATCTTATTACTGCATTTACGAGGTATTAGTGTGTCATCAGTTCAGATGATTTCAGAATGCAAGAATCAGGGGACCTACAAGCAAGTGTCTCATGCCATCTCCCAGGGAGTCTGGGGCAGCAGTCTCTGGAGTGGTGGCCAGTCCAGGGTGCCCACCCTGTTTCACTGTACTCCTTTCAGTCCTGTTCTGCTGTTGCTTGTCCTCCATGCGGCCTTCATGGGTATCATCAAACCCCTGGGCAAAGGGATTCTTTGCTCACATTCAGCCAGAGAAGGAAGTGCAGCTCTCCTGCAGCTATCCAATGGAAGTTCTTCCTCTGGGTCAGCTCATGCCAGATTCAATCTTGATCACTTGCCCCCGAAACAATCACCAGATACTATGAAAAGTTTGAGGCTGACTGTCTAAACTCATTCCAGCCAAGGGGATAGTACCGCGATGCTTGGCTATGATGGAAGATGATGTCAGTATTCTCTGAATCCACTAGGTGGAAGTAAGGATGGGTATTCACCTAAAACCAGGTTTCTGATAAGAAGGAGGGAAGAAAGAATGGGAACATGTGACATGGAGGTGTCCTGGAAAATCTCCTGCAGAAAAACACAGGATGAATATTATCACATAGAGTTCTGGGTGAAAGGAGATAAATTACCTTTCCATATGATGTACAAAACACATCTTTGAGGCAACAACAGTGAAAACTTCAATAGAGAAGGTGCTTGAAAAATCAAAATGATAGACTTGTGAAGGAAGAACCCACACACCATCCTTCATGAGTGAAACACACCTGCATACAATATGAAACAAATTAGTCCCCACCTTTGGGATACCACCAATGGTACTGTGGTCCTTAATGAAGCAACCATAAGGGACTTGCTATAGTTCATCACAATAGCTGATATAAAATTCTTGGTTAGTAATATTAAAAGTTGAGGACTGAATTACTCAGCCATAGTAAATGAATGAAATAATGCCATTTGCAGCAACACAGATGGGCCTAGAGATGATCGTACTAAGTGAAGTAAGTCAGGAAGAGAAAGACAGATATATGATATTGTTTGTATGTGGGATATGAAGAATAAAAATGAATGTATTTACAAAACAGAACTGGTAGGTCAGCTGATAAAGAATCTGTCTGCAATGCAGGAGACCCCAGTTTGATTTCTGGGTGGGGAAGATCCGCTGGAGAAGGGGTAGGATACCCACTCCATTATTCTTGGGCTTCCCTGCTGGTTCAGCTGATAAATAATCCACCTGCAATACGGGAGACCCCAGTTCAATCCTTGGGTTGGGAAGATCCCCTGGAGAAGTGAACAGCTACCCACTCCAGTATTCTGGCCTGAAGAATTCCATGGACTGTATAGTCCTTGGGGTCGCAAAGAGTCAGACACAACTGAGTGAATTTTACTTTCACAAAACAGAACTAGACTCACAGACATAGAAAACAAACTTATGGTTACCAAAGGGGAAAGTGGGGAAGGACATAAATTAAAAGTTCAGGATTGCCAGATACATAAGAACTATTATATATAAAATAGATAAATGAAAAGGATTTACTATATATCACAGAGAAAAGAATTCTGGAAAAGAATATGTGCATATATATGAATCCCTTTGGAGAAGGCTATGGCACCCCACTCCAGGACTCTTGCCTGGAAAATCCCATGGATGGAGGAGCCTGGTAGGCTGCATGGGGTCTCTAGGAGTCGGACATGACTGAGCGACTTCACTTTCACTTTTCACTTTCATGCATTGGAGAAGGAAATGGCAACCCACTCAGTGTTCTTGCCTGGAGGATCCCAGGGACAGGGGAGCCTGGTGGGCTGCCGTCTCTGGGGTCTCACAGAGTCAGACACGACTGAAGCGACCTAGCAGCATGAATCCCTTTGTTATACACCAGAAACTAACACAACTTTGTAAATAAACTATATTTTGGTTAAAAAAATAAAATAGTTGAAAATTGAGCTTCAGCCAATGTTTAAAGCTTTGCAGTGTATTTATCTATGACCTGTGAACTTGCCATCAAAAGGGATTTTAGCAAAACGTAGCAGAGTATGTTGACCATCTTAAGCTCCAGTCCAAACTGCCTCTAAGCATACTTTCCTAATAAATCAGCACTCTTCTTCAGAATCAGTTTAATTCTCTATGGCTCACCGGCAGTGAGTCTTTGGTTGATTAATTCATCTAATGCTAGATCGTGTTTGTCTGTTTATTTCTCTGTTTGGAACATGTTCGCAAAGCTTGGTGTTCATCTCCAGGGCCATAGCAAGTGGGTGTGTATTCATTTTTCTACTAATAGAATGATCATATGTATCAGAGACAATCATGACTAGATCAGAAAAGATGGAAGAAGTTAGCCTTTAAGCTTTTTTAATTGTAAAAACATGAGAAATATTAACAGTAATAGGAAGAAGGGACTTTTACACGCCTTGTCTAAAAAGGGAGCTACACCGTAAAACATCACAATGATTGCCCTGCAGCAAAATTCTTCAAAATTACTATCTGAGGGATGTGGTACTTATAGTTGAAAGTGACTTTTTTTTAACAGAACTTATTTTTCCTAGACCTGTCAGCAGCAAACTCTGGGACAGGAAGTATTTAAACTGCTCTGCGTATTCCAGGCAGATCTGCTTGCCTGACAATGTGAAATGGAAACGGAGGCCATCAGTCCTTATGAATTTGTAGTTATATGCAAGTATAATAAGCTAACATATGGAAAGGCAATGGAATAATTAAGAAAAGGATTTTGCTAGGCATGTTACCAGAGATCTGCAAGTTCTATCCATAAATCTTGTCTTTCTCCGTTTTGAAAATGTGTGTGTGACTAGCCAGTTAATTCTTTTAACGACTAGCAGAGCATTAGGTATTACCTACCTCTTATGGTGTATACTAGATTCATCTTTTTAAAAAACGGAAAAAGGTTGAACTCATTTCATACAAGACAGGAGGCAAATTTAGCCTTCCAGTCTATGAATCCAGGTAGAGTGATGGAACCTAGTTCCCATGTCTTTCTAGAAAAATCTGTCCTTGATTTTAAATTCCCTTTGTGCTAATGAAGTGGTGGAATCATAATAAGCATGCAATTCAATTACTAAGAAAAGGGCTCAATCATGCAAGAAGAAGCAGACTCTGATTTACTGAGTATCTATATTGTGTTCTGTTACCTGACTCACCATGTAGGCCCTTTACAAAACTTTTTTTTTTCCACTGGAATATAATTGTTTTACAATGTTGTGTTAGTTTCTGCTGTACAACAGAGTAGATCAGCCATACGTATATCCCCTCCCTCTTGGACCTCCCTCTCACCCGCACCCCACCTCTCTAGGTCCTCAGGAGGGTAATGAGCCAAGCTCCCCATGTTATACGGCAGCTTCCTGCTAGCTTTCTATTTTGCACATGGTAGTGAATATACGTCAGTCCTAATCTCCCAATTTGTTCCACCGTCTCCTCTCCCCAACCCCATGTCCACATGTCCACTCTCTGCATCTGCATCTCTGTTCCTGCCTTGGAACTAAGTTCATCTGCACCATTTTTCTAGATCCTCTTTATGCTCCACAATACCATGAGAAGCATCATGGCCATTTTTCAAATGGGAAAACTGAGGGTCACGGAAGGAAAATAAGTTACTAAAAGTCACACAGAGTCCAGCACTTGTTAACCAGCAGGGTTTAAATGTGGAATTATGCCACTAAGAATATGCAGAAACATCCCTTGTCCTCTGAACAGGGACACGGGACATGAGATGCACCTATGTGCCATAAGACAAGCAAATGTAAAACATCGATCCCATACCTGGATGGGTGGTAAAGGTGTACTTCATGCAATGGTCCCAGATATGTTTCTCTTCAAAATAGAAGACAAGAAAGCAAAGCTATGGTATGGCTAAATGGTAGACAGATGATGTTGGGAGCTTTCTGAATGACAGGAGAAAATAAATGAGACTCCCATGAAAGAAAACCCATGTCACTGTAACCTCTTCTCACAGTAACTTTGGCAAGTTTCTGTCTTTGTGTCTCCCTTATCTATGAAATAATGCCACACTGAGCCCATCCACTGAATAGAATTCTTGACATTTTGTTAGATCCGTGGTAGTATGTTTCACAACAACCTGTGAGTTTTTCATATTAAGATAGAATTTCCCTTATGGCACTCCTCACCAGGGATTTGTATAGACTTTTATTGATCCTCTCTGGGTATAGAGAATAATGTGCTATGTCTTAGGAAAACCCATGCTACAGACATAATTAGTGAAGGGAAAGACATGGGTAAAATATGCATATGAATATGGATGATAGAGATAATTTAGCTATACTGCTAAGTCACTTCAGTGGTGTCTGACTCTGTGCGACCCCATAGACGGCAGCCACCAGGCTCCCCATCCCTGGGATTCTCCAGGCAAGAACACTGGAATGGGTTGCCATTTCCTTCTCCAATGCATGAAAGTGAAGTCGCTCAGTTGTGTCCGACTCTTAGCGACCTCATGGACTGTAGCCTATCAGGCTCCTCCATCCATGGGATTTTCCAGGCAAGAGTACTGGAGTGGGATGCCATCGCCTTCTCCGAATTAGCTATAGATCAGATCAGGTCAGATCAGTCGCTCAGTCGTGTCCGACTCTGAGACCCCATGAATCGCAGCACGCCAGGCCTCCCTGTCCATCACCAACTCCCGGAGGTCACTCAGACTCACATCCATCGAGTCAGTGATGCCATCCAGCCATCTCATCCTCTGTCGTCCCCTTCTCCTCCTGCCCCCAATCCCTCCGAGCATCAGAGTCTTCTCCAATGAGTCAACTCTTCGCATGAGGTGGCCAAAATACTGGAGTTTCAGCTTTAGCATCATTCCTTCCAAAGAAATCCCAGGGCTGATCTCCTTCAGAATGGACCAGTTGGATCTCCTTGCAGTCCAAGGGACTCTCAAGAGTCTTCTCCAACACCACAGTTCAAAAGCATCAATTCTTCGGTGCTCAGCCTTCTTCACAGTCCAGCTCTCACATCCATACATGACCACAGGAAAGTGATACACAAATGAAGACACACAGAGAGAGGTTTGCAATGCTCAACCCCGAGTAGATGGCTTCTTTGCCATTTTGCTACCCACTCAAGTCATCTTCGACTCTCCTCTGTCCCATATCCCATATCCATGTTCAACCCAATATCAAGAACTTTTTATTTTACCTCCTAATTCTCAAAACCATCCATTTCTTCCCATATGTACCACCACTTTTGTATCAAATTACCCTCATTTCTAGTCATTACCTGCGTTTCATCACTCTTCTTTTCATATAAATATTTTACTGAAGTGTCATTGACTTACAGTGTTTCTGGCACACAGCACGGTGATTCATTTATACAAATATACATATATTATTTTTGAAATTATTTTCCATAATAGGTTATTACAAGATATTGACTATAGTTCCCTATGCTATACAGTAAATCATCACTTTTTATTGATATATTTTATTTATTTTTTTTTTTTTGGCTGTGCTGCATGTTTATTGCAGTTCATGGACTCTTCATTGCGATGTGCAGACTTCTCTAATTGTGGTATCCCAAGGCATGTGGGATCTTAGTTCCCTGACCAGAGATCTAACCTGCATCCCCTTCACTGGAAGGCGATTTTTTTTAACCACTGGACCACCAGGGAAGTCTCATATTTCATCACTTTTAATCCCTCTCCACTTCACTCTCCACACTGCAGATAGTAATCTTTTAGAATCTCAACTTTGATGATGTCACTACTTCCTGCTTGAAACATTTGAATGGCTTCTTATTGCTCTGGGAAGAGACATCAGAATGCTTAACATGGCACGTGAAGCCTACTGTCTGTGACCCACATCTTACCTACCTTTCCAGTCTCTTCTGACATTGTTTTCTTCTGCAAGAGAATTGGCAATTGTAGTTTTCTCTGCCTAAGAAGGAGTTGGTGAATCCATAGCACAGTCCCCAATCTTTCTTGGGTTTAAATATCTCTCAGTTCTTTCAACAGTTATTACTCTCTAACTATGTCAGGCATTCTTCTCTAAATACCCTTGGGTTATTAATGTCCTTGGAGATGACTGCTCCACTTCTTTTCAGCATTCAATTATGCTTGAGTCTCAGTTTTGATCCCGAACTAATTTGTAGTCCTGGAACTGAAAATAGCATTCAGGGCGTGAGCTGGCAAGAGAGTGGAGCTTGGCTCTAATATCTCATTTGGGGTCACCATATCCCGATGAATCATGGCCAATTTGCTATGACCTTTGTTAGGAAGCTTCATGGCATTGCCGACTCCCAGTTACACAGATCTCTGTCCTTTTCATACATGGGTCCTCAGTGCATTTTATCTATGATTGTTCTGAATCAGTGAGGGTTTGGATCCAGGAAGCTAAAAGTGGCATTTCTCTCACAAATCTAACCTCATCAGATACAGTTCATCATCATTTCAGCTCCTTGAAATATTTTACGGTTCTGAATCTGTGTTGGAGCATTTTGATGATACGTTTCAGCTTGATGTCATGTATGACTGTAATTAGCTTCCTGTCAGTATCCTCATTCAGTTCATTAATTGGAATTCTGATCAGAAAAGGGATGAGGACAGCACCCTCTGTGGAATTCCACAGCTTCTGCGATAGCACACATGCCAGCTTTTCCTCCTGACTTGTGGGCTACTTTCCTGACCGCCCCCTCTTCACCATTCCTTCTCATCTACCCACCTGCTCTGCTCCAGGCAAGTCTTCAGCGTTCCTTCCTGGCTACTTTGACTCCTTTGATGACTGCATCCTTTCTTGTGATGTTAAACATCATCTGCTGCTGCTGCTTCTGCATCGCTTCAGTCGTGTCTGACTGTGTGCAACCCCATAGACAGCAGCCCACCAGGCTCCCCCCGTCTCTGGGATTCTCCAGGCAAGAACACTGGAGTGGGTTGCCATTTCCTTCTGTAAAATGCATGAAAGTGAAAGTGAAGTCACTCAGTCATGTCCAACTCTTAGTGATTCCATGGACTGCAGCCTCCCAGGCTCCTCTGCCCATGGGATTTTCCAGGCAAGAGTACTGGAGTGGGTTGCCATTGCCTTCTCCAAAACATCATCTAGTCACTGATAATTCCACAATATGTGTCGAAAGCCTAAAATTCTTCCCTGAGTTCTGATTTCCACAACCACTCCTGACTTTTTGGTAGGTGTTTCCCACCATCATGCCCTAAACCAAACCCTTGATCTTCACTGCAAATGTATTCCTTCTGTAAACATGCCCATTTCAGTCAGTTCCCTTGTGCCAGTTGCCCAGACCCAAACAATGGATTCTTTTGCTCTGAGACCTCACATCCAACTTCTTGGTTGATCCTGATAGTCCTACCTTCACAATAAATCCAGAACCTGATTTCATATCAGGCTAACACACTGGTACAAGACATCAGCTGATACGCTGTCTATTTCACTTGATCATCAATTTATAATCCAGTTCCTCAAACTATAAGTCTAAGGGGCAGGAATTTTTGTGTCTTTTTTATATGTTTATTTTTAGTATCTAAAACAATCTGTAATGCATTGTAAGTGTTCAAAAATGTTTAAGATGAATAAATTGATGGATAAATAAATGACAGATGCCCACTCATTCAGATTCATATGACTTCTCATTGTCCAAAATGACACAGTGAGTTATTCTATCAGTCAGACCAATATCCTACGTAAAACATGCCTGCTGCTGCTGCTAAGTCGCTTCAGTCATGTCCGACTCTGTGCGACCCCAGAGACAGCAGCCCACCAGGCTCCCCCGTCCCTGCAATTCTCCAGGCAAGAACACTGGAGTGGGTTGCCATTTCCTTCTCCAGTGCATGAAAGTGAAAAGTGAAAGTGAAGTCGCTCAGTCATGTCTGACTCTTTGCGACCCCATGGACTGTATTCTACCAGGCTCCGCCATCCATGGGACTCTCCAGGCAAGAGTACTGGAGTAGGTTGCCATTTCCTTCTCCCAAAATATGCCTATCATATTCTAAAAATTAGTTAAAATTTCCCTAAACCTTTTCTTCTCCTGGGTTCAGCATCCCAATAAATTATACTTCAGTCTACCTTATTCTCAACACAATAGCCTAAGAGTTCTTTGTGGTACTGATTTTTCTTATCTGACAAGCCAAGCAATAACCACGTTCAGTTCAGTTGAGTTCAGTCACTCAGTCGTGTCCGACTCTTTGAGACCCCATGAACTGCAGCACACCAGGCCTCCTTGTCCATCAACAACTCCCGGAGCTCGCCCAGACACATGTCCAGCGAGTTAGTGATGCCATCCAGCCATCTCATCCTCTGTCATCCCCTACTCCTCCTGCCCCCAATCACTCCCAGCATCAGAGTCTTTTCCAATGAGTCAACTCTTCGCATGAGGTGGCCAAAGTACTGGAGTTTCAGCCTCAGCATCATTCCTTCCAAAGAAATCCCAGGGCTGATCTCCTTCAGAATGGACTGGTGGGATCTCCTTGCAGTCCAAGGGACTCTCAAGAGTCTTCTCCAACACCACGTTAGTTTTTAGGATTTTTTTCTCTTAAGATTTTTTTTAACGTGGACCATATTTAAAAACTTTATTGAATTTGTTACAATATTGATTCCGTTTAATGTTTTGGTTTTTTGACATCAAGACATGTGGGATCTTTGCTCCCCAACTGGCGATCAAAACAGAGACGTCCCAGTTTTTTGTTTTGTCTCCAAAGTATATTCTTGAGTTTGATCTCTTCTGCTATTCCCTAAGTTCAAGACATTTCAATGTCTTGCCCTAATTACATGGTCTCCTTTCCTCCACTTCTTTCTACCCCTAGTCCCACTTGATTCATTTTCCCCATATCAGCTGTAAGATCTGTATAAAATACAAGACATCTACCTATCTTTTCTGCTTGATATCATTGCATGCACTTCCATCCACACTTAAAATTCAGAGTTTTTCAGTTCACTTCAGTTCAGTCGCTCAGTTGTGTCTGACTCTTTGCGACCCCATGAATCGCAGCACACCAGGCCTCCCTGTCCATCACCAACTCCTGGAGCCCACCCAAACCCATGTCCATTGAGTTGGTGATGCCATCTAGCCATCTCATCCTCTGTCGTCCCCTTCTCCTCCTGCGCCCAATCCCTTCCAGCATGAGCCTTTTCCAATGAGTCAACTCTTCACATGAGGTGGCAAAAGTATTGGAGTTTCAGCTTTAGCATCATTCCTGCCAATGAACACCGAAGACTGATCTCCTTTAGAATGGACTGGTTGGATCTCCTTGCAGTCCAAGGGACTCTCAAGAGTCTTCTCCAACACCAAAGTTCAAAAGCATCAATTCTTCGGCACTCAGCTTGCTTCACAGTTCAACTCTCACATCCATACATGACCACAGGAAAAACCATAGCCTTGACTAGACGGACCTTTGTTGGCAAAGTAATGTCTCTGCTTTTAAATATGCTGTCTAGGTTGGTCATAACTTTCCTTCCAAGAAGTAAGTGCCTTTTAATTTCATGGCTGCAGTCACCATCTGCAGTGATTTTGGAGCCCCCAAAACAAAGTCTGACACTGTTTCCTCTGTTTCCCCATCTATTTCCCATGAAGTGATGGGACCAGATTCCATGATCTTCATTTTCTGAATGTTGAGCTTGAAACCAACTTTTTCACTCTCCACTTTCAGTTTCATCAAGAGACTTTTTAGTTCTTCTTCACTTTCTGCCATAAGGGTCGTGTCATCTGCATATCTGAGGTTATTGATATTTCTCCCAGCAATCTTGATTCCAGCTTGTGCTTCTTCCAGTCCAGCGTTTCTCATGATGTACCCTGCATATAAGTTAAATAAGCATGGTGACAATATACAGCCTTGACGAACTCCTTTTCCTATTTGGAACCAGTCTGTTGTTCCATGTTCAGTTCTAACTGTTGCTTCCTGACCTGCATATAGGTTTCTCAAGAGGCAGATCAGGTGGTCTGGTATTCCCATCTCTTTCAGAATTTTCCACAGTTTATTGTGATCCACACAGTCAAAGGCTTTGGCATAGTCAATAAAGCAGAAATAGATGTTTTTCTGAAACTCTCTTGCTTTTTCCATGATCCAGCAGATGTTGGCAATTTGATCTCTGGTTCCTCTGCCTTTTCTAAAACCAGCTTGAACATCAGGAAGTTCACGGTTCACATATTGCTGAAGCCTGGCTTGGATAATTTTGAGCATTACTTTACTAGCGTGTGAGATGAGTGCAATTGTGCAGTAGTCTGAGCATTCTTTGGCATTGCCTTTCTTTGGGATTGTAATGAAAACTGACCTTTTCCAGTCCTGTGGCCACTGTTCAGTTTTCCAAATTTGCTGGCATATTGAGGGCAGCACTTTCACAACATCAACTATCAGGATTTGAAATAGCTCAACTGGAATTCCATCTTCTCCACTAGCTTTGTTTGTAGTGATGCTTTCTAAGGCCCACTTGACTTCACATTCCAGGATGTGTGGCTCTAGGTGAGTGATCACACTATCGTGATTATCTGGATCATGAAGTTCTTAGTAAGACTCAAAGACTCCTTCATTGTCTGATCCTTTCCTGCCTCTTTGACCTCATTTCCTAATACCAACTGGCTTGCTGGTAAGCTTCACAGTCCCATTTTCTGGTCTTCCTGAAACTTACTCTTACCTAAGTGGGTTTCCACCAGCTGTTCTGTCTGGAAGTCTCTATCACAATCATGTGTCAGAGGTGACTCATCACTCAACCTGTCCTCTCTTTATAAGCTTTCTTCAATCAGTGAAGAAATCAGTGTTGAGTCCACCACCATCAAGACATTCCATCCCATGGTTTATCTGCTTTGTTTTATCTTTAGTTGTCTGAAATTATTCTCCCTATTTTTATATCAACTTATGAGTTTTTTTCTCCCCTCCTAGGTTTTAAGGGCTTCCCAGGTGATGTTACTGGTGAACTCATCTGCTAATGCAGGAGACACAAGACATGTGGGTTAGATCCCTGGGTTGGGAAGATCCCCTGGAGAAGGGCATGGCAACCCACTCCAGTATTCTTGCCCAGAGGATCCCATGGACAGAGGAACCTGTCAGGCTACAGTCCATAGGATTGCAAAGAGTCAGGCATGACTGAAGCGATTTAGCACTCACACATATACACATGCACACACACAGAGGTTTTAAACTTCTTAAGCTCAGGGTGCTTGTCCATGTTGATTGATGTGGTATCCACACACCTTGAATATTAACTCTCACATGGTAGGGGCTCAAAGTATTTGTTGGACGATTAAATGTTGATGCATATAACATCAAACCAATTATTACCTGATGTTATTCAGACGTGGCATGTCCTTATGAAGCCATAGCAACTTCTAGTGATTGTCAGGTTTTTTAAAATTGGGGGGAAATTGCTTTACAGTGTTGTGTTGGTTTCTGCTGTACAACCATGCAAATTAGTCATGACTACATATATATGTATATATCCCATCCCTCTTGAGCCTCTATCCCACCCCTCCAGGTCCTCACCGATGGCCACGCTGCCTGTTTGATACAGCAGCTTCCCATTAGCCATCTATTTTACATCTGGTAGCATATATATGTCAGTGCTACTTTCTTAATTTGTCCCACACTCTTCTTCCCCCACCATGTCCACGAGTTCGTTCTCTATGTCTGTGTCTCCATTCCCTCCTTGCAAATAGGCTTATCAGTACCATTTTCTAGATTCCATTTATATGCGTTAAATATATAATATTTGTTTTTCTGTTTCTAACTTACTTTACTCTGTATGACAGGCTCTAGGTCCATCTACCTCACTACGACTGACTCAAATTCATTCCTTTTTATGACTGAGTAATATTCCATTGTTTATACATACCATGCTTTCTTTATCCATGATCACCTGTTCTACACCCATGTCTCTGCTGACTTCAGGCTTACTGATCTGCAGTTTTCATAATCGACTTTCTGTCCTGTCAATTTTTGTTCACTGGAAATTATTCAGGGGGTTTTCTGCCTCTTTATGGTTCTACAGAGGTTCAGTAAGAACACTACAAAGTCTGTCTGTATGTCCCCCAGAGTGATACATTCAGTTATGAAGGCTTGATCTCATTTAAAAAGGCTCAGTGAAGGACTTCCCTTGCTGTCCAATGGTTAAGATTCCATGTGTCCATTACAGTGGGGTGTGGGTTTGATTCCTGGTCAGGGAACTAAGATCCTGCAAGGCTCACTATGGGGGCCAAAAAAAAAAAAAAAAAGATTCAGTGATGGCTTGCAAATTATTTATCCAGTTGGGAGTCCAGTTCCTTCTTAACCACTCTCACTTCTGCTCTGATGATTCTCTGACAAAAGAATGGAAGCACAAATGGGAATGAGGCATTTTGGTAGCTGATACCGTTTTCTGAAAGCCTTCCTTTTCCTGGATGTGTGTGCCTGGAATCTTTTTGCTTCTGCAGACCCATTTGTTTTTGTCATCCCTTTTCTACATTAAAGGACTTCAAGACCCTCTGGTCTGTCGCCAGGCTTGGCCAGAGAGAAGTCTCTGGAGCCCCCAGCAGGAGTCTAGGTGGCAGAAGTGAAGGGAGGCAGAGTAGTATCAATATTTTCCCTTCTGACTGCCTCTCTGCAAGTTTCCCAGGATGCTGCGGGAGGCCCTGGAGGAGGGGGTCCATCTACCAAACATCTCTGGTCCTCCCAACAACATCCCTCCCACCCTCCAGCCAAGGGGTGGCAGCTGCAGCCTGGTGCTGGCTCCAGACTACTGGTGGGTTTTCTATGGTCGCTCTGTGTCACCACCTTCCTGAATGAACCCTTCTCGACCTGTCCTATTTTCTGTTGGAACCCTGACTGATGCCCTGGGAATCCTCCTGCAAGGAGGTTGGAACTGACATGTATCCAACAATGTATAAAATAACTAGTGAGAACCTGCTTTACGGCACAGGGAACTCTACTCGGTACTCTATGGTGACCTAAATGGGAAGGAAATTGGGAAAAGAGTAGATATATGTATACATACAGCGGATTCACCTTGCTGTACAGCAGAAACTAACACAATATTGTGAATCAACTATACTCCAATAGAAATTTAATTTAAAAAAAGATCTGGACCTCCCTGGTGGCTCAGTGGTAAAGAATCCACCTGCCAATACAGGAGACATGGGTTTGATCCCTGGTTCTGGAAAATCCCACATGTCCCAGAGCAGCTAAGCCCATGGGCCACAACTATTGAGCCTGTGCTCCAGAGCCTGGGAGCCGCAACTACTGAAGCCCTTGCACCCTACAGCCTGTGCTCTGCAACAAGAGAAGCCACCGGAGTCAGGAGCCTGTGTACAGCAACTAGAGAGTAGCCCCTGCTCACCAAAACTAGAGAAAAGTCTGTGCAGCAACAAAGAATCAGAACAGCCATAAATAAATAAATAATTTCTTAAATATTCACCTTGTAAAAGAAATAAAAGATTTTAAAAAGACCCACTTCTCACCACAAGACTCCCACCTGTCCCTTCCTTGGTCAAACTTAGACCTTCAGATATTTGTGGTTTTCTTCCTCTATCAGTCATTTGCCTTTTGAATGAAGAATTTCAGTTTTCCCCCTCTTCCTCTAGTTGGGGCAAGCAGAGGCTACTCTAGTTGCAGGGCACGGCTCTCACTGCAGTGGCGTCTCTTGTCGCAGATCACAAGCTCTGGGATTTGTGGGCTTTGGGAGTTGCAGCTTGCAGCTCAGTAGTTGTGGCACATGGGCTCCGTTGCTATGAGGCATGTGGGATCTTCCCAGTCCAGGGATGGAACCAATGTCTCCTGCATTGGTAGGCGGATTTTTTTTTATCACTGAGCCCGCCAGGGAAGCCCCTGAGCACATCTTAATTGTTCAGGCTGTAGGATTCCCTGTCCTTCTAATGTGTGTGGACTAATTAACAAATATGGACAAAGAGGAGGGTCAGACTTCATGGGTCCTGCCTGAAGTCCAGGTCTCCGTTAGATGGTCAGGCTGGGAGTGCCTCTGAAACTGGACAGCAGGGTGGACCATCACCTATGAGGCGTCTTCAGTCTCAGTCCTACTTTCATCCATAACGACTCTACCCACATTAACATGTGGAAAGAGAGAACACCACAAGTATTGAGTTGTCCAAAAATCTCATTCAGCTTTTTGCATGTTACATTAAAAAAAAAAAAAAAAACCCTCGAATGAACTTTTTGGCCAACCCAGTGTATTAAAGAGACAAATCCCAGAAGATTTGTTCCAAGACAGATCTTGGAACACAAGCTATTGAGATAATTTGGTACCTAAGTAGTGATAAAGTAATTACTGAACTAGCAATTAAATAGGTAATTGGACAGTTTATTTCCTCTGCATTTAACAACAACAAAATGTCACCAGCAACCACAAAAAGAACATAAAAAAAATCAACTCAACTTTCAGAAAGAACCAGAGGGAATGTATGATGAGGAACCCAGGAAAAATTTGATTTTTTTGTATGTGTTTACTTTTTAAAATTTATTGGAGTATAGTTGCCTTACAATGTTGTATTAGTTTCTACTGCAAAAGTTTTTACAGCAAAATGAACTAGCTATGCACAAACATGTATCCCCTGCCTTTTGGGCCTCCTCACCCTTCAAGTCACCACAATGCATTAAGTAGAGTTCCCTATGCTATACAAGAGGTTCTCATTGCTTACCTATTTTATGGATAGTATCGGTAGTGTGTTTATGTCAATCCCAGTCTCCCAGTTCATCCCACTCTAGTCAGATGAACTTCCCCCTTGATTTGTTATATCTGTTTCTCTATTTCTGCTTTGCAAATAGGATCATCTGTATCATTTTTCTCAATCTTTAGAGATGATATTGATGATAGATTTTGCTATTAATGGCTGTACTATATAACTGGCTTCTGAATGTGTTTGTTCAGAAGGTTACACAAATGATGCAGAGAGAAGGAGGGCTGATCTTCCTCCAGTGGATGGGCAAACTGACGTTGCAAAGACCATGTATTCTAAAGAGTAAGTTAACATTAACTACTTACCCTTATGTAATTTTCCTTGCAAATTTTGCCCAAAAGCTAGATACTCCCTTCCTAGCAACTACCTACTTCCATTATATTGATAGTACCTTTAAGAATGTCATTTAGATTAACATCTAAAATGGCAAATTAATCAGTATCCACCTAGAGTCCACTATTGGTCCCATCCTGGCAGATAGAGACCACTTACTTAGGACATTTTCATTCCATCAAATAGTATCTGCCCATGTGCAGCTGGGATTGGTCCAGAAAGAATGGCTGAATTACAAGTGCTCTTTCTTTCCGTAAATCCTAGTTAATAAATCCATCCAACTGACATAGGCTGTTTATCATGTTTTATTATTCGCTCGAGAGTTAACTAAGCAGTATTCTGCTCTTTCTGGAGAATTATTTTATGTTGCTGCTGCAATCAATTTATGATTTCTAAACAAGGCAAAGGGTCATTGATTATTTTCAAGGGAAATGATAGTGAGCAAGGCCTGCTTGTGTTTTGATATGCTGGCCAAAGTGGGTTTTGTGGCAGAGAAAAATGGAATTAATTAAAGAATCGGCCTTTCATGGATGTTTTGCAAATCATCAACATAATGTATCATGAATTTCAAATTATATTCCTTTTTCATAAAGAATCCTTTGTGGTGTTTTCCTCATTCATTCAATCATGCATATTTTCTACAAATGTGTGTGTGTGTTTACATGCCTTAAATATACTAGGTAAGTGTAAGGTTTGGTAAATAGACATAGATCCCAATCCCATGAATTTAGCAATAAAGACATAGGCAACAGGTAAAGAACAGATAAGGAAACATTATGAGTATCAGACAGCACAGTATAAACTATCAAATAGAATATCATGATAGAGAATTCAGGATTGTGGAAGGGAGGATACTTAGTTTGGAATATTAGGGAAAATCAGCCTTAAGGAGGTGGTGTTTAAACTGAGATTTATGGAAACATATTGGATACCACAAGGGGAAGTGGGAGTGGGATGAATTGGAAGATTGGGATTGATATATATACACTATTCATACTACGTATAAAATAGATCGGGGAAGGCAATGGCACCCCACCCCAGTACTTTTGCCTGGAAAATCCCATGGACAGAGGATCCTGGTAGGCTCCAGTCCATGGGGTCGCTAAGAGTCTGACACGACTGAGCGACTTCACTTTCACTTTTCACTTTCATGCATTGGAGAAGGAAATGGCAACCCACTCCAGTATTCTTGCCTGGAGAATCCCAGGGACGGGGGAGCCTGGTGAGCTTCCGTCTATGGGGTCGCACAGAGTCGGACACGACTGAAGCGACTTAGCATAGCATAGCATAGCATAAAATAGATAGCTAATAAGAAGCTCCTGTGTTGCTCAGGAACGCTAGTCAGTGCTCTGTGGTGACTTAAAAGGAAAGGAAATGGATATATGTGTACGTATAGCTGACTCACTTTGCTGTACACACAGAAACACAAAAACATTGGAAAGCAATTATACTTCATGTGCGCTAAGTCGCTTCAGTCGTGTCCGACCCTATGGACCTCAGTCACCTCAGTCTTTGAAACCCTATGGACTGTAGGCCACAAGGCTCCTCTGTCCATGAGATTCTCCAGGTAGAAATACTGGAGTGGGTTGCCATGCTCTCCTCCAGGGAATCTTCCCTACTCCAAGATTGAACCCTTGACACCCTCAGCTCCTGCACTTCAGGCAGATTCTTTACTGCTGAGCCATCAGGGAAGCCCAGTGGGAGGCATATATACTCCAGTAAAAATTAATAAACTGAGACTTACAGGATAAAGGTATGTTACTCCTGCATAATGCAAGGAATGTGACTGCAGACAGAAGGAAACTTCTGCAGGTGGAGTCTAAGGTGAAAAGGTCTCAGGGTGACCTGCGAGGCCAGAAGGCAAGAAATCAGAGAAAAGTATCGCAAAATGATCTTGAAATGACTGGTGCTGCTGCTGCTAAGTCTCTTCAGTCATGTCCCACTCTGTGCGACCCCATAGACAGCAGCCCACCAGGCTCCCCTGTCCCTGGGATTCTCCAGGCAAGAACCCTGGAGTGGGTTGCCATTTCCTTCTCCAATGCATGGAAGTGAAAGTGAAGTCGCTCAGTCGTGTCCGACTCTCAGCGACCCCATGGACTGCAGTCTACCAGGCTCCTCCATTCATGGGATTTTCCAGGCAAGAGTACTGGAGTGGGGTGCCACTGCCTTCTCTGTTGAAATGATTATCTGGATTTTGTCTCAAGTGCAGTGGTTAGAATTTAGAGAATTTTTAAATAAATATATATATATATATATATATTATGGATTTTAAATACTTTGTGAGCGGGTATTGTTTTGGAGCAGAGCAGAGATGGAGACAGCAAGACCACCTGTGGACTACTTTACAGCATCCTGCAGAGAAACGATGGAAGAGGGTAGGGCAGAGAGAAGGGGGCAGAGTCAAGATACCTAGGGTTATCATAAGAGAAATAGCTGTTGAGCCTTGCTAGTGGATGATCATGTGGGCATTTAGAGAAAAAAGGGCATCCTGAGAAGTCCATGTCTAACCTCAAATAAATAGAAATAAGGAGGTGTTGCTGCAAACTGGAGAGACGAAGAAGCAGATGACATAGTTTCAAGGAGAAATCGAAAATTTAGTTATTGATATGTAAATCTGGGAATGCTTGGAAAATATGTAACCAAAAATGTGGTCCAGCTGCTCACCACTCAAAAGCTGTTAAAAAGAACAGGTTGATGGAAAGGAAAGTTTGCTTTATTTTGGATGCTGGCAACCAGGGAAGAGGGCAGACTCCTGTCCAGAGGCCAACTCCTCTCCCTGACAAACAGTGGGCAAGAGCTTTTATAGATGGAGGGAGGGGGCTACGTGCAGAAACAGCACAGTCAGCTCTGACAGTCATCTTGAAATTGGTCATCAGTGGCCTAACCAGTGTCATATTGATTGCTTTAACTGCAGTTAATCTTCAGTTCCAGGGCCAGTTTGTTTCCCACTTCTTGAGGCCAGTTCTCAAAATTGTGGCTGCTTATGTCACGGCTATAGTCTGGTCATCATGTAGTTAACTTCTTCTACCTGGTGGGGGTGTCAGCATCTATAAGACAGTGGACAGGAGATGGCTCAGAATATTATCTCTAGCCCTTGAGAAGGAACTAGAGGTCCTTGACTATGCTTAGTGACTAAACTACTCTTATTTAGTCTTGTTGGACTGTTTCACTTTGTTTCTACATTTTCTCACTTCTATGATTGAAGTTGTTCTTTGGCTAAAGTTTTTCCACAGACAGAAGGCAGGTGGAGGCCACGGTGGGCAAGGACTATTTCATTGCTCCATTTCAATAGGAAGACAAGTTAAGGTTACAACCTTTATATAAATCATGCGTTCGTTGCCAAAAAGGATCTCTAGGCTTGAATTACCAACTAAGCACAACATTGAAGCTTAAATTACAACATTTCCACTATTTGTTTTTTAAATAGCAGTAATAATAATGTCAGGGGGTCATTTGCTGAATACCCAATCTCTGTTAGGTGCATTATAGATGCCTTATAGTTACTGTCAGAGAAGGCAATGGCACCCCACTCCAGTACTCTTGCCTGGAAAATCCCGTGGACAGAGGAGCCTGGTAGGCTGTAGTCCATGGGGTTGCTAAGAGTCTGGCACAACTGAGCGATTTCACTTTCACTTTCATGCACTGGAGAAGGAAATGGCAACCCACTCCAGTGTTCTTGCCTGGAGAGTCCCAGGGACGGGGGAGCCTGGTGGGCTGCGGTGTATGGGGTCGCACAGAGTTGGACACGACTGAAGTGACTTAGCAGCAGCAGCATAGTTACTGTTATTTGTATAAATTATTATCCTTTCCATAGTATTTCCAAGTTTCTCTCTAATTCTCCTAAGAAGTCTGAAAATTTTCAGGATTAACATACACTATCATTTTCAAACTAGTAACACTAATTTTAAAACAAGTTTAAATACTACCTCTATGAATGTCATGCGTTGCACTTGGAATTGCTATATTTATTTAGGAAAAAGAAAGCCAGGGTAGTCTTTACTCACTGTCCTGTGTTGCTTCTTTATTTCAAATCTTAAAATATTTGAAGAAGAAGCTGGGGTTAAAGGCTCACCAAACACCCCAAAATGAGCTGTTTCAAGATTTACCTTTTGTTTATAACCTGATGCTTAGAATCGCTGATATTCTTACCTTTTCCTCGGCCTGTAGGGTACTAATGGACACATTTGCAGCCTGCTTATCGCCACTGGATGCCAAGGCAGTGGTGGTTTGGACTCATACACTTGCCCAACCCTGGATTTCGTGTTATCATCCTTATTTTTCTCTGAACCATGATTTCTTCAAGTCAGCATTTTCCAAACAGATGATCCATGGAACACTGGCACACTGCAGAGTATTGATTTTGTATTTTAAAAAATGCCTTGCCAGGGATGTAAAATGCTGGGTTAACCAAAGTTAGCAGGCTTCTCTGTAGTCGGGCCAGTCAGAACTGTAAATAATGACCCTTTTCTGTGTGAAGGGGGTTAAGATGTTCTTCACCATGGAATCCTATTTGCCAGTGGATTTTTCCCAAGTCACCATCAACACCATCTGTAATTGTTCTATAGGATGCAATTTGGGGTATCTTACTTGACATATTAAATATATTTCCAATTCCTTTCTATTTTTTAATATATTTACTTACTTATTTGGCTGCATCGGGTGTTTGTTGTGGCACCCGGGCTCCTCATTGCTGTTTGCAGTCTTTCTCTAGTTGCAGCGAGCAGGGCCACTGGTGCACAGGGTCGTGGTGCGCAGGGTCGTGGGTGTGCAGGGTCGTGGTGCGCAGGCTTCTCGTGGTGGTGGCTTCTTGTGTTGCAGAGCACAGGCTCTACAGTGCAGGCTCGGTAATTGTGGCACACAGGCTTAAATGCCCTGCGGCATGTGGAATCTTCCTGACCAGAGATGGAACCCGTGTCCCCTGCATTGGAAGGCTCTCAACCACTGGACCACCAGGGAAGTCCCCATTCCTTTTTTAAAAGAGATGAAATATAAGTAAACAGATCAAAAATGTAAAGTCGGGTAATTTACAGGAGGTCTGGCTTGCTAACCTTGGTTTTCAGACCTCTTTTCAGCTATGTAACTTCTCTCCTGGGTCACCCGGAAGGAGTTCTTTGATTTCTTTATCTGCTTAGGGAACCATATTATCAAACTCTCTTGATTTTGCATGGATGTTGTGAAAAGAGACAGGACTGGCTCACTTAGATGGGCTTTTTAGCTTTTGGTATCCGAGGTGTTACATAAATCCCAGGCCTTGTTTGTACTGTGGTTATAATAAGCAGTATAACTTTTCTGCTGGGTAACCCTGAGATCACATTGTCAGAGAAAAAGAAATGGCTGAACAGAACCACTTTTACGAGTTAAACCCATTTTCCGACAGCTGGCTGGTGGGTGAGTTGCTGAGTTCTGAGATTTGAAGTGGCATTTACAGAAGACCTTATTTTGAGAAGGCACCACAGGCAAATTATAACAAGTGTTATTTAACAGCTCTAATTATGATTTTTTCCCTCTCTCTCCCCACTTTGTATCTACAATTTGATCCAAATTAATATTTATTTATACTAATAATAGCCAACCCAGATGGATTGCTTACTATGTACCAAGCAGTGTTCACAAGGGCTTTGCATGAACTAACCCATTTTATCTTCACGATAGCCTAGGAAGTAGGGGCTATTATTATCCTCATTTTAATGATGCTGAGACTGAGGTTAAGAGAGGGAAGAAACTAACCAAATTCTGACACAGATGGTCAGCTCCAAAGCTCAGACCCCTATAGGGCTGTCTTTCATCAGCTTAGCAGTACATCACGTAACTGTCTGTCCTCAGACATACATGACCTTGACTTTGTTTTTTTAATGATTTTTACTGTGGTAAAAATCATATAATATGAAACATACTCCTTTAACCATACTTAACAATACAGTTCAGCAGCACTAACTACATTCACATTGCCTTGCAACTCTCACCACCATCCATTTCCCGAATGTTTCACCTTCCTAAACTGAAACTCTTCCCATTAAACACTAACTCCCCCTCCCCACCACCCACCCCACCCCCGGCCCCTGACATCTGTCATCATACTTTCTGACTCTATGAATTTGACTACTCTGGGTATCTTGTTTAAGGGGAATTGAACAGTATTTGTACCTACTTTCTATCGGAATGCATTTTTACTTTACCTTGACTTTGTAATTGACACAGATCTTGATGTTCTACTCTTTGGGGGTTATGTAAGACCCTTGACCAAGCCTCAGAAAGCACAGTGGCCCTTGAACTCTGTGAAACTCAATCAAACTTCCATTTCCCAAATATCAGCAGTGTGTGTAGGCATGAGCTGACATTAATGAGCAGCTCAGACTTGGAGCAACATTCCTTTAGTGTCCGGTGATCTCTACGAAGCATCGCTTTCTGCAACTTTCCGCATATGAGTTTCTTGTTTGGATGTCTCTGTTTGATCATTTTTCTAATTCAACACAGTATTTAGGGAGCTGTTATTATAAGCTGGCACTGTGCTTGCTTTTGGGGGCACAGAGTAAATTGGGCTGATAAGGTCCCTGCTCTGTTATGTTCCTTTCTAAGGAAGAAACTGGCACCACCAGGTGATACCAACGTAAGAACAGTTTAGTTTGTGAGGGACGTGGGGGTGTGTGTGATTTTGCAGGTACCATTGTTGTTCTTTAGTTGCTCCATCATATCTGACTCTTGGCGACCCCATGGACTGTAGCCCACCAGGGTCTTCTGTCCATAGGATTTCCCAGGCAAGAATCCTAGAGTGAGTTGCCGTTTCCTTCCCCAGGGGATCTTCCTGACCCAAGGATCGCCACTTCCATCTCCTGCATTGGCAGGCGGATTCTTTACCACTGAGCCACCATAGTTAGCCTTTAAGAGATGTGGATATCAAGAGGGGTTAGCAGTGTGAAGACCCAGGGTCACAATGACCCCAAATAAAGAGCACAGCAATTTCTAACAACAAATCTGAAAAGCCAGGTAGGCCGTGATGGAGGTGGAAGGTGGCAGTGGCAGCTGGTTTCTGAGCTGCTAGATCGTTCTGGGCTGCAGTTGGGTCAGCCTGTTTCGAATGATGCCCGTGTTGAGGAGGGCTCAGCTTGTGTGTGGAAGGCCCTCACCTACTCCGGTGCACTCCCAGGGGTGGGAGTGAGCAAGCTGAACTCTTCCTGAAGTCTCACTGTGGAAAGGAGTAGAGACCCAAGTTGATTACCAATCTTCATGGTCACATCAGATCCAAGTTATGAAGATGAACACAGAGAACCTGGACCACCACCCAGTGGGGACCACAGCGCTAACCTGGACCACTGCTCTGCACCCATGAGCCAGAAGAGTGTATGGGACCTTGAGCCTACCTTCTTTTTCGTTGTTGTTTAAGATATTTATTGAAAATGTTTAATTATCTGATTGACAGCTCAGCTTCTTATATCCAGTGATGACCATTATATTTGATGATCTGGTGGGCTGCAGTCCATAGCGTTGCAAAGAGTAGCACCCAACTGAAGCGACTTAGCACACATGCATGTAGACACATACTTGTTGACCTTTATACTGATCTTCCCTTTGCCTGGAGCAGGAGATGGCTTAAATAAATAACTTAGTCATGAGCTGGGAAAAAAGGCAAGACCCAGGTATGCTTGGGACACAAAGTAAGGTTGGGGGATGGTGACAAGATGACATGAGAAAGGTTGGCAGGACCATGGGGAAGATGGGGTCTTTTGGAGCATGATCTGGAATTTGAATTTTATTGTAACTAGATTGCTGGGAGAAATATCAATAACCTCAGATATGCAGATGACACGACTCTTATGGCAGAAAGTGAAGAGGGGCTAAAAAGCCTCTTGATGAAAGTGAAAGTGGAGAGTGAAAAGGTTGGCTTAAAGCTCAACATTCAGAAAATGAAGATCATGGCAACTGGTCCCATCACTACATGGGAAATAGATGGGGAAACAGTGGAAACAGTGTCAGACTTTGTTTTTCTGGGCTCCAAAATCACTGCAGATGGTGACTGCAGTCATGAAATTAAAAGACGCTTACTCCTTGGAAGGAAAGTTATGACCAACCTAGATAGCATATTCAAAAGCAGAGACATTACTTTACCAACAAAGGTTCACCTAGTCAAGGCTATGGTCTTTCCTGTGGTCATGTATGGATGTGAGAGCTGTACTGTGAAGAAGGCTGAGCGCCGAAGAATTGATGCTTTTTAACTGTGGTGTTGGAGAAGACTCTTGAGAGTCCCTTGGACTGCAAGGAGATCCAACCAGTCCATTCTGAAGGAGATCAATCCTGGAATTTCTTCAGAAGGAATGATGCTAAAACTGAAACTCCAGTATTTTGGCCACCTCATGCGAAGAGTTGACTCATTGGAGAAGACTCTGATGCTGGGAGGGATTGAGGGCAGGAGGAGAAGGGGACGACAGAGGATGAGATGGCTGGATGGCATCACTGACTCAATGGGTATGAGTCTGGGTGACCTCCGGGAGCTGGTGATGGACAGGGAGGCCTGGCGTGCTGTGGTTCATGGGGTCGCAAAGAGTCGGACACGACTGAGCGACTGATCTGATCTGACACAGTTGTAAAGTAGGGAGTTTACACGTAACCTCTAGGGCACCCGGGACTGGTCTCATGGAAGACAGTTTTTCCATGAACCGAGGGTGGGGAGGATGGTTTCAGGATGATTCAAGAACATTACACGTATTGTGCACCTTATTTATAATATTATTACATCAGCTCCACCTCAGATCATCAGGCATTAGATCCTGGAAGTTGGAGACCCCTGCTTCAAAGGACCACCCTGGCCAGGGTGTGAAAACAGGGGGGCTGTACAGAGTCAAGGGCGCTGCTTGGAGCTCTGAACATCCTGTGATGATGGAGATGGGATGCAGCAAGACAGCACGGATGACGAATCAGGTGGCATTGAAGTGGAAACATTGATTCCTAGTCCTTGGGGATGAATTTAAGGGGTGGGGATGGAGTTGAGAGAAAGAAATTGCAAGTTGGGTAGAATACATTGTGGTGTTGTTGTTGTTTTTTTTTTGGCTTTTCCTCCATCAAACCAGATATAGAAGTGAGAGAATCACTGTCAGGAAAACAAACCAGAAATGAACAGGCTGTGGTAGTTTACACTGGGACCCCAGAGCTCCATCCTGAATGTTGTATTTGCCTCCCTTCTTCCTAGAAGGTGGCGTTCACTTCCTTTCCCATTGGATTTGGGCTTTGCCATGCATCTTGCTTGGGGCAAGGCGATGGTGGCAGATGTGAGCAGAGCAGGTGCTGGAAACATGCTTATGTGACCAGACTTGTCCTCTTGTGCTTCTGGCATCATTATGAGGAAAACATGTCATGTAGTCTGGCGGTCCCAGGAGACTGAGAGATGTGTGGAGAAGAACTGAACGCCGTTTGGAGCCTGGACCCAAGTTCTGTGGACCTTCTGAGCTCAGCTGACCCACAGCCTGAAGCAGAGCATCATCAGCTGACCCAAGGATCAGGGATGCTGAGAATAAATGCTTTGTGTGGTACATCACTCTAACTGTCAGAGCCCTTCAGAAACACCAGTCCCAGCCGTAGGAAGTGTGGCAGACACGCCTTATGAATATGGATAAGTCCTGTTCTGACTCTTCTTAATCAGTCTTTGGAGCCTGAGAATCTGCTAAGGTTCACAATAGCTTCAGCTTATGTCCTTTAGATAAATGCCGTGAATGCAAGATAAAAGCGGGGGAAAAAGAATTAGTAGCTCTCCAGGTCTTTTGGTGCTTGAAGGTCTCAAACAATGCACCTGTGAATTTATGGTTACCAGGGGGAAAGGGTGGGAGGAAGTGGTAGAGTGGGAGTTTGGGATAGCCATATACACACTACTATATTTAAACTATATAACCAACAAGGACGTACTGCATAGCACAGGGAACTCTGCTCAATATTATGTAATAATCTAAGTGGGAAAAGAATTTGAAAAAGAATAAGTAGTTGAATATGTATGGCTGAATCATTTTGCTGTACGCCTGAAACAAGCACAAAATTGTTCATTAACGATGTGTGTGTGTGTGTGTGTGTGTGTATTAGTTGCTTAGTCGTGTCCAACTCTTTGTAACCCCATAGACTGTAGCCCACCAGTCTCCTCTGTCCATGCGATTCTGTGAGCAAGAATACTGGAGTCGGTTGCCATTTCCTTCTCTAGGGGATCTTCCCAGTCCAGGGATCGAACCTGGGTTTCCTGCTTTACAGGCAGATTCTTTTTTGTCTGAGCCACCAGATCAGATCAGATCAGATCAGTTGCTCAGGCATGTCCGACTCTGCGACCCCATGAATCGCAGCACGCCAGGCCTCCCTGTCCATCACCAACTCCCAGAGTTCACTCAGACTCACCTCCATCTAGTCAGTGATGCCATCCAGCCATCTCATCCTCTGTAGTCCCCTTTTCCTCCTGCCCCCAATCCCTCCCAGCATCACAGTCTTTTCCAATGAGTCAACTCTTAGCATGAGGTGCCCAAAGTACTGGAGTTTCAGCTTTAGCATCATTCCTTCCAAAGAAATCCTGGGGCTGATCTCCTTCAGAATGGACTGGTTGCATCTCCTTGCAGTCCAAGGGACTCTCAAGAGTCTTCTCCAACACCACAGTTCAAAAGCATCAATTCTTTGGTGCTCAGCCTTCTTCATAGTCCAACTCTCACATCCATACATGACCACAGGAAAAACCATAGCCTTGACTCGACGAAACTTTGTTGACAAAGTAATGTCTCTGCTTTTCAATATGCTATCTAGATTGGTCATAACTTTCCTTCCAAGGAGTAAGCACCTTTTAATTTCATGGCCGCAGTCACCATCTGCAGTGATTTTGGAGCCCAGAAAAATAAAGTCTGACACTGTTTCCCCATCTATTTCCCATGAAGTGATGGAACCCGATGCCATGATTTTCCTTTTCTGAATGTTGAGCTTTAAGCCAACTTTTTCACTCTCCACTTTCAGTTTCATCAAGAGGCTTTTTAGTTCCTCTTCACTTTCTGCCATAAGGGTGGTGTCATCTGCATATTTGAGGTTATTGATATTTCTCCCAGCAATCTTGATTCCAGCTTGTGTTTCTTCCAGTCCAGCGTCTCTCATGATGTACTCTGCATATACGTTAAATAAACAGGGTGACAATATACAGCCTTGACGTACTCCTTTTCCTATTTGGAACCAGTCTGTTGTTCTATGTTCAGTTCTAACTGTTGCTTCCTGACCTGCATACAGATTTCTCAAGAGGCAGATCAGGTGGTCTGGTATTCGCATCTCTTTCAGAATTTTCCGCAGTTTATTGTGATCCACACAGTCAAAGGCTTTGGCATAGTCAAGAAAGCAGAAATAGATGTTTTTCTGGAACTCTCTTGCTTTTTCCATGATCCAGCGGATGTTGGCAATTTGATCTCTGTTCCTCTGCCTTTCCTAAAACCAGCTTGAACATCAGGAGGTTCACGGTTCACATATTGCTCAAGCCTGGCTTGGATAATTTTGAGCATTACTTTACTAGCATGTGAGATGAGTGCAATTGTGTGGTAGTTGAGCATTCTTTTGCATTGCCTTTCTTTGGGATTGGAATGAAAACTGCCCTTTTCCAGTCCTGTGGCCACTGCCGAGTTTTCCAAATTTGCTGGCATATTGAGTGCAGCAGTTTCACAGCATCATCTTTCAGGATTTGGAATAGCTCAACTGGAATTCTGTCACCTCCACTAGCTTTGTTCGTAGTGATGCTTTCTAAGGCCCACCTGACTTTGCATTCCAGGATGTCTGGCTCTAGGTCAGTGATCACACCATCGTGATTATCTGGGTCGTGAAGATCTTTTTTGTACAGTTCTTCTGTATATTCTTGCCATCTCTTCTGAGCCACCAGGGTAGCCCAATGCTCCAATATAAAATAAGAATTTTTAAAAATGACAGCAAAACAATGCACAAAAGCCCCCAGATCCATGCCTCAGACATCAGGGGCACTCTGGTTCTCAGTCTGGAAAATAAGAAGAACATCTGTGCTTTTAAAAAATTATTTATTTACTTGGCTGCACCAGGCCTTAGTTGCAGCACATGGGAACTTCTGTCTTCACTGCAGCAGGCGAACTCTTAGTTGCAGCCTGTGGAATCTAGTTCCCTGACCAGGGATTGAACCCAGGCTCCCTGAATTGGGGCCACACAGTCTTAGCCACTGAACCATCAGGAAAGTCCCAGGAATGTCTGTGCTTTGGAAACAAGTTTGATGAGGAAGTAAATTACCACAGACACTTCAGTCTCCTGTATGAGTCTTTTCTTACAACATCTCATAAAAGGTCTTTGTCCAGCATTACTGAGTAAATGTTGAGATAGAAAAGAGTTGGAACAATGCCATGAGCCACCGCCCAGCCCCACCAAGCTCTATACAGGGACATGCAGTATACACATGAAAGAGAATCCAGATATTAATATTTTTAATACAGGGACCTAAGAAACCAAACTCTGGAAAACATCGAGCATTTGCAAGAAGCTTGAATAAATGACACAGCAAAACCCAGGGCTTGTTCCAATGGGACAGTCCTTTCTGAAATGGGCGTTTGTGCATTGATTTCCATCATCTACTTTCAAGATTGTGTGGGAGGGACTTTCCTGGTGGTCCAGTGGCTAAGGCTCTCTGCTCCCGATGCAGGGGGTCTAGGTTCAATTCCTGGTCTGGGAACCAGATCCCGTGTGCTGCAACTAAAATCTGGCACAGCTGAATAAACAAATACTTAAAAAAAAAGACTGTGTGGACTTAATAATGGCCCCAAAATATCCATGTCCTTGGATCTGGAACCTGGGAATGAATACTTCTGTGACAAAAGGGGCTCTACAGGTGTTGTTAAGAAAGTGACATGAGGGGGTTTGCCCTGATCATCAGTATGGATGTGATCACAAATGTTCTGATAGAAGAGAGCAACAGAATTTGGCTACAGGAGGACTCCAATGTGGGGATTTTTCAAAAGGAGGCTGGAGGGAAGCAATGGGTTGGAGTGGTGTTAGAGTGGGGCCACAAGCCATGGAATGGTGGCTGCCTCTAGTGTTGGAAATGCCAAGTGGACAAATTCTCCCCGGAGCCTCCAGAAAGAACATGCCCTGTGGACACCTTGCTTTTATACTTCTGACCTGTGAAAGTGAAAGAGGATCTGCGTTGTTCTGAGCCAACAGGCTTGTGGCCATGTGTTACAGCAGCAACAGGAAAGTAATACAAGGACCTTAACAGGTGCTTGTACATGTGTAAGCTCTTAAGTGGTGCTTCCCAGGTGGTACTAGTGGTAACGAATCCACCTGCCAATGCAGGAGATGCAGGTTCAATTCCTGGGTCGGGAAGATGCCCTGGAGGAGGAAATGGCAACCCTCTATAGTATTCTTGCCTGAAAAGTTCCATGGAGAGAGAAGCCTGGCGGGCTGCAGTCCATGGGGCTGCAAAGATTCAGACTCGACTGAGAGAGGTCTTAAGTTGGGCAGATGCCCTGGGGTTATCTGTAGCACTCTTCTTCCATTTATAGCCCCGGCCACCAACAACATCGAATGTCTTTTTTATTTGAATGAATCAATGACATTCCCTTTTTTTTTCCTTTCTTAAAATTTGTTTATTTTGGCTGTGGTGGCTCATTGTTGCTGCACGTGAGCTTTGTCTAGTTGCAGCGAGGGGGACTACTGTCTAGTTCTGCACGGGCTTCTTAATGCAGTGGCTTGTCTTGTTGCCGAGCATGGGCTCTACGGCATATGGGCTTCAGTAGTCGGGGTGCACAGGCTTAGCTGCCCTGTTTGGCATGTGGCATCTTCCTGGACCAGGGACTGAACTGGGGTTCCTTGTATTGCAAGGCAAATTCTTAACCACTGGACTATCAGGGAAGTCCCACATTCCCGTTTTTATAACTTTCAGAATTCTCTCCTTTTACAGGAAACTGTGTGGCAAAGTGCCTTGCTCTGTAGGTTGATAATTTCTCTGAGTATTGATTGGCCTTGGGAGTATTGGACTCACACCACACATGCCTGCATCTTTATTAAGTAGCTGCTCAAGTATTCACCATCGCCTCTGAGATTAGCTGGCTCCCCCATATGTCTTAAAAGGCCCATGAAAGCAGTCATTATTCTATGAATCTTCTTTGTGCCCAAACTCCAAATGTGCACAGACTTGAAAAAAAGAAAAGACGTGAGGTTTTATTTTTTTCTTCATTTTTGCACTCTTTTTTTGGGTCAACCTTTAAAGAGCTCAAGTTATCTTTGTATGTTTGACTAATTTCAGATTTTGAGAGCACAAGTGAAGTGCTTGAGGGCTGAAGCTTGCCTATGAAAATGATGGAGCACGATTGGAGAGCTGTCAGAATGCGATGGTTCATTGGAGAAACCTGCTTAACTTTACAGCACCAAAAGGTTCATAGAGATGATGGCTTCCTCTTCTTTAGCACCACTGTGAGACTATCCTGAAGGACATCTGAGAAAGACGAAGCGAATGCTTCCATTTTGTCTTAGCAGTGAATTAAATCTAGTGTCAATGAAGATGTGAACATGATCTCTTATTTATAGGGTCTGCGTGTTCCAAGAGTTTAAAAAAATGTCAGTTGTTCAGTAATTCCAGTTTGATGAGAGGTGGGGTGGGGGAAATTGAGAGGAGTTTTCATGTATAATACATTTTCTGAGCTGCCCTAGCTGTCTCTAAGTTTTGGATCAAAATGTGCTTTGGAGAAACATCGGTCCAGTGTTAAGCTGTCAAAACTCTTTGTTGCGTGTGGCAGAAATCCAGTCAGCTGGGTGAAACCAAAGAGAGATATTGGTTGACTTTCATAAGAAGCAGTATGCACATAGATTTCAGGTATGGCTTGATCCAGGAGCTTAAGCAGTATCATCAGGATGCTTGTTCTGTACCCACCAGGAGATTTAGCCAGGCCAGAATCACCCAGCATGGGCTTCGGTGAACAGGGAACGAGAGCTGGACTAAAGAATTTGTATCAGTTGTGTATCTTTGTGCCATTTCAGATCTTTTCAGCTCTACCTGATGCAGGGGCATTGGGCCATTCCTTCTAGATACAGTAGTAACAAACTCCCTAGTGACTCCAGAGAGTCACACACACACACAAACCAGCCTCTGACTTTAGACCTGTGCTGTCCTGCCCTAGAACTGTCTTGTTCATTCTGAAATGTAAAAGATTTTGTAGTCAAGTATACACATGGTACCCAGAAGCAAAGAGGAGTTAGCATCCTTCAGGACACATCTTTGACCAACAAAAGATGGAAACCAGTGGATAAATCCCTCCCCAAATGGATGGATCTGAGAAGCATCCATGGATCTGGTCCCAGAAGAGAGTCTGGCAACTTTGAGCAATTTTTCATGCTTGACATCAAACACTGACCAGCTCCATCATGCATGTTCATACCAGTTTCCTTCATTCCTATTTCTTCCCCCTTTTTCTGCACTCCTGTCCAGGGGCTAGCATACTCTCTTGTTTCACAGCACATAACCTCTGCCTCAGGTTTTCTGTAGGTTGAATGATTATGATTCATTTGGAAGAAGGGGATGCCCTTTCTTTCTCAGACACCTTAAAGTACCTTACACACCCAGGACACTATGGAACTTGTTGAGGAAGGTGTAGGGAACTTCAGTAAGACAAAGTTACAGGTTTTATCCAGAGTCACCTCAGCCATAGAAACAGTAGGATGGTTTGGAAGCATCTAATACTTGTCCACTAATGAGGCTGCATGGCTGTGAAAAGCATGAAGTCAAAGTACATAACACAGGAGATTCGTTGATTCTGCCCAAATGACATCTTGTTGCTCCTAGAATAGAACATAAAGGTGATTTAGAGGTGATCAGAGAGGTAACTCTGGTGTGGTGTACTTAGCTTAAAATATCTGTTCTGTTGTGGCAAATGGCAGAATTTCCTACTTTTTTATGGCTGAATACACATAGTGCATTTTCTTTATCCATTCATCCATCAACGGACATTTAGGTTGCTTCCTACCTTGGCTGTTGTGAATAAGGCTGCAGTAAACACAGGGGTGCAGATACCTCTTCCAGATATTGATTTTGTTGCCTTTGGATGTACACTCAGAAGTGGGATCATTGGAGAGAGTGGTAGGTCTATTTTAAGTTGGGGAGTGGGGGGAACCTCCATTCTGTTTTTCTTAAAAGCTGTACCAACTTGCATTCCTTCCAAGGGTATGGGACTGTGAAATAAGCTGGAGAGAGAAACACAAGCACTCTTTGCTATCACTTATATGTGGAATCTGAAATAAAGAAGAGTTGAACTCAGAAACGGAGAGTAGAATGGTGGTTACCAGTGTCTGGGGGTGAGGGATGGGAAGATGTTGGCCCAGGGGTCCAAACTTCTAGTTATTACATGAACAAGTTCTTGGGGCAGTGGGTGACTATAGTTAATAATTATGTGTTGTGCACTTAAACTATATTAAGAATAGATCTAAAGTATCCTTTTTTAGAAAAGGTAAATGTGTGAGATGATAGATGTGTTAGCTTGACTGTGGTAATCATTTCACAATTATATATATATTAGATCATCATATTCTGCACTTTAAATATAACTACAATTGTAGTTATATTCAATATACTTCAATACAGCTGAAAACGTTTTTAATATTAAAAAAACACCTGTACTGCCATTTTCCCTTTGACAAACCAGTTATCCAATCTAAGCATCTCTCTACAACACCATTGGGATGTTTAAGTGGGATAATGCATTCAGATTCTCCCAACACATACAATGCAATCCAAAGGCTTTCTTGTTACCAAATCTAGACTTCTATGGCGGGGTTGTTTACTTGCATTTACTATTGTATTAGTCAAGGTGATCCAGCAAAACAGAACCCAATAGTATATATACAGGCACACCTCAGAGCTATTGTGGGTTTGGTTCCACACCACTGCAATAAAGCAAATTTCACAATAAAGTGAGTCACATGAATTCTTTAGTTTCCCAGTGCTTACATAAGTTCTATTTATCCCATACAGTAGTCTACTATATGCAACAGCATTATGTCTAAAATAATACTGAACATACATTCAAAAATACTTTAAAAAATACTTTATTAATAAAAATTCTGGGGCTTCCCTGGTGGCTCACTAGTAAAGAAGCCACGTGCCAATGCAGGAGACATGGGTTCAGTCCCCAGTCTGGGAAGATCCCAAATGCCACAGAGCATCTAAGCACATGTGCCACGGCTATTGCACCTGTGCTCTAAAGCCCAGGAACCACAACCATTGAAGCCCACACACCCTAGAGCCCAGTGCTCTGCAACAAGAAAAACCACAGCAATGAGAATACTGTGCACTGAAACTAGAAAGTAGTCCACGCTCACTGCATTAGAGAAAAGCCAGTGCAGCAATGAAGACCCAGCACAGCCAAAAATAAATAAAATTCTAAACATGTTAACTGTCATCTGGGTCTTCAGCAAGTCATAGTTATAACATCAAAGATCACTGACCACAAATAAACGTGACAAATATAATAATACTGCAAAACTTTGAAATACTGAGAGATTAACCAAAAGAGGACCCAGTGACACAAAATGAGCAAATGCTATTGGAAAAAGGGGGCATTGACAGACTTACTCAATACAGGGTTGCCACAAACCTTGAATTTGTAAAACACACACACACACACACAAACTAAACAAAAAAAACACAGTATCTGAAAACACAATAAAGCACAGTAGAATAAAGGAGGTGTGGCTGCATATACTTTTTACTTTTATATATATATATATGTATATGTGTGAATTATATATGTATATATACACATATATACGAAGAGACTTATAATAAAGAATAATTATGGAGTCTGGCAAGTCTGAAATCTGCAGGGAAGACTAGCAGACTGAGAATACAAGCCGCCAGTGTTCCAATCTGAGTCTAGAGGCTGTCTTCTGCTGATCCAGAAAGACCTGTTGTTGCAAACGAAGTCTGAAGGCAGTGTGCAAGAGAATTCTCTCTTGCTCAGTAGAGGCCGTTCTTTTTGTTCCATTCAAGCCTTCGACTGATTGGATGAGGCCCACCATGTTATGGAGAGCAGTCTGCTTTCATCATCAATCTAATCCAAAAATATTCTCACAGAAACACTCAGGATAATGTTTAGCCAACTATCTGGGAACCCCAAAGCCCAATCAAGCTGATCCATAAAATTAACCATCACAACAGTGAAGTTTTTTTTTTCTTTCAAAAAACCCATCAAACTGAAGAAAAAGGTAAACAGTCATATGAGAGATTGCAACAAAATGTTCAAAAGTGGAAAGATGACTGTCAGGCGGTAACTGACAGCAGACCAGAGATAGCCAACCACCTGCAGAAGGGTTGAGGGGATATATTGATAAGAGAGAGAGGCAGGGTGGAGAGACTGAATAAAATTGCTTAGGATTTGGATGTTCCAGGCACCTCAGAGATCAGTGTGAGGTGGTGCTGAGAGCAGGAAAACACATCGAAACTCTGTGTTTTCTGTGTGAGAGATGCTTGGCTCTCCCAGAGTCCCTCCTGTAGTCCTTGCTCATGTCAACTGTCCACCAAGCCCCCATGGTGAGAATGAAGGTTGGCTGTCTGGACAGGGTTAGTGAGAAGAACTCTGGCCCTATGCCTCCCCATGATGCCATCATTGTTTGAGCCCCAAGTCCCTAACACACGGCAGGCAATTGATGAATTTTATGATAAGCTTGATTGCATTGTTTCACTTCATAAAATATTTCCTTTAATGACTTTGTTTTATGGATTAGGAAATAGACATAAAGATCTGCCAGCTGTTGATTTCCCCATATATATAATTTGTATTCAAGGTGTTGAAAATCTTACGGTGTGTTCTAAATCATGGTAGAAGCACTGAATTTGGGTCCGTATCACTCACTGTATTCTGATTACATAAATGTTCATGATTCATCCATGAAAATAGTGTCCTGAGCCATAAACGTCAAGATGCAAAATCAATATTTTTTATTGCTTTTCAATAAGTCAATTTTTTTTCAAGTTTCTGCTAGGCTAGTTATCAGAAATCTAATCTCATCCACCTCCCCTTTTCTTCTTGTGTTGTTGACATATCAGGAAGTCCCAGAATATATATTCCAGTCCCAGAATATATATTCTAAAGTGTCTGGAGATGAGGACATCTGAATGCATAGAACGTGTTCTTGCAAGCATCTTCTGAGATGCCAACTCTCCCATCTGGCTTTTACACATTGGTCTATGAAAGTCTCCATGCAAACAATCCACTAGGAAAAGCTTTTTACCCCATCAATATAGTGAAGCATCTTTTCAGGTCCAGAAGCTCCCTTGGCTACTTCCAAGCCACTCCTGGGCACACAAGAATATTTCTGCTGCTTCTCTACAACCCAGGGCATGGCACATGTCCAAGATACTCTGTCAGCCTAGTGAAATCTCAAGAAAATCTTATCTTTGGAGACTCTTCACATCCCTGGGAACTGCCTCAGGAAGCAAGAAATGGGGCCACTTCACTGGTCTCACACTCATCTCTCCTTAGCTTGAAGTCTAAGACTCTGTGTGAAACCCACCCCACTTTGTCACTGACTGTCTTCCTCTCTTCTTGGCTAGAGGAAGCAAACTCAGGAAATTAAAGGACACTTGACATTACTCACTGAGTATTCCTTCAAACCTTCACATTGGCTGTATTTTTTTTTTTTCTAATTCCAGTGTAGATTTTTGGAGATCAGAAGTCAGGAAAAAATTTTCTCTCTTTAATTTGCTTTCTTCTCTACGTTTTATTTGCACATCTCTTCCACACAATCCCATAGTTAATCATGTGTATGTCTGCGCATGCCTGTGTAAGTGCTAAGTCGCTTCAGTTGTGTCAGACTCTGTAGCCTGCCAGGCTCCTCTGTCTGTGGGCTCTCTGGGCATGAATACTGGAGTGGGTCATCATGCCCTCCTCCAGTGGATCTTTCTGACCCAGAGATCAAACCCACATCTCTTATATCTCTTGCATTGGCGAGTGGGTTCTAGCGCCACATAGGAAGTCCGTGTGTGTCTCTATTATTCATAATTATACATTATTAAAAATAATATCTTTATAATCCTCATTAATACCAACTGAGTGTTTCTACTTGCATTTTTCTGTGTTCGTCTATACCAAGGACAAGTGGGGCAGGATATAAGGAACCAGAAGTAAAGTTTATAAGTCTGAGTCTGGAACTGAGATTCTCAAGAATAAGGCTGAAGTGTGCTTGCTGGTCCTTTTCCTTTGGTAATTAACCCTGCCTTTCTCTAGTTAAAGAATCTCTTTAAAGGATGGATCACCCTCATTCACTCTACTGGGTGTGATTTGACTGGCAATAAGAGGCGTATGTGGGTAGCTCCCTCTTCTTATGAGGAGCTTTGTCTGCCCAGGCATCATTATCTGCTTTGCTCAGGCGGGCTAGGGGGAAAATGATGAAGGATTTCTTCCATTGTTTGCTCTGCTGACCACATTAGGGCTACGTTTGGGAAGTGGGAGAGGAAGCATCATCTCTCCTCTCACTGATGAGAATGAGTTTGTTTGCTGAGTCATACAAAGAATGTGAATAGCACCAGTCGAAATAAGTTTGCCCTTTATTAATGTTCTCCCATGTCTCTTTATAAAATTTTATTGAAGTACAGTTGATTTGGGGGCTCCCAAGGTGATGGAGTAGTAAAGAATCCACCTACTAATGCCAGAGATGCAGGAGACACGGGTTTGATTCTTGGGTCGGGAAGATCCCCTGGAGGAGAAAGTGGCCAACACGCTCTAGTAATCTTGCCTGGGAAAGCTCATGGACAGAGGAGCATGGTGGGCTACAGTCCATGGGATCGCAAAGAGTCCGACATGACCGAGCGACTGAACGTGCACATAGTTGATTTACAATGTTGTGACTCCTGCATTCCTTTTTTGAAGTGTAACTGCTTTGCAATGTTGTATTTGTTTCTGCTATACAATGAAGTGAATCAGCTATATGTATACATTTATCTCCTCCCTCTTGGACCTCTCTCCCACCACCCCCACCATCCCACCCCGCTGGGTTCCCAGTGGGCACCGAGCTGAGCTCCCTGTGATATACATCCTCAATAGCTATCTTACACATGGTAGTGTATATAAGCCAGTCCTAATTATAAACCCCATCCTGTGTGACAGGCATGCTCTAATCATCTCAGCTGCATTCCTCCCCACCACAGGCTGTGCTGTGGAATCATATTAAAGAGCTTCTTCCCCCATCTCCCCTAACATTCTGGTTTTCTCACCTGGGCTTCTCCAAACCTATTCAGTCTGTCTTTCTGATTCCTGGCAGCAAATTCTTCCACCTTCTTCCTCAGATGTGATACTTACTTTGACCTTCCTCAGCCTCCCAGCTGCTTCTCAGGCCACGAATCATTGCCCTACCATAACCTCATAGCCATTCCTGAGCCCTTCTCCCAAAGATATTCTCGACCCTCCAACTCTCACTTCCCAGTGATACAAGACCCCAGAGGGAGCCCTAGAGCCACTGGAAGGGACTCTGCAGCCCATGGGCTATCTTAATCATTCTTGCATGCTCAGTCGTGTCTGACTTTGTGTGACCCAATGGACTGTAGCCCACCAGACTCCTCTGCCCATGGGATTCCCCAGACAAGAATACTGGAGTAGGTTGCCATTTCCTCTTCCAGAGGATCTTCCTGATCCAGGAATCAAATCTGCATCCCTTTCTTCTCCTGAATCAGCAGGCAGATTCTTTTACCACTGAGCCACCTGGGAAGCCCAGACTATCTTAATAGTCAAGTCAAAACCAACCCTGAAAAGACCTTGAGTTCCGACTTCATAGCCTATGCCCCCAAGTTTTACTAAGCATCTTCTTATATTGCCTACCTGCTGGCATAAAAGTAATTAATATGTTTCTTAAAAATAGGTCCCTCCAGGTAGGGGAGGCAGGGAGAGATGACAGACCTGATTCAGTAGTTCAGATTAAGACAAAAAGTCTAGAAGAAAAAGAAGAAAACAAGAGAATTGTAATTATTCCAGATCATTGTGAGGAAGAGCCAAATGGAAAGATTACAAACAAGATGTAGTCTCTGTTGAGAAAGCCTTCTGGTTACTAAGGGATAAATTGGGAGGTTGGGATTGATATATACACACTGCTGCTGCTGCTGCTGCTAAGTCGCTTCAGTCGTGTCCAACTCTGTGTGATCCCATAGACAGCAGCCCACCAGGCTCCCCCGTCCCTGGGATTCTCCAGGCAAGAACGCTGGAGTGGGTTGCCATTTCCTTCTCCAATGCGTGAAAGTGAAAAGTGAAAGTAAAGTTGCTCAGTCATGTCCGACTCTTCGTGATCGCATGGACTGCAGCCTACCAGGCTCCTCCGTCCATGAGATTTTCTAGGCAAGAGTACTGGAGTGGGGTGCCATCGCTTTCTCTGATATACACACTACTATATATAAAATAGATAACTAATATAAGGACCTACTGTATAGCACAGGGAACTCTGCTCAAAACTCTGTAGTGACCCATATGAGGAAAGAATCTAAAAAAAAGTGAATATGTGTATATGTATAATTGAGTCACTTTGCTGCACACCTGAAACTAACACAACATTGTAAATCAACTCTGCTCCAATAAAAAAATTTTTTTAAAAAAAGAAAGCAAGCCTTGTAAAATGAAATTGGGCTGTAATTAATTTAAGAACTATCTTTGGAAATGAACCCCAGGAAGATGAAACTTTGTTATTTAACTTAATTCTGCAACACTGGACATATCTTTTAGCATGCTTTGAACTTGAGACACAAAATATTAGAGTAGAAGAAATCATGTAAGGATGTTTCTCCAGCCATTGGCTCATAAGAATTGTGTACTTAACGTTGGAGGGTGTTATCCTAGATGTCTGCACTTGGAGTTTGGTCTGGTTTCTCGCTTTAGCTTGATGATTTTTCAAGACATTTACGTGTTGGTTTATTTCTTTCTGGCTGCACTGGGTCTTTGTTGCTGTGCTCGAGTTACTCTGTAGCTGTGGTGCAACAGGCTTCTCATTGTGGTGGCTTCTCTTGTTGTGGAGCATGAATTCCAGGGCACGCAGGCTTGATAGCTGTGGAGTATGGGCTTAGTTACCCCAAGGCATATAGAATCTTCTTGGACCAGGGATCAAACCCATGTCCTCTGCACTGGCAGGCAGATTCTTACATACTGGACCACCAGGGAAGTCCCAGCCCAGTGATTCTTCAACATTCAAGTCTGTAAAGATCATTGTGTTAATTGGACACATGAAACCACCTACACCATACTTTATGGACAATTAAGGAAAATTTTTAAACTAGTGAATTTTATGCCGTTTCTGTCTTGCTCTGACTCTGAGGCTTAATCCTCTAGGGAAACGCAACTTCATTACACAATAAATAGAGAGTCTGACCCTACCACACTAATGATGTCTCCTATGAAAATACATCTTTGCCATGGGTTGACACATCACTTGGTTGAGGTCAGCAACTTAATGGCCTGCTTTTATTGTGAATTTTAATTGTAAGAATGATTGCTGAATATATTATTACCTTTAAAGTATTGCATAGAAGTTTCCCATTTTACCGTGTTGTACCCCTCCCCCCAGTCAGGAATGACTACTGTTTTAACCATGTGTTCTTTTCAGCCTCATTCTAGGCTTTTATATGCCCATTCATGCACATGTAGAATATACACATATCATACACATTAGTCCACATCTCATACACATGCACATTCATGCACATATGAAATCTATAGTGAACATTGGAGATTTTATTTCCACATCAAAGCTGTCATTCTGAAGTTATTGCCTTGCAACTTCCTTTTTCTTCACCAGTAACATTTCTCGGAGAAGGCAGTGGCAACCCACTCCAGAACTCTTGCCTGGATAATCCCATGGATGGAGGAGCCTGATTAGGCTGCAGTCCATGGGGTCGCGAAGAGTTGGACGCAACTGAATGACTTCACTTTCACTTTTCACTTTCATGCTTTGGAGAAGGAAATGGCAACCCACTCCAGTGTTCTTGCCTGGAGAATCCCAGGGACAGGGGAGCCTGGTGGGCTGCTGTCTATGGGGTCGCCCAGAGTTGGACACGACTGAAGTGACTTAGCAGCAGCAGCAACATTTCTAGTGATCTGCCCCTGTCTCTGCACATAAAACCAGTTATTCCCATTACCTGTCACATAGCTATGTTAACCAAAATAATGTAGGTTATAGTACAGTAACCAATGTTCTTGGAAATCTCAGGGTCTTAGCACAACAAAAATGTATTTCTCACTCATGTAGAGTTACCATCAGGTTGGAAAGGAGTTTTTTATCTGCTAACTTGGGGATCCAGGCTTTTTCCATTTTGTGATGCTCCCACCTCAATGCATCGTTTCCAAGAATAGCATGGAAAGGAAAGAGAGGGGTGGAGGAAACACATGGGCCTTACTTGTTCCATTTTCATTTTGAAATACATTTAGGCTTAAAAATATGTTGCAAAAATAATAGAAAGAATTCCCATAGGCTCTTTACTGAAATTCCCTAAATGTCAACATGTTACATAACCACAGTGCAATTGATCAAAACCATGAAATAAATATTGATATGGGAATGTGAATCAATACAGACCTATTTGGATTCCGCCATTGTCCCGTTAATGCCCTTTTCTGGCATGAGTCACACACTCTTCAGATCAGATCAGATCAGATCAGTCGCTCAGTCATGTCCGACTCTTTGCGACCCCATGAACCACAGCACGCCAGGCCTCCCTGTCCATCACCAGCTCTCGGAGGTCACCCAGACTCACATTCATCGAGTCAGTGATGCCATCCAGCCATCTCATCCTCTGTCGTCCCCTTCTCCTCCTGCCCTCAATCCCTCCCAGCATCAGAGTCTTCTCCAATGAGTCAACTCTTCGCATGAGGTGGCCAAAATACTGGAGTTTCAGCTTCAGCATCATTCCTTCCAAAGAAATCCCAGGGCTGATCTCCTTCAGAATGGACCGGCTGGATCTCCTTGCAGTCCAAGGGACTCTCAAGAGTCTTCTCCAACACCACAGTTCAAAAGCATCAATTCTTCGGCGCTCAGCCTTCTTCACAGTCCAGCTCTCACATCCATACATGACCACAGGAAAGACCATAGCCTTGACTACGTGAACCTTTGTTGGCACACACTCTTACTCTGAGATAATTCCTTATACTTAGTTTTTCACGACCTTGCCATTTTTAATGAGTTGTTGTTGTTGTTCAGTCACTAAGTTGTGTCCGACTCTTTGTGACCCCATGGACTGCAGCATGCCAGACGCCTCTGTCCTCCACTATCTCCCAACGTTTGCTCAAATTTACCTCCATTGAGTCGGTGATGCTGTCTAACCATGGCATTCTCTGCCACCCTCTTCTCCTTTTGCCTTCAATGAGTACTGGTCAGTTATCTTATAGGATGTGCCTCAGTTTGGGTTTGGCTAATGTTTCCTTGTGGTTAAATTCAGGATGTCCTTTTTTGGCATGAATACCACGGTAATTATGCTGTGCCCTTCTTGGTGAGTTGTACTGGCAGGTGGATGGCATCATTATATCCTGTTACAGGGGAGGCTAGCTTGGAGCATTTGGTTAAGGTAGCATTTTCCAGACTTATACACTGGAAAACTTTGTGTTTTCCCCTGTGTATTAAATAACTATAGAGATACTTGGAGACTATGTAAATATCCTATTAATTGTCATACTTTGCCTACGAATTGTGGCATCCCTTGATTCAACTCCAGAACAGTCATCACTATAGTGTTCACCTCTGCTGATTTTCTATTTCCATCCTTCTTTCTATGTTTATTAACTGCAGTTCATTTATGTATTCCACTATGTGTTTATATCAGCTATGGACCCATGGATATTTGTTTTATTCTGTGGAATACAATCCATCCTTCTCATGATTTAGTTTCTTGCTCAAATTATCCCAGATTTGTCCATTTGAAACTCCTTCAGTTGGTCCTTGTGCACTTTCAGGATGCCATTATCCTTTTTTTTTTTTTTTTTTTTTTTGAGAACTTTTTAAATTGCCTGCCACCTTGAGAGTCCCGGGCTTCTCTTGTGGCTCAGATGGTAAAGAATCTGCCTGCAATGCTGGAGACCCAGGTTTGATTCCCATGTTGGAAAGGTCCCCTGCAGAAGGGAATGGCAACCCAGGAGAATTCCATGGACAGAGAAGCCTGGCAGGTTACAGTGCATGGGGTCGCAAAGAGTCGGACATGACTGAGCTATTAACACTTTCACTTTAAGAAGAGGTCCCAGGCTCATCGTGCACTTGTCATGTTGCAGACTGGCATCTGCCATTTCTCCAAGGATCCTGGTTCCTTTTATTGAAGACATTATTTTGGCTCCAAGATCTGGGTTCTAGGGGCATGCACTGTCTTGGAACAGACACAGTGCTTCATCCCCTGCTCTCATTCCCAGTTGCTGGCTCTCTGTCACACACTCCCAACCTAAGATCAGGGAGACCGAGAAATCTTATGTTTTCAACACCCAGGAAAGGATGCAATGTGATGAGCACGTGGCGCTGTTGCCATTACAGTAGCGCTGAGTGTGCTGAGCCCTCTGTATTTACCCATGGCCTAGGCTTCCAACTTTTCACTCTTAAAAATAACCCTGCAATGTAGTCCTCCAAGCCTGTCTCCTTGGTCACAGTCCCAGTAGATTATCCATGTTCCTTGTCACTAAAAACTATCTCAGCTGATCTATAAGGAGATCAGGATAGCTTCAAATCTGGCCGTGGTGATGTTTTCTGAATTTTATTCACCACCAAAAGTGAAACACCGTGGCCCACATATATTTTGGGTTCTGCACTCTTTTCAGGTTTGTCATCAGCTATTTTCCCTGAAAAACAATCTAAAGTGGATTGTGGCGAGCTGGCATGTCTGAAACTCAGGTTCTAGTTATTTTATTTTTAGTTTGACTTTCTTCCTAATGAACCCCAAACTCCAGAATTCTTCTTTCCATAATTGGACTCAAGGGTTGGTGGCCACAGCCTTCTATAAACTGTTCATTTAAAATAAAACTCTCTTGTTGGCAATAAGAAAACAAGAGGCTTTCATAACATGGTTTTTTAAAAAGAATCTGATCTGAATAAATAGAAACGTGAAACTGTGAGATATGGTTAGTAAAGTTACATTGTTTCTATAACACACTATGGCTAAAGAAAAATCTGGATTAGAGAAGATTTTGAGGGACAAACTGGAGAAGCAGAAGGCAGAATACTGCTGATGTAGGAAGGGAAGAGTGAGGTAGACTGAATTATAATGATGAAAGGAGAAAAAAAGGTACCTTTCACACCTATATTGTAGACAACTCGTTTTAAATATAATTGGCTACAACACATCAAAATAGCAACTTATTTGAGAAAATAAAAGTGAAAGTAAATTTTAAGGCATTTCACTTTTACGATGACATAGCTTTCTCTGGTTATATCATAGATCAACAGTCATGACCTGGGGATGGTTTCCCAGTTCTTGAAATCAAAATGCTCCCTTTCATCTGGTTTACTGTTGGCCAGTTCCTGAATCATGGTCCCAGTCTGAGACTGTTATCGGTCTCTACCGTACAGAAGACCATGTCACCATGTAAAGACATTATTTTAGACATGAAGGTAATATAATTGCCTTTAAATATAATTTATTGAGGTGGAGTCAGATAGTGTAAAAGTAACCATTTAAGTGTATTTTCCAGTTGCATTCACAATGTTCTGAGGGGGAGTCTATAGACTCACATTATACTGTGGCTTTAGCATAATGCCAGGCTGGCAACAGCCAACCACAGTCATATGGACACTGAAATTGAACCATCTAGTCTACAAACTACATTCCTAGCCTTGACCTTAAGTGTATCTCTTATTCCTGTGTCCCCCCCCCCCCCATACTTCTATCAAACTGCGTATGTGCCTGCGTGCGTGCTCAAGTCATGTCTGACTCTTTGTGACCTCCTGGACTGTACAGTGTCAGGCTCCTCTGTCCATGGGATCATCCAGTCAAGAATCCTGGAGTGGCTAGAACAACAATTTCATGCATCTTGTGAGGATTTTTTATTATGATTAAGTGAGTGAACCCCATAAAACACTCATGAGAGGCTCTGGCGCATAGGAAATAGAGATTATCATTTTGGGAGCACTTATCACTATCTAAAATTATATTGGTATTTATTTATGAATTGTCTTTCTTCTCCTCTAGAATGTAATATCTATGAGAATGAGTTTTTTTCTGTTGCCATAGCTGCTAAATGCCCCAAACCAAAGAATGTCTGATTTATAGTAGACGCTTGATAAATACTTACTTGATTCATGAATGCCTGAATGAACAGATGATGGAATGACAGATCTGTGACCGTCAGCTCTTTCCTGACAAGTCCCATCTGTGACTCAGTGTTAATAGAGCTTCTGAGCAGACCTGAGAATCAAGGATTTTTTTCTCTTCTTGTGCCCAGGAAACTTACCCATTCAGATACAAGTGCCCAGAAATGCTAATATTATACCAAGACTGACCTAGGTGCCTTTATCAGGTGGCACAAGTGACAAAAGCATCCCCAGCCCCACCCTTCAGAGTTTAGGTACTTTTGCTTTCATAGCTTGTGCTTTGGGACTGTAGCATGCAACAGCTGATCAGGATGTGCAATGTTTTTGAAGCCTACTAGAGCCCACCATCATGGGACTTCCCTGGTGGCTCAGATGATAAAAAATCTGCCTGCAATGCAGGAGACCAAGATTCAACCCCTGGGTCAGGAAGATCCCCTGGAGAAGGGAATGGCTTCTGGTATTCTTGCCTGGAGAATTCTACGGACAGAGGAGCCTAGTGGGCTATAGTCCATAAGGGTCGGAAAGAATCGGACATGACTGAGCAACCAACACTTTCACTTTTCACTTTTTTTTCAGGTGTGACCATCATCTCAATACCTTACCCGTGCAAGAAATGTAAATGTATCTAGTATTCTATAATTAATTCTCCACTTGATTTTCATTTCTCCTGCATTCCTCCTATATCTCAGGTGACCCAAAGTTTCAACTTTCTCTTTCTCCAGGATCTGACAGAAATTCTAGGGACTTTCTTATTTGGCATGTCATGCCTTGGGTTCAAGGGGAGGTCCTCGAACCTCTGTGTCAGTCCTTTCCTCCTGGGGTTGTGAATCAACCCAGATGTTACTGGTCTTCGTCTGGACCACTGCTATCTATAGAGATGCCATGGTTCTGAGCCATGCCCATGTCCCTTCTACTCCCTTACCACCGGGAGATGTAGCATGCTCCCAAGCGGTCTCAAACCTTAATTACACTCAGATTCTTTTTTTAATTTTTATTTTATATTAGAGTGTAGTTTAACAATGCTGTGTTACTTTCAGATGTACAGAAAAGTGATTCAGTTATACATGTATCTATTTTTCTTTCTTTTGAAAAAAAAATTTATACATTTATTTGGCTGCATCAGGTCTTGGTTGCAGCACGTGGGATCTTTTGTTACAGCACACGGACTCTCTAGTTAAGGCGCACGGACTCTTTAGTTTTACGCACGGACCCTCTAGTTCCGGCGCACGGACTCTCTAGTTGTGGATCACAGACTCTCTAGTTTTGGCATTCCGGCTCAGTAGTTGTACCACCCAGGCTTCGTTTCCCCACAGCATGTGGGTTCTCAGTTCCCCAACCGACCAGGGATCCAGATCACATCCTCTGCACTGGTAGGTGGACTCTGAAGCACTGGACCACCAGGGAAGTCCCCTTTCTTATTCAAATTCTTTTCCCATTTAGATTACTCACAGAATATTGGGCAGAGTACCCTGCGTCATACAGTAGGTCCTTGGGTTATCTCTTTTAAATATTAGCAGTGCGTGTCTGTCAGTCCCAAACTCTAAATTTACTCCTTCCCCCACCTTTTCCCTTTGGTAATCTTAGTTTGTTTCCCAAGTCTGTAGGTCTGTTCATGCAGATTTTGTTTAATACTTCAGCTGCTGTCTTCAGAAGGTAACCATGTCAGTGTCCAGTATATGCTGTGGGGCAAAACTCGGCAGATGGTTCTGTTCCCTCTGCTCTCCTGTTCCCAGCTTTACCTGAATATAGTAATATACTAGTCTCTCAGGCATGTCCGACTCTTTGCAACTCCGTGGAGCCCACCAGGCTCCTCTGTTCATAAAATTCTCCAGGCAAGAATACTGGAGTGGGTAGCCATTTGGTTCTCCAAGGGATCTTCTTGAGCCAAGGATTGAACTTGAGTTTCCTGAGTGGCAGGCGGATTCTTTACCATCTGAGCCATCACTTTACTTGAAGGTGTTATTATTCCTTCTGCAATTCAGCCCAGCATGAAGTCAGGTTGCAGGAACCTTCAGCTTTCTGTTCACTTTATTTCTGAGTTATGGATATCACAGCTATGACTCTGTTTTAGGTTGGGTTTTCTAGAAGTGGGATGAAGTTTCTCAAATAAGTGATTAATTGAGGAGGTGGTCTCAGGAGAGAACTATAAGGAAAGCGGGGGGGAACAGATAGCTGGGCTATCTGTTATCCGATATCTGCTTTCTGGAAGCCGATCCTCAGCCTGACCCCATGGGAAGCTCTAGGTTAGGGGTCCCCAACCTCCAGGTGGCATACCAGTACCTCCTGTCAGAACATTGGCAGCTGTGCTTAAAGTACATTGATTGCTCAGATATGAGGAAATGGCCCAATGAACATGGTTGTGGGAGGGAAGAGGAAACAAAGCTAGTCAGATGTGAATTGTATCTGTTGTAATAAACATGTTAAAAGAAACAAAAAAAGAAAGAAAGAAAGTGCACAGTAAACATATGTGCTTGAATCATCCCCAAACCTCCCCACTTCCAGTCCGTGGAAAAACTGTCTTCCATGAAACCAGTTCCTGGTGCCAAAAAGGTTGGCGACTGCCGTCCTAGCGAATGGGTCACTAAATAGAGGCCCCAGGCGGCAAGGAAGACGGTCTTTTGTCTTCCCCATCAGTCTGGCATGGGCTATGGTTTGGGGTTGTTTTCAGGAAAAGCAGAATCTTGCAGATAATACCGGAGGAGGCAGCTCCCATTGTCCAAAGATAGTTCTCAGGATTCTTGAACTATAAGCTATTAGCATCAACCTCAGCAGAAGATTCAGAGTTGGGATGGTGGTGTCAATAACGGTCCTGTTTATTTAGACAAAGAAGATAGAAGGTAACTGGATACATCTGAACACTATGCTCTACCTCTGAGGCATCAAGAAGATTCTTTCCTTGTCAGAAGAACAGGGGGATGGGATAATTAGGGAGATTGAGATGGACATGTACACACTGCTATATTTTAAATGAACAACCCACCAGGACCTACTACGTAGCACAGGGAATCTGTTCAGTGTTACGGGGCAGCCTGGATGGGAGGCGCAGTTTGAAGGAGAATGGATACATGTATTTATATGGCTCAGTCCCTTTGCTGTTCACCTGAAACTATCACAACTTTGTTAATTGGCAATACTCCAGAATAAAATAAAAACAGGGAAATAAAAGAAATTTCTTTCCATACTCAGTGAGTTAACAAAATCTCGTTTAGCCACATGATTTCAAATTTTGTAAAACAAATGCCTCTCCATCCACAAAATTCAGGCTCAAGCTAGTGGGAAGTCTGTGTGTGTTCATCAGCAGCTTTAGCACGAACCCATCTAAGCCAGCTCCTGAAGTTCTACAGCAAAGCAGGGAGTTGATAGAAGACACGGGGACTCAGCTGGTAAAGAATCTGCCTGCAGTGCAGGAGACCTGGGTTGGGAAGATCCACTGGAGAAGGGAACAGCTACCCATCCCGGTATTCTGGCCTGGAGATACAGTCCATGGAGTCTCAGAGAGTTGGACACGGCTAAGTGACTTTCACTTTCTGGTAAAAGACCTAAGGAAAACCCAGTGGGACGGCTGGGTCATATGGTAGTTCTATTTTTAGTTTTTTTTTTTTTTTTTTCTTTTTCCATTGCTGTGGTTTTTTCATATTGTATTGTGCTGAAGTGGAAGACACAGAGGGGAGGGAGAAAATTACCAGGCAGAAATGATATATACCTACTAGAAAGCTGTATATGTACATACATGTTATATTTATTTAAATGTTCACAGCATTTACTGCTTAAACTTTTCTCTCTCTTTTTAAACTTCACTGGCGCATGCAGTAACTGAGTTTTACAGAAAAAGTTTAAAATGATAATACTTAGAGTAAGATCTCCAAATTTTTAACTATTTGCTTCTTATTCTACCCATTAGAGCTATGGTGTACTTTCTGAAATTTTTTCTCGGTGTATTCTATTTTCTAAAATGTTGGACAAATAACAATTAAAAGTGGACCTCTTGCTTATATATATATATATATATATATATATATATATATATATATATATATATAAAACTAAGGAGATGTCTGTCTGTTTTTCATAAAATCAATCATTTTATATTCTTTTTCTGGAAAAAAAAACAGATACTGTATTATGTGTACACTGTAAATGCAATTACATTGATTTCAATTGTATCTGCAATAATATACTAGCTTTGTGTGTTCCCAGGGTCACTGTGTGTCATGGAAATGATTGCCATCACAGTACCTCTCTTTTTTTTAATGTTTTAAAAAATTATTTATTTTTGGCTGTGTTAGGTCGTCATTGCTCTGCTGGGGCTGCTCTCTAGTTGTGGTCCATGGTCTTGCCATTATGGTGGCTTTTCTTATTGTGGAGCGCAAGCTCTAGGTGTGAGGGCTTCTGTACTGGCAGCTCCCAGACTCTAGAGCTCCGGCTCAGTAGTTGTGGTGCACGGGCTTTTTTGCCAGGTAGCATGTGGGATCTTCCCAGACCAGAGGTAGAACCTGTGTCCCCAGCATCGGCACGTGGATTCTTAACCACTGAACCACCAGGGAAGTCCGCAGTACCTGTCTTGAATGCTTTTTTATGAAGCAGTTTCTTAGAAATCAGAGGGAAGATGAGAGTGTTAAAAGAACTCAACAAGATGGCACTCATAGTTTGTATCTTGAATGTACTGTGTGTATTTCACTATTTCTTCTCTCTATACAGCCACATTGTTAGCCTTAATTAGAACATTAAATACTATAGTTTCCCTTTACGAAGCCAGCAGGGTTTTCTTTGCTGTAAAATGAGTCATTCAATTCCCCTTCTGCTAATGGGTAGAGGATAATTAACATTGTCTTGAGGCTAATTTTCATTTACGCTGCCATTCCTCATAAGCTGCACATTATTCTCTGGAAAAGTCAATGTGTCACTTTTATTAGCCCAGTTTGCACTTTAACACCAGGGAAATTAATTCAGGCTACATTAACGTACTCGACTTCAGATACAATGGAATTATCTGACTGTGTCCTTTATGAAGTGCCATCATTTAGCAGTGAATTGACACAGCTCCGTAAAAAAAAAAAAAAAATGAGATCACCATTGGATGCTTGTACTGTTATTGATTTTCCTAATCATGTGACAGAGCCATGAGGAAAGGTGGACTAAACATTTGTTTTTTCACGATTTCTCAGTTTTCACTCATGAGACCAGGAGTTCCACTTTTTAAGAGATGGTGGGATTCCCAGTGACTTAGTGCCCTTAAAGGATTGGCTCTAATTCATTATTTAAACTCTTGGTTTTATAGGTTTGGGCTTTTCTACCAAAAAAAAAAAAAAAAATTCAAGGTAAAAAATCAAATATTAAAGACTTCAGCCATTAGGGAATTTTCACACTTTTTTTTTTTTTTTTTCAAACAGTGCAAAGCATGGTTAGGATTTCTATTCCAGGTTTGCAATTTTAAGATGATGTTTCACAAATTGCCAGAGCTCTCTGGTAATTCTCTCCTAAATGAGTACAAAGTTCTCATTCCTAAAAATTTCTTTAGGAAGCAGAGGAAGTGGAAAAAAACATCTGCCACTTTGCCACAACATTTATTATTTTACCGAGGTCCACTAGAGTTATACTTCCTTAATATGCTCTTGGTCTACCGAGTTTTAGGTAGTGACCATTATTAGCAAGAGAAAATCCTACTTCCTTAAGTGTCTTAATTACATACTAATTAGATGGTAGGGCTTGCATGCATGCATGGTAAGTCGCTTCAGTCTTGTCCAACTGTGCGAACCTATGGACTGCAGCCCACCAGGGTCCTCCGACCATAGGATTCTCCATGCAAGAATACTGGAGTGGGTTGCCATGCCCTCCTCCAGGGTGTCTTCCCAACCTAAAGATCAAATCCGTGTTTTCTATGCCTCCCTGCACTGGTGGTTTCTTTACCACAACCACCACCTTGTGTGCATGCTTAGTCACTCAGTCGTTTCCGACTCTTGCGACCCCATAGACTAGCCTGCCAGGCTCCTCTGTCCATGGGATTCTCCAGCCAAGAATACTGGAGTGGGTTGCCATTCCCTCCTCCAGGGGATCTTCCCAAGCCAAGAATCAAACCTGGGTCTCCTGCATTGCAGGCAGATTCTTTACTGACTGAGCTATGAGGGAAGCCCCAGCACCACCTTAGAAACCCCCAAATAGATGGTAGTAACTTCTCCCTTTGAATCAAAAGTTGCAAATTGGTGTCCTCTCAGTCAGATATGTGGGTGCTTCGGCTACACAGGACCTTTTTTTTTTTTTTTACTTTTTTGAGCAATTTTAGGTTCAGAGCAAACTTGAGGGGAAATTTCCCATTCACCCCCAGCTCCCACATAAGCACATCTCCATTGTCAACATTCCCTGCCAAAGTGGACACTTGTTAGAACTGATGAGTCTACATTGACATCTGTTATTACCTGAAGTCTGTAATTTACATTGGAGTTCACTCGTATGTTGTACATTTTATGGGTTTGAATAAATGTATAATGAAATATATCCATTTTTACGGTCTCATATGGAGTATTTTAGTATGCCCTAAACATCCTCTGTGTTCCCTGTTCATCCTCCCTGCCATCCCACCCCAGGAAACCACAGATCTTTCTATTTTCTCCACCATTTCGCCTTTTTCATATCATATAGTTGGAATCGTGCTGTATGTAGCCTTTTCAAGTTGAGTCTTTCACCTAGTAATGTACATTTAAGGTTACTCCATGTCTTGTCATGGCTTGATAGTCCCCCTTTTTTTTAGGTTATCACAAAATATATTTTTTTATTATTATTTTTTTTTTACTTTACAATATTTTATTGGTTTTGCCATACATCAACATGCATCCGCCACAGATGTACACATGTTCCCAATCCTGAACCCCGCCTCCCACCTCCCTCCCCATACCATCCCTCTGGGTCATCCCAGTGCACCAGCCCCAAGCTTCCTGTATCCTGCACCGAACCTGGACTGGTGATTCGTTTCTTATATGATATTATACATGTTTTAACACCATTCTCCCAAATCATCCCCCCACCTCCCACAGAGTCCAAAAGACTGTTCTATACATCTGTGTCTCTTTTGCTGTCTCGCACACAGGGTTATCATTACCATCTTTGTAAATTCCATATATATGCGTTAGTATACTGTATTGGTGTTTTTCTTTCTGGCTTACTTCACTCTGTATAATAGGCTCCAGTTCCATCCACCTCATTAGAACTGATTCAAATGTATTCTTTTTAATGGCTGAGTAATACTCCATTGTGCATATGTACCACAGCTTTCTTATCCATTCATCTGCTGATGGACATCTAGCTTGCTTCCATGTTCTGGCTATTATAAACAGTGCTGTGATGAACATTGGGGTACACATGTCTCTTTCAATTCTGGTTTCCTCGGTGTGTATGCCCAGCAGTTGGATTGCTGGGTCATATGGCAGTTCTATTTCCAGTTTTTTAAGGACTCTCCACACTGTTCTCCATAGTGGCTGTGCTAGTTTGCATTCCCACCAGCAGTGTAAGAGGGTTCCCTTTTCTCCACATCCTCTCCAGCATTTATTGCTTGTAGACTTTTGGATTGCAGCCATTCTGACTGGCATGAAATGGTACCTCATTGGGGTTTTGATTTTCATTTCTCTTATAATGAGTGATGTTGAGCATCTTTTCATGTGTTTGTTAGCCATCTGTATGTCTTCTTTGGAGAAATGTCTATTTAGTTCTTTGGCCCATTTTTTGATTGGGTCGTTTATTTTTCTGGAATTGAGCTGTAGGAGTTGCTTGTATATTTTTGAGATTAGTTCTTTGTCAGTTGCTTCATTTGCTATTATTTTCTCCCATTCTGAAAGCTGTCTTTTCACCTTGCTTATAGTTTCTTTTGTTGTGCAGAAGCTTTTTAATATTATTTTGCTTATTTTTGCTTTTATTTCCAGTATTCTGGGAGGTGGGTCATAGAGGATCCTGCTGTGATGTATGTCAGAGAGTATTTTGCCTATGTTTTCCTCTAGGAGTTTTATAGTTTCTGGTCTTATGGTTAGATCTTTAATCCATTTTGAGTTTATTTTTGTGTATGGTGTTAGAAAGTGTTCTAGTTTCATTCTTTTACAAGTGGTTGACCAGTTTTCCCAGCACCACTTGTTAAAGAGATTGTCTTTTCTCCATTGTATATTCTTGCCTCCTTTGTCAAAGATAAGGTGTCCACAGGTGTGTGGTTTTATCTCTGGGCTTTCTATTTTGTTCCATTGATCTATATTTCTGTCTTTGTGCCAGTACCATACTGTCTTGATGACTATGGCTTTGTAGTAGAGCCTGAAGTCAGGCAGGTTGATTCCTCCAGTTCCATTCTTCTTTCTCAAGATTGCTTTGGCTATTCGAGGTTTTTTGTATTTCCATACAAATTGAGAAATTATTTGTTCTAGCTCTGTGAAAAATACCGATGGTAGCTTGATAGGGATTGCATTGAATCTATAGATTGCTTTGGGTAGTATACTCATTTTCACTGTATTGATTCTTCCGATCCATGAACATGGTATATTTCTCCATCTGTTAGTGTCCTCTTTGATTTCTTTCATCAGTGTTTTATAGTTTTCTATATATAGGTCTTTAGTTTCTTTAGGTAGATATATTCCTAAGTATTTTATTCTTTTCGTTGCAGTGGTGAATGGAATTGTTTCCTTAATTTCTCTTTCTATTTTCTCGTTATTAGTGTATAGGAATGCAAGGGATTTCTGTGTGTTGATTTTATATCCTGCAACTTTACTATATTCATTGATTAGCTCTAGTAATTTTCTGGTGGAGTCTTTATGGTTTTCTATGTAGAGGATCATGTCATCTGCAAACAGTGAGAGTTTTACTTCTTCTTTTCCAATTTGGATTCCTTTTATTTCTTTTTCTGCTCTGATTGCTGTGGTTAAAACTTCCAAAACTATGTTGAATAGTAGTGGTGAGAGTGGGCACCCTTGTCTTGTTCCTGACTTTAGGGGAAATGCTTTCAATTTTTCACCATTGAGGATAATGTTTGCTGTGGGTTTGTCATATATAGCTTTTATTATGTTGAGGTATGTTCCTTCTATTCCTGCTTTCTGGAGAGTTTTTATTATAAATGGATGTTGAATTTTATCAAAGGCTTTCTCTGCATCTATTGAGATAATCATATGGCTTTTATTTTTCAATTTGTTAATGTAGTGTATTATATTGATTGATTTGCACTCATACTTATGGATAGATCAACTAAACAGAAAATTAACAAAGAAACACAAACTTTAAATGATACAATAGACCAGTTTAGACCTAATTGATATCTATAGGACATTTTACCCCAAAACAATGAATTTCACCTTTTTCTCAAGCTCACATGGAACCTTCTCCAGGATAGATCACATCCTGGGCCATAAATCTAGCCTTGGTAAATTCAAAAAAGTTTAAATCATTCCAAGCATCTTTTCTGACCACAGTGCAGTAAGATTAGATTTCAATTACAGGAGAAAAAATATTAAAAATTCCAACATATGGAGGCTGAACAACAAGCTGCTGAATAACCAACAAATCACAGAAGAAATCAAAAAAGAAATCAAAATATGCATAGAAATGAATGAAAGTGAAAACACAACAACCCAAAACCTGTGGGACACTGTAAAAGCAGTGCTAAGGGTAAAGTTCATAGCAATACAGGCATACCTCAAGAAACATGAAAAAAGTCAAATAAATAACCTAACTCTACACCTAAAGCAACTAGAAAAGGAAGAAATGAAGAACCCCAGGGTTAGTAGAAGGAAAGAAATCTTAAAAATTAGGGCAGAAATAAATGCAAAAGAAACAAAGGAGACCATAGCAAAAATCAACAAAGCCAAAAGCTGATTCTTTGAAAGGATAAATAAAATTGACAAACCATTAGCCAGACTCATCAAGAAACAAAGGGAGAAAAAAACAAATCAATAAAATTAGAAATGAAAATGGAGAGATCACAACAGACAACACACAAATACAAAGGATCATAAGAGACTACTATCAGCAATTATATGCCAATAAAATGGACAACGTGGAAGAAATGGACAAATTCTTAGAAAAGTACAACTTTCCAAAACTGAACCAGGAAGAAATAGAAAATCTTAACAGACCCATCACAAGCACTGTAATCAGAAATCTTCCAGCAAATAAAAGCCCAGGTCCAGACGGCTTCACAGCTGAATTCTACCAAAAATTTAGAGAAGAACTGACACCTATCCTACTCAAACTCTTCCAGAAAATTGCAGAGGAAGGTAAACTTCCAAGCTCATTCTATGAGGCCACCATTACCCTAATACCAAAACCTGACAAAGATGCCACAAAAAAAGAAAACTACAGGCCAATATCACTGATGAACATAGATGCAAAAATCCTTAATAAAATTCTAGCAATCAGAATCCAACAACACATTAAAAAGATCATACACCATGACCAAGTGGGCTTTATCCCAGGGATGCAAGGAAAGCTCTTTTTTTTTCTTAAATTCCTGAATAATATTTCATGGGCTTCCCTGGTGGTTCAACAGTAAAGAATCTGCTTGCAATGCAGGAGACATGGATTCAGTCCCTAGGTCGGGAAGATCTCTTGGAGGAGGACACGGCAACCCACTCCATTATTCTTGCCTGGAGAATCCCATGGACAGAGGAGAAATATTTCATTATTAACCACAACCCAATCCAAAAATGGGCGCTAGATCTAAATAGACATTTCTCCAAAGAAGACATACACATGACCAAAAAGCACATGAAAAGATGCTGAGCATCACTAATTATTAGAGAAATGAAAATCAGAATTACCATGAGGTATCACCTCACACCAGTCAGACCAGCCATCATCAAAAAATCTACAAACAATGACCACAGCTTATTGATTCATTCACCTACTGAAGGTTATCTTGATTACTCATAGAGATTTTTTTCTAAAAGAAAAATATATAAATTTTATTGCTAGGTTTAACATCAGCAAACTTTATGTCAATTCTGGATTTCTGAGTTCTCTTGTAAAACTAGAAACTGACAGGCAGGTGAGAGCCCTGCTTGGTCATAGCCTGCTGAAGCTTCTCCAATTCAGAACTGCATTTTCCAGTTGACCTCAGGACCCACCCAGTCCACTCCATTTTGGCCCCATTTGTGGGAGACCTCTGATCTAAACAGCAACAATAGCAAAATGATGTCTAAATAAATATTGTCCCAGATTGAGCAAGTTGTTCATGTACACAACATTCATTGAGTCTTCTGCTTATTTATCTACCATTCAGGGCTGGCCATTATGACCACATAATAGATTTCTCTGAAGGAAGGAAAGCATGATTCTTTCTAAAACCAAGTTCTCTATTCTTCCCAGAGCCAAAATCCATAGAAGCCTTTGTGCCACAGGTGCCTTTTTCAAACAGCAGTGGTTATCTAGTTTCCTGAAGAGGAATCCAAACGCAGTCAAATGGCTACTTGACCCTGGAAAGTTGGCAGAGTTGCTCTGTCTTCTAGAAGCCAAGCGTGGCTGTGACCCAGATGAAAGATGAGGGTTAAAATGGAGCTTTGGAGTGCTTGGTTTGGAATGAAATCATTGCTGCTCCCTTCTGAACTAATCCCTTCCCTTCTTTGAAAAATTCCTCTCCAAATTTTTCATTGACCTTCTCCCAGCAGTAATATAGCAGCATGACCCAGGGGCTGTGTGTGTCCAGCTGCTGTCATTGGGTCATTCCCAGGAATGACAGTCCCTGAATCCCCCTCCCCCAGAACTGAGTTCAGTACTCATTTGACATCCATCTCTGTGATACGAAGTTTCCTGCTGTCTTGAACTCACAGGGGCAATAGGGATCTCAAGGAAATGTGCTGCTAGTTTGCATTACAGTTGAGGGCTTGGGAGGAGCTGGGGTGTGATGGAAAGGAGAGAACAGTTAAGACTCAAACTGGCTTACAGCATTTAGTATGATAATCTCTAGGCTCATACACGTTGCTGCAAATGGCATTATTCTGTTCATTTTTATGGCCGACTAATATTCCATTGTATCTATTAATATGTACTACATCTTCTTCATTCATTCTTCTGTCCATGGACATTTCAGTTGCTTTCATGTCTTGGCTATTGTAAATAGTCCTGCAATGAACATTAGGATGCATATGTCTTTTCTAGTTCTGATTTTCTCTGGATATATGCCAAGTGGTGGGATTGCTGGGTCATAAGATAGTTCTGTTTTTAGTTTTTCAAGGAACCTCCATACTGTTCTCCATATGGTTTTACCAATTTACATTCACATCAGACAAAGACAAATATCATATTGTATCATTCATCAGATCAGATCAGATCAGTCGCTCAGTCATGTCCGACTCTTTGCGACCCCATGAATCACAGCACGCCAGGCCTCCCTGTCCATCACCAACTCCCGGAGGTCACTCAGACTCACATCCATCGAGTCAGTGATGCCATCCAGCCATCTCATCCTCTGTCGTCCCCTTCTCCTCCTGCCCCCAATCCCTCCCAGCATCAGAGTCTTCTCCAATGAGTCAACTCTTCGCATGAGGTGGCCAAAGTACTGGAGATTCAGCTTTAGCATCATTCCTTCCAAAGAAATCCCAGGGCTGATCTCCTTCAGAATGGACTGGCTGAATCTCCTTGCAGTCCAAGGGACTCTCAAGAGTCTTCTCCAACACCACAGTTCAAAAGCATCAATTCTTCGGCGCTCAGCCTTCTTCACAGTCCAGCTCTCACATCCATACATGACCACAGGAAAGACCATAGCCTTGATTAGATGGACCTTTGTTGGCAAAGTAATGTCTCTGCTTTTCAATATGCTATCTAGGTTGGTCAGAACTTTCCTTCCAAGGAGTAAGTGTCTTTTAATTTCATGGCTGCAGTCACCATCTGCAGTGATTTTGGAGCCCAGAAAAACAAAGTCTGACACTGTTTCCACTGTTTCTCCATCTATTTCCCATGTAGTGATGGGACCAGATGTCATGATCTTCGTTTTCTGAATGTTGAGCTTTAAGCCAACCTTTTCACTCTCCACTTTCACTTTCATCAAGAGGCTTTTTAGCCACTCTTCACTTTCTGCCATAAGGGTGGTGTCATCTGCATATCTGAGGTTATTGATATTTCTCCCAGCAATCTTGATTCCAACTTGTGTTTCTTCCAGTCCAGCATTTCTCAGGATGTACTCTGCATAGAAGTTAAATAAACATGGTGACAATATACAGCCTTGACGTACTCCTTTTCCTATTTGGAACCAGTCTGTTGTTCCATGACCAGTTCTAACTGTTGCTTCCTGACCTGCATACAGATTTCTCAAGAGGCAGATCAGGTGGTCTGGTATTCCCATCTCTTTCAGAATTTTCCACAGTTTATTGTGATCTACACAGTCAAAGGCTTTGGCATAGTCAATAAAGCAGAAATAAATTTTTTATGGAACTCTCTTGCTTTTTCCATGATCCAGTGGATGTTGGCAATTTGATCTCTGGTTCCTCTGCCTTTTCTAAAACCAGCTTGAACAACAGGAAATTCACGGTTCACATATTGCTGAAGCCTGGCTTGGAGAATTTTGAGCATTACTTTACTAGCATGTGAGATGAGTGCAATTGTGCGGTAGTTTGAGCATTCTTTGGCATTGCCTTTCTTTGGGATTGGGATGAAAACTGACCTTTTCCAATCTTGTGGCCACTGCTCAGTTTTCCAGATTTGCTGGCATACTGAGTGCAGCACCTTCACAGCATCATCTTTCAGGATGTGGAATAGCTCCACTGGAATTCCATCACCTCCACTAGCTTTGTTCCTAGTGATGCCCTCTAAGGCCCACTTGACTTCACGTTCCAGGATGTCTGGCTCTAGGTCAGTGATCACACCATCATGATTATCTGAGTCGTGAAGCTCTTTTTTGTACAGTTCTTCTGTGTATTCTTGCCACCTCTTCTTAATATCTTCTGCTTCTGTTAGGTCCATACCATTTCTGTCCTTTATCGAGCCCATTTTTGCATGAAATGTCCCCTTGGTATCTCTGATTTTCTTGAAGAGATCCCTAGTCTTTCCCATTCTGTTGTTTTCCTCTATTTCTTTGCATTGATCACTGAAGAAGGCTTTCTTATCTCTTCTTGCTATTCTTTGGAACTCTGCATTCAGATGTTTATATCTTTCTTTCTCCTTTGCTTTTTGCTTCTCTTCTTTTCACAGCTATTTGTAAGGCCTCCCCAGACAGCCATTTTGCTTTTTTGCATTTCTTTTCCATGGGGATGGTCTTGATCCCTGTCTCCTGTACAATGTCACGAACCTCATTCCATAGTTCATCAGGCACTCTATCTATCAGATCTAGGCCCTTAAATCTATTTCTCACTTCCACTGTATAATCATAAGGGATTTGATTTAGGTCATACCTGAATGGTCTAGTGGTTTTCCCTACTTTCTTCAATTTCATATGTGGGGTTTAAGTGTTTTAAAAGTGATACAAATGAACTTATTGTGATACAAAAAGTGATACAAAACTTATAGATATCAAAAACAAACTTATAGTTACCAAAGGGGAAATTTGGGAGGGGTTAGTTCATTGGAAGGACTGATGGTAAAGCTGAAACTCCAATACTTTGGCCACCTCATGTGAAGAGTTGATTCACTGGAAAAGACCCTGATGCTGGGAGGGATTGAGGGCAGGAGGAGAAGGGGACAACAGAGGATGAGATGGCTGGATGGCATCACAGACTCAATGGACATGAGTTTGAGTAAACTCTGGGAATTGGTGATGGACAGGGAGGCCTGGTGTGCTACGATTCATGGGATCGCAAAGAGTTGGACACGAATGAACTACTGAACTGAACTGAACTGATAAATCAGGAGCTTGGGATGAACCTACACACACTACTATATATAAGGTATATAACCAATAAGGACCTACTGTATAGCACAGGCAACTCTACTCAATATTCTGTGATAACCCATAGGAGAAAAGAATCTGAAAAAGAATGGATATGTGTATGGATATATGCATACATGAAAAAGAATGGATATATAATTGAATCACTTTACTGTACACCTAAAACTAACACAGCATTGTAAATCAACTGTAACCCAATAAAATTAAAAGATGAAGACTCAAGTTGGTCTAAGATCAGATCTGTCTTGAGGAGGACCAGTTGTTGACCCCACCTTGTATCTGTGTTCTTACCTGTTGGGCCCACTTGTTCCTGAGTTCTCTAATCTCTCACTCCGGCTTGGATTTTCTCATTTCACATGGCAGAGGGTTGTCCAGAAAGCTGATATTCATATAAGATCTGGACATTTCTCTCTACATAGAGATGGGAGTTTTCAAAGATGATACAAGGAGAGAAGTGTTCTTAACCCTATGGAATCATTCTTGGAATCAGCACATCCCAAACTTTATCATCCACACAAATTTGAGCAGCCCTGGGGGATCAGGAGGGTCTTCAGAGAATATAGGAGAGCATGTGAAAAAGTGCTGTGTTTCTTACAATGATCCGATTATGATTAAAAAAAAAAACACACAATATAAGCAATTTTGAAAGTTAGATGCTAAATTTATACTTCCAAATAACAACCTTTTAAATTTGTTAATGAGAAATTTTAGCTGGCATGCTTGTGCATAACTTTTAACTATCTGGTTTCATTCTTGAAATGGTTGCATCAAATCCTTTTTTAATGAGCCTTTCAAATTCTTGATAGTCAGCATTGATACATAGGTAATAAAATACATTTAATCATTTTTACATGCATTCAAAAATTTGCATCAGTTGAAATTATATCTCTTTCTCTTGACAAATTGAACACTGAAATTTCTTGTGATAATCTGAGTAGATCTCTAAACTAATAGAACTATTTTATAACAACTATTTCAAAGTAACAATGAAGCTCTAATCTGACATAGATACCACTAAGACTTGGGTCTGGTAGTTGAGAATAAATTTCTTTTTTTAAAGAGACTCCTGGGGACTTCCCTGGTAGTACAGTAGTTAGGAATCCGTCTGCCAATGCAGGGCACAAGGGTTCAATCCTTGGTCCTGGAAGATCCCACATGCCATGGAGCAACTAGCCCATGGGCCACAACTACTGCAGCCCACGTGCCTAGAGCCTGTGCTCTGAAATAAGACAAACCATCATAATGAGAAGCCCTCACACCACAATGAAGACCCAGTGCAACTAAAAATAAATAATTTAAAAAGAGAGAGAGACTCAGAAGCACACAGTCCACTTCTCTCTAGCCGGAAAAATAAAGGGAGAAAGCCAGCCTTTTTTCTCAAGTTTTTGTGTTAAACGCTGCCACTGTTTTCTCTCTGATTTGTGTTCTAAGACCCTGAGGTTCACCTTTTCATTATTGAGCACCTATGTGCTGCCTTTCATTATTTGGACCAGATTTTGGTCCAACTTGGCATCTCCCCACATAAGGCTCTCTACTTGGCATTTCAGTCTTGCCTTGAACTCTTAGGCACCAGGTCGCTGACAAACACGGTCGTCAGTCAAGGAGGGCACCTGGCAGTGACACATTGAGACTCATTGAAGTGAACAGCAATGGTTTTGATTTTGCATAATGAGCCATGATCTCCCCAAAGCACTTTGCATAATGTGAGAACAATAAATCATGTCGGTAATTCTCAGGGCTATGCATTAGATAAACAAATTGGGTGTCATTATCCTTTAAAAGTTCATAGGAAACCAGGAGACAGCCTTTCTGTGATGGTACTTTTGAAACAATGAGTGCTTAGTAATGGTTGAAAACTATTTGTGTAAGTGGGTTGTGATTTATCCCTAATTTTCCGTTTCGACCGGCACTGAAAGGAGTCACAAATAGCCCCCTCTGTGGAGTGGCCGCCTGCCTGGCACTGATAAATGTATCTCCCCCCTGCACGACTTTAGCTGAGAAACAGATTTTGATAGCTTGCTAGGATTTGGGTCAGTGGATAATTCCACTCCAACAGCAGATCGTAGTGTTATTGACAAAAGCAGAGACACAAATAACTGGCAAATTCCATAAATCCCTGGCTTGTAAGAGCTCTTTTCATAGACTTGTCATCAGTGTCCTTGAAAGCTATCTCTAAAAAATTTTGCATGCTCCCCACAGATTAACACTATAGTTTTCAGAGTTACCAATGACTTAGTTCCTGATAAAAGGTGCTATTCAATGAAATGGTGCCTTGGGTAGCAAACATTTTATCTCTGAGTAACAATTCAAAGAGAGAGTTTGCCTGGAAGAGTGATCAGGGATTATATTCCTAAATGGACAGAGTCTGAAAAAGCTATTCAATGGTTAGGCTCATACCCTTGTAGATGCTACTCCTCTGGGTCAAGAAAGGTCCCTGATCTCAAGAATGGTTTTAGTGACTTACAAGGGACCTGGTATAACCAAAAGTGGGGTCCAGCTGCTCACCCCTCAAAAGCAATTAAAGGGGGAAGTTTGGTAGAAAGAAATGTTTGTTTTATTTTGTATGCTGGTAACCTGCGGGGAGGGCAGACACCTATCCAAAAGCCACTCCCACCCCCAAACAGTCAGTGAACAAGAGCTTTTCTAGACGGAGGGGGCCACGTGCAGAAGAAGCACAGTCAGCTCTAACAGTCCTCTTAAAATTGGTCATCTGTGATCCGACCAGCATCATCTTGCTGAAGTATAGTTCATCTTCAGTTCTCTTCCATTTCCTTGAGGCCATTTCTTGGAATTGTGGCAGCTTACGTCGTGGCTGCAGTCTGGTCATCATGTAGTTAACTTCTCCCTGGTTGGGGGTTTCAGTATCTATAAGACAGCTCACAGGAGATGGCTCAGAATATTATCTTTAGCCCTTGAGAAGGAACTAGAGGTCCTTGACTTTGTTTATGTACTAAATTATTATTTAGTCTGGTTGGACTATTTTCCTTTGTTTGTGCATTTTCTCACTTCTCTGATTAAATTTATTCTTTGCCTAAAGTTTTTTGAAGACAGAAGACAGGTAGAGGACATGACAGGGGAAGAACCCTAGGCCCCTGCTCCATTTTACTGGGGCTTGGGAGGGGTCTGATAGCAGCTGTAGAATGAACAAAGATGGAACACAAATCCCTCTGCCCTTCACCACTGTGTCCTCCCATCCCCTGGGGTGCGGTGTTTCAGCTGCTCTGTATCCCTCTTGAACGATTTATTTTGGAAACTCCACTCTATGTGGGGTTTGAGTTTTACGAGCATGTGGTTTGCGTTTTTAGCTTCTTTTCAAATCTGGCAAGTGACCCTGAAATAAACTGATACTAAATAATGAATAAACCCGTTATTGCTTAAATCACAGCAGCCTTGCCCCAATTTCAGCTATGCAAGTTCAACCTGCATGATTTCAGGTGGTTCTGTACCTCTACCTTTTCTCTTACTACTTCTGCTAACAGCTTTGTGCTCTTCTTCACACAGACTCAACTCTTCATTTAACAAATGTTTTTAAAGATACTTTGTATTGCTTTTATTGCTCTGATTGCTTGCAATAAGGTAATTGTAAAAATAATGCTATTATAAAACAAACAATCCCAGTGCATCTCCTTGCCAGGATAAGGCATCTTGCTCTTTGTTAAAAGAAGAATGTGGGGAAGGAGTTGGCAGTGTCTGAAGGATGGTCACACCAGCATCAGTCTCTGTAATGTCCCCAGAACCACTGGGGGCAGTGGTTGAAGAGGAGACCCTACAACATCTCTTTGTGTTTTTTTTCCTGCCATCCGTGCATGCTGAAACTGGGCCCAGTGCCACCATTTGAGAAACTCTAGACCCAAGAATTCTGCTGCAGGAACATCTGTTGCAGAAGCAGACTGTGTCCTTTTTTCCCCAACATTTATTTTATATTGGCCTGGAGTTGATTAATGATGTGTTGGTTTCAGGTGTACAACAAAGTGATTCAGTTATACATACACTCTGTTATCTATTCTTTTTCAAATTATTTTCCCTTTTAGGTCATTACAGAATATTGAGCAAAGTTCCCTGTGCTAAACAGTAGGTCCTTTTTGTTTATTTTATGCATAGTTTAGTATATATGTGAATCCCAAACTCCCAATTTATCACGCCTACCTCATCTCCCCGTTGGTAACCATAAGTTTGTTTTCTAAGTCTGTGAGTCTATTTCTGTTTTGCAGTTAAGTTCATTTGTTTCATTTGTTTTAGGTTCTGAACAAATCATATATCAAATTATATCATATATTTATTTTTGTCTGACTTACTTCACTTAGTGTGAAGATCTACAGGTCCATCCATGTTGCTGCAAATGGAGTTACTTCATTCTTTTTAATGGCCAAGTAATATTCCATTGTATATATGTACTACATCTTTATCCATTCATCTGTTGATAGTTAATTAGGTTGATTCCATGTCTTGGCTATCATAGATATTGCTGCAATGAACACTGGGATGCAAGTATCCTTTCAAACCAAGATTTTCTCAGGATATATGCCCATATTGCTGGATCATATGGTAGCTCTAATTTTGATTTTCTGAGGAATCTCTGTGCTGTTCTCCATTGTGGCTCCACCAATTAATTTACATTTCTGCCAACAGTGTGGGAGGGTTCCTGTTCTCTACACCCTCTTCAGCATTTATTGTTTGTAGTATTTTTGATAATGGCCATTCTGACTGGTGTGAGGCAATATATCATGGTAATTTTCTGTCCTATTTTTGATACACTTGAAGAGTTCACTGTTTTGAGTAAAATTATTCCCATAGGGGAGAAGGCAATGGCACCCCACTCCAGCACTTCTGCCTGGAAAGTCCCACGGACGGAGGAGCCTGGTAGGCTGCAGTCCATGGGGTCACTGAGGGTCGGACACGACTGAGCGACTTCACTTTCACTTTCACTTTCATGCATTGGAGAAGGAAATGGCAACCCACTCCAGTGTTCTTGCCTGGAGAATCCCAGGGACGGGGGAGCCTGGTGGGCTGCCGTCTATGGGGTCACACAGAGTCAGACACGACTGAAGTGACTTAGCGGCAGCAGCAGCATTCCCATAGGATGGACAGGCAAGGCCCCATTCCTTCTAATATTCGTGCCCAGCTCCCAATTTTATGGTGAAAACTGGCCATTTAAAGTCCATCCTTTAGTCCATAGTGATGGGACGCACAGCAGAGAATGTATCTTCTTAAACGTGGCAAACACAGGATGTGTCTAAATTAGGTGTGCTTTGCACATCTCTGTACCTGGCAAAATAAAGACATGCTCAGTCCTGTATTAGAAGTCAGATGCAAACATGCTTAAGGACAAGACTGTGTCTCAATAGAAAAGAAATATCCAATTTGTGAAGAGCCTCTTGGGACCCCAATGTTAAGATTTGTGGGGTTTCTGTTACAGATTTAGTCACGAATCATGTTGCCAATGAATTCTTCTAATGAAGCTGGCAGTTGATCCTCTGGCATTACAACCAAGGGTTATTGATGACTCAATCTCCTGACTCACTAGTGTAGTACTTCCCAGATCTGATGAGCAGACAGATTCTCTGGCCATCTGGTTACACTGGAGACTGATGGAGTTGGTCTTGAGTGAACCTGGAACTCTGCATTGCTGGCAAACTCCCATACGGTGTTACCTCTGGTGCCTAAGGACTTTCCTTGCAAGGGCCAACTGCTACATGACTTGAGGTGGCCTTTGCTTTCTGGTCCTATCACCCCTGAGATATCTTAGTACCTGGCATTCAACTATCCCAACTGTGGAGAAGGAGAATCTTCCTGAGATCTCTCTTTGCACAGAAGAGGTATAATGTTTTGAGTCAGATTATTGCAAGAAAGCTCTCTAACCCTGCTTTTAGCTGTGATGATACAAGGCTAAGAATCACAGTCCTCTTGAATACCCACTTAAAGGAGCTCCCAATCTTCGGAGAGTAGGCCGTCTGTATTTTTTTCTTGTTTTCCCTGACAGCATCACTCAGTATTAGCAAGACATGGCTTGGTCTTTTTTTTTTTTTTAATCAGCTTTACAAACACAACTCAAAAGCTACAGCTTTAAGGAAAATACACTCCAAAAACAAAGCAACAACAACAAAAAACCTTTGTGCACCTCTGTGATGTTATAAAATATGAGCATTAATCCTTTATTTGCTCTCAGCAATGAAGCCTTTGAGGCAGCTGTCATGGGGAACCACCATGTAGGTCAAAAATATCCCTGCCTATGAGAAAGCCAGACCCACAGATGCTCCAGTAAGATACTCAACAACAACCAGTTTTAAAATGCGCATTAAATCTTGTCATGCCTATAATTATCTGTGATAAATTCTAAAGGGATGCTAATATTTTGACATGTGACCAACTTGGAGAATGAGGACTAATTTGAAATCATCGCAGCCTTTTGTTAGCGGAACACTTTAGACTCTCACTTGCCTAGCAAAACAGAAAGTTTGTATTTTTGCAACTTGAGCCGTTGGCTGTACACACCTATTCCTTCGACACACACTCTCACACTCATGCCAACCATGTGGGATTTTGACCATGAAGAATGTAAGGCATTTCCAAAGATCAAAGGGAAACCCTCTAAATATGCAATTGCATTTCATATTCTGTCACCTGATGGAGATTTGTCTAGACTGGATTCTAATGGCCTTTAAGTAGGGTATGTTGCAAAGCTTTGTTTTCACAGGAAATATAAGATGACATGTGTTGGCTGGTGCCACCTTGCTTAATGATGCAGACAGTTCTTGAATAGCTTGTCTATATATACTTTCATTTTCCAGAAGTCATCCGTGTCTCTTCAATTCTGAGAATTTAAACTCAGGTGGTACCCTATGTTCTAGGCAGTTTCTATGGTAACAAGGCCAGATAGACAAGGGCCAGGTTTCTTGTCCTGATGCTGCTGTTCAGCTTTGGTTACAGGACCTGCTCTTGACAACACTTACCCTTCTGGCAGAGACGCAGATGATAAATCATTTCTGGAAGGAAAATGAGAAAACAGAGCAGACGTAGAACCAGCATGACCTTGTCTGCATACAGGACACCAGCACCGAGAACAGAAATCAAGACTTCACAAATGGCGATTCCGAAAAGCCAGAGCACATCAGATTCCTATGAGAGCCTTTCCTCTCTTCCTCAGCTTTCCCTGACTGGCTCGCTGGATTGTCCCAATCTGACCCAGATGTCAGTGTCATTCATTCACCAGATGGTACCCCCTGAGTTCATGCCTCCACCTTCCCTTTTGGAGGAGCTTGGTCACATCCCGTCCATCACTAAGTGGCACTAGCTGAAGCCCTGTTGTTCTGGCACTTTCACTAACAAGATGCTGGGTTCTGCATACAGCATGAAAACTAGATCAAGTCACTGCTCAGAGGAAGTCTGCTCTAACTCTGACCCAATAATGAGACACAAAGGACCGGACTGCCATTGGGACTGAGGGGAAGGAGCTGAAGTAGAGCCGAGAACATGGATTCCCTAAGGATTCTGTTAAGTACGGAGTTGCCAAACTTATCTCCTCTCCTTTTGCCATCATCCTGTGCTGATAAGCCACCTCCCCATTCTGTCTGCCATGTTGTTCATGAACACCTAAGGAATTCATACACTCATCCATTCATTTAACAAATGCTTATTGATGTGTCTGACATATGAAGTACCTTTTTAGGGTTGGGAGAATGGAACAGAGTCCAAGATTGGCAAAGTCCCTGCTTTCATGTAAAAATTCCTGCTTTCGTGTAACTGACAATCCAGTGGAACAGACATCAGGAAGGAAGGAGGGGAGGGAGGGAAGAAAGGAGTGGGTAAAGAATGTTAGAATAAGTACTGTTTGGGAAAGGACATAAACTAAGGAAATACAAAAGTCGCCCTTTGACTGGAGGATTGGGAAGATTCCCTTTGACGTAGTCTGAGATCTGAGTAAGATGAAAAAGCCAGTTATGCAAAGATAAGGAAAAAGGTATAATTAGAAGGGGACACAGCTAATGGAAAACCCAAACAGGAATCAGGCCTGTTTGAAGAGAGAAGGAATGCCCTTGTGACTGGAGTGTGATGATCCAGAGAATGAAACAGAACATCCCAGAGGTTCACTATCTCAGGACTTGTGAGAAGTTGTGTTTGATTATACAGTGTGATCAGAAGCCACTGGAAGTTTTTAAATGAGGGTGGGGTAGCTATTTAAAGTTCATTATGATACCAGGTAAAGAATTGATGAGGGGCTTCCCTAGAGGCTCAGTGGTAAAGAACCTGCCTGTCAATGCAGGAGATGCAGGCTTGATCCCTGGGCTGGGAAGATCCCCTGGAGAAGGAAATGGACCCACCCCAGTATTCTTGCCTGGGAAATTCAATGGACAGAGGAGCTTGGTGGGCCACAGTCTACAGGGTTGCAAAGAGTCAGACACAACTGAGCATGCCAGGTTAGGCAATGGACAGAACAAACAAAACATCTTTGTTTTACATCATCATTGGAAAGACATATAAGTAAGATGTATGCCCTTGGACTGCAAGGAGATCCAACCAGTCCATTCTGAAGGAGATCAGCCCTGGGATTTCTTTGGAAGGAATGAGCTAAAACTGAAACTCCAGTACTTTAGGCACCTCATGCAGAGTTGACTCATTGGAAAGGCCTCTGATGCTGGGAGGGATTGGGGGCAAGAGAAGAAGGGGACAACAGAGGATTAGATGGCTGGATGGCATCACTGACTCGATGGACGTGAGTCTGGGTGAACTCCAGGAGTTGGTGATGGACAGGTAGGCCTGGCGTGCTGCGATTCATGGTGTCGCAAAGAGTCAGACATGACTGAGCGACTGAACTGATCTGATCTGATCTAATGCTCTATTAGTGATGGATGTTAAAGAGAATAATAATATAAAGCATCTAAGTGAGACAGCAGTGTCTGGGAGGGGTTGTTGTTTTTCAGTCACTAAGTCATGTCTGACTCTTTGTGACCCCATGAACTGCATGCAGCGTGCCAGGCTTCCCTGTCCCTCACTATCTCCCTGAGTTTGCTCAAACTCGTCATTTGAGCCGGTAATGCCATTCAACCATCTCATCCTCTGTCACCCCCTTCTCCTCCTGCCTTCAGTCTTTTCCAGCATCAGGGTCTTTTTCAATGAGTTGGCTCTTCATATCATGTGGCCAAAGTACTAGAGCTTCAGCTTCAGCATCAGTCCTTCCAATGAATATTCAAAGTTGATTTCCTTTAAGATTGACTGGTTTAATCTCCTTGCTGTCCAAGGGACCCTCAAGAGTCTTCTCCAGTACCACAGTTTGAAAGCATCAATTCTTCAGTGCTCAGCCTTCTGTATGGTCCAACTCTCACATCCACACATGACTACTGGAAAAGCCATAGCTTTGACTGTATGGAGCTTTGTTGGCGAAGTGATATCTTTGCTTTTTAATATGCCATCTGCTGCTGCTGCTAAGTCACTTCAGTCGTGTCTGACTCTGCGTGATCCTATAGACGTCAGCCCACCAGGCTCTCCTGCCCCTGGGATTCTCCAGGCAAAAAAACTGGAGTGGGTTGCCATTTCCTTCTCCAATGCATGAAAGTGAAAAAGTGAAAGTGAAGTCGCTCAGTCGTGTCCGACTCTTGGGTCTGTTATAAAGGAGGTAGGGGAGGGGTTAAAATTTTTGGTTAGAGTGGTCTGAGGAGACCTCACTAAGAATGTGACATTTGATAGAAGATGGTAATTGGGCATCTGGTTTCTTGGGGAAGAGCCCTGCAAACAGAGAGGGTATTGAGCACAAACACCTGCTGCACAAGAGTGATGTAGACTCACAGAGGAGGCCACGGTGGCTGGAGTTTAGGTACCAAGGGGAGGAGAGTAGAGATGGAGTCATGGAAGCAGTGAAGATGCAGGAGGAGCATGACCCATCAGGTTTAACTACGCAGGTCATAGGAACATCACTGGGTGTGACTCCAAGGGAGATGGGGAAGGACTAAGGTGAGGAAGGGCATACCGATGTTTTAGGCAACATTGTAGATTATCGGTCATGTGCAGACCTCTACACATCACATGCAGAGCAAAAGTGTATTTCTCAAACAGATCCTGACTCCCACACCCCAAAGCTGAGCCTCCTCTTGAACTTTCAGTCACATGAGTCCACAAGTTCCTTTTTCTTAATCTATTTTCAACTGACTTCCTGTTACTTGAATCTGATACAACGGTGAGTATATACACTCCCTGTCTTAGATTCAGACCCTGCTTTTTTTGTTCTGAAGAACCCTACATGTCCTATCCTTCTGCTTCCTTTTCCTTTCTTCAAGGATTGGTATTTTACTTTTGGGTGAAAAGAGTTGCTTCATCAGCACCTTGACGCATCTATAGAATCCCTTTTTCTGCTCACAGCAGTCGTATGTCTGGTATGTCCTTCCTTCCTTCTCCCTCTCTCCCTCTCTGCCTATATATCCATCCTTCTAGACACTATTAAAATAGTTGATCTTTAATATTTTCCTGATCATTGTGACCTCCTGCTATCTTGGTATAAATGACTCCCTCTGTATATCAGTCAAGAGCACAGAATCTAGAAACAGACTGCCTGGGTTCCATCACTTACCATTTGTGTGATGTTGGGCAAATCTACACCTCAGGCTTAACATCTGCAATATAGGAATGATAACATTTGATGAAATGAGTTCCAACCAGTTAGAACATTGTCAACCATATTGGCAGTATTTTCTAAAACACCATCAGAAAAAAAAAAGAATAACCAAATCGGGGCATTTGAGAAGAGTATAATAAAGGGATGTAGAGAAGTAACAAAGCACAATGTAATGTATCAGGATTTGTGACAACATGGAACCATTTCCATACATAGATCTCAAGAAATGAGTAGAGGATGCAGTTACTCAAACCCAGAAGGACACTATATGGAGAGAGTCACTGGGCAGGAGCAGTGGCCTCAGACAAAGGACAGATTCAGCCCACAGTGACCCTGCAGAGAATAGATGCTCAGGGGAATGGGGAATGAATCTTCAGATTTACTTTGTCCCTTATCTCTAGTCTGCTGCTGGAGCTCCCCATTGGACTAACCAACTGGAAACCCAAGGTCAAGGAGCCATGGATAGCCCATACTGGTCAGCCTCAGGTCACTGAGTATGGTGGAGAAGGGTGGGACTAATCTGGAGGATGAGGTACCTAGAACATGAGTAGGAGTTATTGTTACTCTTTGGTCCTGTCCTAACCTATGCTCAGAACACCTTGTGCATGGACTTTGCTAACCACCCCAACCTTCCCCACCTGGACCATAAACCTCTGAAAGGGATGGTGGTACCCCAGACCAGAGATGGCACACTGGAGCCTCTAGGGTCATATCAATGAGAATACATTTGCAGTTTACCTGGGTCCTGCTGCCTTTTTTGTGAAAGACTCAACAGGTGGCCCTGAGCCCACATTCTGCCACAATTACTTCTTTAGTTGCAATGCGTACTTTCTCAAATCTCATAGCTTACTCTCTGTGGTCATTCACCCCATCACTACCTTCCCAACCCAGCAGACACATGAGTCTGGGACATCTGCCTTAAAGCTTTATCATGCCCAGAACTCAGTAGCTACCTAGAAGCTAATATCTTACCTACAAGAGTTAGAAGCTTCCTGTCAAAGACCAAAACAGCTGATGCTTCTGGCAGGAAAGAATAATTAGAAAACTAATTTGTTATGGCTTTGTGGGCACTAATATTTTCAAAGCTAATTGCTTATTCAATTAAGGTCATTTGCCTTGATCACCATAAGAAATTAGCTGAAACTCTGCATTATTGGTGAATCCTTTTAACAAATAGTGCATGAGCAGCCATGACAGGCAATGATATAGGCTTTGGAGGAAATGGATTCTAGGAAAAAAGCAGCCCTTGTACCAGTGCCCCTGGACATATCCCCTCTGACCCACCTAAGGACATGGCCACCTGAGGTATTTTCCTCTCTGTTGCATCATTCATTTCCCCCATTTATATCATCAAGAGAATATGCTCTAGTATCTTGTAATGAAATGAAGAGTATCTTCTCAAATTTATATTTCAATATATATATTGAAATCCTAACTTCAGCACCACAGAACATGATGTAACTAGAGATAGGGTCATTAAAGAGGTGATTAAGTTGATGACCCACCCTGATGCCTGTATCCCTGCGAGAAGAGGAGATGAGGACACAGACACACACAGAGGGGTGACCAGCTGAACACACAAGGGAGAAGATGGCCATCTACACACCAAACAGAGAGGTCTTGGGAGAAATCAACCCTGCTGACACCCTGACCATAGACTTCTATCCTCCAGAATTGTGAGAACACACGTTTGTGTTGCTGAAGCCGAGCTTCACTGATACAGACTATTACAAACCCCTCCCTTTGAGCTGTTGTCATACACTGTACATGTTATACAGAGTATAAAATGATGCAGCCGCTGTGGGAAACACAATGAAGGGTCCTCTAGAAACTAAAAATAGAGCTACTATAGGACCTAGCAATTCCAAACCTGGATATGTATATGAAAAAAGGAAAACATTAATTCAAAAAGATCCATGCACCCCATTGTTCACAGCAGCATTATTTATAATGACTGAGATATGGAAGTAACCTAAGTGTCCATCCACAGATGAATGATAAAGAAGATGTGATGCATATACAATTGAATACTCCTCAGTCATAAAAAAGAATGAAATTTTGCCATTTGTAGCAACATGGACAGACTTGGAAGGCATTATACTAAGTGAAGTAAGTCAGACAGAGGAGGACAAATACTGTATGATATCACTTAATGTGGAATTAAAAAAAAATACAAAATACAGCACAGTGGTGAATGTAACAGAAAGAAGAGGACTCACAGATATAGAGAACAAACCACTAGTTACCAGAGGGGATAGGCTGGGAGAGAGGAAAGATAGGGGTAGGGGAGAAAGAGGTATAAACTGTTTTATATAAAGTAAGCTATAAGGATATATTGTACAACACGGGGAAAATAGCCAATATTTTATAACTATAAATGAAGTATAGCCTTTAAAAGCTGTAAATCACTTTATCAGTTCAGTCTCTCCGTCGTGTCCAACTCTTTGCGACCCCATGGACTGCAGTATGCCAGGCTTCCCTGTCCATCACCAACTCCTGGAGCTTGCTCAAACTCATGTCTTTTGAGTCAGTGATGGCATCCAACCATCCCATCCTCTGTTGTCCCCTTCTTCTGCCCTCAATCTTTCCCAGCATCAGGATCTTTTCAAATGAGCCAGTTCTTCACATCAGGTGGGCAAAGCATTGGAGTTTCAGCTTCAGCATCAGTCATTCCAATGATTCAGCATTGATTTCCTTTAGGATGGACTGGTTTGATCTCCTTGCGGTCCAAGGGACTCTCAAGAGTCTTCTCCAACACCACAGTTCAAAAGCATCAATTCTTCAGCGCTCAGCTTTCTTCACAGTCCAACTCTCACACCCATACATGACTATTGGAAAAACCATAGCTTTGTAGGCAAAGTAATGTCTCTACTTTTGAATATGCTGTCTAGGTTGGTTATAGCTTTTCTTCGAAGGAGCAAGTGTCTTTTAATTTTCTGGCTGCAATCACCATCTGCAGTGATTTTGGAGACCCCAAAAATAAAGTTTGACACTGTTTCTCCATTGTTTCCCCATCTATTTGCCATGATGGGACCAGATGCCATGATCTTAGTTTTCTGAATGTTGAGCTTTAAGTCAACCTTTTCACTCTTTTCTTTCACTTTCATGAAGAGGCTCTTTAGTTCTTCTCTTTCTGCCATAAGGGTGATGTCATCTGCATATCTGAGGTTATTGATATTTCTCCCGGCAATCTTGATTCCAGCTTGTGCTTCTTCCAGCCCAGCATTTCACATGGTATACTCTGCATAGAAGCTAAATAAGCAGGGTGACAATATTCAGCCTTGACGTACTCCTTCCCCTATTTGGAACCAGTCTTCTGTTCCATGTCCAGTTCTAACTGTTGCTTCTTGACCTGCATACAGATTTCTCAGAAGGCAGATCTGGTGGTCTGGTATTCCAGAAATCTCTTGTGGAAATCTCTTGAAGAATTTTCCACAGTTTGTTGTGATCCACACAGTCAAAGGCTTTGGCATAGTCAAAAAATAGTACAATATATAGTACACTTGAAACTTATATAATATGGTACCACAATTAGACTTCAATTTAAAAACACCCTCCCTTAGACCTCCCCTCTTCCTCAAGCCACAAGCTGCCTTCCTGGAAACATTTTTAAATGAATATCTAAATTCTTTGCTCACTTCTTTTTTTTCTCCCAAGGTTTTTGGAGGTAGGCCATTTTTAAAGTCTTTATTAAATTTGTTACAATATTGCTTCTGTTTTAACTTTGGGGTTTTTTGACTCTGAGGCATGTGAGGATCTTACTTCCCCAACCAGGGATCAACAATGCACACCCTGCATTGGAAGGCAAAGTCTTAACCACCAGATCACCAGCAGTCCCATCACCTGTTCATTTCTTACTTTCTTATATGTGGTCTGAGTCAGCTATGACCCCAGCCACTTGACTGAAACCACTCTTCTCACAGCCGCCAAGGAACTCCAGTGTGCCTGGTTGAGTGGTGGCCCCTCTGTTCTCATCTCACCCTGCCTCTCAGTGGAATTAAGACAGTGGGTGCCTCCATCAGCCTCCAGACACTTGTTGTCTCAGCATCTTTATTCTCAGGCTTTCCTGCTTTTTCTCCTCCCACCTTCAGGACCACTCCTTCTCAGTCTCCTTGGATAGCTTTGCTCAGCTCCCCAATTTAGAGTGTCTCAGGCATCCATCCACAGCTCTCTCCTTTCATTGTTAAGCTTGAAATTCCAAATCTAAGCCTGACTTCTCCACGGACATTCATACCCTTGTCTCCAACTACCTACTTGATAGTTCCTTGAGGAAGTCAGATGCATTTCAGACTCAGCATGGCTGGATGAGACTCTTGATCCTCCCCCCACCCCCACCCCCCGACAATCTGGTCTCACCTAACCGAGGAGGCAGTGGTCCTCCTAAAGGTGGCTCAGAGTCAATGGATGGCTGATGTCTGGATCTCAGTTTTGGACACTTATGCTGTATGATTGATGCTCCAGGAGCCCATGAGGCTCTACCAATCCTAGACTCTACCTCAGACACATTCTTTTTTTTCAATAATTGGAGGATAATTGCTTTACAGTGTTGTGTTAGTTCCTGCTATACAACATGAATCAGCTATAAGTACGCATATATCATCTCCCTCTTGGGCCTCCCTCCCATCCCTCTAGGTCACCACTGAGCCCTGAGCTGAGCTCCCTGTGCAATACAGCAGCTTCCCACTAGCTGTCTGTTTTACACGTGGTAGTGTGTATATGTCCGTGCTTCTCTCTCAATTTGTCCCACCCTCTCCTTCCCTCTCTGGTCCATAGGTCCATTCTCTATATGAAACACATTCTTACTCACCTGTTTCCCTCATTACTTTTTGGCATTTCCAGAAGACCACAGCCTTGATAAGTCACACACCTTATCTCTGCTTCTGGAAACTGAACCCAAGACACACATCGTCCCATTATCCTATTTATTTACTTTATGCGGGTGTGCAAGCATGTGCACTCCATTGTGTCTAACTCTTTGAGACCCCAAGGAGTATAGCCCACCAGGCTCCTCTGTCCATGGAATTTTCCAGACAAGAATACTAGAGTGAGTTGCCATTTCCTTCTCCAGGGGAATCTTCCCAACTCAGGAATCAAACCCGAGTCTCTTGTATCTCCTACATTGACAGGCAGATTCTTTATCAGCAGAGCCACTGGGAATCACTGATCATTTTCTGAATTTATCCGGTTGACTTATTTGTTTGCTTATTTCCTGTCCTTTTCTCTCACTGTAAGTTCTGTGAAAGGAGATCCATGTCCAATGCCATTCAAGCCCAGAGCAGTGCTTGGTGGATAATGGGTGCCCAGAAATATTACATGAGAAAATGAAAAATTGAACAAATGAGTCCATGCAAAGCAGACAGCCTGTCTTGCGTGACTGACTAGTAAATTGATTGGCTTCTGGCACCAAGGCAAAAAGTGAACACATGGCTGGGGTCATTATCCTTCCCCTTGCAGATGTCAGTCGGAATTCATTTAGGATCATCACATAGCTTCCCATTCAGAAATGATTTCTCCCAATAGCTGTCTATAAGCCAATATATATTAGGAATGATTTATTCCTTAATTTGAGAATAAGCAGCTTGTAAGCAAGGAGTGTGCCATTTTTGCAGAAAAGATCCAGAATAGTCACCCTACCTACATGTATGTAGAATATTCCCATTACTATTAATAATGACATTGATAATAATAATTACCCTTGATAGAGTGTTCTGACAATGGCTCGTGTATGTACTATCTGATTTACGTAGATGACTTCATTTAATCTTCAAAACAACTCTGTAAATTAAGTGGGATCTAGCCCAGCTTTGTAAGTGAGACTACTGAAGCTCAGAGAGTTTAAATGACTTGGCCAGGATGAGCCATCCACAAGGGACTAAAATAGAATTCAAACACATGTGTCTAGTTTTATGAAAACAACAACAACAAAGTGTTCTCTTTAAACAGTGGGGTGTGAAAAGGTTGTGCACCCTGTCTTAATTGTTGTATCAGTTAGGACTTTGTTCACTGCAAGAGATTGATCAAATCAGATCAGTCGCTCAGTCGTGTCCGACTCTTTGCGACCCCATGAACCGCAGCACGCCAGGCCTCCCTGTCCATCACCAGCTCTCGGAGGTCACTCAGACTCACATCCATCGAGTCAGTGATGCCATCCAGCCATCTCATCCTCTGTTGTCCCCTTCTCCTCCTGCCCCCAATCCCTCCCAGCATCAGAGTCTTCTCCAATGAGTCAACTCTTCGCATGAGGTGGCCAAAATACTGGAGTTTCAGCTTTAGCATCATTCCTTCCAAAGAAATCCCAGGGCTGATCTCCTTCAGAATGGACTGGTTGGATCTCCTTGCAGTCCAAGGGCCTCTCAAGAGTCTTCTCCAACACCACAGTTCAAAAGCATCAATTCTTCGGCGCTCAGCCTTCTTCACAGTCCAGCTCTCACATCCATACATGACCACAGGAAAGACCATAGCCTTGACTAGGCGAACCTTTGTTGGCAAAGTAATGTCTCTGCTTCTGAATATGCTATCGAGGTTGGTCATAACTTTCCTTCCAAGGAGTAAACGTCTTCTAATTTCATGGCTGCAGTCACCATCTGCAGTGATTTTGGAGCCCAGAAAAAGAAAGTCTGACACTGTTTCCACTGTTTCCCCATCTATTTCCCATGTAGTGATGGGACCAGATGCCATGATCTTCATTTTCTGAATGTTGAGCTTTAAGCCAACCTTTTCACTCTCCACTTTCACTTTCATCAAGAGGCTTTTTAGCCACTCTTCACTTTCTGCCATAAGGGTGGTGTCATCTGCATATCTGAGGTTATTGATATTTCTCCCAGCAATCTTGATTCCAGCTTGTGTTTCTTCCAGTCCAGCATTTCTCATGATGTTCTCTGCATATAAGTTAAATAAACATGGTGACAATATACAGCCTCGATGTACTCCTTTTCCTATTTGGAACCAGTCTGTTGTTCCATGACCAGTTCTAACTGTTGCTTCCTGACCTGCATACAGATTTCTCAAGAGGCAGATCAGGTGGTCTGGTGTTCCCATCTCTTTCAGAATTTTCCACAGTTTATTGTGATCCACACAGTCAAAGGCTTTGGCATAGTCAATAAAGCAGAAATAGATGTTTTTCTGGAACTCTCTTGCTTTTTCCATGATCCAGCAGATGTTGGCAATTTGATCTCTGGTTCCTCTGCCTTTTCTAAAACCAGCTTGAACATCAGGAAGTTCACGGTTCACATATTGCTGAAGCCTGGCTTGGAGAATTTTGAGCATTACTTTACTAGCGTGTGAGATGAGTGCAATTGTGCGGTAGTTTGATTGATAACCCAAAATGGCTTAGAAAAGGCTCACATAACTGTACAGCTCATGTAAATAGCATGTAATAGGACAGTCGGGGGCACTGACTTCAGATATGGTTTGATCCTGGAGCTCAAACAAGGTCCCTAGGATCTGCTTTATCTGCATCCCTTGAGCCAGCTCCACTCTCAGATAGCTCCATACATAGCTATGTAGCATCAGGATGCCCACAATAGTTCAAGTTTAGTCCTCCTAGATTCAATTCCAGTGGCCTCTCTTAGAAACCCCAGAAAATCATCTCTTAGAAAATGGAAATCATTACACTTCGACATCTCTGTCTGGGTCATATATCCATCTGTAGTATTGCCTATGTAGTATTAGTGTAGTATTTGCATATTACCTATACACATGCGTGTGTGTTGACTCAGTCATGTCAGACTCTTTAAGACCCCGTGGACTGTAGCCCACCAAGCTCTTCTGTCCATGGAATTTCCTAGACATGAATACTGGAGTGGGTTGCCATTTTCTCTTCCAGGGGATCTTCCTGAACCAAAGATCATACCCATGTCTCCTGCATTGGCAGATGAAGTTTTCACCACTGAGCTTAACCAGGTTACAATCCAGTCATTCTAGCCTAGAAGTTTCACCTTTCCCCTTACACCATCTGTGGAAAATAGTCAGGACTCTGGTTGCAAGCCACAGAAAACCCACCTCAAGCTTAACCTAAAAGGGAATTCTTTGTTTTTATAATGGATGTGTTCAGGCAAGACTTGATCCAGGAGCTCAAACTATCCCTCCGTAGGGACCTGATTCTTCTCCATCTCTAAGTATCAGCTTTATAAGGTTGCAAGAGTTAGCAAGTAAAATTTACTGAATTTCAGATAAAAAATTATTTTTTTTAGGAAAAGTATGTTCAAATATTGTATAGCAACTAAACACGCACAACATAAAGATATGTATAAATGGGAAGGGGAGGCAGGTGGTGGGGGAGGATGATAAAAGAGATTCATGGAAGTGTCCCTGAGTAGGACCCATCCCAGAAGTGGTCAGAAGAGCCTTGTCCTTGACAGGCGCGCCCACTGAGGAAAAACAAAGCTCCATAATATTCACTGAGCCTTTGAATGCTCCAAGCACTGCAAATAAGCTCCTTACAGACGTGATCTCATTGAATCCTCCCTGCAGCTCTACAATTTAGATACTCTTATTTATTTCGATTTGATTACTGAGGGATCTGATAGATTAATCAGAGAAGATTAATTTGCTAAGTCCCAGATACAGCAAGTGGCAGAGTGGGATTGAACCAGACCACCTAACTCCATGCTCCTCCTTAAATTCTCTGTTCTTCTAAGCGATGCTATGAAGCATCAGCACCATTTTAAAACCCCTCCCATGTAGCACAGGGAACCCAGTTTGGCACTCTGTGATGATCTAGAGGCATAGGAGAGGGGAGGGGAGAGAGGCTCTGGAGAAAGGGAATAGATGTATAATTATGGCTGATTCGTATTATTGTATGGCAGAAACCAACACAACATTGTAAAAATTTAAAAAAAAGGTACCTAGAATAATCAAAGTCATAGAATCAAAAAGTATATTGGTAGATATCAGGGGCTAGGGATGAGATGGGGGGACAGAGATGGGGAGTTAGTCTTTAATAGGGACAGAGTTTCAGTTTAGGAGGGTGAAAAATTTGAGAGATGGATGATGGTAGCAGTTGCGCAATTTGAATGTACTTAGTGCCACTGAAATGTACAGTTACATATGATTAAAATAGTATTTTTAATATTATATGACTTTTACCACAATAATGAAAACATTAAATTAAAAAAAGAAACCCTCCTCAGTTTTGAGTATAGCTTCATTATGCAACTTTCTCATTTGGGGAGTTTCCCATGACTTCCCACAGGATGAGGATGCCCTGGCTGAAGGATTTGTGCCTGCAGGTCTTTTGAGAACCACACCTCTCACAGTACAATAATAATTGGCCTCATTGCAACATCAGTTCCTCCACTTCTGACAAGAAAGCCAACGTCCCTAAGTCTGATCACTTCTAAGAGAGTCTATGACTCTAAGAAAGTCTATGGGTTTTGTTTGCAGCTTTTATATTGCCCACCGACTCCCACCTCTTTTCAAAGAGCCTTTTTGATTCAAATGGCTTCACTAGGAAATTAATTTTTCACAACTGCGCCTTTATTTCTCTTCCTAATTATTACCGTGGGAAGAATCACCAGATCCCACCTGACCTAGAAGTGCAGATGCTCAGCTAGGAGTCTTTGAGTTTGCAGGAAACTCAGTCCCCCTACCTCCCACAAAGAGAAGTGAAAACATAGGAGGTAGTCCTCAGAAGGCTCCAGAAAGGAGTCAGCTAAATCTGCACTTCCTTTCAATGCATCCCTGCTTTGTGACGCCTGCCATTTACAACAGACTGAGTTCAGTTGTGATGCGCAAGAGAAAACTCGCTCCTGGCTGGTAGGTCTGAGGTCTTCCTTTTGCTCCACACCCAAAGCCTGACTCCAGTGGATATAAATCTCAGCGGACAGGCTCAAGTCATCAAGAAATATTTATTTCTTTGTTTTTCTGTAACTCAACTTAATTACTTTTCCCAGACCCCATTATTTATGGTTTGGCAGGAAAATTAACCCTGGTGTCTTTTGGTTTGTTTCTGAGGTCATTGAAACGTGTGGTGAATGAACTCAGAGAGTACTGGGACTTTGGGTGGTGGGGGCCCATAAGATCCTCAGATCAACTGCCCTGTGAGGGCACTACTGGGAGGCCATTGCCTTGGTCATCTTGGCACCATGAACTGGGATTCTCTGAGGATTCCAGGCCTTGCTTGGGAACCTGGAAACCTTTGAAGGGGGAACCCGTGGTCCTCTGCCTGGCTTCACCATCAGTCAGGTCTGTGGATTCCTGCTGCTTCTGCAGCAGTTTCAGCAAGAAGCCTGAAGTCAGAAATGCCTTCTCTCTTGGTGCCGCATCCTCCTGCCCCCTGCCTCCTTATCCAAAGATACAGCCAAGGATACACACCCAGGAAAACAGCCCTCCATCTCAGGGGCACAAGCAGATCCCACAACCAGTCCACTACTTCTGGACAAAACACTTTATCCATATTCTGGTTCTTCTCTTTCTTTATTCACCTGATATCTTAGGCCTATGTCTCTCCTTTTATTTTCTAAACAATCCTCTCATGTTCTAAGATTTTGTAAATTTGAAATATAAAAGTCAGGAAGGCTCTGTGCTACAAATCAAATGGAGATACACAGATATTTAGTAAATAGGAGGATGTTAGTGAGGGAAACTAAGTTGCTGTAACAAATAAGCCCCCAAATGCAACGACACCAACCATGATAGAAGTATTTCTCACTTGCATAAATGTAGAGAGTGGACAGGTGGACACTTCCAGTTACCAAGGAGCTCTCATCCAAGTAGAGACTTACGGGCCTGGGTTCCTTCTATCTTGTGTCTCTGCCATGTCCCTGAGACATCACATCCTGGGTTCAGGTACAACGGTCAATGACGAACATGGAACAGGCACCCTTGCTCTCTTAAATGAGATGTTCCAAAGAGCAATCATTCAGTTCAGTTCAGTTCAGTTGCTCAGTAGTGTCCAGCTCTTTGCAACCCCATGAACTGCAGCTCGCCAGGCCTCCCTGTCCATCATCAACTCCCAGAGTTCACTCAAACTCATGTCCATGGAGTCATTGATGTCATCCAGCCATCTCATCCTCTGTCATTCCCTTCTCCTGCCCTCAATCCCTCCCAGCATCAGGGTCTTTTCCAGTGAGTCATCTCTTCACATGAGGTGGCCAGAGTATTGGAGTTTCAGCTTTAGCATCATTCCTTCCAATGAACACCGAAGACTGATCTCCTTTAGAATGGACTGGTTGGATCTCCTTGCAGTCCAAGGGACTCTCAAGAGTCTTCTCTAACACCACAGTTCAAAAGCATCAATTCTTTGGCACTCAGCTTTCTTCACAGTCCAACTCACACATCCATACATGACCACAGGAAAAACCACAGCCTTGACTAGATGAAACTTTGTTGACAAAATATGTCTTTGCTTTTCAATATGCTATCTAGGTTGGTCATAACTTTCCTTCCAAGAAGTAAGCATCTTTTAATTTCATGGCTGCAGTCACCATCTGCAGTGATTTTGGAGCCAAAAAAAAATAAAGTCTGACATTGTTTCCACTGTTTCCCCATCCATTTGCCATGAAGTGATGGGATCGGATGCCATGATCTTCGTTTTCTGAATGTTGAGCTTTAAGCCCACTTTTTCTCTCCTCTTTCACTTTCATCAAGAGGCTTGTTAGTTCCTCCTCACTTTCTGCCATAAGGGTGGTGTCATCTGAATATCTGAGGTTATTGATATTTCTCCCAGAAATCTTGATTCCAGCTTGTGCTTCTTCCAGCCCAGCATTTCTCATGATGTACTCTGCATATAAGTTAAATAAACAGGGTAACAATATACAGCCTTGATGTACTCCTTTTCCTATTTGGAACCAATTTGTTGTTCCATGTCCAGTTCTAACTGTTGCTTCCTGACCTGCATACAAATTTCTCAAGAGGCAGGTCAGGTGGTCTGGTATTCCCATCTCTTTCAGAATTTTCCACAGTTTATTGTGATCCACACAGTCAAAGGCTTTGGCATAGTCAATAAAGCAGAAATAGATGCTTTTCTGGAACTCTCTTCTCTTTTCCATGATCCAGTGGATGTTGGCAATTTGGTCTCTGGTTCCTCTGCCTTTTCTAAAACCAGCTTGAACATCAGGAAGTTCACGGTTCACATATTGCTGAAGCCTGGGTTGGAGAATTATGAGCATTACTTTACTAGCGTGTGAGATGAGTGCAATTGTGCGATAGTTTGAGCATTCTTTGGCATTGCCTTTCTTTGGGATTGGAATGAAAACTGACCTTTTCTAGTCCTGTGGCCACTGCTGAGTTTTCCAAATTTGCTGCCATGTTGAGTGCAGCACTTTCACAGCATCATCTTTCAGGATTTGGAATAGCTCAACTGGAATTCCATCACCTCCACTAGCTTTGTTCGTAGTGATGCTTTCTAAGGCCCACTTGACTTCACATTCCAGGATGTCTGGCTCTAGGTCAGTAATCACACCATCGTGATTATCTGGGTCCTGAAGATCTTTTTTGTACAGTTCTTCTGTCTATTCTCTCCACCTCTTCTTAATATTTTCTGCTTCTGTTAGGTCCATACCATTTCTGTCCTTTATTGAGCCCATCTTTGTATGAAATGTTCCTTTGGTCTAAGTTTTTTGAAGAGATCTCAGGTAAAAGTTAGAGGCTTATAATAAGATAAAATGAAGGACTTCCTGCTGACAAGCAGAACACGTAAGAAATATTTGTACATCCTTCATCCATGCAAGAGATTTGATAGTTAACTTCAGGGCAGAGGAATTTAAATGACGACATTGAAGCTACCTTTCCACTCCTTCCTTTTGTCTTGTTCAGTGCCTACAAACTTTGGCATGCATGAGAATTGTTTGTACAGGGTTGCACACATTAAACCTTGAAAGTTGATATTTATGGGCAACTAAGCTGATTTTCTAAACTTCTTTTGATTCCACACAGCTTTACCTTATGCACTTGCTGACAAAACTACCTCTTATGTAAAATATAACTCCTCTGCACTAGGAAATCTGTGGGTGGAAATCTATGAGTTAGCCTCTTACACTCTCTTCCCATTCGTGAACATGGGGTGCATGATCCTTCCCCAATGGTCGAGAGCCTGACTCCAGTTAGGCTTGAATTCTTATCTTTGGAGAATCTGGTCATTCTCTCCAGGGCCAGCCACCACCAGCAGCCCATATGTATCGGGGAATACTCCTGGAAATCAGGGGATACTTCTGGAAAACTTGGGCAGCTCTATCATTAAATGGTTTTCAACCACTCCAAAGAGAGAATGAATGAATCACTCATTTTCTACATAAGTAGACATTTGGTCTAAGAGTGACCAATGGTCTAAGAGCATTTGGGGCCCTCCAGCAGAGTACATCATGAGAAACACTGGACTGGAAGAAACACAAGCTGGAATCAAAATTGCCGGGAGAAATATCAATCACCTCAGATATGCAGATGACACCACCCTTATGGCAGAAAGTGAAGAGGAACTAAAAAGCCTCTTGATGAAAGTGAAAGTGGAGAGTCAAAAAGTTGGCTTAAAGCTCAACATTCAGAAAACGAAGATCATGGCATCCAGTCCCATCACTTCATGGCAAATAGATGGAGAAACAGTGGAAACAGTGTCAGACTTTATTTTTGGGGGCTCCAAGATCACTGCAGATAGTGACTGCAGCCATGAAATTAAAAGGCGCTTACTCCTTGGAAGGAAAGTTATGACCAACTTAGATAGCATATTGAAAAGCAGAGACATTACTTTGTCAACAAAGATCCGTCTAGTCAAGGCTATGGTTTTTCCAGTGGTCATGTATGGACATGAGAGTTGGACTGTGAAGAAAGCTGAGTGCCAAAGAATTGATGCTTTTGAACTATGGTGTTGGAGAAGACTCTTGAGAGTCCCTTGGACTGCAAGGAGATCCAACCAGTCCATTCTAAAGGAGATCAGTCCTGGGTGTTCATTGGAAGGAATGGCAGTAAAGCTGAAACTCCAATACTTTGGCCAACTTATGCGAAGAGTTGACTCATTGGAAAAGACCTTGATGTTGGGAGGGATTGGGGGCAGGAGGAGAAGGGAATGACAGAGGATGAGATGGCTGGATGGTATCACCAACTCGATGGACATGAGTTTGGGTGAACTCCGGGAGTTGGTGATAGACAGGGAGACATGGCGTGCTGTGATTCATAGGGTCACAAAAAATCGGACACGACTGAGGGACTTAACGGAACTGAACTGAACTGCCTCTTTTTGTTTAATCTGTGCAGAAGTAATCTGTCTGCTCTGGACCCTTATCAGAGATCCAGGAATACTGGAGTAGAGAAGGATTTGTGCTGTTGAACAAATTGAAGTAAGCATTTGCTTCCATGCAACTTACACAAATGATGAACTCTTTTACTCTAAAGTTAATTCCAAAAGGAAGAGTTTTCAAGAATTTTTATTTAAGTGTAGTTGATTTACAATGTTGTGTTAGTTTCTGGTGCACAGCAAACTGATTCATATATATATATATATATATATATATATATATGTGAATATATGCTCACATATATATTTTTTCCATTATAGTTTACTAAAGATACTGAATACAATTCCCTATGGTATGTAGTAAGACTTTGTTGTTTATCTATTTTATATATAGTAGTTTGTATCTATTAATCCCAAGCTCCTAATTTATCCCTCCCTCTACCTCTTTCCTTTTTTCCTTTGCTTTTCGCTTTCTTCTTTTCACAGCTATTTGTAAGGCCTCCCTGGACAGCCATTTTGCTTTTTTGCATTTCTTTTCCATGGGGATGGTCTTGATCCCTGTCTCCTGTACAGTGTCACAAACCTCATTCCATAGTTCATCAGGCACTCTGTCTATCAGATCTAGTCCCTTAAATCTATTTCTCACTTACACTGTGAGGGATTTGATTTAGGTCATACCTGAATGGTCTAGTGATTTTCCCCACTTTTTTCAATTTAAGTCTGAATTTGGCAATAAGAAGTTCATGATCTGAGCCACAGTCAGCTCCTGGTCTTTTTTTTGCTGACTGTATAGAGCTTCTCCATCTTTGGCTGCAAAGAATATAATCAGTCTGATTTCGGTGTTGACCATCTGGTGATGTCTATGTGTTGAGTCTTCTCTTGTGTTGTTGGAAGAGGGTGTTTGCTATGACCAGTGTGTTCTCTTGGCAAAACTCTATTAGCCTTTGCCCTGCTTCATTCTGTATTCCAAGGCCAAATTTGCCTGTTTTTACCCCAAGTGTTTCTTGACTTTCTACTTTTGCATTCCATTCCCCTATAATGAAAAGGACATCTTTTTTAGGTGTTAGTTCTAAAAGGTCTTGTAGGTCTTCATAGAACCATTCAACTTCAGCTTCTTCAGCATTATTGGAAAGGGATAACAGAGGATGAGATGGCTGGATGGCACCACTGACTCGATGGATATGAGTTTGGGTGAACTCGGGGAGTTGGTGATCGACAGGGAGGCCTGGCATGCTGCGATTCATAGGGTGGCAGAGTCGGACACGACTGAGTGACTGAAGTGAACTACCTCTTTCCCCTTTGTTACAAGTTAATTTTCTATTTCTTTGAGTTTGTTTCTATTTTGTAAGTAAGTTCATTTGTACTATTTTTCTAAACTCTACATATAAATAACATCAAGACAATTATATTTGTCTTTCTCTTTTTGACTTATTTCACTTAGTCTGATAATCTCTAGACCCATCCATGTTGCTGTAAATGGCATTATTTCATTTTTCATGGCTGAGTAATATTCCATAGTATATAAGTGTGTCACATCTTATTTATACACTCATCTGTCAGTGGACATTTAGGTTGCTTCCATGTATTGGGTATTGTGACTAGCTCTGTTATGAACATTGAGGTGCATGTGTCTTTTCAAATTAGAGTTTTAATCTTTTCCCGAGAAAAGATCTATTCCTGAGAGTGGGATTGCTGAACCACATGGCAGTTCTATTTTTAGTTTTCTGAGGACCCTGCATACTGTTTTCCGTAGTGGCTGCACCAATTTACCTTCTTACCAACAGTGTCTGAGGGTTCCCTTTTCCCACCACCCTCTCCAGCATTTGTTATTTGTAGGCTTTTTAATGATGGCCATTCTGACCAGCATAAGCTAATATCTCAATGTAGTTTTGGTTTGCATTTCATGTGCTAACTGGCCATCTATCTGTTTTCTTTGTAAAAATTTCTGTTTAGATCTTCTTCCCATTGTTTGATTGGCTTGTTTGGTTTTCATTATTGAGCTGAATGAGCTGTTTGTATGAGCTGAATGAGCTCTTTGTATATTTTGGGAATTAAACCCTGTCAGTCACATCATATTCCAAGAATACTTTGAGCAATGAAATAAATAGATGACTTTCCAAAGGAACAGTTATGAATATCCCAGAATGCATTGCATATAATTGTGACATATGTTGAACCCTCAGTCTTCTTTCATTGGCCACACTCATTCAGTCATTCAGCAAATATATACTGAGTTCCTTCTATTTGGCAGTCCCCATAACAGGTGCAGGTAATATGGGCCAGAGTCTTGCCCATGTGGGGTGACCAATCTCTATGTTCCTTCAGGGCTCTCAGTTGCAATAATAGATATTCCCCCTGGCTGATAGAGACAGAAAAGGAGTTTAAGTTAAAAGATACTGAATGGCTCAAAGAATCACAGAGGGAAAACTTAGAACCACATTTAGAAATTGGACAGTGGGTTATTTACAGACCCAGTAGAAAACAGATGGCTGACTCACATTAGGAGGATCTGAGGCAAGTTTAACAAAGAATTTAGCAAAGATGTTCATAGACCCCTGAGACTTGACTGGATGAGAAGAGAAAATAACTACCAGGATTGGAAGACAGAGAGGGTTGTGTAGTCAAAGCTGACTTAGAACTACTGAGACCTTCAGTAAAAATGATGGAGCCAACAGGGACACCTTGCAAGGAGGAGGACCAGGTGCTAACTTCCCTCCATCAGATCTTCTCTGCTGCTTCCCATGGGCGGAACCCACCCAGGAACCAAACTAGAAGCCAGTAAGGCAAAAGGACTCCATACAAGTCACCACCCAGATCACCGAGCAAGGACAGAAGAAGGGAGATTCCATCTGGAAGGGGGCATGGGAGAAGGCCAGTGGAAGCAGCCAGGAGGCTTGGCAGCCAGGACCACAGCAACACCTCTGTCCCACCGTGACCCCAAGAGGACAATAGCTGCTTCCACTCTTCACAAACAAGTGTACTCTCCAGCCCCTTTTTGTTGGTGCCTCCTTCGGGGGTCAGGACAGTGAGTAAACTTATAAATGAACATGTTAATTGTGAGTAGTTCCCAATGCTAAGAAGACCTTCTTTAAGCAACTGTGTCCCCTGGATGTGACAGGGTACTTTAGATAATCAGAGATTTGGAAAGCATTTTAGGGCTTCCCCAGGAAGCACTGATTATAAACATGATTTTTCAAGTTAATTCAATATTCTAAAACATGACAAAGTACCTCCATGATCGTAAGGTGATTTTATTATGCTTAATGAGCTGTCTTATAGCGTCGTGGGATTTTAGAGATGAGATAGCTTCCGTAATACTGATCTTGTCTGAAAAGAAATTTAAAACAGACATTTTAAAAAAAAAAAAAATCCTCTCTTCTCATTAGTTTCTAAGTCCTTTGTGTGGCAGTAAATAGCCATTTATTTGGTTCTCGTTTAGCACTTTCAGTGATTTCTATGCTATACCACAATGAGGATTCTGAATTTGATTTTTAAATGAATCCATTAGAGTTGTCTTCATTTCACTTGTAGAATGGATTTTGCAAGGCAGAACATCTTCATTATTTTACAATATTAAGAGTATCTGCAACAGCCTTTTGTGATAGCTGAGTTAATTAGTGTGAGATCAGAGGATTATATTGAGTTCTGGCACAAAGTTGATGGGGAAATCAACCACCTGTGACACAGTTTCAGCATTAAGTGAAGAAATGCTATTTCAGCAAACATTTCAATTATAGGTAGATTCCTCAGGGATTATCCTTTGTCTCAAAATCACAAGTCAAAATTGATTCGAATTATTAGGTATTTGAATTTGATATGAAGACATTTTGCCCTTCTTTACAAAGAGACTTGGAGAAGTTGTCCATGATATTGAGATAGAGAATAACTAAAGATTTGACATGAATTTTATGTTCTAGGTATGAAAATAATCAAGGCAATCTTATTTATCTATTAAGATGTCATTGGTAGCTTGGAAATTTGTTGCTTCAAAGCACAAATTTCCTGTTCTTCAGGTTTTATCATGAAAAACTGCTCCTTGAGGCTGAAAGCCTCCAATTTCAGTGACACCTTTCTAACCAGGCAAAACCATTTTTGATTTCCACATTAGCCAACCCCATACCTTGACTTGAAACATCTCATCCACAATGAGGAAACTTTCCTGAGAGCTAGTGACTATTTCAGTGAATCTAGATAATATTCCACCTCATTATTCTAGACAATATTATCCACCATTATTCTAGATAGAACTGTGTGTAGTTATATTTAATAGTATCGTGTCTATCTTTGTTCCATATTCGTATGAATCTTATCAGGACAAGTTACATTAAAATTTTGTTTCCTGTCTGTGAAAAAGAATGAGAAGCACAGAAAAATATTACAGGAGAGAAAGCAGTTCAGGATTTGGTTTTTGTGGTCATCTAAATACCCGAAAATGTCATTTAGTTGCCAAATCCAGAGCATGACCTATTTCAGTAATACCTTAGGAGGCTGATAGCTTAATATATGTTGTAATTCTGAAAACCAGAGAGGGAGAAACTGGCAATCTGGCCTGTATATCTCTTGTAAATGTCATAATTTTACATGTTGATCCCAATCCTTGCCCTCTGCACATGTGAGGTCTGTTCATTTATGTCTGGCCTGAAATGCAGAAAAACCTCTATGACTAAGCCCAAATCTGAAGAATTATAAATTGATTCTTATAATTTATAATTATAAATTATAAATTGAAGAAATATTGATAACAATGTATTCACTTCCCGAAGAAAATCTACCTTGACCTCCAGATTTTTAGCTTTAGAGATTTGCTAATAAACATTTTTCAAGAAAATAAAATGAGCTACTTAGAAAGTTTTTGAAGCATCTTTTTGATTAAGGAACAAGGGATGTAAACAAAGGAAATCCATATGATAGTGGTTACAGTTTTCACACCTTCGATACCAACTTAATGAAAAAAATGGTTGTATAAATATATAATTTATTCTAGACTATAAAAGACCCTTCAACTCCAGTAAATAAACAGAACTGGCCTATCACTAATAATATATTTGGCACATCTTAGGCGTGAGAACTTTTGATCCTGTTATGTACAGTCTCATCTGTGACCTTTTTTTTTTTTTTTAAGATACCCTACATTCAAAGACAAACAAGAAGTAAGTCATGATGAAGACAGCTTCTTCTTTGTCTTTGGATGTAGAGCATCTTTTTATCCCCCTTCTTTATTTTTTTTTTTCCCTTTCTTGGCCACGCAGCATGTGGGATCTTAGTTCCCCCACCAGGGATGAAACCATGCACCCCTTGCATTGGAAGCACAGAGACTCAACTGTGGGACAACCAGGAGGTTCCTCAGCTGTGACCTTGTTGAGCTGTTACCTGATCTCTTTCCATAGGTTTCCACGTCTCTTTTTCTACCAGCTCAGGTTTGTATGTTGAAAAGGAAAAGCAGCCTCGGCGATTCTTCTTGGTGCTGTCTTGCTGTGGTCACACCATTCTTTCTCTTCTGGTGATCTTCCCTCTAAAAGGACTTAGAGTTGCTTGAAGTTGTCTATGAACATGGTAATATGCTTTGTGAAATGAAAAACTTAAATGTCTGTAGAAGTCAGTGGATGCTATGAAAAGGGTCATGCAGGAAAGGTGACAAGTCCACCAATACATATTCTAGCTAAGAGGAAACAGCTGCCTCTCAAATCGGTCAGCTAATGTCCTGCCAGAAGAGTACCTCAAGCTGACAGATTCTCCAATTTTTTTCAATAAAAGTCCCAATTTTCTATTTTTCTGTGAAACTTCCTGATTTTTATAAGTTGGCAAGTAACTCTCTTATAAGAAAAAAAAACAAAACACCAGGCAGACTAAACAGAACCCATCTGTAGGCCAGGTCTGCCTTCTGGGATGCCAGTTCTCACATTCTGTTTTATATTGTGTCAACTTTCTTCTCTCTCTGCCACTTTGCCTTCTACTGGCTTTGTAGCCATAGCAATACCCAGTTTCCCACTTCACTCACTGTCATTGTCCTTTATAAACAAACTGCAACCCCCCAAAAAATATGAGAAGTGTAAGTTATTAATATATAAGCTGACATCAGAAATTGACCGAGGGCAAAAACTCTTTTTCCAGAAATATATTCTAACATAATAATAAGTGAGCTGCATACAAATGTTTATAGTAGGTTTATTCATAATTGACCCCTGCTGCTGCTGCTCCTAAGTTGCTTCAGTCGTGTCCGACTCTGTGCGACCCCATAGACGGCAGCCCACCAGGCTCCCCCGTCCCTGGGATTCTCCAGGCAAGAACACTGGAGTGGGTTGCCATTTCCCTCTCCAATGCGTGAAAGTGAAAAGTGAAAGTGAAGTCGCTCAGTCATGTCCGACTCTTAGCGACCCCATGGACTGCAGCCTAGCAGGCTCCTCCGTCCATGGGATTTTCTAGGCAAGAGTACTGGAGTGGGGTGCCATTGCCTTCTCCAATTGACCCCTAATTGAAAGCAATTGAGATATTCTTCAGCAGGTGAATAAGTCCAACCGAGGCACATCCAGACAATGAAATACTATTCAGTGCTTTAAGAGAGAGTTATAATATTAAGTTGCTCCTAAGATTTTTATTTTCAGGCACAATAAGTCAATCTTTCTAAGCTCACTCTCTTCATTTTTCCTAGTTTTTAGTTCATTTCTTGCCCTTTTCTAATTTCTCCATGGTAGATTCAAAATGCATGCTGACAGTGAAATATTTGTCCTTGGTTTTGTGGTCAGTGGTGGTCACTTTGTGTGACCACCCCCTTCACTGTTCACCACTGTCCTTGTCCTTAGGGGAACAGTGACTGTGACTATAAGAGTCCCTAGTACTCCCTCCCTGAGGGGTGAGATTCCAGATGTAAAACTAAGCCAGGTACCTGCTTCATTTACCCAAGGGGAAAAAAAACCCCGAAATCCATCAAAATGAGAGCATTTCAACAGTTAATTAAAATTCCAAGATGCAGGAATCATAGAAGTAATTATCTAAGATGTATTCAATCGGTTGTTAGCTAAACCCATTAAAAAATTAATCAAGAATAATTTGCTATTTGATATTGACATTTTTCTATTTCTCATTCATGCTAAAGAAAATCCCATTACAGAATCTAATTTACTTTGCATTAAACTCACCTTTACAAGAATGAAAATCAAATCTCACCTGATGACAAGAATGAGACTCACAAAATACCTAGAGATAAAGCCTTGTGTTGACAAAGAAATCAGCCAAAGGTCATACTCTTTCCAGCTATTCTAATCTAGGGTGCAAAACCATATTGCTTCAGCAGTTGCATGTGTATGCAAAAAGTAGGACTCCATTGAGCTGGATTTGCAGCTCCCCCACCCTAGGGGCTTCAAACCCATATACGGTTTTACAGCCTACACACAACAAGGCAAATATCATCTAAATATGTCTTTATGCAGATTATGCTTATCCAACAACTGCAGTATAATAGAAAGAGGGCCATATTGTTCATAAATCTTGGGTTCATCTCTCCTGACTAGTAAACTCGCAAGTCCTCATCTGTAAAATGGAATCAGAAACCACTGTGAAACAGAATCTGCCTTCCAAGGCAGGGGAGCCAGGTTCAATGCCCGGTGGGGAACTAAGATCCCATATGCCGTAGGGCAACTAAGCCTACACATCACAACTACTGAGCCTGTGTGACTAGAACCTGTGCTCCACAATAAAGAAGCCACTGCCATGAGAAGTCTATGCGCTGCAACTGAGTAGCCCCCAGTCCCACAGCTAGAGAAAAGCCCATGGGTGGCAAAGAAGACCCCACACAGCCAAAAATAAAGTTAGAGAAAAAAGATAGAAAATGAAAAAAATGATCAACCTTGGGGAAAAGCTGTGAGCAAGTAAAAGTGCTTTTAACTACAACTATAAGGCTCCATATGCTTACATCATATTTGAAAAAGCATCTAAGGATTTGAACTATGGTTTATCCATTCTGACCAGAGGTGGCAAACGTACATGTGTAAATGTGTGAATTGGTGCATCTCTGTGCTTGCTTAGCTTCTCCAGACTATGCTGAAGGGCTAAATCCAACCACTGGTTTTTAAGAGAGTCATGAAGGGAAGTTTAGATTTTGCATCCCATTAACAGTGTTTTCCAAGGACTTTCCCTGGTTGTCCAGTGATTAAAATATGCACTTCCACTGCAGGGGACATAGGTTCCATTCCTGGTCTGGGAACTAAGATTTTGCATGCCTGATGGTGTGGCCTAAAAATAAATAAAAAGTTAAAAATAGTGTTTCCATACACAAGCTTTGGGAAAGCCAGCCTCCATGCCATCCTTGTAGACCCTGATTTAAAACTAGTGTCCCTATCACTGAATGATGGTGTCCTCAAGGATGCTTTATTTATTTTCACATTTCCAGGGTCTGGCATTTCATCACAGTTCAGTAATAATTAAATGATTAAAGAACAAATCAATGGACCATTAAAAATAAAATCTCTGGAGTAATTACTGAAAATTGGAATGAGGGGAGATAAGGGTATAGTAAATAGAGGGTAAAAAATTGAAAGAAGGGAGAAAATAACAACCAAAAAAAAAAGAGCCAAACAAAGATCAAGAGGAAAAATAAGAAATCTAATGCATTTTTAAAAGCCTAGGCAAATACAAAATACATAAAACACAAATACATAATGCTCAGTTGTGTCCAACTTTTGTGGCCCCATTCGCTGTAGCGCATCAGACTCCTCTGCCCATTCAATTTTCCAGGCTAGAATACTGAAATGGGTTGCTATTACCTATTCCAGGGGATCTCCCCAACCCAAGGATCAAACCCACATCACTTGTGTCTCCTGCATTGGCAGGTGGATTCTTTACCACTAGCACCACCTGGGAAGCCCAAAGCATGAAACAAATGAATTCAAATATGTAGATAATGATAACCAATAAAAATGAATTAAACTCTGCAATTAAAGACCATGAGTATAAGACTACTTAAAAAATATAATCAGATCAGATCAGATCAGTAGCTCAGTCGTGTCTGACTCTTTGTGACCCCATGAATCATAGCACGCCAGGCCTCCCTGTCCATGACCAACTCCCGGAGTTCACTCAGACTCAAGTCCATCAAGTCAGTGATGCCATCCAGCCATCTCATCCTCTGTCGTCCCCTTCTCCTCTTGCCCCCAATCCCTCCCAGCATTAGAGTCTTCTCCAATGAGTCCACTCTTCTCATGAGGTGGCCAAAGTACTGGAGTTTCAGCTTTAGCATCATTCCTTCCAAAGAAATCCCAGGGCTGATCTCCTTCAGAATGGACCAGTTGGATCTCCTTGCAGTCCAAGGGACTCTCAAGAGTCTTCTCCAACACCACAGTTCAAAAGCATCAGTTCTTCGGCACTTAGCCTTCTTCACAGTCCAACTCACACATCCATACATGACCACAGGAAAAACCATAGCCTTGACTCGATGGACCTTTGTTGGCAAAGTAATGTCTCTGCTTTTGAATATGCTATCTAGTTTGGTCATAGCTTTCCTTCCAAGGAGTAAGCGTCTTTTAATTTCATGGCTGCAGTCACCATCTGCAGTGATTTTGGAGCCCAGAAGAATAAAGTCTGACACTGTTTCCCCATCTATTTCCCATGAAGTGATGGTACCGGATGCCATGATCTTCATTTTATGAATGTTGAGCTTTAAGCCAACTTTTTCACTCTCCACTTTCACTTTCATCAAGAGGCTTTTGAGTTCCTCTTCACTTTCTGCCATAAGGGTGGTGTCATCTGAATATCTGAGGTTATTGATATTTCTCCCAGCAATCTTGATTCCAGCTTGTGTTTCTTCCAGTCCAGCATTTCTCATGATGTACTCTGCATATAAGTTAAATAAGCAGGGTGACAATATACAGCCTTGATGAACTCCTTTTCCTATTTGGAACCAGTCTGTTGTTCCATGACCAGTTCTAACTGTTGCTTCCTGACCTGCATACACATTTCTCAAGAGGCAGGTCAGGTGGTCTGGTATTCCCATTTCTTTCAAAATTTTCCACAGTTGATTGTGATCCACACAGTCAAAGGCTTTGGCATAGTCAATAAAGCAGAAATAGATGGTTTTCTGGAACTCTCTTGCTTTTTCCATGATCCAGCAGTTGTTGGCAATTTTATCTCTGGTTCCTCTGCCTTTTCTAAAACCAGCTGCTTGAACATCAGGAAGTTCACACCGTTCAGCAAGCCAGGCTTGCTGAAGCCTGGCTTGGAGAATTTTGAGCATTACTTTACTAGCGTGTGAGATGAGTGCAATTGTGCGGTAGTTTGAGCATTCTTTGGCATTGCCTTTCTTTGGGATTGGAATGAAAACTGACCTTTTCCAGTCCTGTGGCCACTGCTGAGTTTTCCAAATTTGCTGCCATGTTGAGTGCAGCACTTTCACAGCATCATCTTTCAGGATTTGGAATAGCTCAACTGGAATTCCATCACCTCCACTAGCTTTGTTTGTAGTGATGCTTTCTAAGGCCCACTTGACTTCACATTCCAGGATGTCTGGCTCTAGGTGAGTGATCACACCATCGTGATTATCTGGGTCCTGAAGATCTTTTTTGTACAGTTCTTCTGTGTATTCTTGCCACCTCTTCTTAATATCTGCTTCTGTTAGGTCCATACCATTTCTGTCCTTTATCGAGCCCATCTTTGCATGAAATGTTCCCTTGGTATCTCTGATTTTCTTGAATAGATCCTTAGTCTTTCCCATTCTGTTGTTTTCCTCTATTTCTTTGCATTGATCGCTGAAGAAGGCTTTCTTATCTCTTCTTGCTATTCTTTGGAACTCTGCATTCAGATGTTTATATCTTTCCTTTCTCCTTTGCTTTTTGCTTCTCTTCTGTTCACAACTATTTGTAAGGCCTCCCCAGACAGCCATTTTGCTTTTTTGCATTTCTTTTCCATGGGGATGGTCTTGATCCCTGTCTCCTGTACAGTGTCACGAACCTCAGTCCATAGTTCATCAGGCACTCCATCTATCAGATCTAGGCCCTTAAATCTATTTCTCACTTCCACTGTATAATCATAAGGGATTTGATTTAGGTCATACCTGAATGGTCTAGTGGTTTTCCCTACTTCCTTCAATTTAAGTCTGAATTTGGCAATAAGGAGTTCATGGTCTGAGCCACAGTCAGCTCCTGGTCTTGTTTTTGCTGATTGTATAGAGCTTCTCCATCTTTGACTGCAAAGAATGTAATCAATCTGATTTTGGTGTTGACCATCTGGTGATGTCCATGTATAGAGTCTTCTCTTGTGTTGTTGGAAGAGGGTGTTTGTTATGACTAGTGCATTTTCTTGGCAAAACTCATTAGTCTTTGCCCTGCTTCATTCCGTATTCCAAGGGCAAATTTGCCTGTTACTCCAGATGTTTCTTGACTTCCTACTTTTGCATTCCATTCCCCTATAATGAAAAGGACATCTTTTTGGGTGTTAGTTCTAAAAGGTCTTGTAGGTCTTCATAGAACCATTCAACTTCAGCTTCTTCAGCGTTACTGGTTGGGGCATAGACTTGGATTACTGTGACACTGAATGGTTTGCCTTGGAAATGAACAGAGATCATTCTGTCGTTTTTGAGATTGCATCCAAGTACTGCATTTTGGACTCCAGTTATATGTTTTTACTGAACACGTACATTCAACATATACACACAAAGAAAGATTGAAAGTAGATGGTTGGGAAATTATATATAAAGCAAATCCTAGTTAAAAGAAAACTAGTGTGGGTATATAACTATCGAGTGAATAGATTTTGTAGCAAAAAGTGTAAGTAGACGTATCTATCTATCCATCTATGTACCCACATATATGCATTCTATACCCTTTCTGCATTCATATATATTTCATCAAAAATAGTAGGATTCTGAAACCTTATTCCTCTCCTGGGATGAAATGCAAATTTATTGAACATAAGGAAACCTTCCGGAAGTGGAGGAGGATTAAACTCTAGAACAAGTCAATGGGAGAGCCTATAAAACCCCACTCTCCAGAGATGGGCTTATATTGCTTAAATGTGGAATCTTTAAAAAAATGGTGCAAATGAACTTATTTATCAAATAGAAATAGAATCATAAATATAGAAAACAAACTTCTGGTTACCAAAGGGAAAAGTGAAAGCTAAAAGTGAAAGTCGCTCAGTCGTGTCCAATTCTTTGTGACCCCATGAACTATACAGTCTACGAAATTCTCCAGGCCAGAATACTGGAGTTGGAAGCCATTCACTTCTTCAGGGGATCTTTCCAACCCAGGGATGAAACCCAGGTCTCCCCCATTACAGGCAAATTCTTTACCAGCTGAACGATAAATTGGAAGAGTGGGCTTGATATATACACACTGCATGCCTGCCTGCCTGCTAAATCACTTCAGTTGTGTTCAGCTCTTTGTGACCCTACCAGGCTCCTCTGTCCATGAGATTCTCCAGGCAAGAGTAATGGAGTGGGTTGCCATTCCCGCCTCCCACATATACACACTACTATATATAAAATAAGTAATAAGGACCCACTGAATAGCACAGGGAACTCCACTACTGTGTAGTGGCCTATATGGGGAAAGAATCTAAAAAATAGTGGATATGTGTGTATGTGTGTGTATATACAATTGACTCACTTTGCTGTACACCTGAAGTTAAGTTGCTCAGTCGTGTCCAACTCTTTGCGACCCCATGCACTGTAGCCTACCATGCTCCTCCATCCATGGGATTTTCCAGGCAAGAGTACTGGAGTGGATTGCCATTTCCTTCTCCAGAGGACCTTCCCGACCCAGGGATCAAACCCAGGTCTCCTGCATTGTAGGCAGACGCTTTACTGTCTGAGCCACAAGGGAAGTCCAACTTCTACAAGGGAAGCTGTACACCTGAAACTACTACAAATTGTAAATCAAGTATACTGCAATAAAAAGTAATTAAAAAAAAAGAATAGAGCTGACAGCCATTTTTCAATGACATTCTGTTTGAAAGACCCTAGTGTCCCACTTGAGACCCATTTGAACACTAGGAATGGTTGTCACAGAGCACAGCTCAGGATCAGTGGATCAGTCTTCAAGGCCTCTCCCTTATTCTGTCTCTCTCTCTCACACACACTCAGAATAGTGAGGTCAAAGGGGATAATGCATTTTTTTTCTTTCCTTAAGTAAGTTTGGTTTTCTCTCTTCATGCATTTTTATTGGCATCTTATAGGCATCATCTGTATGGGGGCTTCCCGGGTGGCACAATGCTAAAGAATCTGCCTGCCAAAGCAGGAGAGACAAGAGATGCAGTTTCAGCCCCTGGGTCAGGAAGAGCCCCTGGAGAAGGAAATGGCAACCAACTCCAATATTCTTGCTTGGGCAATCCCATGGACTGAGGAGCCTAGCAGGCTGTAGTCCACTGGGTTAAAAAGAGTCAGAAACAACTGGAGGACATGCATCATCTAATCAGGAAATATTTTTGGTTATCTGCCCTTTTCCAAACACGTTGTTATACACCAAAGATAGAATGGAAAACAGAACATGCTCGGTCTCTGCCCCCAGGGACCACAGAATTCGATGCTCTAGATAGATCCTAATCAAATAATTACACAAAGAAATATAAAAATTTATCTCTGACAAGTGCTATGAAGGAAAGACAGAAAGTACTAGAAGAGGTACAGTACTGAAACCTCAGGTCAACCGACCTGTTAAGAGAAGTCAGAGGAGCTTTCTCCAAGGAAGTGATGCTTAGAGATCTGAAGGGTAGATGTGAAAGAACCAGGGTCCCAGGGGGAGGGTGCCATGTTCCAGGGTGAGGAAATACCACATGCAGAGAACCTGAGGCAGGAGGGAAGCATCTTTCAGGGTTGCTGGAAGCAGGACTAAGACTGGAGAACAGAGAGCAGAGAGAGTGTCATAAACAGAGCCTTGTGGGTCAGATCAAGGAAGATTTTCTTTCCAGGAGCAATTGAATGTATTGAAGTTGGTTTGGGGCTGGAGGTGCAGAAGGGCAGGGGAACAGGGAGCCAGGAGATAAGAAGGGGTTTTGAGGCTAGAGATGGGTGGGTTGGAGGTGGGTGGGCCAACAACTGAGTCCACTCTATTGCCCAAATCCAGGCAGGAAAGCATGGGGGTTGGATGATGGTGTTTGTGGGTTGGGATGGATAGGATGGGTATGGAGAGAAGGGGATGGGATAGGGGGAGATTCAGAAGGTTGAATGGAGACAGGACACAATGATGGATGGACAGGGAGGTGAAGGGATATCTTTGAGCTTCCTAGGCTCATAGCCTGAACACCTGGAGAAAAGGGAATGTCCTCAAAGAGGAGAAAAATTCAAGTGTACTAAGTTTATGGGGGCAGTTCATAGGTATGCATATATTGAATTTGATGCAGGTACCTCAGAGATTTGGCATCCATGTAAATATTATAAACAAGGCTCACTGCCTCGACCTTGAAGAATTCAGTCTACGGGAGAAAATATCCATAAAACTATAATGAAGACACAGGTGGATTCAATACTCACAGATCACAAAGCCTTTTTTAAAAAATCGTGGATCAAGAGGTTATTCTTCATGCTGATTCTGATAACTCCCTTCATTCTTCTGCTTCTTGATATTATAGAGACAGTCCATTGTCTAAGTGCATACAGTCTCATTTGGGACAATTCTTTATTTTTTAATTTTTTTTTGATTGCTCGGCATGTGGGATCTTAATTCCCCAACCATGGATCAAATCCATCCCCCCTGCATTAAAAATGTGTAGTCTTAACCACTTAACTACCAGGGAAGTCATTTGGAACAATTCTAAAGTTCTTATTCATTCAACACAAATTGTCTGAGAATTGACGAGGTCCCAGCTAGTTCAGTCTCTCTGTGATATAACCTCTATTTGAATGTCATAATCATTGCTACCCTGGGGGAAATTCAAACCAATTTACTGGACCAGGATTGAAGAAATGTACGTTAGCAATAGAATAGGAAATGAGAAGTATCCACGTGACACAACCAGGCTAAGGAGTCATTTTATACATGAAACCAACAAATATTCTTACATATTGGAAGTACGGGAGGATATGCAATGAGAATTAACAGAGGTTCTGTCTGGATGGATTCCTGCTTATGTCTGTTTTCTTCTTTATGCTTCCATGTAGCTTTCAAATGTTCTACAATTTTCTACTGAGTCAACTTTTATCACTAATGCGAAAGACAGAATGTCCATCTTTTTGGACAGGGCGGAAGGCATCATTGATCACTGACCTAATGGTCATTTCTCCCTTCTGGCTAAAACAAGACCAATTTTGTTAAGCTATTGGGAGGAAGTATGTTCAGGAAATCTGGGTCCAGACCCAGGAAAATGAAATCACAATTGTTCAAAATGAAGTATGTTAGTGTCCTAAAGCTGCCTTGGGTTTCCCAGGTGGCTCGGTGGTAAAGAATCTGCCTGCCAATGCAGGAGATGTGGGTTTGATCCTGAGGTCAAGAAGACCTCCTGAAGTAGGAAATGGGAGCCCACTCCAGTATTTTTGCCTGGAAAATCCCATGGACAGAGGAGTCTGGAGGGCTCCAGTCCCTGGAGTTGCAAAGAGTTGCACATGACTGAACATGCACACGCACACACACAAAGCTGCCTTAGCAAATTCCTGCATATTTGGGTGGCTTAAAGCAACAGAAGGTTCTAGAGAAAGAAGTCTGAATTTACTGGGGCCGTGCTTTCTCCCTGAAGGTTCTAGGGAAGAATCTTTCCTTTCCTCTCTGACCCTGACTCTAACCCTGGTGGTTGCAATCTTTGGCATTCCTTAGCTTGTGTATTGGAGAAGGCAATGGCAACCCACTCCAGTACTCTTGCCTGGAAACTCCCATGGATGGAGGAGCCTGCTAGGCTGCAGTCCATCGGGTCATGAAGAGTCAGACACTTACTGAGAGACTTCACTTTCACTTTTCACTTTCATGCATTGGAGAAGGAAATGGCAACCCACTCCAGTGTTCTTGCCTGGAGAATCCCAGGGACAGGGGAGCCTGGTGGGCTGCCGTCTATGGGGTTGCACAGAGTCGAAGCGACTTAGCAGCAGCAGCAGCAGCTTGTAGATGCATTACTCCAGTCTCTGCCCAAGCTGTTGTGTGGCATTCCCCCTTTTCTGTGTCAGTGTTCAAATTTCCTGTTCATCACAAGGACACCAGTCATTGGATTAGGGTCAACCCTTATTCAGTCAGGGCTTCCCTTGTAGCTCAGACAGTAAAGAACCTGCCTGCAATGGGGGAGACCCAGGTTCGATCCCTGCATTGGGAAGATCCCCTGGAGAAGAGCATGGCAACCCACTCCAGAATTCTTGCCTGGAGAGTCCCATGAACAGAGGATCCTGGAGGGCTGCAGTCCATGGGATTGCAAAGAGTCAGACACAATTGTGCAACTAACACTTCTCACTTTTTCTCATTCAGTTGGAACTCACCTTAATTCCATAAAAATGACCTCATTTCCAAATAAGCTTCATAGATAACCGAGGATTAGAATTGGAACATATCTTTTGGAGGTGTTCTCAAACTCAGTTGCAAGGTACAATAATACTACATGATTCCATTTATATAAAACTCTAGAAAATTCACACTAATCTATAGGGACAGATATACTTGCCAGGAGATGGGGTGGGGAACAAAGGTGGTAGCAGAGAGGTGTAAGTGAAAAATGACCAACAGTTACGAGGAAATTTTGAGGCTGATGCATATGTTGATTGTCTTGATTGCTTGTAGAGATGGTTTCACTGGTGTATACATACAACACTTAACAGTGGACTTTAAATATATGTGGTTGGTTTCATGACATATATGGGCTCCCCAGGTGGTGCTACCGGTAAAGAACCCACCTGCCAACACAGGAGACACAAGAGATGCAAGTCTGATCCATGGGTTGGGAAGATCCCCTGGTGGATGGCATGGTAACCCTCTCCAGTATTCTTGCCTGAAGAATCCCATGAATAGAGGAGCCTAGTGAGCTACCTGGGGTTGCATGGGGATGCAGAGTCATATACAACTGAAGTGACTTAGCATGCAGGAACATGACATATACACCCCAAGAAAGGTGTTTAATTTTTTAAAAAGTTAATACCAATCTGTGATCCTTACAAAGAGTAAAAATAATTTTCCACTTCATTTTACAAGGCCAGGATTTTACTAATACTGTAGGCACACAAAGATACCAAAGGGACTCAGAAAATGACATCTTTTTGAGAACTTGTATCCAGTGTGTGTTAAAAACACTTTTCATCATCAATCCTATAAATCAGAATACAGGACAAACAATCCTATAGAAATAGCCAAGTTTTTGAATAAACACTTCATGAGAGTAGATGTACAAGTGACCAGTAAGTATGTAAAAACATATTCAACATCATTTTTGTTAGGTAAATGCACAGTAAAACCACAATGAGATGCAATTCTACACTTGCTAAAATGGGTAAAATTTGAAAGATTGACAATATCAAGTGTTGGAAAGGCTATGAAGAAACTAGAACCCATATCTTTGCTGGTGAGAATGTAAATGGTACAGCCTTGTTGGAAAAGAGTTAGCAGAATTTTAAAGTTACATAAACTTCCATAAGATCCAGCATTTCTACCCAACTGAACACACACACACACAAAAAAAAAAAAACAATGAAAGCATATGTCCACACAGAGACTTGTATGTGAATATTCAAATAGGTATTATTCATCATAGCCAGATGAGGGACTTCCCTGGCAATCCAGTAGTCAAGACTCCAAACTTCCACTGAAGAATGTATGTGTTCCATCCCTGGTCAGGAGCTATGACCCCACATGCTACATGGCGCAGGCCCCTTCCCCCACAAAAAAGTTATCATAGCCAAAGGAGGTAGCCAGAATATTTATTAACTGACAAATGTATGAACCAATTGTGATATAGCCTCATAATGAAATATTACTCTGCAGTAAAAAAGAAAATGACCTTCAGACATACAGATCAACAAAAGTTACATTACACAGATTACATGAAGATATTACACTAAGATAAAACTAGTCACAAAGGCAATATATTGTATGAAGACACATGTAAGAAATTTCCAGAAAATGCAAAGCTAGTGAAAAATTCAGAGTTGTGGGTTGGGAGTCAGGATTGACTACTAAAGGAGCTGAAGGAACATTTTAGGGTTGGGGAAATGTTCTGAAATTGATTATGCTGATTGTTGCAAAATTGTATACTTTTACAAAAACATCAAATTCTTTAAAGTCATTGACTTAATTGTATGTAGTGAAAGTGTTGGTCACTCAGTTGTGTTTGACTCAAGGACTATAGGTCTTCAGGCTCCTCTGTCCATGGAATTCTCCAGGCAAGAATACTGGAGTGGGTTGCCATTTCCTTCTCCAGGGGATCTTCCCAATCCAGAGATTGAACCTGGATCTCCTGCATTATAGGCAGATTCTTGACAATCTGAGCCACCAAGGAAGCCCTTATCATATATAAATTATATCTAAATATAGAAGTTATGAAATATGTATCATGGCCAGGACTGGTCCTTGTGGAGGAAAAAAAAACAGAATTCAAGGCAGGATTCTGTTCTCAAAGCTATAGTAAGACTGACCATAAATTCAAGTTTTAATTTGACTAGAATTTTTATTAAAGTCTTGCAGTAAAGTTTACCATGTCACTCTTAATGAAGTGTCTCAAATATGCCTTAAATACACATTTAATGTACATCTAATGAGATTCTTTGGCCAACTAATTATTAAGCATGTTTAATGGAGTTTAACAATTGCAGGCAAGATACATAGCCCTTTCTCCATAGATTTATCCTTATCACAATACTTCTAAGATAATGGATTTCACTCACATAGATTGCCTTTGTGAATAAAAATCATTATTTCATCCATAATAATAGTACTTCTATTTCTATCAGTTATTAAAAACCTATCCAATTAAAACAAGAAGTCATTACTATTGGTTCTCTTTATAGATTTGTGATTCTGTGTGTCTATGGTATTTTAAAGAGATTTAGATAAAGTAGGATATTTAACAAAATGTACTTCATTCTGGTAAAGGAGCAGAAAAGAAATACTGGTTTTGTGTTCAGGGCAGGTGAGAACAAGATTACAGGTCATAATAAATCAGATTTTGGAGAAATGTAGATTTTTCAAGGCATGGGCTTGAAAACCAAAGTCAAGCTCAGATTTATTTTCTTGAGCACATAGTGAGCATTAACATAAATCCTCTTGGAAGCAGTCAGAAGAGATGAGCTAGTTAACTGTTGCTGCAGACCCGACAGCTAGAAAGGCTTGCAAGCCTTTACTTGCAGGACTTTCTAAGAATGTTATTGCAAGACAGATTCTGTCTCTTCATAATGGCTTCACCAATTCCCCATTTCCAAACCTCCCTAGATTTGCAAATAATCGGCAGCATGATCTCCATAATTTTCCCATAGTTTAATTTCCATTCTTTAATTTCTGAGCAACCTTCCTGCACGGCAATAGAGGTGATATGGAGTGGGTTTAATTTTCTGTACAATCACTTTTAGAAGTTTATCTCAACCCTCAAACTCTTAAAGTCACATTTTGCCACAGGATGAACAGAGTTTACATTTCAAAACCTGTATTTATGCACATATCTGACTTAGGGGTCTGGAAAACAAAGACCCCTTTACAACCCTCATTAAAGATTTGGCTTGAAAGTCATGGGACACATTTATATCCAGTGTCATTTTCTTTCTTTCTGTTTTGCTTAGACTACTTATTGCAACAATTAGCCAGGTCATGATTTTTAAAATATGTACTTTGCTCTTTTTATTTTAATCCATTGACCCTTAGAGACCCAATCACGTTAAAATAAAATTAGTACTATCACTTTGTGGTTTCAGTCTGTCCTCCCAAGGTACAATGGTATCTATTACCTTGTTTGCTTCAGTTTCTCCAGTATACTAGGAAGCATATTTCATAGAATAAATCCTGCTCTCACCAAAAATATATCCTATAATGACACCAGATATAAGAGCTTTCAAAACCACTAAAACAGGACATCATTTTTAAAAGATAAATTACTGTTTGGGGGGATCTGAGTATGAAAAAGAAGCATAAGCCTAGGGAGGAAAAGAATCTTTTTTTCTAAAAACTGTGGGAACGGTCATCCATCCATTCATACAAGGATCATTGAAAGCCAGCACTGGGTGTCACTACATCCTGTATGGGATCAGAGCAGTGAGCAAAACACACACCATCCTTGTGCTCACACATTTTAAAGTCTAGCATAGAAGGCAGACAACTTTCAAAGTTCAAATAATTCATCTTAATGAATTATTTGATCATTTTAATTACTTTTGTGTTTCTGTCACTTCAGTTCACTTCAGTTCAGTCACTCAGTTGTGTCTGACTCTTTGCGACCCCATGAACCGCAGCATGCCAGGCCTCCCTGTCCATCACCAACTCCCTGACTTTACCCAAACTCATGTCCATTGAGTTGGTGATGGCATCCAACCATCTCATCCTCTGTTGTCCCCTTCTCCTCCTGCCCTCAATCTTTCCCAGCATCAGGGTCTTTTCAAATGAGTCAGCTCTTCGCATCAGGTGGCCAAAGTATTGGAGTTTCAGCTTTAACATCAGTCTTTCCAATGAACATTCATGACTGATCTCCTTTAGGATGGACTGGTTGGATCTCCTTGCAGTCCAAGGGACTCTCAAGAGTCTTCTCTAAGTTTGAACTTCTCCACAGTTCAAAAGCATCAATTCTTCGGTGCTCAGCTTTCTTTATAGTCCAACTCTCACATCCATACATGACTACTGGAAAAACCATAGCCTTGACTAGATGGACCTTTAATAATATTTAATTTAATGAATTACGTTTAAAACTAAATATATGTAAAAGTAAGATCATTTTCAAGGTAAAACGAAAAAGGAGGCACCCTCGTGGAGGGGCGGTGGTTGTGAGCCAGAGACAGAGGGCAACTAACAGTAAATCAGTTTGAGAAACCCCTCTGAGACAATGATACTTGAATGAAAACGTGAATAAAGGACTGGGGAAAGGAAGCGGTGCCTCGCCCCTGACATCTTGCCTCCCAAGGATGCATCTTGGAATCTCTGGACCAGATTGGGTTGGACTGGCAAGTCCGAGCCCACATGATTCTTCCTGAATTTAGCTCTGTGCTCAGCCAACTTTCCTTGCTTCTGTGTTTCCTTTATGGCACCATCACTCTCTTTTAATATTCCCTGAACATTGAGCGGTAAACTTTCTGCCTCACACTGCTTTGCTGATTGCCCTCTCTGTCAAGTCATTTGTCTTGGGCCATGTTGGTGTGTGCACGTGTTTTATACATTGGACTGAGTGGGCTGGTGAAGTGACCATCCTTTATGGACAGAGATGATTCTCAGCGGGTCTCATGAGAACTCTGGGGAGAGTTGAAATGCCTCAAAATTGAGACCAAAACCCATAACAATTAAATCAGAATCCCTAAGTACAGGATCCAGCATCAGATATTTAGTCTCCCCAGGTGATTCTAATGTGCAGCAAAGTTTGAGGACCTATCACCTGTGAAGATATAAGAAGATGACTGGTGTCTGAGTCTCTGTCCCTCATGCTTGTGCTAGGTCATATTGACTCTTTGTGACCCCGCTGTCTACAGCCCACCAGGCTCCTCTGTCCTTGGGATTCTCCAGGAAAGAATATTGGAAAATACTGGGTTACCATCATCTTTCAGGATTTGGAATAGCTCAACTGTAATTCCACCACCTCCACTAGCTTTGTTCGTAGTGATGCTTTCTAAGGCCCACTTGACTTCACATTCCAGGATGTCTGGCTCTAGGTGAGTGATCACACCATCATGATTATCTGGGTCCTGAAGATCTTTTTTGTACAGTTCTTCTGTGTATTCTTGCCATCTCTTCTTAATATCTTCTGCTTCTGTTAGGTCCATACCATTTCTGTCCTTTATCGAGCCCATTTTTGCATGAAATGTTCCTTTGGTATCTCTGATTTTCTTGAATAGATCCTTAGTCTTTCCCATTCTGTTGTTTTCCTCTATTTCTTTGCATTGATCGCTGAAGAAGGCTTTCTTATCTCTTCTTGCTATTCTTTGGAACTCTGCATTCAGATGCTTATTTCTCCTTTGCTTTTTGCTTCTCTTCTGTTCACAACTATTTGTAAGGCCTCCCCAGACAGCCATTTTGCTTTTTTGCATTTCTTTTCATGGGGATGTCTTGGTCCCTGTCTCCTGTACAATGTCACGAACCTCATTCCATAGTTCATCAGGCACTCTATCTATCAGATCTAGGCCCTTAAATCTATTTCTCACTTCCACTGTATAATCATAAGGGATTTGATTTAGGTCATACCTGAATGGTCTAGTGGTTTTCCCTGCTTTCTTCAATTTCAGTCTGAATTTGGCAATAAGGAGTTCATGGTCTGAGCTATCTTCACGACCCAGATAATCACGACGGTGTGATCACTGACCTAGAGCCAGACAACCTGGAATGTGAAGTCAAGTGGGCCTTAGAAAGCATCACTACAAACAAAGCTAGTGGAGGTGATGGAATTACAGTTGAGCTACTCCAAATCCTGAAAAATGATGCTGTGAAAGTGCTATACTCAATATGCCAGCAAATTTGGAAAACTCAGCAGTGGCCACAGGACTGGAAAAGGTCAGTTTTCATTCCAATCCCAAAGAAAGGCAATGCCAAAGAATGCTCAAACTACCACACAATTGCACTCATATCACATGCCAGTAAAGTAATGCTCAAAATTCTCCAAGCCAGGCTTCAGCAATATGTGAACTGTGAACTTCCAGATGTTCAAGCTGGTTTTAGAAAAGGCAGAGGAACCAAAGATCAAATTGCCAACATCCGCCAGATCATGGAATAGCAAGAGAGTTCCAGAAAAACATCTATTTCTGCTTTCTTGACTATGCCAAAGCCTTTGACTGTGTGGATCACAATCAACTGTGGAAAATTCTGAAAGAGATGGGAATACCAGACCACCTGATCTGCCTCTTGAGAAATTTGTATGCAGATCAGGAAGCAACAGTTAGAACTGGACATGGAACAACAAACTGGTTCCAAATAGGAAAAGGAGTTCATCAAGGCTGTATATTGTCACCCTGTTTATTTAACTTATATGCAGAGGACATCATGAGAAACATTGGACTGGAAGAAACACAAGTTAGAATCCAGATTGCCAGGAGAAATATCAATCACCTCAGATATGCAGATGACACCACCCTTATGGCAGAAAGTGAAGAGGAACTCAAAAGCCTCTTGATGAAAGTGAAAATGGAGAGTGAAAAAGTTGGCTTAAAGCTCAACATTCAGAAAATGAAGATCATGGAATCCGGTTCCATCTCTTACTTCATGGGAAATAGATGGGGAAACAATGGAAACAGTGTCAGACTTTATTTTTCTGGGCTCCAAAATCACTGCAGATGGTGATTGCAGCCATGAAATTAAAAGACATTTACTCCTTGGAAGGAAAGTTATGACCAACCTAGATAGCATATTCAAAAGCAGAGACATTACTTTGCCAACAAAGGTTTGTCTAGTCAAGGCTATGGTTTTTCCTGTGGTCATGTATGGATGTGAGAGCTGGATATGAAGAAGGCTGAGGGCCAAAGAATTGATGCTTTTGAAGTGTGGTGTTGGAGAAGACTCTTGAGAGTCCCTTGGACTGCAAGGAGATCCAACCAGTCCATTCTGAAGGAGATCAGCCCTGGGATTTCTTTGGAAGGAATGATGCTAAAGCTGAAACTCCAGTACTTTGGCCACCTCATGCGAAGAGTTGACTCATTGGAGAAGACTCTGATTCTGGGAGGGATTGGGGCCAAGAGGAGAAGGGGACGACAGAGGATGAGATGGCTGGATGGCATCACTGACTTGATGGATGTGAGTTTGAGTGAACTCTGGGAGTTGGTGATGGACAGGGAGGCCTGGCGTGATTCATGGGGTCACAAAGAGTGGGACATGACTGAGCGACTGATCTGATCTGGGTTACCATGCCCTTCAGGGAATCCTCCCGACCTAGGGATTGAACTCGCATCTCCCCCATTGATAGGCGGTTGCTTTACCACGCACCTGGAAAGTCCCTCTCTTCCTAGAGATGGTGATATAATTGGTTTGAGATAGGTTCCTGGCTTTGGTATTTTTCATGCCTCCCTGCAGGATTATCTTCCATGGCCTTGGTTGAGAAGCAGTGCTCTGGACCCAACTTCAGGTGCCCCAGAGCCTTAAGAAAGACAAGACAGTTTGGCTCTTATGTGTCCATGCTTCCTCTTCTATGCATTAAGCTGTTGGCCAGAGTTACTCTTACCATCTCAGCTGGCTGATTTTGAGCAAACCTCCAGCCAGGTGGGGATGGACCCGTGGCTTTGGACTCATAAACACCATGCTCTGACCAGCTGAACTCATCAACGACAGATGCTTCCTTGGCTGCCCATCAATTGGAAGACTTCTGCCAAAGTCCAGCTCAATTTAATAAAAAATAATGATAATAATGATGACACACACTGGTGATAATGTGGTGATTCCAGCAAATGAGATAACCCTGCCTTAAGTTCTTGCTCTGAATTGGACCAAGTCTGGTCACTTTAAGTGTGTGACTCATTTTTCACTTTGAGGTGTATGGATGTGACAAGATTTCCAAAGTCCAGCCAGGAACTGTGGAGAGCTAGAGATGTTTCTACAAGGGTCCACTAAGGATGTATTTAGCTTTCACTGTGGAACAAAATATCCAAGAGAACCTGGCTGGACTTCCCCTGGTGGTCCGGTGGTAAAGAATCTGCCTGCCAATGCAGGGGACACGCATTTGATCCCTGGTCCAGGAAGATTCCATATGCCGTAGAGCAACTAAGCCTGTGCACCATACTGCGCATGCTCTAGAGTCCATGTGCCACAACTGCTGAAGCCTGCGTGTCCTCAGCCTGTCCTCCACAACAAGAGAAGCCACTGCAAGGAAAAGTCCATGCACCACACCTCGAAAAAGCTGGCGCACAGCCATGATGATCCAGGGTAGCCAAAAATAAATAAGTAAATAAATTTTAAAATACCCATCATTTTAAAAACAAAAGCGAGGGTGGGGAGCAGAAAACCTGATTGTAATACAGAGTATCTGCTGAAGATGGATTGAGGGAAGGACTTCAGATGCTGACTCCAAGCATACCGATGAGTCCCACGTTAATCGTGTGACGCTTTGAAGTTTGACATGTGAGTCCCACTTGCCTCCTGGAGTCAGCTCTGAATTGCGTGTGAAGTCACACAAAAGCCCTGCCCTTCTGGAGCTTTTATGCTGATCTGGTCAAACAGGCAATCAATTCATAGGGGGAAAAAATAATTTCTGAGCGAGACAAATACTCTCTTAAGTGGAGTGAAATAAACAAGATGAGTGGTTTCAAAGACTTTCTCATAACCTTGGATTCACGTCATGGTGCTTAATTTAAGGTGAGGGCAGTGAAGGTGGAAGGAATTGGCTGGGTTGACAGAACGTGTTGGGACAATGCTCACAGGACCTCATGAATGAATGAGGTATGGGAATGAGCTAAAGAAGAAAGTGAAGGATGACTTCTGAGGTTTCTGGCTGGAGCATCCAGGTGCCCAGTGGCACAGTTTGCTGTTCAGAACACTGAAAGAGGAGCAGGTTTGAGGGAAGCTATCACGAGTTCTATCTTGGACCCAGATGTTAGGAGAAACACCGACCAAAACCGCCTACCCGGGCCAGGCACCATAGTAAGCATTCCCATTAGTTATCTTACAACAGGAGGTCCTGCTAAGAAATGCAGAGCTAAAAAGTTAATACCAACCAAGAGAATTCAGAAAATATTAAAAGAAGAGAGGGGATGCCAGTTCAATGTCCTACTAGCCTCCCAGAATCCTCCTGGCTGAGCGATGCACGTGCCAGCAGGAAGGACCCTGAGTCAGAGTGATTGGCCAGAGAAAACCCAAAAACTAACCGAATTACCATAAAACCTGAGACTGTAAGCCACATGGCAGAGCAGTCCTCCTGGGTTCCCTTACCCTCCTGCTCTCAGTCTGGGCTACCCTTCCCAATAAAGTCTCTTGCTTTGTCAGCATGTATGTCTCCTCAGACAATTCATTTCCAAGTGTTAGACAAGAGCCTACTCTTGGGCTCAGGAAGGGATCTGTCTTCTACAACACAGAGAGTTTGAGACACCCTGGGAGAGAGGTCGAACAGCCAGGGAACATCTGAGTCTGGAGCTCATGGGAGAGGTCAGAGCTGGAGACATAATCTGGAAATGAACAGAATGTGAATATTGTAGCCAAAAAATCAGCCTTTGTACACTAGTACCAAATTGAATCTCATAGATAGAGTTTCAGTGAAATACAAAAGAATAGCTTTATTGCTTTGCCAAACAAAGGCAGTCACAGTGGGTTAATGCCCTGAAAACTGTGTGTTCACACCTGGGGTAGAGAGGTAGTAGTCAGGAGTTTTATAGTCCAGGGGCAGGATTGCTTATCAATCTAGAGATCATTGGGTATCAGATGGTGATGTTCAAACTGTGACCTTTTCTGGCTTGAAGAATACTTCATCAGGAAGTTAACCTCTTAACCCAACTTGGGGAAGGTTTTACTTCTGCAGAAGAGCTCAAAGATATTGTTCTATGTATCCTCTAAGGTGTAACCAGGACCCTGCCCCAAGGCTGCACTGCTGTTTCTTGACTGCTCTTCCCATGTCTCTATATGCCCTTCCTTTCCTGGTTGGCAACTGTTTGAACCTACCCTTTGGAACTTAAGGAAGGGAACAGAGAAGGGCTTTTGCAATCAGGAGACCCACAAGGTCCTGCTTGGTTTCAATATCCTAGGGCTGGATGACATCACCTTCCAGGGTGCTGTCTTCCATGGCAGTGTGGCCCACAAAGGATCACACATTTCTCTGTATTTTCAAACAGGTTGAGAGTAAGATCAGTGTCCATGAGCTTAATCATAGAGCTTCCTTTTGAAATAGGGTCTGTAAGCACCTTTATCCGCATCTAGCTCCTGTGATCCTCCTCTGTCTTTCTGATCTGAGGGCAGCCACACCCAGGAATCATAGAATCTGTGGCTTACATACTGAGAAAAGACTGAAAGATACAAAGACAAAATGAGAGAATACTGATTTTGTCCCTCTCAAAGGTAGCACCGACCACTGCCACCACCAATGCCTGAAAAGCATTTTCATGGCCAAGACATTATAGGACTGAAGTCAATGCATGGGTGACTGTAGCCAATTTAAAAATCCCAAATGGAGTGTCCCCTGCCTACCAAAATAATGTTAATTGCATCCCCTTTCTTCCTAATTAGTTTGGGCTCAAGACATGCAAATTCATTTTTATATTAGCCTAAGAAAAACATAATTAAGAAGTTGTCTGCTGGAAAAAAAGAAAGAAAGAAAGAGCACATAATGTATTCTGGGGCCAAACAGCAAATGACTTTTGGACTTTACACCATCTCAAATTAGGCATACCGCTGAATCCTCATTAGCATAGATCATCAAGGCTGGGCTCCAAGCCCCACCAATAAGTCTTGTTGAGATCCCTGTAGCTTTCAGGTCAGAAAAGCACTCAGAACCACTCATAGTCCCTCTGGAGGGTTGAGATTCTAGACCCACTTTTAGGTGCACCCACTCAGTGAAATGAAGTCCTTTCATGTTTCTTAATTTTGTATGTCCTTTCCACACTAACTGAATTAATTCCTTAGTTTCAGAAAACCAGTAGGCTTCTTCCAGCCTACAGAAAATTCTGTTGCCTTTGACAATTTGACATGCATTTCTCTGTAGCGATAGGGAAAATTGTCCAACAGCTGGTTTCATTCAGGGCTACAGGCAAAAACTCCCCTAGTTTCAAAAAGCAAATTCTTTATGGTATCAAGAGGATTCTATCAACAGACATAAATTAAATATTCATGCCAGGTTTCATGGAATTGCTGTTTGGAGGCTATAAATGAAATAAATGAAGTTTAAGTTTCTTAGAAGAACCCTCACCAACATCCAGAGTTGTCAATCTTTGATAAGTGCTAAGTGCACTCCGTAGTATTTTTGTCATATGTCAGACTTTTCTTACCAGAGAGGGCAATGAATCACTGGATTTATCATTTGATTTTCAAAAAAAGTGTTATAAAGTTGAGTGCTTAACTCTTGTGCCTTTCATACTTTCCTATACATTTTAGCTTTAGTTGTTGGGCTTGGGCAATTTTTGTATCCTGGCATTGCTGAATTATACACATGTTACCAGTCTCCAAACATCTAAACAAGTGACCCCAGCTTCAAAGCCTCCTGCAGCCAGCTATGTTGTACAAAGGAGAAGTGGACCTTGGTGAAATGGAGAGTTACTACTTCATGCCCACTGAAAGATGCCCCAGAATTGCCTGCACTTCTCATTTTTCAAGACAAATCAGAAATCCAGACTTCTGCATATCTCCTAATTTTTAGATGTTGTGATCTATTAAAAAGAATTAAATCCGTATAATCCAAGCAAAGTATATCTGTGGCCTGGAATCAGTCCACAGAGACCAAATTTACAAACTCTAATATGAACAGCATTAGGTGGATCACAATAAACTGTGGAAAATTCTTCAAGAGATGGGAGTACCAGACCACCTGATCTGCCTTTTGAGAAATCTATATGCAGGTCAGGAAGCAACAGTTAGAACTGGTCATGGAACAACAGACTGGTTCCAAATAGGAAAAGGAGTATGTCAAGGCTGTATATTGTCATCCTGCTTATTTAACTTATATGCAGAGTACATCATGAGAAATGCTGGACTGGAAGAAACACAAGTTGGAATCAAGATTGCCGGGAGAAATATCAATCACCTCAGATATGCAGATAACATCACCCTTATGGCAGAAAGTGAAGAGGAACTCAAAAGCCTCTTGATGAAAGTGAAAGTGGAGGGTGAAAAAGTTGGCTTAAAGCTCAACATTCAGAAAACGAAGATCATGGCATCTGGTCCCATCACTTCATGGGAAATAGATGGGGAAACAGTGGAAACAGTGTCAGACTTTATTTTTCTGGGCTCCAAAATCAATGCAGATGGTGACTGCAGCCATGAAATTAAAAGATGCTTACTCCTTGGAAGGAAAGTTATGACCAACCTAGATAGCATATTCAAAAGCAGAGACATTACTTTGCCAACAAAGGTCCATCTAGTCAAGGCTATGGTTTTTCCAGTGGTCATGTATGGATGTGAGAGTTTGACTGTGAAGAAGGCTGAGTGCCGAAGAATTGATGCTTTTGAACTGTGGTGTTGGAGAAGACTCTTAAGAGTCCCTTGGACTGCAAGAAGATCCAACCAGTCCATTCTGAAGGAGATCAGCCCTGGGTGTTCCTTGGAAGGAATGATGCTAAAGCTGAAACTCCAGTACTTTGGCCACCTCATGCGAAGAGTTGACTCATTGGAAAAGACTCTGATGCTGGGAGGGATTGGGGGCAGGAGCATAAGGGGACGACAGAAGTTGAGATGGCTGGATGACATCACTGCCTCGATGGACGTGAGTCTGGGTGAACTCTGGGAGTTGGTGATGGATAGGGAGGCCTGGCATGCTGCAATTCATGGGGTCGCAAAGAGTCGGACACAACTGAGCGACTGAACTGAACTGAACTGATAATTGACTTTTACAAAATGGAAGACAGTAAAACTCCATGCCTTGAGGAATATTATTCAGCCATGAAAGGAATAAAGTGCTGATACACGCTACACCACAGATGAACTTTGATGGCATTATGCTTTGTAAAAGAAGCCAGTCAAAATGATGGTGTTGGCAAAATAACAAATGTCAGCAAGGATGTGGAGAAAAGGGAACCCTCATACATTATCAGTAGGGATGTGAAATGGTGCAACCACTGTGGGAAAGAGTATAAAGGGGCCTCAGAAAACTAAAAATAGAGTTTCTGTATGATTCAGCAACTCCACTTACTCCTAGGTACTCATCCAAACAAAAGCAGAAAGAAAAGCACTAATTCAAAAAGATATGTGCACCCAAATATTCATAGCCCCATTATTCACAATAGCCAAGCTATGGAAGCAACCTTAGTGTACACTGACAAATGACTAGAAAAAGAAGATGTGATACTTATACACAATGAAATACTAACCAGCCATTAAAAAAACAATGAAATTCTACCATTTGCAGCAATGAGGATGGACCTAGGGAATATTATGCTTAATGAAATAAGTCAGGCAGATAAAGACAAACACCATATGGTATCACTTGTATGTAGAATCTGAAAAATACAGCAAACTAGTGAATGTAACAAAGAAAAAAAGCAGGTTCACAGATATAAACAACAAACTACTGGTTACCAGTGGGGTGAGGGAAGGAGGAAGGGGTAGGACAGAGGTGGGGGATTAAGAAATAAAACCTGTTAGGCATAAAATAAGCTGCCAGGATATATTGTACACTACAAGGAATATTCAGTTCAGTTCAGCGATTCTTTGCGACCCCATGGACTGCAGCACGCCAGGCTTCCCTGTCCATCTCCAACTCCCGAAGCTTGCTCAAACTCATGTCCATTGAGTCGGTGATGCCATCCAACCATCTCATCCTCTGTCGTCCCCTTCTCCTCCTGCCTTCAGTCTTTCCCAGCATCAGGATCTTTTCCAATGAGTCAGTTCTTCAATGAGTCAGTATAAGGAATATAGCCAATATTTTATAATAACTAAAATGAAGTATAACCTTTACAAATTATGACTTACCATATTGTACACCTGTAACTTATATAATATTGTACATCAATTCTTAAAAATTAAAAAGGATAAAAGTCAAGTAGAAAAAGCAGAAACGAAAGATCACACATTGCATAATTCAATTCCTATGAAATATTCAGAACAGGAAAATCCATAGGGACAGGAGGTAGGTTAGTAATTGCTTAGGGTCAGAGTAGGGATATGATTGGAGAAGGTGGGTGAAAAAAGCTACAGGATGCAGAGTTTCTTTTTGAGGTGACAGAAATGTTGTGAAATTGACTGAAATGGTAATAGTTGCACATACCTGTGAGTATATTAAAAACTAAAGAATAGTACACTTTAAATGGGTGAACTGTATAATATGTGGATTACATCTCCATGAAGCTGTCTGAAAAATTATTGTTCTTTAGTTGCTAAGTCCTGTCTGACTCTTTGCAACCCTGTGGACTGTAGCTCACCAAGCTGCTCTGTCCATGGCGTTTCCCAGGCAAGAACACTGGAGTACATCGCCATGCCTTCCTCCAGGGGATCTTCCTGACCCAGGGATCAAATCCACATCTCCTGCATTGGCAGGTGGATTATTTACTACTGAGCCACCAGGGAAGCCCATTTAGAAAATAAATAACAACACAAACCTCTTTGTCTTGAGCAAGGAACTGAAATTTTCAGCATACAAAACCAGCCCACCACATCTGCATCATACCACGTGTCCTCAACCTCTTGGAAACATCCTTCTAAAACTCAATTCAAAAGTTAAACTTAAAACAGATAAAAGCCATTATATATGGAATTGATAAACAAGACAACAAGGTCCTATTGTAGAGCACAGGGAACTATATCCAGTATCCTGTGATAAGCCATAATGGAAAATAATTTTTATTTTTTTTAATATAAATGTATTTATTTTAATTGGAGGTTAATTACTTTACAATATTGTATTGGTTTTGCCATACATCAACATTAATCTGCCACAGGTATACACGTGTTCCCCATCCTGAACCCCCCTCCCACCTCCCTCCCCGTACCATCCCTCTGGGTCGTCCCAGTGCTCCAGCCCCAAGCATCCAGTATCATGCATTGAACCTGGACTGGCGATTGGTTTCATATATGATATTATACATGTTTCAATGCTATTCTCCCAAATCACCCCACCCTCTCCCTCTCCCACAGAGTCCAAAGAACACATGTAGAAAGCTTCCCTGATGGCTCAGTGGTAAAACATCTGCCTGCAGTGTAGGAGCCACAGGGCACGTGGGTTCAATCCCTGGGTCAGGAAGAGCCCCTGGAGGAGGGCATGGCAACCCATGTCAGTATTCTTGCCTGGAGAATCCCATGGACAGAGGCGCCTGGCGGGCTTCAGTCCAGAGGATCACAAAGAGTCAGTGAAACGACCGAGCCTGCATGCATACAAGTATGACTGAATCACTGTACCGCGGAAACTAACACAGCGTTGTCAATCAACTATACTTCAATTTAAAAAATTTAAAAAATTGAAGTTAAACTTATCTTCTATTTCTGAAAAGTTCAGGCAAATGAGAGTTTATTCTGCTAGCTTCTCTGTCTGCAAGATCTTTGACATTCTCTTCACTCCATGTTTTATTGTCATCTGCTCAGTGTTGCCCAAATAGGGATTAGAAAATGGCGAGAGTGGGGGGTGAATCCATCATTTTGTACCCTTTCTCCAGGGCTAGGATGTCCAACCAACCTCAGACTCACATGTAAAATCAAGCAAAAATGACGATTTCTTCTCTTCCTTGGAAATTTCACTTTAGAAACAGAAATCTTAAGGACAAAATTGGCTTAAAGTCTTGCATTCATTAATATGCTTTTGTCTTATAAATCAGGAGGAGGATATACAGCCCATTATGTGAGGACCAAGGGTTAATCCAAATCCTTCTAAACAGCACAACTAAACACTTGGGATTTCTGTGTGTCTTAAAGTGCTTTTTGAAAACCCCCAGTTCATTCCTTTTCCTTTTCTTTTTCACATGCAGGACACGTTTGCTTAGCAAATATAAATAAATTCATGTTATTGTTATCATTTGGAGTGTTCTGTAGCACTTAATGTAATAAATAAAAATCTCTGTTTGACCACATCCTTGGGGATGTCAAGAACACTTGGCCAATTTTAGCATCTTTCAAAATTTAAACTGTGGTCCTGGGTTCTCCATACAGTTATGCATTCCTCCTTGAGGGGATTTCAGTAATGCTGTCTAATCAGCTTAAGCAGTTAATTAAACAGCTGTCACTTAGTTTCTTAATTCTGAAACTTGATGTTAAATGAGATTTGAAATTACTGATGCAAAAATAAGCAGTGCTTTTGTGATACCAGGGGATTTCTTCTCATGGCCCAGAATAAAAGGGACCTTATTCCCAGCCAGTAGGGGGAATGGGGTGACCCAGAGAGATGAACTGGGGTCCTGGGAAAATGCTTACCCCGCTGGGGAGTGCAGACAAGTAGAGTCCGAACTGCCCCCTTTTTATCCCAAAGGGACTTCTCTGTTAGGAATGATTATTATCTACTAGGACAGAAGTCACAAATTGGAGCCCATAGGTCAACATAACTGGTAAATGTGTTTTGTTTGGGCTTCCCACTGGTTTTCACCAAAGGTAAAAAGTCAGATCTCACATAAAAACCAGTGAGTCCTAAAGGAACTCAACCCTGGATATTTATTAGAGGAGCTGAAGCTCCAGTACTTAAAGAGCCAACACACTAGATAAGACTCTGATGCTGAGAAAGATAGAAGGCAAAAGGAGAAGGGGGTGGCAGAGAATAAAATGGTTAGACAGCATCACAGACTCAATGGACATGAATTTAAGCAAACTCTGGGAGATGCTGGAAGACAAGGGAGACTGGCATGCTGCAGTCTATGACATTGCAAAGATATGGACATAACTTAGAGCTTGAAGAACAACAACACATAAAAATATTGATTCTTGGTGTCTCTTGGAAAATCAGAAAACATGCAAACATTTTTACCAGGTCCACATTTTTACATGGTAGCCCTTAGCTGGAGCTAAAACTGCCCACTTTTGATCAGACGTGAGAACCAGGGTCCTCATGTTACCATCATCACCTCCCAGGCTGGTTGAAACCAGAGCTTTAATACCATGTCCCAAGACACCAGAGCTTCCCAGGGAGTGCGGTGGTAAAGAACCCCACTTGCCAACTCAGGAGATGCCAGAGACACAGGTTTGATCTTTGGGTCGGGAAGATCCTCTGGAGTAGGAAATGGGAACCCACTTTAGTATTCTTGCCGGTAAAATCCCATGGACAGAGGAGCCTGTTGGGCTACAGTCCATGGGGTCAAGAGGAGTTGGACATGACTGAGCACACACACACACACACACACACACACCTGAGTTACCAAGTCCAGGGACATTTGTCTGGATCAAGAGACAGTGTCACTCAAGGTAAGAGCAAACTGTATGAGAATTGCCCTGTCCCTTGAGATGTGTGAGCTGTCACTTGGAGGCTCTGAAAATCTCAGTAGGAAAAATGGACATGAGTAAAAATGCTCCAGGTCTGAGCACATGGTCCTGCAGTCCTGCCCACATGTTTTCTCCAGAAATAAACCTGATGTGGACTTGCATGAAGGAGAAATATGGCCATAAATTCATGGATTTGTTTTATTTTTTTAAACTGTATTGATGTGTAGTTGATTTACAGTGTTGTGTTGACTTCTGCTGTACAGCAAAGGAATTCAAATATAGATAGATAGATAGACATAGGCTTCCCAGGTGTCACAATGGTAAAGAATCCACCTGCTAATGCAGGAGATGCAAGAGATTCAGGTTCAATCCCTGGGTCAGGAAGATCCCCTGGAGCAGGAAATGGCACCCCACTCCAATATTCTTGCCTGGAAAATTCCATGGTCTGAGGAGCCTGATGGGTTATAGTCCATGGGGTTGCCCAGAGTTGGACACAAATGAGCAACTAAGCGCACACATATTCTTTTTCATATTCTTTTCCATTACATTTTATTACATAACATTGAATATAGTTCCCTGTGCTATACAATAGGACCTTATTGTTTATCCATTCTCCATATAATAGTTTGTATCCACTAATCCCAAATTTCCAATCCATCCCTCCCCCACCCCTTCCACCCTAGCAACCAAAAGTCAGTTCTCTATGTCTGTGAGTCTATTTCTGTCTTATAAATTAGTTCATTTATGTCATATCTTATATTACACATAGACATGATATCATATGATATTTGTCTTTCTCTGACTGACTGACTTTAACTAATATGATTACTCTCTGTCCACATTGCTGCAGATGGCATTGTTTTGTTCTTTTTTATGGCTGAGTAATATTCCATTACGTACCACATCTCCTTTATCCATTCATCTCTCAATGAATATTTAAGTTGCTTTCATGTCTTGGCTATTTTAAGTAGTGCTGCTTATGAATATAGTGGGGCATGTATCTTTTTGAATTATAGTTGTGTTTAGACATAGCTAGTAGGCATTTTTGCTGGCCACAAGCCAGTCACAGATCTAAGTACTTTTCATGCATACAGTCCTCACAGCAACTCAATAATATGGAAATATTTGCCACTCCCGCTGTACAGATGAGAAGCTGAGGCACAGTGCAGACACTGGTTTTTCTAGAGCCACAGAGCTAGTAGGGACAGATAGTGGGGTTCAAAGTCAGCCTGTCTGGCTTCAAAGCCAGTATTTGTCACTTTTTGATCTACTTTATCCATATATAATTTATTTTCTATAATATCTGTAATAAACTTTACACAATAGCACACTGATTGTTTCTACTCAGAGAGATTAAGAAAGATGTCCCATTTGAGCTGGACCTTGATCTTAGCATTTTAGGATCATTTTAAACAGCAAGCTCCACTGGCACAAAAAGTATGATTTTTCAGATTTGTTTATATTCAGTTTTCAAAGGCACATCTCCTACAGATAACCAGTGCTATTGTAATTGTTGCTGACATGAAGAAAATCAAGGATTTCCCTCCCTCCTGCTTTAACAATAAACTTTTGTCTATCCTTTGGTGCATGTATTTATTAAAGCCTGAATCTAGGAAAGGAAAGTCCCCGAGTTAAATCTATGCAGTAGGCTTGGAGAATGTGTTAGCAAGAACAGAAGCATGGAAAGTTCTGCTGAGATCACTCCCAGGAGAATGGAGAAGTCAGTGAAGAGCTTGACAACAATTAAGGCTATGATAAAGAGAATTGTGAAAGGCAAGAGAAGAAATAGGCACTCAGAGACACCCGCATCTGTGAATATTGGCTTGGCCCAAAAGTTCATTCAGGTTTTCCATCCCATCTTATGTAAAACCCAAACAAATTTTTGGCCAACGCAGTATTACCAATAGCATGGAAAGCAATGAAATGTAGTGCGGTATTTTTCCGTACCACGGTTCCCAACTGACATGACATCAGAAGTCTGGAGACATTTTTGGTCATCACGACAGGAGAATGATGCTGTGTGCTGAGCCCAGGGATGTGGCTAAATATATAAAGTGCACAGAATAGCCTGAGAGCAAAGACTTTTCTAGCCCCAAACATCAACAGTCTAGATGGAGAATTTCTGCTCCCCAGTGAACAATATTTGTATGAGTGTAATAGATCCATTACCAGTTTTCAACTTTTAGATTCGACCTTTGTGCCAAGCAAAGGAGGCTTTATTATATTTCAGGACACAACTAAGATATTATCAACCTTAAGAGGATAAAAGGAACAGTTAGAAATGAGAAAACTTGGGAGGTCAGTGTGGTATTACGAGCTGAAGGGGCTTTAAGCCATGCTAATATTCTCATCTTATAAAGTGTGCGGGGTCTCAGTTACCTCTCTCTGTATTAGAAAGAACAGCGTTATGTTGTGGCATAACATGGTGATTGTAATTTATATTGTTTCTGTCCTGGTTCTGGGAGTTGGCAGGACTCAGCTATCTGGCCCTTACTCAGCCAGGGGAGTGCCCTCGAAGGCTTCCTCACTGATGTAGCTGGTGGGTCCATGCTGGATTTTTGCTGCTGACTCAGCGTACTCTTGCCCAGAAAATCCCATGGACGGAGGAGCCTGGTGGACTGCAGTCCATGGGGTCACGAAGAGTCGGACACGACTGAGCAACTTCCCTTTCACTTTTCACTTTCACGCATTGGAGAAGGAAATGGCAACCCACTCCAGTGTTCTTACCTGGAGAATCCCAGGGAAGGGGGAGCCTGGTGGGCTGCCATCTATGGGGTCACACAGAGTCAGACACGACTGAAGTGACTTAGCAGCAGCAGCCACTTACATGCAAGTGGCCTCTCCATGTGGCCTGGGCTCCTTCACAGCATGGTGGTTGAGTTCCAAGAACAAGGATCCCCAGGGAGAAAACTAGAAGTTATATTGCTCTAGATGACTGACTCTCAGAAAAAAACATATCACTTCCATTGCATTCTCAGCTTTAGAACGTGAGTCACTAAGTCCAGGCTGTACTTCAGGGGAGGCTCCCTAGACTCCACTTCTGCATGCTGCTAAGTCGCTTCAGTCGTGTCCGACTCTGGGACCCCATACACGGAAGCCCACCAGGCTCCCTCGTCCCTGGGATTCTCCAGGCAAGAACATTGGAGTGGCTTGCCATTTCCTTCTCCAATGCATGAAAGTGAAAAGTGAAAGGGAAGTCGCTCAGTTGTGTCCAACTCTTAGCAACCACATGGACTGCAGCCTACCAGGCTCCTCCATCCATGGGATTTTCCAGGCAAGAGTACTAGAGTGAGGTGCCATTGCCTTCTCCACCACTTCTGCATAGGCAGAGTCAAAAACTGAGCAGGCAAACTTTTAAACCACTTGGGAGTCAACACTTTGTCTCTTGATGACAGGTATGATTTGCTTAAAATGAAAAAAAAAAATCTTATCAAGGGACTTCCCTGGTGGTCCAATGGCTAAGACTTTGCATTCTCAATGCCAGAGGCCTGAGTTCAATCCCTGGTCAGGGAGTTAGATCCTACTTGCCAAATCAAAGACCCTGCATACTACAGCTAAGACCTGGCACAGTCAAATAAATAAATATTTTTTTAAAAAAGAAGTTAATGTTGCTATACAGCAGGGTTCTGTTTTTGAAAAGAAAAAAGACAGGTAGTAGAAGAATCAAACCAGGAACTTAGCTGCGTGGACTGGGACAGGAGAAATTGCAGAGGGAGAAAGATTTCATCCATGTCATCCCAGAAAATCAGTAGATAATATTTGAGCATACTATGTCAAGAAACTGTTATTTAGATATACAGGGGAAAAGCCTTCCTAACACAGTGGAAGAGTTGAAAGTGGGATGGATGAGATGACTTCTTTTTATGGTATTTTATGATAAAGCTTTTCACAAATGCAAAATTTTAACAATGAGTTTATGTAACCTTGATAAGATTTTTTAATTCACATAAAAAAGTAAACACACTATGCATTGGGTTTGCATCTTAATGTCATCTGAAAAATAGCCTAACTGTGAAAGGCATGAGCAGGCCGCCAGTCTCCTGTGGGCTCTGTGGTATGACATTTCTCTGCATCCCCATGGGAGGGAGAAAATTTTTATTTTCTTAGCAGCCTTTATGGCTGCTAAAATAATTCTCCATACCACGCTATACCATTAAGCCTGAGGGCTGATGTACCTTCAAAAACAGAGTGGTTTCTAAATTTGCTTGCAAAGCAGGTGCCAAATTGACTGATGCTCCCACTTGTTAACAGAAGCACAGAGGTTATTTATCATGATGCAGCATTATCACTAATGAGATAAGAGTATTTCCATGGTCACCTAATGGCTCTTCTGTTTAATGTGGTATGAATTGGCCTCTTTGATATTCATTAAGGGTGCAGGTGGGGGAGCTGGAATAACAGACCTTGTCCAAACAAGCAAGAGATCAACAAGATGATGAGTCACTATTCTATTTATTAGGTTGTTGATCTTTGTTGGGAAGTGAATTGAAAAGATTTAAGAAATTAACTACAGTGAGGGAATCACATTGAGAAAAAGCATGGCATTGGTGATGTTAGGTTCCTGTTCTGTGTCTGCCCCAGCTCATTTCAACAAAAATCAGGACAATCAACCAGGAGATGAAGAGCCAGCCACCCAGCAGTGTTGAGTTTTCATACCTGAGCTGTCTGTTAAAATACTTCAGCCTGGGGCACAGTCCAGAACTCAATGAATATATATTTTTTGAAATGAAGTTGGGAAGTGTTGTGTATTAGTCAGAGTGGATTGCATTATATTGCAGTAACGAGTTGCTCCACCATCTCGTTGCCTTAAGACAAGGAAAGCATTTTTATGACTCCTGCTTCATGTCTTACATGGGGCACTAGGAAGCTCTTCTCCATATGCTAACTTGGATCTAACAAGCTCTGCCATCTTGGAGCTGAACCAACTGGGAAGCATAGCTTTTTCAGTCATCAGGGCAGGTGATGAGAAAGAACAGATAACTGTTTATGAAAGCTTTAATGCCTCAACCCAGAAGTTGCAAATAACATTGACTCTCGCATTTTAATGGCTGTAAGTGTTCACATGGCTCTATCTGCAGGGGTAGAAAGTAAGGAAAATATAAAAGAGCAAATGACATACTGGCTGAGCCTTGTTTTTCTGGCATAAACTGGAATTCACTTGCATGGCATACTTACCAACATCCAGTAACTGGCCAGGCATCCTTTCTGATTAATTGGTACCCATGCCATACCAGTGTTTTAGGGTCCTTCCACCCAGTGACCCCCAATCTGTTTGGCACCGGGGACTGGTTTCATGGAAGACAAATTTTCCATGGACTGGGGTTGGGGGTGGTGGTTTCAGGATGATTCAAGCTCATTACATTTACTGTGCTGCTGCTAAGTTGCTTCAGTCGTGTCCAACTCTGTGCGACCCCATAGACGGCAGTCCACCAGGCTCCCCCTTCCCTGGGATTCTCCAGGCAAGAACACTGGAGTGGGTTGCCATTTCCTTCTCCATTTACTGTGCACTTCATTTCTATTATTATTACATCAGGTTCACCTCAGATCATCAGGCATTAGATCCCAGAGATTGGGAAACCCTGCCCCAGTCCATATTTTAATTGTCACTTTTGAATATGATATGTTTTGGCAGAAGGGGAGAATCATTTCTGTACTTGATTTGGACATCCATCTTTAACTCTACAGTGTGCTTATTTTAGTGTGTAACCTAAATTCTCACTTCTTATATCCCTTTGACATTGAAAGTCCTAGAATTCAGTCTGCTCTGGACAATGAATCATAAGATACTGTTTGTTTGTGTCTTTCGAGGTGTCATCAAGAGCAGAGGGTTAATCATGCCTTTATAGAATGTTAATTTAAGAATATTAACAGACTTAATAGAATACTCTTTGTATTTTAACATCAGGAAAATACCAGTGCATATAGTGTGGAAAACTATCATTTGTAGTTGCCCCAAAGGTACCCTCTTTGTACCCCACAGTGTAAATCTCATCTTCTCTAGGTAAATTCCTAAAACCTGCTTCGTGCAGCCTCCCTTGAAAGATGAAGAGAGAGCATGCATGCGCTCAAAGTGTCCATGGGGACTTAGGATCATGATTTAGTCTCTGCCAGTTGGATGTACCTGTGATGCTTTGTTTCCAATGCTGCGATGAGAAAGGATGTGTGCCTGAGATTTCTTATGAGGCAGTGAGATTCTAGAACAATCTTCCTGATTTGTCAGCTTCCTAATCAAGGCAGAAGCAGCAAGTGGGCCAACTCTGTGTTTGCAGACATTGAGCTTTGGAGGTGGGGCTGGAGTCTGTTCCTTCTATCCTGTCAACAGTGCAGGGCTCTGTCCACACTCAACAAACCCCTTTCAGCTGAACTGAGCTATACTGGTTTCTGTTGTGTGCAACTAAGATCCCTGACTCACACAGTGTTTCTCAAAACTGAACATCATTTCCAAGATACTTTGAAGAATGGGTAAATATTGTAAGACATCAAGTACCTATTTTAAAAATTTATTAGCAATGTAGGAAGTTGCAAAAGTATCAGGAGAGAGTAAGAAGGTTGCAAATTGTAGGTAGATCTAAACTGTACTCCAAAAGGAGCCATGTCAACTCCTCAGATGGTGCCAAGGCTCCCAGTGTGGATCCCTAATTCAGGGTGTGTGAATTCTTCGTCTCCTGATGACCCATAGGGATGCCATTTTGTTTGTGTCTTTGCTTCAGTGGAGCATTTGATACAGCCTTATTGAGTATTTTAGTCTCTCCAAGGGTGAGACAAGTAAAGGAGACAAGTGAAGGAGTTTTACTTCTGAAACCTGCTGTTTCAGTTCAGTACAGTTCAGTCGCTCAGTCATGTCTGACTCTTTGTGATCCCATGGACTGCAGCACACCAGGCCTCCCTGTCCATCACTAACTCCCGGAGTTTACTCATACTCATGTCCATTGAGTCTGTGATGCCATCCAACCATCTCATCCTCTGTCCTCTCCTTCTCCTCCTGCCTTCAATCTTTCCCAGCATCAAGGTCTTTTCCAAATGAGTCAGTTCTTCTCATGAGGTGGCCAAAGTATTGGAGCTTCGGCTTCAGCATCAGTCCGTCCAATGAATATTCAGGACTGATCTCCTTAAGGATGGACTGGTTGGATCTCCTTGCTGTCCAAGGGACTCTCAAGAGTCTTCTCCAACACCACAGTTCAAAAGCATCAATTCTTCGGTGCTCAGCTTTATTAGTGTAATTTCTGACACATATCTCCGCGCAAACGAGAATGTCCAGGTGTATTTCTTTTTTAAAATATAAAGTGAAATGCTTGTCCCAGAGTTGATCCTGGGAAATTTCTCACCCGACCTGGGAGTAACTTTCTAACAGCTGGGTCCGTTTTGGATCTGCTGCCTCTGCTGGCCTGGCACGTGCCCTCAGCCCTGCTCTGGGCACTTCCCTGACCGGTCCCACCTTGAGTCGTTCAGACAACTTCCCACAGGTTGGTCCAGGGCTTTTCTTACATCCCATGAGCCTCTGCCCAGGTGTGCAGTTTATAACCCTGGGGGATGTGTGCTTCTATTCCAGTAACCAATTATGGGAGGCTGGGCCTCTGCAGAATCGTGCTCTCCCACCCACAGCTGCAGGCTGCCCCTACAGTCAGCTTCCCCTTCTTTCCTACCTCCCATGCCTCGCCCCTCACTCCTGCCTCTTGCAAATAAATCAACTTCATCCAGAGCCTTGGCTTAGGCTCTGCTTTGGGGAAAACTCAGACTAATGCAATATTCAGTTTGTACATTGGCAAAGTGAGCTTGATAATGGTTTAAGAAACACCAAGTCTGCAACTCAGTAAGAAGTAGAAGGAAACTTTGTAGACCAAAGTGCTTTCATCTAACTACCTTCCTGGTCAACTTTATTGATTAGGATTCTTTGTAACCAAAAGAAAATGATGCTGGTTAATTTTTCTTTTTTAACCACACTTGAGGTATGATTGACATGTAAAAAGCTGTACATATTTAATGGATACAACTCAATGAGTTTGGGGATATTCACTTTCACTTTTCACCTTCATGCATTGGAGAAGGAAATGGCAACCCACTCCAGTGTTCTTGCCTGGAGAATCCCAGGGACAGGGGTGCCTGGTGGGCTGCCATCTCTGGGGTCGCACGGAGTCAGACACAACTGGCAGCAGCAGCAGCATATACCTAGACAGCATGTTAAAAGGCAGAGACATTACTTTGCCAACAAAGGTCCATCTAGTCCAGGCTATAGTTTTTCCAGTAGTCATGTATGAATGTGAGAGTCGGACTATAAAGAAACCTGAGCGCCGAAGAATTGATGCTTTTGAATTGTGGTGTTGGAGAAGAGTCTTGAGAGTCCCTTGGACTGCAAGGAGATTCAACCAGTCCATCCTAAAGGAAATCAGGCCTGAATGTTCATTGGAAGGACTGATGTTGAAGCTGAAACTCCAATACTTTGGCCACCTCATGTGAAGCACTGACTCACTGGGAAAGATCTTGATGCTGGGAAAGATTGAGGGCAGGAGGAGAAGGGGAGGACAGAGGATGAGATGATTGGATGGCATCACGGACTCAATGGACATGAGTATGAATAAACTCCTGGAGTTAGTGATGGACAGGGAGGCCTGGCATGCTGCAGTCCATGGGGTCACAAAGAGTCAGACATGACTGAGCGACTGAACTGAACTGAACTGATATACCTTTGATGGTCCTGCAATGCAGGAGACCCTGGTTGGATTCCTGGGCCAGGAAGATCCCCTGCAGAAGGTATAGGCATTCTACTCCAGTACTTTTGGGCTTCCTTGGTAGCTCAGTTGGTAAAGAATCCACCTGCAATGCAGGAGACCCCAGTTTGATTCCTGGGTCAGGAAGTTCCCCTGGAGAAGGGATGGACTACCCACTCCAGTATTCTTGGTCTTCCCTGGTGACTCAGACAGTAAAGAATCTGCCTGCAATGCAGGAGACCTGGGTATGATCCCTGGGTTGGGAAGATCCTCTGGAGGAGGGCATGGCAACCCACTCCAGTATTCTTGCCTGGAGAATCCCCAAGGACAGAAGAACCTGGCGGGCTACAGTCCATAGGGTCACAAAGAGTTGGACATGACTGAGCGACTAAGCACAGCACAGCACTTATACCTGTGAGGGCTTCCCAGGTGGCACTAGTGGTAACAAACCAGCCTGCCAATGCAGGAGACAAAAGAGACGTGGGTTCGATCCCTGGATCAGGAAGATCCCCTGGAGGAGGGCGTGGCAACCCACTCCAGTATGCTTGCCTGGAAAATTCCATGGACAGAGGAGCCAGGCAGGCTATAGTCCATAGGGTTGCAAAGGATCAGACAGGACTGAAGAAACTTAGAATGCACACATATACCTGTGAAGCCATTGACACCATTAAGATCATGGACAGAGCCAACAACTCTCAGTGTTTCCTCCCTCCCCCTTTATTGTCATCATTGTCATTGTTATAACTCATGTATGTGGTGAGAACATTTAACACACGCTGTACCCTCTGGTGGTTCAGATGGTAAAGAATCTGCCTGCAATGCAAGAGATTTGATCCTTGGGTCGGGAAGATCCTCTGGAGAAGGACATGACAACGCACTCCAGTATTCTTGCCTGGAGAATTCTATGAATAGAGGAGCCTGGTGGGCTACAGTCCATGGCGTTGCAAAGAACTGGGCAACTAACACTTTTGTTTTCACTTTCACTACCCTCTAAAAAGGTAATTACCTAATGAGTACAGGCTCCATTGGAGAATGGATAAAACAGTTTAGAAGGCAGGAGCCAGGACCTTAGTGGAAATACAGATAACGGGGCAAATGACAGACTTTTCCAGGTGCCCCCAATGCAGCAAATAGAATCCAAACATTCTTGACTTTTGCCTCAGTTTCCTTGAATGAAATTCAAATCCCAGGGTTAGAGGGCTTGATTGTCAGAGCTCCAGAGATCACGGGGGCAGAGGGTTATGCTGATTTTCAGTCCTAAAAAAAGGGATGGTTTCAGCCAGTCTAGCCATTTCCTGGCTATTTCTAAATTGACCCATATCATGTACCAATTTCTAGTAAATAGAAATTTATTTATATTAATACTATCAATTGCTGTTTATAATAGAAATCTGTTTGTAGGCTCTCTAGTGTGTTACATAGATGTACTTGTCAGTCCCTATGTCAGAGCTAGTCCATAGAATGAAGCTCCAGAATAAATCATGTTCATACTTTTTTTTTAAAAAAAGGAAGGGGTTGTATTTCCAAAAGAAAACTGAAGTCCTGTTATGCAGAAGGACTTGGGGCAGGTGAAAATCAAGGCTATCCATCCCAGAAACTCATTATATTTCTTTAAAAAATATTACTGCATTGGCTAAAATGTCCATTTGGCTTTTTCCGAAAGATGTTACAGAAAGATCCGAATGATTTTTTTTGTCAATATAAGGAAATTGACTTTGATATTTCACTCAAACCCCGTTTGTTGGAGAGCTTACACGCTCTTCTTCTGTCCTCATGAGCCCCCAGAGGAAATGCTGTCTTTGTGCAAATCTAAGTAAAATCAAGCTGATTGTGCCAGTTCACTTTTTTTGCCACCTCCTCATAACGCCCATCTTTCAAATTTCTCTCTCACTGAGTAAAAAAGATGTGAAATGCCCTGCTTGGAGGTAAGAGGATGGGATCGTGTGCACTCTGATCACAGAAGCCTCTGATTTTGCAAATGCTGACCCCAAGCCAGGCTTCCCACGTCCCAGCTGAGAGACAGTTTCCACTTGTGCTTCATCCTGTTTGTTTTATAGGGTGTTTGCCCTTCTCTGCCCTCCTCCAATGGGGCACTCGAAGCTCTGTCTATGATGCTTTTATTTAGAGAAGAAGGAGTGAACCCAGCTAACACCACATTTATTCTATTCCAACCTCGTTCATTGAGTTTAACATTTGTGGGATCATTTCAAAACCACATGTTAACATGATTTCCCAAAGCCACAGTAATGTTGAAGTTCCCAAATCATTTTCTTCTCATTAGGAACAACAGGCAACTTAACTTACTTCTTTCAGCCCAAGAGCTGTGAAAACTGATGAATATTTCTTCCTTCCAAGGTGTGTCAGATAGGACTGTGATTATCTATGAGTGACAGGGACACACACACAAAAGGATGAAAAAGGCAGGACCTCAGTCTTCTCTCCAGATGTGTTCAGTGGAAGCAGTCCAAGCTTCATGCTGTGAGGCATCTACCATCAAGCTGCTTCTCTTTGAGACTCAGCCATGGCACTAGTTTCCTGGGGCTGCTGTAACAAAGTACCTCAAATGTGGTGGCTTCAAACAACAGAAATTTACATGGAAACAACCTAAATGTCTATCCACAGATGAATGGATAAATAAGATGTAGTACATGTATACAAAGGGGTATTACTGCTGCTACTGCTAAGTCACTTTAGTCGTGTCCAACTCTGTGCGACCCCATAGACGGCAGCCCACCAGGCTCCCCCGTCCCTGGGATTCTCCAGGCAAGAACACTGGAGTGGGTTGCCATTTCCTTCTCCAATGCATGAAAGTGAAAAGTGAAAGTGAAGTCGCTCAGTAGTGTCCGACTCCTAGCAACCCCATAGACTGCAGCCCACCAGGCTCCTCCGTCCATGGGATTTGCCAGGCAAGAGTACTGGAGTGGTTGCCATTGCCTTCTCCCACAAAGGGGTATTATTCAGCCATAAAAAAGAATGCAATCTTGCCACTTGCAGCAACAGGAGGCAACTAGAGATGATCATACTGAGTGAAGTAAGTCAAAAAGAGAAAGACAAATATCATGATATCACTTACATGTGGAATCTAGACGAGGACACAAATGAACTTATCTGTGAAACAGAAACAGCCTCACAGACGTAAAGAACAGACTTGTGGTTGCCAAGGGCAGAGGAAAAAGAAGAACTGAGAGTTTTGAATTAGCAGATGCAAACTACTATATAGGGAATGGATAAACAACAAGGTCCTACTCTATAGCACAGGGAGCTATATTCCGTATCCTGTGATAAACCATCATGGAAAAGAATATGGAAAAGAATGTATGTATATGTATAATTAAGTCAGTGTGCCATACAGTAGAAATTAACACAATGCTGTAGGTCAACTATACTTCAATTAAAAAAAATTATTAAAAAAATATTATTCTCTCACAGTTCAGTAATCCCAAAATTCAAGTGTCAACAGGGCCATGCTCCCTCTCATTGTTCTTGAAGAGTACGTTTCCTGCTTCCTCCACTTTCTCACATTTTATCGTTGAGAAAATTTAGGCACCAAGATTTAAGTTAGTTAGACTTCCCTGGCGGTCCAGTGTTTAAGACTCTGAGCTTCCAGTCTAGGAGATCTGGGTTTGAGAAACTAAGATCCCTTATGCTGCCAGCATCTTGGATGCTCCTTGGCTGGTAGCTGCATCCTTCTCGTCTCTGCTTTTGTCTTCACAGGACCATTCTCCATGTGTCTCTTGACTGTGTTTTCTCTGCCTATGAGGACACTGGTTGTTGGATTAGGGCCCACTCAAACCCAGCATGGCCTCATTTTAACCAATTATATCTGCAAAGACTCTGTTCAAATAAAATCATGTCCTGAGCTTCTGGGTAGAAAGGAACTGGGGGACACTGTTCACCCCATCACAGTCATCGTGCAGCTTTGGGTGTAGTCAGTTCTCTACATATGAATGACTTCTGTTCTGAGAGCACATTGCTAAGTCCATTTTGTTCTTAAGTCCTACAAAGTCAGCTAGGTGCCTAACTAACAGCATCGGCTATATAGTACTATACTATAATAGGTTTATAATAGTTTTCACACAAATAATATGTTAAAAGATACAAAAAAAAAAAATAAAACGTTTTTAATCTTACAGGACTGGACCTTGAAAAGTACAGTAGTATAGTACAACAGCTGGCATACAAGCGCTGGCATCGAGTGAATGGGCAAGAAGAGCTACTGGCTGGAGGAGGGAGAGAAGGTGGGAGATAGCAGAGCTGCAGATCGGCAGCAGCAGGAGATGGAGGGCACACTGCACTCTCACTCTCACCTGACATGGATGGAATGCTCGTTAGCATCTTTGAAAGTTTGCAACTTGAACTTCTTAGGCACCTGGCAATTCTTAACCCACTGAAACCCAGGTCAAAAGCAAGAGGTGGGCACTGTTATCCTCATTTTATAGTTGAGGAAATTTAGGCACCAAGAGTTAAGTTAGTTAGACTTCCCTGGCGGTCCAGTGGTTAAGACTGTTAGCTTCCAATTTAGGAGGTGTGGGTTCAGAGAACTAAGATCCCATATGCTGTGAAGCGCAGCCAAAATGTTTTAAAAAAAGAAAAAATAGCATACTTAATAAAAGATTTAAAAAAAAAAAAAGTTATGTAGGTTGCCTGAGGTCACGCAGTGGGTTGTGTCAAAAGTCAGATTTGAACCCAGTGGTCCTACAAGAGTCTCCCTGCTCTTAACCTTTGTGCTACACTGAACCATGTGGATCTTAATAGCAAGCTCCACCTTTGGGGGTGCAAGAGACAGCCCCAACTGTGCATGGTGGGCTGGAAGAAAAGGAAAATGCAAAACAAACCTTCAGAATCTGCTTTTTTAAAACAGACTTCCCTGGCAACTTCACCCAGAGACTGCCATTTATATCTCATGGACCAAAACCATATCACAGATTAAGGGCAGCCAAAAAGATGTAATAATTTTAGCTGGGCATTTTACAGCCTTAAAGGAAATTGGCATTTTGTTAGGTAAGCAGGAAGGCAGGATATGCACTGGATGAGTTACAAACTGCCTATAACACACAGATCCATCTCTTGATGTGTTTTTCTTTTTTAATTTTTATTGAAATAAAATTAGTTTACAACATTGTGTTAGTTTCAGGCATACAGCAAAGTGATTAAATCATACATATATATTCTTTTAGAATATTTTTCATTACAGAGTATTACAAAATATTGAATATAGTTCCCTGTGCTACACAGTAGGACCTTGTTGACTATCTGTTTTACATATAGTGATGTGTATCTGTTAATCCCAAACTCCTAATTTATTCCTCCCCCTTTCCTCTTTGGTAATCATGAGTTTGTTTTCTATTGAGTCTATTTCTATTGAGTCTATTTCTATTTTTGACATGTTTTAGAGGGTCCCCCTTCAAAAGTAGTGTTTTCCTGTTTCCATTATCTTCCTCTTCTCTGTTTTAAAAATAATGTTCAAGAGTGCACATGAAGAAATGACTGTGTTCATACACAAAATCAGAACCCTAGAAACAAGAGAAAATTTAAAAAAACAAACAAACACTCTAACGTTGCGTCCAATCCGTCAGATCTCCATATGACAAAGTATTTCACACTTAAGTCACAGCAGACTGTCAGAGCTGTGTGCATTTCCCTTACACCCTGCCAGAGTGCTCCAGACCAATTCCTGGCGTCACCGTCTGCCAGGATCTTTTGTTGAGTTTGTCTGTCTGCACACACAGCAGGCTGGACGAGCCAGGGAATGGTCAGCTTGCAGGAGCTGATGGGTAAAACTCCAGCTCCCTCTCCCTTCCCTGTAATTATTTTTAGCTGTTTATTTTGGTGTGTGTTTTTTTGTTTAATTTATTTGGCTGCGCCACTAGGGTTCTTTGTTTGGGGCATATGGGATCTAGTTCCCTGACCAGCAATTGAACCTGGGCCCCTTTCCATTGGGAGCATGGAATCTTAACCCCTGGACCACCGGGGAGCCCCTCAGCTGTGTCTTTTAGATAGCTTCCCCCGCAGGAACATACATGATAAAACATTTCAACATATTAAAATATGTAACATAACCAATGTGTTTCATCATAGGGATCAACCCCTGCAGGATTAAGCTCCAGCCCCCAACTCTGGTCGCTGGCAGGACATGCATCCTTGTTGGCTGCCCATTTTTCCATGTATCATTTCCCACTCCCTTCTTGAAGTTTCCTGAGTCTCTGAAACAAATGGCTCTTGAATCCTCATTCCAGCATCTGTTTCTGGGGCCTTTCCAAACTAAGATGCGGGTCATCGTTTCTCAAGTAAAACGAGGACAGTCATTGTTGCCTGACAATAGAGGATAATGAGTTACATTTCAAAAAAGGATCTGCACCCTTACTCACGAGGTCATCCCTTTTCCTGGTGCCACAGTCAGCGTCTCTTGCCCCCACTTGCCCTCTCCTAGCCACTGGTGACCCTCAAGTTCTGCAGCCATGTGGTCCAATTCCCAGAAAGGACTTACTGGCAAGAACACAGTGTCCAGATGGCAGAAGACAAGCATGGAGCTACCAATAAGAACTGAGACAGGGCTTTCTCAAGACATGCCTGCCTTTGTATCCGAGGTTCAGGGGCTGTGATAAGGGGAACTCATGCAATAAGGCACCTGAGCCTTCAAGGATTTTATGGGGTCACATGTCAACCCACGCCAGGCCTCTGCAGGCACATTCACCACCATCTTCTTGTCCAGAGACTATTGTGAGCCATCCACACACCAGTCACCTCCTGGAGAAAGTCAGCAATGCACAAGAGAAGGCTCTCTTCTTTTTTCATCTTTTTTAAAATTTTTTGCACTGCTCAGAACTTTCTTTATGTTTCCTTTTTTCTTTCTTGTCTCTGCTGGGTCTTTGCTGTGGGACTCAGGCTTCTCTTGCTGTGGAGCATGGGCTCTCGAGCAGGGGCTCAGTAGTTGTGGCACACAGACTTCGTTGCCCCCATGGCATGTGGGATCTTCCCGGGCCAGAGATCGAACCCTTGTCCCCTGCACTAGAAAGCAGGTCCTCAACCACTGGACCACCAGGGAAGTCCCTCAGAACCTTACTAATACAAGCAAAGAACCAAACTTAACTAATTCCAAAAAACACAGCAATAATTTTTTTTAAAGGAGTAGGGAATATATTGCTTTGTATAAACATGAAGTCCATGAATTATTACATGGATTAGATCTAGGTTTCTTTTTTAATTTCTATCAATGGCACCCCACTCCAGTACTCTTGCCTGGAAAATCCCACGGACAAAGGAGCCTGGTAGGCTGCAGTCCCTGGGGTCGCTAAGAGTCAGACATGACTGAGCGACTTCACTTTCTCTTTTCACTTTCATGCATTGGAGAAGGAAATGGCAACCCACTCCGGTGTTCTTGCCTGGAGAATCCCAGGGACGGGGAAGCCTGGTGGGCTGCCGTCTATGGGATCACACAGAGTCGGACACGACTGAAGTGACTTAGCATAGCATAGCATTTTATATTGAAGCTGGCTTCCCAGGTAGCTCAGCGGTAAAGAATCTGCCTACTGATGCAGGAGACACAGGTTCGATCCCTGGGTCAGGAAGATAACCTGGAATAGGAAATGGAAACCCACTCCAGTATTCTTGCCTGGAAAACTCCATGAACAGAGGAGCTTGGTGGGCTACAGTCCATGGGGTCACAAAGAGTCGGCCGTGACTGAGCAACTGAGCACACACACATAGTTGGTTAACGATGCTGTGTTGGTTTCAGGTGTACAGCAAAGTGATTCAGTGATACATATGCATGTGTCTATTCTTTTTCAAATCCTTTTCCCATTTAGATTGTTGCTGAATATTAAGCAGAGTGAGGAGAAGTTTCTTGATATCAAATAATCACACAGAAGAGGCAAGAAAATGCCAGGCTTGAAAGCTTGGTCCCTAATCCCCACTGAGATCTTGCAGACGGACTGATGCATTCTGTTTAGAGGATAAGAAAACATCCCAGACCTGTGGGCTCACAGCTGCTCAGTGGTTATCCCAGGGTCATTTCCACAATGCTGACCTGACTGCAAATGCGTTCCAGGCCTTTTGAGTTTTATTGTTGGAGCAGAGATGCTCTTTACTTTTCTATCACTGGTCTGCAAAATTGTTTTCCCTGAAGCTCATGTTCTAATGCTCTTTCTCTAGTCTGCTTTTTCCCTTAGAGATGAGCCAGTTTGGGCCCAAGAGTTAAATTGCGTTTTTCCACTTCTTCTCGAAGTGTGAACAGTTCCTTTTGATCTCTACCCTTTAGAGTGGAAAAATATGCCTGGCCTTTTTCCTCCCCAGAGGCAGAAGGAAGTAGCAACACCATGCTGATTGGCTTCCTTCATTCTTTTACTATGTTTGTAACCAAAATAAAATAAAAATCTGCTGGAAACCCACAGGCGAGGGAAAAAAGGTGCATAAGCAATGGGGCATTTGGAGGCCTATGCATATTCAGACAGTTTGAGGCATAGTCTTTGAAATTCAGGAACATTACAAACTGTAGTCTTGTCTTTTAGAATTAAAGAAACAATATATATGTGTGTATATATATATATATATATATATATATATATAACACATATATATCCATGTATGTGTGTATATATATATATATATTATCACATCCAAAGGCTAAGCCAAATGAACTAATTATAAAATGAACTGAGTCCTATAAAGGAAAAGTAAAATCTTACATAAGAAATAGAAAGTTAACATAAGGAAAACGGTTATATAATTTTAAGCTGATAAACTTCTACGCCTTCTTCTGGCATACAGCTAAATGGGCGTTTTTGATTTCACATGAAAACCAAATTAACAAGAATCTCTGCAAGCCTGTCTCTAAAAGACGTAAAAGACTTCCTAACTAGGTCCTGAGGCCCATCCAGACGTGGTGTTGCTGCTGTACCAAGGCTCAGCCGGTCAAGTTCAGATGAATAGAAGAAACTTGGCATGCATGTTGACATAAGATCTCTTAGGAACATGACTGACATGTGATGAATGGGGATTGAACCGAGAATGTCAAGGGCTAGAACTCGAATGTCTTGTTGTACAAAGATTGAGGTTTATATGGGAATTTTAATCTTCATGTGGTTAGAGGAGGTGATCCTTGCAGAGAGGAATGAGATTCCTATTGCTTGGGGCTCAGTGTTCTCCACCTGAGAAATAGGCTCACAGGATCCCATAGGACTGTGCCAGTTCACAAAACGCAAGAGTATAAGAGTAACCCTAGAAGGCATAGGCTTGTTGGTGACAGACGTGCAGAGTGAGGATTCTTGCTCAGTGTCCAGGAAAAGGCGCGTGTGTGCTCAGTCGCTGAGTTGTATCTGACTCTTTGCAACCCCATGGACTATAACCCACCAGGCTCCTCTGTCCATGGGATTTCCCAGGCAAGAATACTGGAGTGGATTGCTCTTTCCTTCTCCAGGAGATCTTCCCGACACAGAGAAAAAGTACCCATTGCCAAGAAGAGAGAACTCAGGCAGACAAATGTCATATGATATCACTTATACGGGGAGTCTAAAAAAAAGATTCAAATGAACTTACCTACAAAAACAGAAATAGACTCACAGGCATAGAAAACAAACTGTGGGTACCAAAAAGGAAGGCAGGGGAAGGATAAACTAGGAGTTTAGGATTAACAGGTACACACTACTCTGGGTGTGTGTGTGTGTGTGTGTGTGTGTGTGTGTGTGTGTTAGTCGCTCAGTCATATCCGACTCTTTGTGACCCCGTGGACTGTAGCCCTCCAGGCTCTTCTGTCCATGGGATTCTCCAGGCAAGAATACTGGAGTGGGTTGCCATTTCCTTTTCCACTCTACTATATATAAAAGAGATAAACAACAAGGACCTATTGTATAGCATAGAGAACTCTATTTAGTATCTTGGAATAACCAATAATGGAAAAGAATCTGAAAAGTAATATATATACACATATATGAATCACCTTGCCATGTACCACAAATAGCACAACATTGTAAAGCATCTATATGTCAGTTAAAAATAAAAAATTAAAAGGAAGGGACCTACGCACAGAAGGCTAACATACAGAACAAGGAGATGAAGATGCTAGTGTGGGTTCCAGTTCCTTCCTTGCTGGGTCCTTCTCCATGCTTTCCATGGGCTCTGGATGAGGTTCTACTGTGCAGAAAGCAGAGGCAGCCCCACAGAGCTTACCGTCTAGAAGGATGAAAGGATTGAACAACTGTAAGGAATAGCAAAACTGCAGTGGTGTCAGATGCCCCAAAGGAGAGCCCATACCTTTCTTTCCTGGGCTCTGAGGGACTGTCATGTTCTTGGCTCTGAAAGCAAATAACAGAGTCAAACAGGGAGGTCCCTAAGGACACATGTTGGGCTGAGCTCTGGAGGAAGTGTTTAGCAGGGAAAATGCATGTTGGGGTGAGTGTGTGTGTGTGTGAGTGTTGTGTGTGCGTGTGTCACATTGATGGGGCTCTGGGGGTGTCACTGGGTCATCATATCATTCCAGACACATACAGAGGCCAGGATAACCTTGGGAAAGTGACAGGAAATGAAAGAAAGCAAGAGTCACAGCATACAGGGCGACAATCCTTAGTCTCCTTATGTCCCACATGTTGGGCATCTTGTTCCCTGGCCAACAGGTGACTGCTTACATCAGAATCCTTTTGTGTGAATTTAGACCAATTGGAACATGAACACGTGGACTCAGGGGTTGAACATCCCAGGTCCTACTCCCACCTTTGCCATTTCTTAGCTGTGTCAAATAACAAAACCTCTCTTTGCCAACCACATAGTACAGCAAATCTGAATGCACGTTAAATGATTCTGTGCGACTTCATAGGTCCATACTTACACAGTGCTAGGACAGTTCTTGGTGCATGGTGAAGTTTATCAAATAAAATATTCATGATGAATTTGCTCCTCCGCCCTCTGCATCCCATACCCCTTCTCCATCACATTCATCTCCTCGAAAGTCTGGGTGATGGAGGAACATTACCCAGGCCGCCATGACCCCTCGGCTGGTGCAGAATGCCAGGCTTCCTGAGCCTGAGTGGGGGCGGGTTCTTTACAGGGAGCTTGAGGGAAGGCGGTCTGCACGTGTGTCAGGATGTGATGGCGGGATACGTTTGCTCTTCCAGGAGGCAGAAATCCTGAACACAGCCATCCTCACCGGGAAGACAGTGGCCGTGCCCGTGAAGGTGGTCTCTGTGGAGGAGGATGGCGCGGTGACAGATCTCAAGTCCGTGGAGTGTCGATCGTCTGATGAAGATGTCATTAAGGCAAGTTGACACCCTCGGCTCCTTGCAGAAATCCACTGCTGAGTCAGCATCAGTGCTCGTCAACCGGCTGGGATCACAGGGTCCTCCGAGATCCCCCATCCCCTATCCCACTCTGGTTAGCCTGCTGCTTCCATTTCCTGCCCGAGATTAGATCAGGATGAGAAGGACATGGTGCTTCAGGGGGTGGTGGGGAATGTTAGTCCTGGTTGGTGATGATCCTGACCGTCTGTGTTTCCAAATGCTGTGACCTCTTCCACGCCCCCAGGGAGGATGGCCGAGGGATGAGGGACCACTCTCCAAATAGAGCTTACTGACCTCTGCTGACCGCACGGACTGGGAAGAGGAGAGAAGGCAGCATCAGAAACTAGGTTGATGTGTATGCCACCATGCTCTAGGATGATTTCATAGCACAAAGCGTTTTTGGAGGATCGGTGAGGATTCACAAGTGGCTCCACTCCCCTAGCTAACCAGTAGGATTCTCCATGAGTTAAGGACGGGGTGATCAGCTCCCCCATCCCTGGTTTAAATGCTGAAGACTCCCTCCTCTCTGGCTGCTTCTTTCACCTTTTAAATTGAATGCAAAAGTGATCTAAAACAAAGGCCTTTTGGGGGATTGCAGTGCCTGGGGAGGGAGGAGGTGCCTAGTTTGCTCTGCCAAGCAGCTTGTAGTGTGATGCCAGTCGGCAGGAGAGAGGGGTTTGTCACGCTGTCGCCACCCACTGTGCAGACAGAGCTTCCTGGCACCTCCTCTGAGCCAGCCTCCCAGCAAACGCCCCCATCCTGGGAGGGATGCAGGGGGGGGGGGGGGCCTCCCATCCTTGTGGTCCCAGGACTCGTCAGAGCCCACCAGCCTTCATGCCTGTTCTGCTCAGGGACTGAAGGGCCTCTGTGACCCCACCTGAACCCCAGGGAGCGTTTCCACCCCCGAGAAGGCAGTGGACAAATGCAGATTGAGTCGTCGCTGAGCGCTGGGTCCAGTTTCAGATGTTGGGACCACAAGTTAGAGGCACGGCCCTGTCCTTAGTGTCTCCGAGAGAAGGCAGTGCTCTGAGAAGATGACCGAGCCATGTGACACATTATACAACACATCCCACCCAGAAGTCCCTTCACCTCAGTACATGGCACATTCATCTTCCCAGTGGTTCAGACCAGAATCTTGGCACATGCTTTAAACCAGTGTCTTAGCACATTCCATATTCCTTGTTCTCTCTCTCTCCCCACATCCAGTCCTTCAGCAAATCCTGTTGGCAGTGCTTTCTAAACACACCCAGGAGCCAAGCAGTCCTCACAGCCACCACCCCAGCCCAAGCCACCATAACTCTCCTGGATCAAAGCAGTGACCTTCTTGTTGGCTTCCCAGTGGCTGCCTGCGGCAGCTGGGATGATTCATGTGGAAGCCTAGTGATGTCATTCCTTAGCTCAGAACCATCCACTGGCCTCCTCCTACCTCAAAGGTAAAGCCAAAGGGTTTACCAGGACAGGGGAAGTACAGCCCAGCTGGCTCTGCCTGCCTCAACTCAGACCTCACTCTGGTCATGCTCCCTCTCACCACCTCTGTTCCAAGCACCCTGCAGACTTCACTTTTCCTCTAACAGTTCAGACACCCTTTTGCTCCGCAAGCTCCTAATTCTCTTCCCCTCGATGGTTTTCGAGCATGCTCACTCCTTTATCTTCTTGCTAAAGTCTTTCCTGAGCAAGTTTTATATATATATATATATATATATATATATATATATATATATATATATAATATATTTATTTTATTCTTGGCCATGCTAGGTCTTTGTTGGTGTGCCCCGGCTTTCTCCAGTTTCAGCAAGCAGGGGCTACGCTTTAGTTGTGCTGCATAGGCTTCTCATTGTGATGACTTCTCTTGTTGTGGAGTGTGGGCTCTAGGGCCTGCGGGCTTCAGTGGCTGCAGCACGTATGCTCAGTATTTGCCATTCCCAGGCAGCTCTAGAGCACAGGCTCAGGATTTGTGGGGCAGGGGCTTTGTTGTTCTGCAGCACGTGGGATCTTCCTGGGCCAAGGATCAAACCTGTGTCTCCTGCATTGGCAGGCGGGTTCTTCACCATTGAGGCCCCAGGGAAGCCCCCTGAGTAAGTTTTGTAAAATTTTGTAAAAAGCATATGCCATTCAATCTAGCTTATTATTTACTTCATTTAGCTTATATTTATTAAGCTTATTATTTAGCTTATTATTATTAAGGATCCTTTCCATCATGGCTCCAGGAAAACACTAAGGAAACTCTGAAGATGAACCTACAGAAGAGGAAGATCACAGAAACCATAAGTACCTCTGGGGAGGTCTGCTGCTTAAACTTGCACCAGCTTCCAGTTTGCGATGTTGTGGGTGGCATTTTATGTTCCAGACAGTCTTTAATGGTTATTTATTATGAATTAGGTAAATCAGCCTCTGTGAGTTTCTTCCTGTTTGCCACTTTTAGGAAGTACTACTGATTCCTACTACAGTGGACAAGGAGCTTTGTCCTGCAGCTTCCATTTGCCTTTTTTCTGATAACAATAACCGGATATTCTCTAAAAATCCATCCACCGAATTCATGCAAGTTTTTTTTTCCTTTTTTTCCCCCCAAATTCTTTATTTTTTTAAATTTTTATTGGAATATAGTTGCTTTACAATGTTGTCTTAGTTTCTGCTGTACAGCAAAGTGAATCTGTTATATGTATACCTACATCTGCTCTTTTTTAGATTTCCATCCCATTTAGGTCACCACAGAGCACTGAGTAGAGTTCCCTGTGCGATACAGTAGGTTCTCATTAGTCATCTATTTTATACATGGTGGTGTGTATGCCAATCTCAGCCTCCCAATTTATCCTGCCCACCCTTTTGGTATCCATACATGTGTTCTCTACATCTGTGTTTCTGTTTCTGCTTTGCAAGTAAGTTCATCTGTACCATTTTTCTAGATTCCACTTTTAATTGATCTACGGTATTTGCTTTCCTCTTTGTGACTTAACTTCACTGTATGAGAGTCTTGAATTTTTTACTTTTTAAAATTTATTTCAATTTTTTTCTTCCAGTTTGATTGAGATATCATTGATATACAGTACTGTATAGGTTTAAGGTGTCCAGCATAATGATTTAACCTACGTACGTCACGAAATGATGATCATGATGAATGTCCATCCCTTCACGTGGATACATAATTGTGTGCTCAGTCGGTCTGAGCCCGCCAGGTTCCCCTGTCCATGGGATTCTCCAGGCAATATTGGAGTGAGTTGCTCCTCACTCCAGGGGGATACATAAATAAATAGAAAAAAAAATTTTTTTCTTGTGATGCTCACTCTTAGAATTTTCTCTCATAACAACTTTCATGTGTAACATACAGCAGCATTCCTTCTATTTCTCATGTTGTACATTACATCTCTAGCACCTATTTATCTTATAGCTAGGAGTCTGTATCTTTGGTTGCCTTCATCCAATTCCCTCTCACCTCACCCCATGCCTCTGATAACCACTAATTTGATCTCTTTTCTGTCTGTCTGTTTGTTTTTGAAGTATAATTGACCTGCAACACCATGTTCGTTTGTGTTACGCAGCCGAGTAATTTGAGATTTCTATATATTTCAAAATGATCACCATGGTAAGTCTAGTTACTGTGTCATCACACAAAGATATTACATAGTTACTGACTGTATTCCCATGCTGTATATTTCATAACCATTCCTCATTTATTTTAAATCTATGCAATTTAAATAGTCTGGTGTCCAGCCCAACTTCCAGTGGCCATGTGACCCACGGTGGCCAATCAAAGCACTGCATTCCTCCAGAGACTTTCATTGGCTCAGGGGGAGACACAGTATTCAATCCCAATCAATGGGATGCAATCCTGAGACTTTGGCTGAGATTCCTGTAAGAGAACATTTTCTCTCCTTTTGTTCTTACTCCTTATCCTTGAGAGGATATGCCAGAGTTATTAAGTTCCTTTTTTTTTTTTTTTTTTTTTAAATTTTTGGTTGCCCTGGGTCTCTGTTGCTGTGTGCAGGCTTTCTCTAGTTGCTGCAAGTGGAAGCTACTCTTCACTGAAGTACATAGGTTTCTCATTGCAGTGGCTTCTCCTATTGCGGAGCACAGGGTCTAGGCACACAGGCTTCAATAGTTGCAGCACATGGGTTCAGTAGTTGTAGCTTGTGGGCTTAGAAGCTGTGGTGCACAGGCTTTGTTGCTCCACAGCATGTGGAACCTTCCTGGACCCAGGATCAAACCCATGTCCCCTGCAATGGCAGGCAGATTCTAATCCACTGTACCACCAGGGATGTCCAGATCCCATCTTGAGAAAGGAACCTGCCAGGGAATTAGAAACAGTAGAGGAAGTCAGAACCACTGTGCGGAAAAATCAGGAACTTATGATACTTCTCAAGACCTCGAATCCCACCACACTACTACCTAAACATAAACCAATGGAGTCCTTTTTGTGTAAAGCAATTTCTGTTTATCTTATAATACCAGTCACCAAAGAAGTCTGGGTTTATATTTGTGCCCTAAAGAGTACAGAATGACTTGGGTCGTCTCGGGAGTCCATGAAATCATTGTCAGAAATGCAGAGGCTCAAGGAAAGTGGAAAACCTTCCTGTGTTCAGTTTCACGTCCATCCACAGGCCTCACCACCTGGTGAATAACTTGAAAATCAAACCCCACAGCCTGCCCAGCTGTCACCGTGCTGCTCTATGAATCACAGGTGTTGTAAGAGAATCACTTGGTGTAGATAATGTTTTGGTGCCATTCGGAGGCCCTTGAGAAAGAAAGCCAAGGAATCCTTGGAGAAGCATCTCAACACCTGCTCAGAGGCTCCTGGGAAATCTCTGAGCAGTAGGTCTGTCTTTAAAGCCCATCTCCCCGTCCTCCACATCTTTTTATTTTCATTTGCTTTCTCTTCTTTCCCTAGTCAGGGGCCCAATAAGCTCTTGCATTCTCCTCCCTCCATACAAAACCACCTCTCAGGAGATCCACCGGAAAACTCATTTGGTCTGAATTGAAAATTACATGAAGGCATGTTACCTTGTGTCTCCCAAGGCTTCTGGGTTTTTAAGAAGGCAGCGGGTCCCTCACGGATGCATTTCAGATATTGATGAAAATATCTATTGTGATTCTTAGGAGTTGGAAATAACAGGAAATTCCACCCACACTGACTTAAGTTTATATAGGAAAAAAGTGTGGCTGACGTCATTGGAGAGTTCAGTCAGAACTAATTTCTGAGGGTTTTGTTCAGAACCACAAGAACATTCTTTCTCTCTTTCCCACCCCCTCACATATAGCCACACTTTCTTGTGGGTGAGTTTCATTCTGACAGAGGCTGCCCTTGTGGGAGCAAAATGGATGCCTCAGAACCAATTCAAATCCAACAGGAAAGAATCTACGTCCTCTGGGCCAGTCCAGTGTAAGTCCTGGGATATGCTCTCATGGGACCTGTTTAGGTCACCTCCTTATCCTTGAAGCTCAGAGAGCCTAAAACATCGATTGTCCAAAGCCTACATCACTCCAAAGGACACGAACTGAAAAAGGAGGGGTTGTGGGGAGAGGGACAGGCCCTCCCCGGCTCCAGGAACTCTGCGTGCTCTTACCACTGAAGACGGTGGGGGCCTCTGAGAGACAGAAACAGCATACACTGCAGGGGCCGCTAGGAGTCAGACACAACTGAGCGACTTCACTTTCACTTTTCACTTTCATGCATTGGAGAAGGAAATGGCAACCCACTCCAGTATTCTTGCCTGGAGAATCCCAGGGACGGGGGAGCCTGGTGGGCTGCTGTCTCTGGGGTCGCACAGAGTCGGACATGACTGAAGTGACTTAATAGCAGCAGCAGCAGCAGCAGCATGCAGCCACTTAGGACTGGCAGAACTATGGAGGTCAGGGACCCTTAAGAGCCCCACAGTTGCCCTGTGGGAATTGGCTGTACTGCAAAGCCAAACTACACTTTTACAAATAGCAAAGAAGACTGATTTGGGCTCAAGAGTCACTCCTGAAATGCTTGCTGAGTTTTGTTTTGTTTTTTTTTTTTTTTTTACTTTAAATACGGACATGAAGGTTGAACCATAAATAAGGCTGAAGGCCGAAGAATTGATGCTTTTGAATTGTGGTGCTAGAGAAGACCCTTGAGAGTCCCTTGGACAGCAAGGAGATCAACTAGTCAATCCTAAAGGAATTCAACCCTGAATATTCATTGGAAGAACTGATGCTGAAGCTGAAGCTCCAATAGTTTGACCCCCCTGATGCACAAAGAGCTAGCTGACTCATTGGGAAAGGCCCTAATGCTGGGAAAGACTGAAAGCAGGAAGAGAAGGGGACAACAGAGGATGAGATTGTTGGATAGCATCACCAACTCAATGGACATGAGTTTGAGCAAACTCCAGGAGATAGCGAAGAACAGGGAAGCCTGGCGTACTGCAGTCCATGGGGTCTCAGAGAGTCAGACACAACTTGTCAAACATGAATTAATGACTGAACAACAGTTGATTTACTGTTGAGTTAATTTCTGTTGTACAGCAAAGGTATTCAGATATATGGTAATAGAATATAGAGAGATACATATTTTTATAGATATATATAGAGAGAGATTCTTTTTCATTTTTTCCATTATATGTTATTACAAGATATTAAATATAGTTCTCTGTGCTATACAGTAGGATATCATTGTTTATCTGTTTTATATATAGTAGTGTGCATCTCCCAGGGATGGCAGAGCCTGGTGGGCTGGCATCTGTGGGGTCGCACAGAGTCAGCCATGACTGAAGTGACTTGGCAGCAGCAGCAGTGTGTATCTCTAACTCCTAACTCATCCCTCCCCTACCCCACATGTTCCTTTTGGTCATCATAAATTTGTTTTCTCTATCTGTGAGTCTGTTTCTGTTTTGCAAATAAGTTCAAAAGTTAGATTTCACATATAAGTGATGTCATGTGATATTTGTCTTTCTCTTTTTGTTCTTGCCTGGAAAATCCCAGGGACGGTGGAGCCTAATGGGCTGCCATCATGGGATCGCACAGAGTCGGACACAACTGAAGCGACATAGCAGTAGCAGTAGAAATTCTTTACTTAGTATGATAATCTCTTGCTCCATCCATGTTGCTACGGATGGCATTATTTTATTCTTTTTTTTTAATATATTCCAGTGTATATATGGGCTTCCCCGGGGGCTCAGAAGGTAAACAATCGGCCTGCAATGCAGAAGACCCAGGTTCAATCCCTGAGTTGGAAAGATCCCCTGGAGAGGGAAATGGCAACCCACTCCAGTATTCTTGCCTGGAGAATTCCATGGATAGAGGAACGTGGTGGGTCCACGGGGTCACAGAGTCAGACAGGACTGAGCAACTAACACTTCACTTCAGTGTATATATACCACATCTTCTTTATCCAATTCATCTGTTGGTGGACACTGAGTTGCTTCCACGTCTTGGCTATTGTAAGTAATGTTGCTGTGAACATTTGGGTGCATGTATCTTTTCAGATTAGATTTTTCTCTGGATATATGCCCAAGAGTGGGATTGCTGGATCATATGGTAGCTCTATTTTTAGTTTTTTAAGGAACCGCCATACTGTTCTCCATAGTGGCTGCACCAATTTACATTCCAACCAATAGTGTAGGAAGTTTCCTTTTTTTGCTGAGTTGTTTTTAAAGCGTTCATTAACTGCTCCTAAACAGACAAGTATCTTCCCCAAATGGCAGAAAAGTCCTCTGTTACCAGTGAAGGGAGGTCAGCCCCTGCACGTTGCAGCTGGATCCAGTGAGCCTGCTTCAGCATCTTCTAATACTCTGACAGCATCATGACCTACCCTGCTTTCCAGCAGAAACTCACGAGGGTTGGAAGCTGGGCTTAATCAAGCCTGACATGTTCTCCCAAGGCTGATCCAGGCAGAAGTGTTCCTGCCACAGGAGCAGACCACCACCACCAGGGGAAGGAGGGTGATTTCAGGACTGGAATGAGACACTTAACCCCAAAAGAGGAAAGGAGTAGCAGAGATTGCCTCCCCAGCGGGGCGCTGTGCTGTGGGCTGCAGGCTATGGCTCGTCCTGGTGGTGGCCTTGCTCCAGAGGAGGAGAGGAGAGTAGTGGGGGCCCTGGCCACCATGCAGCCCGCTTTGGGGACCCCTGCTGAACTTCCTGGCACCTGATCAGCCACAGAGAGAGCCACGAGGAGAGGGCATCCTCTTGAGTCCCTTCTTTTTTTTTTTTTTTTTCTCAGTCTGCTGATCTTTTCCTGGGACTCATAATTTTTGTCCCCTCCCAGAGAGAAGTGGCTCCTTTTTTTTAGTTTTATTTATTTACTTACTTGGCTCTTTTGGGTCTTAGTTGCAGCACGTGGGATCTTTATTGCATTATGCAGGCTCTTTCATTGTGGTATAAAGATTCTCTCTAGTTGTGTGTGGGCTTAGTTGCTCCATGGCACGTGTGATTTTATCTCCCCAACCAGGGATCAAACTCACATCCCCTGCATTGCAAGGTGGATTCTTAACCACTGGACCACCAGGAAAGTTCCCCAAGTGGTTCCTTAAATACCAGCCAAGGAATCGGGAAATCGTGTGGATTATGCCTGCTGGATCAGCCTTGCTGCCTCCTCTGCAGACTCTCCCTGTGTTATTTGCAGGGGAAGAGCTCCTGGGAAGAGGTTTGGCTGTAGGACATGGCATCCTCCAAGAAGGAGCGTGATGTTTTTCAGACACTGATAGAGGCAACACACTTTTCACTTGGTGAACACATATCCCTTGAGTTCCTTTATTGAACAAGGCTGTTAGATTAGAATAACCGCTCAGTATTCCCCTTCTTCAATCCATCTTGCACGCAATGGGTAGTTATTTGTTGCTTTTGTTTCCTCAATATCATTTTTTAGCATTTGTTCTTTTTTATCTTTATTGAAGTATAGTTGATTTACTATGTTGTGTTAGTTTCAGGTGTACAGCAAACTGATTCAGTTATATGTATACGTGTGTGTGTGTGTGTGTGTGTGTGTGTGTGTGTATCAGATTCTTTTCCCTTGTAGCATTTTACAAAATATTGAGTATAGTTCCCTGTGCTATACAGTAGGTCCTTGTTGGTTATCTAGTTTATATATAGTAGTGTGTATCTGTTAATTGGGCTTCCCAGGTGTCTCAGAGGTAAAAAATCCACCTGTCAATGCAGAAGACATAGGAGACATGGGTTTGGTCCCTGGATCAGGAAGATCCCCTGGAGAAGGAAATGGCGACCCACTCCAGTATTCCTGCCTGTAAAATCCCATGGACAGAGGAGCCTGGCAGGCTAAAGTCCATGGGGTCACGAAGAGTTGGACATGGCTGAGTGACTGAGCACACACATCTGTTAATCACAAATTCTGATTTCATCCCTCCTCCCCCCTTCCTTCTCCCTTTGATAACCATAAGTTCATTTTCTATGTCTGTGGGTCTATTTTGTGTATAAATTCATTTGTATCTGTTTTCTTAAGCTTCCACCTGTAAGTGATATCATATGATACTTGTCTTTCTCTGCGTGGCTTGCTTCACGTAGTAGGATAATCCCTAGGTCCATGTATGTTGCTGCAAATGGCATTAGTTCATTCATGGCTGAGTAATATTCCATTGTATAAATATCCCACATCTTTATCCATTTATCTGTCAATGAACATTTAGATTGTATCAGTGGTTATTTAGAAAGATGTTAATGATAACCCTGTATGCAAGACAGCAAAAGAGACACAGATGTATGGAACAGTCCCTTAGACTCTGTGGGAGAGGGCAAGGGTGGAATGGTTTGGGAGAATGGCATTGAAACATGTATATTATCATATGTGAAGCGAATCGCCAGTCCAGGTTTGATGCATGATACAGGATGCTCGGGGCTGGTGCACTTGGATGACCCAGAGGGATGGAATGGGGAGGGAGGTGGGAGGGGGGTTCAGGATGGGGAACACATGTACACCTGTGGTGGACTCATGTCAGTGTATGGCAAAACCAATACAATATTGTAAAGTAATTAGCCTCCAATTAAAATAAATAAGTTTATATTAAAAACAAAAAACAATAAATAAATAAATAAAATAAACCTCACACATAGGAATAGAATCTGTAGCTACAGAGTGGGGTGAAGCCAGCCACCTGCTGGATGCAGAGTCTGGACTCATATTTGTCCCCCACCATCAGTAGAGACATCCCTGAATGCAAATGAAGCAGTAGAGACAGAAAAAGAGCTGATAGGCGGCACAGCATCCACTTTGCCTGTACACCTACTGGCATCTCTCTTCATGTGGAAGCATCCTATTTGGAATCCAAATAACGGTGTTTCTTCCCTGAAGTTGACTTACTAGTGTCAGAACATTTTTATTGCTTGATTGAGAGTAAATGTTTCAGTTTAGAGAAAACAGTATTTCTCTTCCTCAGACCTGGACCCAGTGTTTAGACCCTGATTCTCTTCCTTTTTATCCACTTTCCAGTTTCTAATATATAAAGCATCATTTCAGAGTTGTCAGTAGGTCTTGACTCCTGATCCAGGTTAAACATGAGAAGTATTATAATAATAATAGAAATAGCAATGTTTTCATGTATCCTGGGTGTTCATTACACAGTAGGTAGCATTTCTTTGATCCTCACAATGACCCCCAAGAAATAGTGTTATTCTTATCTTATATTTCAGATAAGAATATTGAGGCACCCAGAGGTTTTTTGTTTAAACTGTGACAAAATACATATAAGATCACCATCTTAACGATTCCAAAATGTACAGGGCAGTATTGTCAAGTATATTCACATTATTGAGCAACCGTCACCACCATCTATCTCCAGAACTCTTTTCTTCTTGCAAAGCTGAAATTTCCATTTAAACACTAAGTCCCAATTAAGCGCCAATTCCCTCTGCCCCTGGTAGCCTCTATTCTACTTTCTGTCTTTGTGAATTTGACCACTCTAGGTGCTGCATATTAGTGGAATCATACGGTATTTGTCCTCTGTGTCTGGCTTATTTCACTGAACCAGCATCCTCAAGGTTCATGCATGTTTTTGCATGGGTCAGAATTTCCTTCCTTTTCAAGGCTGAGTCATATTCCATTTTATGGACAGACCGTTCATCCATTCATCCATCAGTGGGAACTTGGGTTGCTTCAGTCTTTTGTCAACTGGCTGCTGTGAACACACAGTTTTTTTGTTTGTTTTTGAGGGGATTTTGGGGGGAGTTTTTTTAATGGGTAGGTCATTTCCAGATGAAATAAGATACTAAAGCATTAATTATTAAATATTGGCTTCCTTTGCAGAGAAATTAAAGGTATCTAGGAAACTGGGGGTACTTAGTGCCACCTTGAGATATTCTCTAAAGAAACCACATGTTTAAAATTGTACATGCTCAGGATTTTCTAAGACTGGATTAAATCTGGTTGGATTTTTGTATTTCTAAATGGATTTTGTTGGGAGTGGGCTAGGGCAAGATTTCTGCCTGCAAAGTTCTCTTGGAAGATGAATGCACAGAATTTTAACACATCATCAGAAACCAAGATCCATGATACCCATTTCCAAGGCCTGTTTTGCTTTTGCTTCTATCACTCATCATTCGGGATATGGGTTGGCAAACTATGGCTGCCATGGTAACAAGTTGGGAATGTACCATCCATTTATCAGCGCTGCTTTAGCACTGCTGTGGCAGACTTGAGTAGCTGTGAGAGCAATCACACAGTCTGCAAAACCAAAAATGCTTACCATCCACTTCTTTAAGGAAAATATTTGCCCACCTCTCTTCAAGGACTCCAATCAGGCTTTCCTTCTGTGAGTGATCATTTACCATGGCACATGGAAAGCCCACGCTCCCAGCCAAAAATAACTCCTCCACACATGGATGCTTGCAATCCCTCCAACATCATACTATTGCACTGACCATTCTCCCTGCTCTCCTTTGTCAAACTGAACATACTTCTGGGAGAGACTTTGTATATATCCCTTCCTGAAAATTTTGTCAGAATGAACTTGCTTAGATCAACTTTGTACAAGCAGAGATTCTGCCTTTTGGGGAAATGGGATAGATTGGGTCAGAGAGGGCAAACCAACCTTGCCTTCCATCCTGGGTTAGCCAAAAGCAGCATCAGCAAACATACCTCATACAAAATACTCAGCATCACCAGTCAAATATAGCACATCTTTCTATTATGTTCAGACATTCCTGGGAACTTGTCTCAACACCATCAATCATGGATTTAAGAGATGAAACCTCTTCATCATCTTTGACCTAGAATTTAGATAAAGGATCCCAGAAAACATTTAGACCAAGGATCATCACCCCAGAAAAATGGGTCCACACAATAACTTAAACGTGTAAAGGAGATAGATAGGGAATATTAGAGACTGCAGCAGACTGAGCAGCATATATCCTGTCTAAAGGTGCAGCCAGTGCCACATCCTGTGTGATTATTGCATGGTGGACACATGGTGCTTAAGAGTTTGGGCTCTCATGTCAGATTGTCTGGATTTAAATCCTAGCTCTTTACAAATGAGATCGAGTCTGGATACTTAAACTTCCTTTTCCTCAGTTTCTTCAGTTGTAAGATGGATATAACATTCTTATGACAAATTTGATTCTGCACTGTGTTGGGAAAGCAATCTGTTAGAGCCACTTTGATCACTTGTATATTTGTTGTATAAGTAGGGATTTGCCTCTGAGCTACAGTCTTAACTTTAGGAGTATCTGCACAAAAGTTTTTCAAGTTTCATTTAGAATTCAGTAAGTGGGGTCAAGATTGGAAGGTAAAATGAACTTTCCACAACTTCCTCAAGCATGTTACTGCTCTTGATTTTGTCCTAAAACTACTCTCCAACACTACCCCCAAAACTACTCTCATCAGTGAAAGTGTTCCTTTAGAAATGGGAGACACATCACATCACTCCTCCACTCAAAATTGTCCTGTGGCTTCTCCATTTTCTCAAAATAAAAGCTAAAATGCCTTACAGTTGCTGCTAAGACCATCCAATCTCCCCATCCTCCCCCATGGATCTTCACCAACTGACCTCATTTCCTGCCTCTCCCTTCAGCCAGACTGCCTTCTGAAGATTGCAGAGACCTTGCAGGCATGCTCCCGCCTAAGACCTTCAAACATCTGCTGTCTCTTCTACCAGATCCACACACAGCTTACCCTTTCACTTCCTTCAGGACTTAGCTCCAAAGTCCCCAGTTCACAGGGCGATAAGCTAGCTCCATCACTCCCCAACTCTCCATGCCCCCCTTCCCTGGTTTATTTTTCTTCCTGGAACTTAATCACCATAGCTTTGTTCATCTGTTCGCTGTCCACCATTATGAGGCCAAGACCTTCTTGGTTTGGCCATTAATGATTTTCAAATGCCTAGAACAATGCCTGCTGCTTTGTCAATAACTGTTGAAAGGAAGGGTCTAATCTACGGAGTCACAAAGTGGATAAAGGAGAAGAGCTCTATCTCTCTTGGTTGTGACATGGAAGATTCGGATATCCAAGGGAAACTTCACTGCAGTAGGAAAAAATCAGCAAGTAACCCAGCTCAGCATTCCCCTCTTTGAAGTGAGGAGACACCTATATGTTCATTTGTGCAGCAGAATTTCTCCAAACCTTTATATGAAAAAGCAAGATCATTTAAAGGATGGTGGGTGGGAATTTTCTCCAGGACCAAGAGAAAACATGCAAGAGTTGCAGTTGATGATGGATAATGAATTGATGGACAGCTTTCAGAATTGTATTTAAATGGCTCTGTTAGTTTGACTCAGAAAACAGTAAAGATATGATGAGAGTGGCTATAGAGAGAATAATACCTTGGCTGTAAAGGCAAGGTCAGAAAGAAAGGGATCCAGCTCCATTGCTACTCCTCCATATTTTCTGTTTTCTACATGAAGGAGGAACTGTGACAGCTAATTAGGATTCTTTGGCAGCTTAAATGGTAACAAGAAGCCAGGGGCTGAGCGTTCTTTCTCAGACACTGGGTAGGCAATTAGACTGTGCAGGAGAATTGTACACTGTTACTTCCAAGATGCTAAAGATCAAAATGACAGAAGTCAGATGTTAGAAGTCAAGCAATACATTTGTGGTCCAAAAAAACCCAATTTAAAAGATTTTCAAGAGTAATTTTCACTTTAGGTGGATGCACCTTTCTTTAGACTTTAACTCTTAGGTAAGATGTGACTCTGTGTGGAATGTGGTTATCCTCAGTTATTTATATGTTAGGTTTGGAGACATTCTAGGTCGGGGACTTTTCTGACTTATTTCTGTCTTCCTGGACTTAACTGAGAGTCTGGCATGTAGCAGTTTCTTAATAAATAAATGGAATGAATCAATGGTAGAATAAACCCAGATTTGTATTAAGCATTGATTAATGTCCAGTGAGGCACAAAGTATCAGATCCTCTCCATTCCTTGCCATAGCATTTTCTGTTACACTGCCTTTTTGTGAACACACATACTTGATGAAATTTGGATTTTGGATGTATTGTTTGCTGGATGCCAAGAGGCATCATCTGTCTACACCAGGAGCCAGATGTTCATTATGAGCTAAAGGTTTCTTGATGAGCACTGCCTGGTCAGGCAGAAGCCCCAGTTGCAGGCATAGTACCTTCCAGGATTCTAAAATGCCTCTAAGGGTGAGAGTAACTAATTCCCCTCCATTTCTTTCTATTTTTAGTTAGACTATAATTGCTCTACAACATTGTGTCAGCTTGTGCCATGCAACAGCGTGAATCAGCCATATGTATACATATATCCCCTCACTCTTGAGCCTCCCTTCCATCTTCCCATCCCTCCCCTCTGGGTCATCACAGAGCACTGAGCTGAGCTCCCTGTGTGCTATACAGCAGCTCCCCACCTGCTATCTGTTTTACTCATGGTAGTGTGTATATGTGAATGCTGCTCTCTCAATTCACCACCCTTTTTCTTCCCCCTCACCATGTCCACAAGTCCATTTTGTCTGTGCCTCTATTCCTGCCCTGCAAATAGGCTCATTAGTACTATTTTTCTAGATGCAATAATATATATATGATATTTATTTTTCTATTTTTGACTTACTTAACTCTGTACGGCAGGCTCTGGATTCATCCACATCACTTCAATGGACTCGATTTCATTCCTTTTTATGACCGAGTAATATTCCACTGTGTACATGTACCGCATCTTCTTTATTCATTCATCTGTCGGTGGACATCTAGGCTGCTTCCATGCCCTGGCTATTGTAAACAGTGCTGGTCACTCAGGGGTTCCTCGTGCCCACCCGGTTGTCAGAGGTCCCCCACCAGCATCTGGTGAGTGTCCTAGGTGTGGGGAGACACTGACCCTGTGTCTTCCCTCTCTGCCATCTTGGCTCAACCTCCCTCCACTTCTGTGATAGAAATTATTACTTTGACTTACAATTCTGTGACTGCAAGTAGATTGTTATATGAAGGAAAACATATTGACACCAGGTGCATTAAGGCATGAGTTATAGGTCCTAAGCCCTTCTAAATCCTCTGAGTCAATGCTCAGACATTTAAACACTGTCCTGTACGGAGTGCATGTTGCTGGCACAGAGCCACTGCACTCTTCTTTTGAAACCCAACATAAGAACGATGGTATTTTGCATGATGATTTAGGAGTCAAACCTCCATTGGTAGTAAAATGAGGCATACAGCTAGCAGCTCGCACATCACATCTAAAATGGATGTGAGTGTACAACATACTGCTGTGATTCAAACCCCAACTCATATCAGAAACTCTCATCAATGAAGACAGCAGGTGATAATTAGGACCAACCCATCAATACATCTTTACCTTCTGCTTCTACAGAGTTAAAATTAATAGAGGGCAGAAATGATGGCAAAAAATGTACATACAAAATCTGACATTTGATATTATACTTAGCCAAAAGTTGTGGAGTTTGTTTTTTGTTTTTTTCCATTATTTGTCTTTTCAGGCCTGGCACTGAGGGTTTCTGCCTTATAAGAACTTGACACAAAGCCTTGACTTTAATTTTAGGGAGAGTTACAGAAGCTTCTGATGGCTTTTCCCCGAGGGAATGATCTTTGATCCAAGAAGAGGAGAGAAAATGCCAGGAGCATAATGAGTGTTTGTGACTGAGACAAAAACGCAGCTTGGGGCCCTTGCAAGTAAAACTAGTGAGTCAGATTTCTCAGTTTGGAGGCAGTGGTCACAGTCAAGGAGAGGAATCAGTGGGTTTCAGATCCCACATGCAGAACTTTGGACCCTCAAGTCTCTGAGCAACACTGAACTGCCTGGAGTGTTCAGAGATCCATCCCAGGTCCCAGGCCTCTCCAGTCTGGCACAACTCAGGCCATAAGAAATAGCAGAGGCCAACCCAGGTAATGCTCAGGTATTGATGAAAACCAGAGGTGAGCATTCAGGCCACCACTCTCCATGGAAATATCTTTTTTTTTTTTTTTTTTTTCAGAGTCAGATTAAGACTCTAGAGGCCCAAAGTTCATAAAATATTGTGGAGACTACCATATGGTATTCAAAATTAAAACTGCACTGAAAGGCTTATAACTGGTCTAATGAAGAGCTTAATTATAAACATAAATCATTCAGCAAATAATTACTGAGTTTTTGATGCACAGAAGGCATGGTTTTTAGGTGATGTAGATTCAGGAATGAGCAAAACAAAGTCCTGCCCTCATGAGTACAAGAGGAAAAAAGAAAATCCTATTTTCACTTATATATTCTATATCCCCTATATCTTATACATATTTCTTCACAAATATAATTTCATATACTTTACAGAGAGTAAAGTAGGAGATATTTTCTTATAAATTTTATATCTGATACAACCTATAATGTATGAGATCAGATCAGTCGCTCAGTCGTGTCCGACTCTTTGCGACCCCATGAACTGCAGCACGCCAGGCCTCCCTATCCATCACCAGCTCTCGGAGGTCACTCAGACTCACATTCATCGAGTCAGTGATGCCATCCAGCCATCTCATCCTCTGTCGTCCCCTTCTCCTCCTGCCCTCAATCCCTCCCAGCATCAGAGTCTTCTCCAATGAGTCAACTCTTCACATGAGGTGGCCAAAATACTGGAGTTTCAGCTTCAGCATCATTTCTTCCAAAGAAATCCCAGGGCTGATCTCCTTCAGAATGGACTGGTTGGATCTCCTTGCAGTCCAAGGGACTCTCAAGAGTCTTCTCCAACACCACAGTTCAAAAGCATCAATTCTTCGGCGCTCAGCCTTCTTCACAGTCCAGCTCTCACATCCATACGTGACCACAGGAAAGACCATAGCCTTGACTAGGCGAACCTTTGTTGGCAGAGTGATGTCTGCTTTTGAATATGCTATCTAGGTTGGTCATAACTTTCCTTCCAAGGAGTAAGCGTCTTTTAATTTCATGGCTGCAGTCACCATCTGCAGTGATTTTGGAGCCCAGAAAAATAAAGTCTGACACTGTTTCCACTCTTTCCCCATCTATTTCCCATGTAGTGATGGGACCAGATGCCATGATCTTCGTTTTCTGAATGTTGAGCTTTAAGCCAACCTTTTCACTCTCCACTTTCACTTTCATCAAGAGGCTTTTGAGTTCCTCTTCACTTTCTGCCATAAGGGTGGTATCATCTGCATATCTGAGGTTATTGATATTTCTCCCAGCAATCTTGATTCCAACTTGTGTTTCTTCCAGTCCAGCATTTCTCATGATGTACTCTGCATATAAGTTAAATAAACATGGTGACAATATACAGCCTTGACGTACTCCTTTTCCTATTTGGAACCAGTCTGTTGTTCCATGACCAGTTCTAACTGTTGCTTCCTGACCTGCATACAGATTTCTCAAGAGGCAGATCTGGTGGTCTGGTATTCCCATCTCTCTCAGAATTTTCCACAGTTTATTGTGATCTACACAGTCAAAGGCTTTGGCATAGTCAATAAAGCAGAAATAGATGTTTTTCTGGAACTCTCTTGCTTTTTCCATGATCCAGCGGATGTTGGCAATTTGATCTCTGGTTCCTCTGCCTTTTCTAAAACTAGCTTGAACATCAGGAAGTTCACGGTTTCATATAAAAGCAGATATGGGCTTCCCAGGGGGCACTAGCAGTAAAGAGCCAGATTGCCAATGCAGGAGACATAAGAGATACGTGTTCGATCCCTGAGTAGGGAAGATCCCGTGAAGGAGGGCATGGCAACTCACTCCAGTATTCTTGCCTGGAGAATTCCATGAACAGGAGCCTGGTGGGCTAAAATTCACAAGGTCACAAAAGTCACACAACTGAAGCAACTTAGCACACACCCATGTGTAGGCAGATATATATCCTATATATATACTTTCATATATATGTAGTTTCACATATATAGTTTTCTTCATGGAGGTGAAAAATAGGATATACATGTAAATATCCTGTTTGCATATTGTTTATTTGTAGATGTATATTGCATATTTATATATATATATTCTATATAATCTATCTATATCCTATAGAAAGTTTATCTTTTTTAATCAATTAATTTTAATTTTTGGCTAAGTCAGGGTCTTAGTTGTGGCATGTGGGATCATGTGTCAAATCATCATGGTTGTATGCCTTAAACTTACACAATGTTACATGTTGAGTACATCTTATTAAAGCAAGAAGGGGAAAGTGAGCAAAAAACAGGTCTAATATTGAAACCAGGGGTGATTCTGGTTTTTTGTCTCTGTGAAAACAAAATGCATAAAAACAGGAAGGATTATGATAGCTGTAATAACAAAGTAATAAAGTACAATAAACTTAAATAGGCTTCATGATGCTTATAAAAATGAAAGAATAAATCAATTTTCATATTTCATCTGACTTAATCCATCGTTGATTTTCACACTGATTTCAAATACCGCTAAGAAAGAAAAATACTGGGGGTAAAACGTGACCCAAGGTTGACACTGTTGATCGTGAAGCGCGTCCTGGTTTCGGTGATGTTACAAAGAGAACGCGAGAAGAACAGTCTAAGGACAGATGAAATTCAGTCCTTTTCTTAGGGACAGAATCCTACTAGGCTTGCAAAGTCTGCTTTAGGCAAATGCTAGATTCTTAAAAGGGTTCTTTCTGTTTGTTTTACTTTTCAGTATCCTTAGGGAAGGTGTGTCTAAATGCTCAAAGCAAGGGGCATATTGGCTAATATTTCAAAGGTGTTCCCACTTAAAATTGAAAATCTGCCTTTAAGAAAGTAGCTAAAGACCACTCCCATCTCCTCGTCTGCGGCCCCTTCCTCCCTCCATCTGTGAAATCAGCAGAGTTGCATCTCTGTGTTCTCTCTGATTCCCTTTTTCTGCCTCTGTCTTCTACTTCCATGGCCCCCTGGCTATGTCGGGCCCTCCTGAATCACCCAGGATGGTCTTTGTGTCTCAGTTGGCTGATCACAGACTTGGTTCCATCTACAACCTCTGTCATGCACCCCAATCTGTGCACAGTTTCTAGGAAGCAGGGTGTTGACATCCTTGGGGGCACGTTGTGCTGCCCAACACAGGCTTCCTTGCCAACATCTCTGCCAACCTGATGTGCTTCTCTTGATATTTAGATGACGAAGTATCATGTACACCCTTTTCTCCTGAACATCTCTGGCTTAAAGGTGACACAACAGGAGAGAGTAAAGCCAAACATGGTCTCCTGTGGCTTGCAATGGCCATGCACACTTTCCTCCAGATGGAACATCACACGTTTTATCCATCACTGGGTCAGCCCAGCCCAGCCCTTCATATCCAGCTACACTTGGCAGGAGTGGGTGATGGCCATGTGCCATATTCCTTTGCATGTCCCTCTTGCCTCTTGCAAGCTCACCCCACCATCACCTAATCCCTGGGCTCTAATTCCAAAGCCTGAGCAGGAACCCTCTCCCTTACTTCTCAGCAATTGGAGACTTGAGAATTTTCACCTCAAACCACGATTTTAGTCTCACTTTCATTATTTCCAAGCAGTATCAGACACTCTGTTGGTTCAAGGGCTCCCACACTTTCAGAGCATGGGTCACCAGCCTCTGACATTGTGAAGAGGGATAGTTTGGATGCTTCCAAATGCTATAGGTATTTGGGGGGTTTCCTTCTGATGGTTCGGGGAAGGCAATGGCACCCCACCCCAGTACTTTTGCCTGGAAAATCCCATGGACGGAGGAGCCTGGTAGGCTCCAGTCCGTGGGGTCGCTAAGAGTCGGACACGACTGAGCGACTTCACTTTCACTTTTCACTTTCATGCATTGGAGAAGGAAATGGCAACCCACTCCAGTGTTCTTGCCTGGAGAATCCCAGGGACAGGGGAGCCTGGTGAGCTTCCGTCTATGGGGTCGCACAGAGTCGGACACGACTGAAGCGACTTAGCAGCAGCAGCAGCTTCTGATGGTTTGATGGGCAGTAACCTCTCAAGGACTTTCCTCTCCTCTCTCCTGGGGGCCTGATGACCAGAGAGATTTTCCTCTCAGAAACACTATCCTCCCACAATAAAACAACCCTTTATTCTGCAATCCCAATCCCCTTGTTGACCAGCCATGGCTGACTTGAGCATATTGGAGGACAGTGTTTCCTTTCACCAAAATACTGAAAAGCAGGTTCATGGGACAGGCGGAGATGTGAAGTTCAAACAGTATAGCCATGCCGTGTTTGATATTTCAGATGCTGAAGGAATAATGTAATCAGGACAGCTAATAGGTAGAATGTAATTTAGTATATTTCTTACATTGGGCCACTTTTGAGAATGGAGGGAGATGGTATTCATGATGAAAGATGTAAAGCTGACTTGTCCTGGGCAAACCAGGGTGTGCAATGACCCCAAATAGGCACCAAGGGGCGGTGCTTGCTTCACTGGGTGGGGTGCATCTGATATTTAGGGCAAGAATTCTGAGCTCAGAGAAACTGAACCGTGAGCACTGATGTGTTTTCTGTGGCTCAGAGCCAGAAAGCAGTCTCTCTGAATAGCAATCTATAATTGAATGCCATTTCCAAAGGAAAAGTCACCCCTGAGGTTAGACTTGGAAGGAACACGATAGCGATTCTGGAAGGCCTCTGGGGTTCACACACTGAGCTGTTCAGTTTAAGGAAAATTCACGTCCTGGATCCTTTCATGCAGTGTTTTCTAAGGTAAAATATATAACATTTTTCTAGAGGGTGAGAAGAACACTTTCTATATTAGCAGTTTCTATTTATTTTAATGTTTACTAGGCTAACATATGTCTGGGACATCCAACTGTGATTTTATGGATATTCTTCCTTGGGACCAGACTAAATTTAAAAAGTTGTTAGTATAAAGAAGATGTAAAGAAACATATTAGTAAACGATAATACAGGTGGTACGTGGGAAGAATAACAAACAGCGAAGGTAGTACACAAGGGATCAGACAATGCCGCTTTGACATACGATTGCATTAAAGTGGAGAAACTGTTACCTTCTTCAATAGGCGTGAGTAATCCTCTTCATGGAGGCAGGCGATGGCTCTGTTGTGTACTCATTAAAAGGATGACTCTATAGGAAAAGACACGGGTAAGGCCCCAGTGTCATACAATGATTCGGCGTCACTTCCTAGAATGCCAGAACCATAGGTCATCATTCTAATCGTGAGGATGCAGTGGTATAAAAAAGAAACTTCCACTTTGTATGGCTGACTTTATTAGTATTTTTAAAAAGTAAAGGTTCTGGGGACTTCCCTGGTGGTCCAGTGGCTAAGACCACAGTCCCAAATGCAGGGAGCCCAGGTTCAATCCCTGGTCGGGGAACTAGATCCCACATGCCGCAACTAAAGATCCTGTTTGCTGCCTCAAAGATTGAAGATCTCATGTGCCACAACTAAGACATAAGGCAGCCAAATAAATATATATATTTTTTAAATTAAAAGTTCTGGTTTCATGATTATGATAGAGGTTTATAACCTAAGCTAAATTTAAAAAATACTTTTAAGTAATACAATCTGAGACTTTCACTCCAGTTTCTCCCTGCTCACCCTTCCATCACCACCACATCCCTGACACTCTTGCCTAAATCCCTCCAGCCCCATTTTCCAAGACCTTGAAGCTCAGTTGAGTCGCTCCGTCGTGTCCGAGTCTTTGTGACCCCATGGACTGCAGCACGCCAGGCTTCCCAGTCCATCACCGACTCCTGGAGCTTGTTCAAACTCATGTCCATAGAGTCGGTGATGCCATCCAACCATCTCATCCTCTGTCGTCCCCTTCTCCTCCCACCTTCAATCTTTCCCAGCATCAGGGTCTTTTCCAGTGAGTCAGTTCTTCACCTCAGGTGGCTAAAGTATTGGAGTTTCAGCTTCAGCATCAGTCCTTCCAATGAATATTCAAGACTGATTTTCTTTAGGATGGACTGGTTGGATCTCCTTGCAGCTTGAAGCTTGAACCTTGACGCTACTCACTTATTAATAGTATTCTCCCATCTCCCTTTCTCCATCTGTATCTGTTACAGTAAGGCTTGCTGCTGTAGCAAATAAAGCTCCATATTTAAGAAGCCTAACACAATCAGCAGAGAAGGCAATGGCGACCCACTCCAGTGTTCTTGCCTGGAGAATCCCAGGGACGGAGGAGCCTAGTGGGCTGACGTCTATGGGGTCACACAGAGTCGGACATGACTAAAGCAACTTAGCAGCAGCAGCAGCAACAACAACACAATCAGAGTTTACTTTCCTTTCTACAATCTTGGCATTGGTTGTCATCCTCCACGTGGTGATTCAGGGGTGGAGCTCCTTCCATCCTGTGGCTTCTCCATCCCCTGGGGCTCCTCTAGCGCCATCTGGTGGAGCTGCGGAGAGCGTGGCGAATCATGCACGATGGTTGATGGCGAGGTCTGAGCGTGGTATGCCTCTGCTCTCTTGTCATTGGCTGGAACACAGTCACATGGTCTTACGTAAGTGCAAGGGAGGCTAGGTGTGTACTAACAAAGAAGTTCTCTGGGTGGAAGGGACTCAGGTCTAAAGAAGTAGGAGAGCCTGTAGGCAGCTAATATTTATATTAAATTGACACGTGTCATATTAGAAAGATATGATTTACCACAGATTTTTATAACAAAAATATATCTAAAATGTATTAAAGATTCACTTTTAAAAAATTTAAATTTAAGTATAGTTGATTTACAGTGTTTCAGGGGTACAGTTAAGTGATTCTTTTATTCATGTATATATATATATATGTGTGTGTGTGTTTATATATTTTTTCAGATTCTTTTCCATTTTAGTTTATTACAAGATAGTGAATATAGTTCCCTGTGCTATACAGCAAGGCCTTGTTGATTATCTATTTTCTATACAGTAGTGTGTATATGTTAATCCTGTACTCCTAATTTATTCCCCACCCTCACTTTGGTGGCCATGTTTGTTTTCAATGTCTGTGAGTCTATTTCTGTTTTGTAAATAAGTTCATTTGTGTAATATCTTAGATTTCACATATAAGTGATATCATATATTTGTATTTCTCTGTCTGGTTTACTTCACTTAGTATAATAATCTTTAGGTCCCCCCATGTGGCTTCAAATGGCATTATTTTATTCCTTTTTATGGCTGAGTAATACTCCATTATGGAGAAGGAAATGGCAACCCACTCCAGTATTGTTCTCCGGAAAACTCTATGGACAGAGGAGCCTGGTGGGTGATAGTCCATGGGGTTGCACAGAGTCAGACATTACTTGGTGACTAAACCACACCACATCTTCTTTATCCATTCGTCTGTTGATGGACATTTAGGTTGCTTCCATGTTGTGGCCATTGTAAGTACTGCTGCTGTGAATAAACATTGTTTTAATAAATTCTGAACCTTCATAAGATACTAATATTATACTAAGACTTCCGTGGCCATCCAGTGGTTAAGATTCCACACTTCCAATGCAAGGAGTGTAGGTTTGATCCCTGGTCTAAGAACATAGATCCCACATGCTGCACGACGCAGCCAAAAAAAAAAGGATACTAATATCATGCAAAATCAATTGTGAAGAAATGAAGTTGTCCCTTTGCAATGAATCTGCAATTGCTGTTGCAGTTTAGCAAGTAATAATGAGTACACACTAAGCCCTCATGGTCTTGCTGGTCCCAGCACTGTCCTGAGCACTCAGACCCATCGCTCACTTCGCCTTCCAAATGTGTTATAGATGAGGAACCGGGGGCATGTGCCCAAGCTTGGACTCAGGCTATCTGGCTCCAGGCTTCACCAGGATGCTCATCACAGATGAAGACAATTTGTGATGAAGGAGGAGACAGAAGGGAGAGGCCTTTTTCAGGAGGCAGGGAGGAAGCAGACCCCTTTCAGTGGAGCACAACCATATGCAGAGGCCTAGGAGCAATGAAGATTGGAGTCTGGCCCCAGTAGAGAAGGTGAAGCTGAGCCACAGGCAGGTGCACCCAGAGGGTTCCTGAACGTGGCTACAAAACACAACTCCCCAAATCAGGCTCGACAACCAGGACTTAAACCAAAGGTGCATCAGACAGAGGCCCTTGGCTCACCTGGACTTCAGATATGCAGAGGTTTCTGCACTCTGAATAGATGAACAAGCAGAACCCCCTTGGACTTACTCCCTGCCCCTCCAAGGGGCTCCCAGCAGTTCCTCAAGACCCTGCAGGAAGGTCTGGCCTTTTGCAGACTTTAAGCCTCTCTGAACCCTGCTATTGATGGGATTCAGGCTCAACGCCTAATCTTGACTTTTTAGTGCAACCCTCCACAGGTCTGAGCATTTCTAGTGGCAATTCCAATGAGAGGTTTTTCATGGTGTTGTCAGAGGAAAATCATTTATTAAAACAGGACACATTTCCAAGGCCTCTGGATTGTTTCAGTCTATGCATGGCTGCATACTAAGTCGCTTAAGTTATGTCTAACTCTTTGCAACCATGGACTGTAGCCTGCCAGGCTCCTCTGTCCCTGGGATTCTCCAAGCAAGAGTACTGGAGGGGGTTGCCATGCCCTCCTCCAGGGGATCTCCCTGATCCAGGAATCGAACCTGTGTCTCATGTCTCCTGCATTGGCAGACAGGTTCTTTACAATTAGAGCCACCTGGGAAACCCCCTATGCAGTCTACTTCTGAAGTTGCTTAAGTTCACCATTGTGGAGGTGATTAGATGGATAGATAGATGGGCTTCCCTGATAGCTCAGTTGGTAAAGAATCCATCTGCAGTGCAGGAGACCCCAGTTGGATTCCTGGGTCAGGAAGATCCCCTGGAGGAGGGTATGGCAACCCACTCCAGTACTCTTGGGCTTCTCTGGTGGCTCAGCTGGTAAAAAATCCACCTGCAATGCAGGAGACCTGGGTTTGATCCCTGATTTGGGAAGATCCCCTGGAGAAGGGAAAGGCTACCCACTCCATTATTCTGGCCTGGAAAAGTCCATGGACTGTATAGTAATGGGGGGTGGCAAAGACAACTGAGCAACTTTCAGTTTCTTTTAGATAAATAGATAGAAACTGTAAGCATTCCTTTGGGAAATCTTAAACCAACTGATTTTGAGAAGCAAACTTAGAATGTTGTACATACTAAATTCCCAGCTGTTGATATATTTGGAAATGACTGGGAGGAAAAGCTTGACTTTCTAGGTGGAGCAATTCATCAAGAATTTGTAATGTGATGACTTGTCGTCATCCGTTCCTTTTATTTATTTATTTAGGTTTGGCTTTGCTGGGTCTTCGTTGCTGAGCAGGCTTTCTCTAGTTGTGGTGAGCGGGGGCTACTCTCAAGTTGCAGTGCACAGGCTGCAGTGGCTTCTCTTGTTGCAGAGGACAGGCTCTAGGTACATGGGATTCAGCAGTTGCAGCACATGGGCTCAGTTGTTTGGCGCATGGGGTTACTTGTCCCATGGCATGGGAGATCTTCCTGGATCAGGGATCAAACCCATGTCCCCTGCACTGGCAGGCAGATTCTTAACCAGTGGACCACCAGGGAAGTCTTCCTTTGTTTAAATGCTCTTTTGATTGAAAATGCGATTCTTTTTTCTGTCCTGCTATACCCTTTGTCCTAGTGCTGACAGATAATAGAAACCGTCTTTTCTTAAAACCTTAGTAAAGCTTTTTCCTCTGTAGGTGATCATCTACCCTCCTCCATGCTCTGTGTATCCTCTGGTCCTTTCCTTGGGCAATGTCAACAAGCTCCTGCATCTTCTCTCTCTGGAGGTAGAAGTGGGAATTTTAACCTGATCAGCTTCAAGTTCAATTCCAAGACGATTCTGTAGTTTTAGAAAGTAAGCAAGTTCAGCCCAGATTCAACTTGGCTCACATTCATTGGTGTTAGACTTGAGGTTCTGTGAAATAATTTCCACCCAGGTTCTGTTTGCTTTGTTTAGCAAATTAGTCCCTTCTCTTCTCAAGTGGGGCTCAACCTTGGGTCAGCTCAGGTCACCTGAAGCAGAAGTACACGCTCCCACCTCCTGGCTTTGCCCAAATGCTTGTCCTGTTTTTCCTCCAAATTTAATGCATGAAACATTTCTGATGAAACAACCAAAGGAGATTTTTATAGGAAAGAGGAAGTAGGTTAAGGGGAGGGGCATGAAGCCCCCTCTGAGTCAGACTTAGCACCTTCTCTTGATCACCAGATAATATAGGGCTGAAGAGAACAAGTCATTGGGGAAAAAGAAGGAAAAAAGAAATAGTCCCAAAGATATGATCACATGTGTATATTCTTAGAGTGGATTATGCCTGAGGATGGATGGTCTTGAGCTTCACATATAAAGCCGTGAAGAGACTGACATCCAGTGTAGCTCTTCTGTATGCTATGGGGATGCCATGAATATGCCCAGGACTGACATAGCTCCTGAGCCCCCCATTCCTGTAAGCATTTTGGGGCCCGCAAAACCCCATCAGCCGGTACTCTTCTCTTTTGCTTCGAAACAGCCCATACAGAAGACAGCCTGCAGAGGAGAGGAGCTCTGAAGAGCTCAGTCCTCTACTGAAATGCAACAGCAGACGGGCACTCCTGAAACACAACCAGCTTCTGTGTTCAGTCCTGGTTATTTGTGGAACGTGAGGAATTCTGACAGCGAGAGGCATGAGATAGGAGAGCACCCCTAGTCCTTTTGGAGCCCGTCCAGATCCTTCTATCTTCCCTGCCCTGTTGCTGGCATGATGCATGGTTGCCTGGCTCCGTTAGAGTCTGCCTTGCTGAGAACCACAGACTCAGTGGTGGCAGGGAGCGTGGTGACATGAACGGTTGGGGAGCGGAGATGTGGAGGGCATGTGTACGCACAGTTCTCCCAAAGCAGCTTATGTTGTCTCTCTTGTAATAAAACCATGTCCTCAGGGAGATTTACCTCTATGAAAAGAAAAACATCAACCTTAGCTCAACAATAAATGGCAACCAGCATGTAACTTCTTTTAAGAGGGAAAACATGGAGGGCTTTCTGTAAAACTGGGGAGAAGGTCCCCACTAAAGGGGGAAGCCACCACTGATAGCTTACAGTGAACGATGTCTGATTCATGATCTCTGAAGAAGATTTAGCTTCGGGACCAGAGACCAGGCTTGACCACTCAAGGCTCTTGTGTGGCAGAAGTTTTATTACAGTGAAAAGAGACAAAGAAAGTTTCTGACACAGACATCAGCAGGGGGATGGAGAACGCCCCCCTTGCTAGAGTTAGCAAGGAAGGGAATTACATACTTTTTAATTCAGTTGTTACAGTAAATCAAAAGAATGTCTCAAGATTGTAAAAATTTTACCAGACCCACTCCCACAATTTACATTTTAGTATAACAGGATTAGAACTCAACAACAGAAAGATCCTACCAGACCCACTCCCATAATATATGTTCTAAGATATCAGGATTAGTCAGAAGGTTTTCAGGAAGGAGCAAATGTCCACAAGCAGGGTACATTGTTGTTATATAATCCTTAGTACAGAGTTTAAACTGAGTTGTTTGTTGTTAATCATCAGCTGCGGGCTTAAAGAAAAAAACCGTTTTAATGTGACAAGACTAAGGAATGTAAAGAAAAAAAAAAAAGTTTGTCCTTTCCTCCTGGAGAATTCCAGACCCCTATCTCCTCCTCGAGAACCCCAGACTCCTCTCTCCTCAGGGACCCCCAGACTTTTTATCAACCTGCCTAGGAATTGACTCTCTCACCACCCGGCCCCAAATAATCGTCCCTGTGACGCTGGCCCAGTGCTGCCAGAGCAGAAACTCTTCAAGAGAAACTAGAAATCCAGGTTCTTGGGTAAAATATCTTTCTCTCTTTTGGTGGGTAACAGCTTTATTAGTGGGCTTTTCTCACTGCTCAGTGCTAAAGAATCCACCTGCCAAGCAGGAGACAGGGGTTTGATCCCTGGTCGGGAAGATCTCCAGGAGAAAGAAATGTGAACCCACTCCAGTGTTCCTGCCTAGAGAATTCCACAGACAGAGGAGCCTGGAAGGCTGTGGTCCATTGGGTCACAAAGACTCAGACAGGACTGAGCATTCACACAAGGTATAGAGAGCTGACATAGATATCCACTGATATCTATAGAAGTGGATGTGAATGTATGTGTACAAACACACAGAGTCACACATGCACAGACACACTCATACACCCCACTAGTTTTGTTTCTCTAGAGAACCCTGATTGATACACCATCCCACCCAGGCAAGTGTGGGTAGTTTTGGTCTTGCTTATTTTGTGGTGGCAGGATGCACCCACCATTCAACAGGAAGGTCAACTGCTTTTGCTCCACATTTCATTCATATGGCGGCAGAGAAATCCTTCATACCTTCGCTCATGCCCACCCCCGGCTAGGTTCTGTGTTTGATGTGTGTCAGAAGCTTCGCTAGGTGCTCGGGACACTGAGATGAATGAAACACATGGTGGCAGTAAGAAACAGAGGAATCTGTCTGCACTAAAAGGAAAACAGCTTTTCAAATCAGTGCACTAAAGTATTACATGGGAGATGATAGAAAAATGAACGGAGCGTAACAGGTCCACACAGGAGGGAACGGTCACAGCTGCACAGAGGAAGAGGGTGATCAAAGAATGACTCTGAAGCTGCATCAGCTGAGATTAAACAGGGTCTCATCCAGTGTGTGGTTTAGAAGAGATGCATCCTAGGCAAAGGAAATGGCTTTTCACAAGGCAGAGGGGAAAACAGCCTGGATCCTACATCCGGCAGGTTAACCTAGAGTTAGAGGTAGGACCTCGCTGGGAAATCAGGTCGGAGATTATCTAGAGAGCAATACATGTGCCCTGCTAAAGTTTGGGCTTTACCCTACAGGGATGGGAGCCATTGCATAGATTTCAGAAACGCAATGGCGTCTTCAGATTTCCACTTCAGAAAACTCTCCCTCATGTTGCAGAATCAATCAAAGCAGGGTGAGGAATCAGAGGCAGAGAGATCAATCTGGAGGTCATTGTAATAGTCTGGGTGAGACATGATAAAGTAGGGATACAGAGAAGAGGACGTATTTTAGAGGCTCTATTTTAGATGGAGTCTGCCAGCTTGGATGACTGATCGGGTATCAGAAATGAAGGAGGAGGAGGAATTTCAGACGGCTTCCACAATTCTGGATGGAGAGTAGCACCTGACCTCTAAGCAAGAAAAGAAACAAATTTGAAGAGAAATGAACTTAGTTTGTTTATAATGAGTATGCGTTGCCTGCAGCGTTTCCTGTGTCTGCTCACAAATCCCATCCGCAATGCCACGACCTAAGTCCAGGACCATCATCCTTTACCTGGATAATTGCAACATCCTTCTTATGGGTCTCTATATTTCCTTTCACGATCCCATAAAGTCCATCAAATCGTGTCCTCTCTCTGCTGAAGCCCTCCAGTATCTTGTCATCCCCCCCAGGAAAATAAAAATCTAAACTCCTTTCCATGGTTTATAAGGCTCGATGTCATCTGACCCTAACTCTTACCATGTTCCCCTTACCGGATTATGACTACCCTGCTCTGTTTTCCTTTTCTTTTGGAGGGCAGTGCTTGATGGGCCAGGAGACAACAGAAGGGACTTATGCTCTCTGCCCTTTCTGCTTCCTGTCTGCGATGCTCTTACCCCACATCTGGGGTTGGCTACCTCCTTCCCATCACTTGACTCTCACATGTCACTTTCTCAAAGACCTTTCCTGACCACCCCCATCTTAAGCAGTCCCATTGCTCTACTTAATCTTTCTCATCCTTTCCTTCACAGACCTTCAGTTCACTTTCAGTTCAGTCGCTCAGTGGTGTCCAACTCTTTGCAACCCCATGGATTGCAGGACACCAGGCTTCCCTGTCCATCACCAATTCCCAGAGCCTACTGAAACTCATGTCCATTGTGTCAGTGAAGCCATCCAACCATCTCATCCTCTGTCGTCTCCTTCTCCTCCCACCGTCAATCTTTCCCAGCATCAGGGTCTCTTCCAATGAGTCAGTTCTTCACATCAGGTGGCCAAAGTACCAGAGTTTCAGCTCCAGGATCTGTCCTTCCAATGAATATTCGGGACTGATTTCCTTTAAGATTGACTGATTTCCTTTAAGATTGACTGATTGGATCTCCTTGCAGTCCAAGGGACTCTCAAGAGTCTTCTCCAACACCACAGTTCAAAAGCATCAATTCTTCAGCACTCAGCTTTCTTTATAGTCCAACTCTCACATCAATACATGACTATCACATCCATACATGACTACTGGAAAAACTGTAGCTTTGACTAGATGGACCTTTGTGGTAAAGTAATGTCTCTGCTTTTTAAAATGCTGTCTAGGTTGGTCATAGCTTTCCTTCCAAGGAGTAAGCGTCTTTTAATTTCATGGCTGCAGTCACCATCTGCAGTGAATTTGGAGCCCCCCAAAATAAAGTCTGTCACAGTTTCCATTGTTTTCCCATCTATTTGCCATGCTATTCAAAAGTTTCCCTGTGATATCCATGAAAGCAAAGACCTGACTTCCTTGGCTTCAGCATCTCCTGGATGCCTAGAACAGTGCAGAGCACACAGTAGGAGCTCAGTATGTCAACACTGACATCGTTGCCGTGCAAGGGCTCTCTGAGTTGTGGCACTCAGTCTCAGTAGTTGTATGTGGGTTTAGTTGTCCCAAGGCACGTGGGATCTTAGTTCCCTGATCAGGGATGGAACCCATGTCCCTTACATTGGAAGGTGGATTCTTAACCACTGGACCACCAGAGAATCCCTACTCATTTAATACCACATGGGCTCTCCATCTTCTGGTTGATTTTTTCATATCATTCATCATTTTCCAACCTACTACATAGTGTACTTATTTATCATATTTATCATATTGATTGTTTATTGTCTCTACCCACATTAGAATATATGCCCCACAAGAACAGGAATTTTTGTTTTATTGACTAATGGAGCCCATGTAGGAACATTTCTCATTGAGCACTCATTCAGATCAGATCAGATCAGTCGCTCAGTCGTGTCCGACTCTTTGCGACCCCATGAACCGCAGCATGCCAGGCCTCCCTGTCCATAACCAACTCCCGGAGGTCACTCAGACTCACATTCATCGAGTCAGTGATGCCATCCAGCCATCTCATCCTCTGTTGTCCCCTTCTCCTCTTGCCCCCAATCCCTCCCAGCATCAGAGTCTTCTCCAATGAGTCAACTCTTCGCATGAGGTGGCCAAAATACTGGAGTTTCAGCTTTAGTATCATTCCTTCCAAAGAAATCCCAGGGCTGATCTCCTTCAGAATGGACTGGCTGGATCTCCTTGCAGACCAAGGGACTCTCAAGAGTCTTCTCCAACACCACAGTTCAAAAGCATCAATTCTTCGGCGCTCAGCCTTCTTCACAGTCCAACTCTCACACCCATACATGACCACAGGAAAGACCGTAGCCTTGATTAGGCGAACCTTTGTTGGCACTCTCACACCCATACATGACCACAGGAAAGACCGTAGCCTTGATTAGGTGAACCTTTGTTGGCAAAGTGATGTCTCTGCTTTTGAATATGCTCTCTAGGTTGGTCATAACTTTCCTTCCAAGGAGTAAGCGTCTTTTAATTTCATGGCTGCAGTCACCATCTGCAGTGATTTTGGAGCCCAGAAAAAGAAAGTCTGACACTGTTTCCACTGTTTCTCCATCTATTTCCCATGTAGTGATTAGGTCCTCAATAAATATTTGTTTTAATGAATGAATTCATTGACAACTTACAAGTGAGAGTAACCCTTCCTTGTGATTCCACTTGTAAGTATTTAATGATATTTTTTCCTTTCATCCTATTAATTCCCCATTTCATGAGAATTAAATATCACCTATTGTGGTTTTGCCAACAAGATAATTTTCAGGACTTTGGAATCTCCAAACCTTGTGCCATGTTAAAGAGAAGACTCTAGTGGGACTTCCTTAGTGGTCTGGCACTTAAGAATCCACCTTCCAATGCAAGAGACATGGGTTTGATCCCTGGTCCAGGAACTAAGATCCCACGTGCTGTGGGCCACTTAAGCCCATGCGATACAACTGCTGAGCACAAGAACAAGGAAAGATCCTGCCTGCCACAGTTAAGATCTAATTGCAGCCAAATAAATAAATATATATTAAAAGAGAGAGAGAAAGCTAGGGCATTTGGGCAAAGCCACTGAAGGCAACCCTTGGCTTTATTGGCCTATTTCCCTTCCAATGTGTTTGACAGACTGTTTCCCAAATGGCAGCTTTTATTCTCAGCCTGAATACACCTCCGTGCCTGGCACTTTGCTTGGTCACAGCTGGGACTGGGCAATGCCCAAGATGCATGTCGAGGAAAGTAGCTGTATTTCTCAGACACTAATTGCTGAATCTGGTCCTCACACCTGTGACGGGCAGGGCCAGGCTGCCATCACTGTCTGCCCTTCAGCAAAGCTAATTACTGACAGTGAGATCTTCACATTTTCTCAGATGCCCCAGCAAAAGCCTCAAAATGGATTTTAATGCCTGTAATGAAAAGAAATGTATTCTCTGTAGGGTTGTAGAAAGAGTCATCCAAGCAAAGTGGATAGGGGATGGAGAGTTCCAGAAGACCAGGATTCACCTGGTTCTAGCACAGAGAGCAAAAATGTGATGTTTCTAATATTTAGATGTCTTGGGACTTCCTTGGCAGTTCAGCGGTTAAGACTCCATGATTCCACCGCAGTGGGCACAAGTGCAATCCCTGGTTGGGGAGTGAAGATCGTACATGCCTTTTGGTGTGGCCAAAAAATAACAAGTTTCTTTTAAAAATTAAATTAATATTTAGGCTTCTCTTGGAGACCTGCTTTGTTCTCTGGCTTTTGCCATGTGGTGGGGAGATTTTCTGAAGTTCAAGTTGTTCAACCGCTAAGTCGTGTTTGACTCTCTGACCCCATGAACTGTAGCACACCAGGCTTCCCTGTCCTTCACTATATCCCAGAGTTTGCTCAAACTCATGTCCATTGAGTCAGTGATGTTATCTAACCATCTCATCTCTGCCACCCCCTTTTCCTCCAGCCCTCAATCTTTCCCAGCCTCAGGGTCTTTTCTAATGAGTCAGTTCTTCACATCAGGTGGCCAAATTACTGGAGCTTCAGCTTCAGCATCAGTCCTTCCAATGAATATTCAGGAGTTATAGTTATAAATGGCAGCTGCATCTGAGCCCAGTAGAACCATATCGTGTGTGAATTTGTCATGGAAATTCAAGTACACACATGAGCTTAGAGAGAGAATTTTTTTTTTTTTTTTTGCCGTGCCATGAGGCCTGTGGGATCTTAGTTCCAAGACAAGGGATCAAACCTATGCCCCCTGCGTTGATGTCTTAATCATGGGCCACCAGGGAAGTCCCTCAAAAGAGAAGTCTCAATCAAATAATAAGGAGATTTCACACCTTCCATATGCAGAGGAGCTTCCTGGAGGCAATGGGGAAAAGGGAGCCAGAATCTACTCTTCCCTGATGATCTCCCTCCCCAGACAGTTCTCAGGATGTGAGCATCTCCCTGCAGTAGCTTCTGAAAATGCCTAGTTTCACACAGCATGGTCTCTGACCCAAGCCCCCTCACTGGATCCAGCGTTCATCTGAAAAATGATGACCAATTCTAGAGCTGGGAGGGTGCCAGACCGTGTTGGAATTACTGAGACACTATCTGGGTCCGAAACAGTGCTTCTCAAAGGAGTTTGCAATGAGTGAGGAGGGGAGGTGTATGTTCTGCAAAGTATTTTGCCTTACATCCTCACCCCTATAGGAGATTTCATTCTGCTAAATCTAGAAGGTTCTTGGGCATGACAAAAACAAACTTGGGGCCTTCCCTGGTGGCTCAGTGATAAGGAATCCGCCTGCCGACACAGGAGACATAGGTTCAATTCCTGGTCCAGGGAGATCCCAAATGTGGTGGATCAACAAGCCCATGCACCACAACTACTAAGCCTGTGCTCTTAAGCCCAGGAGACCCACCTGCTGAAGCCCTCTCGCCCTAGACCTCGTGCTCCTCAACAACAGAACCCATCACAATGAGAAGCCCTCGAACCACAACTAGAGAGTGGCCCCCACTCTCTGCAATTAGAAGAAAGCCCAGGCAGCAGCAAAGACCCACCACAGCCAAAAATAAACAAAATTATTTCTTTTAAAAGAACAAACTTGGAAGGCTAAGGATCCTAATTCCAGGATGTTAGGTAGACAAAGCATCATTGCATTTGCAACAATAATCAATTTTGTTAAGCAGCCTTGCTTTATTAGGATGATTTCATTTATATAGCACTTTATAGGTTTCCAAATACTTTCTTATATTCTCTTCATTTACAGAAACTTGTAAGACAGATGAGGAAGTGGAAACACATAATGTTAATGACATTCTTGGTACCTGATGGCCAAGTCAGAAGTGACATAGAAACCTAGCTCTGGATCTCACGTGCTGGGGTCATCTCAGCCCACCACGTTGCTTTCCTTTGAAAAACAGATCATCATTTTTTCAGACAGCCTAATTATGACTTTGAAGGAGTATTTATATAGCCAGGCTAAGCTCATTCTGGTCCAATTCTTATTAAAATAGAAGTGCATTTCCCTCTTCTTTTGAACCACAACTTAAAGTGATTCTGAAATTCAAGCAATTGGAAGATAGGCTTGGCTTTTTTCACAATCTCTGAAAACCCTGAAAAAGAATGACAGATTTTCATCACCTGTTCCACACAGGCAGATTGTTAAAAAGCTGAGCATTTCATGGGGGGAGGAGACAATCCATTAGGCAGAAGTTAAAGCCCCTCCCTCAGAATTCACTCAATCCATTAGTCATTATGGGCATTCATAAAAATAATCACGCACATCTCTGTCTCCATTCACAAATGCAAAGTGACAGCCTATGACTTAGCTACAAAAATGATATTATCAGGATGAAAAGAATTGGAGAGGAAATTGAGGCTGTGGGAAGGAGAAAGTGGAAGAATTGAACATTGGCATAAATATAAATCACAAAAGAAGGTTGCATTAATGCAATGTGAGAGTCAGAAACTGCCCTGCTGATGCTGAAAAGATCATATACTCATGGGATGAAGAGTCCCCCAGGCTGGGAATCTTTGGTGAGAATTAAGCAGGGTTTGGTCCAAAAGGAGGCAGCTAGAAACAGGCTGCTTGAGCTGGCCTGAGAAATAATGTCTCATTAGAGAACATCCTTTTTTACAATTTTTTAGGTACAATGTAGGAGAAATGTCCAGGGACACAAAGTATCATGCCCTTCATCTCACAAGTAGTTTTTCTTAAAACACAGTCCATTTTAGAGACTTTTGGAGGAGGCAAGGTTTATTCATCTTTATAGCAATAAATCCTGGGCATATTTGCTTGCTCTCTTCACTGTAATTTGTACCTCACATCTGTTGGTGATTACTTACTGCCTCGAGGATCTTCTCTGCCAGCCTCAGATGTCATCATCTTTTATTTATTCACAGTTTGCATACACTAAGAGCATTCGAGAAACAATCTCCCCTCATTGCTTCACCCCTAACCTAGAAAGAGCAGCTCTAAGTGAGAAAGGGATTTGGAGACTTCCTGATTATTCCTGAAAAAGTCAGACCACCCTGGACCCAATTAAGGACTGGCTGCAGTCCAGCAAGGTATCCCTAAGTGTGGACATGATTCAACTCATAGCCAGTGTAAAAATTCTAGGTGGTACATAGATCATAGATGGATGCTTTTGAAACACAATATTTATGTGTTTCATTTAATCTCTTAGAAACTGTAAGTAACATATCAAAACTGGGATTGCAAATATTTTACTTGGAAGGTTAGGGTAAAAAAAAAAAAAAGTAATAGGGACTTCCCCAGTGCTCTAGTGGTTAACACACGATGCTTTCACCGCAACGGGATCTGGGTTGATTCCTGGTCAGGGAATTAAGATCCCACAAGCCCTAGGGTGCAACCAAAAAATAGGAAAAAAAAAAAAAAGGTAACAATAGAAATGGTGCTCAGATACATGGCAAAAGTAAAAATGGTATACATGGATGACTGAAGCTTGGCAAGGGTAAGCAGTAAATTCATTCATTCAGTAAGGACATCTTGAATACCCTCTGAATGTCAGATCTCCTTCTTTTAGATAGTGGAAATACAGAGATAATAAAAATCTGCAGATGGTGACTGCAGCCATGAAATTAAAAGATGCTTACTCCTTGGAAGGAAAGTTATGACCAACCTAGATAGCATATTCAAAAGCAGAGACATTACTTTGCCAACAAAGGTCGGTCTAGTCAAGGCTATGGTTTTTCCTGTGATCATGTATGGATGTAAGAGTTGGACTGTGAAGAAAGCTGAGCCCCGAAGAATTGATGCTTTTGAACTGTGGTGTTGGAGAAGACTCTTGAGAGTCCCTTGGACTGCAAGGAGATCCAACCAGTCCATTCTGAAGGAGATCAGCCCTGGGATTTCTTTGGAAGGAATGATGCTAAAGCTGAAACTCCAGTACTTTGGCTACCTCATGCAAAGAGTTGACTCTCATTGGAAAAGACTCTGATGCTGGGAGGGATTGGGGGCAGGAGGAGAAGGGGATGCCAGAGGATGAGATGGCTGGATGGCATCACCGACTCGACAGATATGAGTTTGAACAAACTCTGGGAGTTGGTGATGGACAGGGAAGCTTGGCATGCTGCAGTACAGGGGATCTCAAAGAGTTGGAGATGACTGAGCCGCTGAACTGAACTGATAATCCATTCTACAAAACAATGTGTTCAGAGGTTGCCAGTTCCAGATGCAGCTGTGTCAGCAGCCCCTGATATCAGGGCTTCAACCTGGCTTCCAGTGATTCTCTTGGTTTTTTATTCACTGTCACTTAATGGGTGCTACAGCTCCAACCACAACATCCTCACACCACCATGTCCCATAGTTATGTTTCCCGCCTGGCCAGAGAAGATATTTGTGATTGATATTTGTGTGTGATATTTGTGATTGTCCATAATAAAGGGTAGGATGAGTTTACTCTCCACCACTGATTCTCAGAGTAGGATCCCCAGACTCACAGTGTCAACATCACCTGGAAATTGCATACAGATGCAAATTCTCAGATCCTACCCCAGACCAACCAAATCAATAACTCTGAGGGTGGTGACCGGTAATCTGTATTTTAACAACCCTTTGTTGCATTATGAAGTTTAAAAACCACTGCTTTAGAAAAATGCTGTTTTGGTAAAAAGCAGCCTACTTGTAGTCAAGTTAAATTTGAAAGGTAGGTGCAAAAAAGACATAAAGTAGGTTATCAAGTGCTAGGGTTTTGGTCCCTTTCTTGGCCACTAGCTAACTGTGTGATTATAGGAATTAACGTCCCAGATTTCATTTATTTAAATGGTGATAGGAGTGCAAGGGCGGGGGGAGTTTTGAGAAGAGGTTTGATCAGATCAGTGGTTTTGAACCAGGAGCAATTCCTCTCACCGCGGGACCTTTGGCAGTATCTGGGGATGTTTTTGGTTGCCATTAAAATGAGAGGAGACACTACTAGCATCTAAGGGGGTGGAAGACAGAAATGATGCCAAACAGCCTACAGTACAAAGGACAGCACCGCAAAAGAAAGAGTTATCCAGCCCCAGATGTCAATAGTAAGGCTGGGGAACCCTGGGATGGCTCTAGGGATGTCACAACACAGGTGAACCTTGAAAACATTCTGTTAAGCGAAGGGCACAAGACACAAAAGGCCACGTGTTATAGGATTCCATTTACATGAAAGATCTAGAAGAGGCAAATCCTTAAGAAAGTAGGTTATTGGTTGCCCAGAGTTGGCAGGAAGAGTAAAGAATATTGACTCCTAATGGGTATGGGGGTTTCCTGTTTGGGGTGATGAAAACTGGAAGTGGTGATGGTTACAGAATTCTGTGAATATGGTTGAAACTACTTAATTGTGCACTTAAAAGGACTATTTTCATGGTATGGAAACAATATCTTAATAAAGCTGTTATTGCAGGGAAGAAAAAGGGGGATAAATTGAAAAGCCCGAAACCGAAAACTCTTTAGTAAAACCATTTCCCGTGCTGAAGACTTTTCTTTCTGTTGAGAAACCATGGTGCTATCTCATAGAAAAAGCTGCAATTTTCCCGCTGCTAATGCCCTAGCTTTTTTCAAAAGAGAATACATTTTCCCAGGAATCATCATGACTGGGTACTTTTCCTTCTATTAGCTCTGAATATGTCATCTTATCTCCGTGAATGATGGCTATTATTTTTACTTTTTGCAAAAAGCTTGATTGTTTTGGTAATCGCTATGAAAAAGACTATTTTCGACAGCGTTCTTCTTCCACCCATCCTCAGGCTTTCCCTAAGCAGCTAAAGTGCAGGAACCCTTTGTGCTTTCTGCAGCCTCTGTAGTATTTGGGGTTAAGGTAATTCTTCCCCAAGCTTGCATGTCTTAGTAACTCCAAATGCAGTATGTGGGCTGGCTCTCAGTTTGACCAGCTGCTGTCTGAATTCAAAATTCAATTATTTAAATGTTACATAAATGCTCGCATTATCCTGTAGACCTATGTTATGGCTACTCTCGTGCAAAATGGGTTAAGGCAAATTCCACAGTGTCAATGTGGAAATTCCACATTGTGTATTTCAGAGGTAGGCTTTCATGGGGAAAGTCATGAATCAAAGAACAGCGAGAGAGGGACTTCCCTGGGGGCACAGTGGATAAGAATCTGCCTGTCGGTGCAGGGGACGAGGGTTCGATCGCTGGTCCAGGAAGGTCCCACGTGCTGCTGGGCCTCTAAGCCTGTGCACCACAACTGCTAAAGCCTTCACCCTCTGGAGCCCGTGCTCTGCAACAAGAGAAGCCACCACAGTGAAAAGCCCCACGCACCACAGCTGAAGAGCAGCCCCCTCTCCCCACAACTTGATAAAGCCCACACACAGCAATGAAGACCCAGCACAGCCAAAATAAATAAATAAAATTTAAAAATAAAAAAAGAAGCAGCAGCTAGAGAAGCCAAGTTTCCCGACCTTCCCTCATTCCATGGAGAGATGTGCTGAGACCAAGGGCTGCGGGGAACCTGCCGAGGGGCCCTGACTCCTGCTTCCGCAATTGCTTTTTACCTGGCAGGTGTGAGGCAACCTTGTCAGCTGGTAGAGCAGCAGACAGCCTAGACAGAAGCAGTCTGGTTTTAGATGTCAGTTATTTATAGGACTTGTCAGGGAAGTGAGCTGCCTAGTAGGTAGTGACTCTGCCACCCCTCCTGGCGGGGGGCACGAGCCCTTGATCTCATAAGATGTTGAGTTTACCACGTGCCTCCCTCTGTGCAATGGCCAGAACCACTGGCCCCAGTGAGTCTGCAAGCCAAGGAACACATGGAGTTCCTGAGGTCACTTAAGAAATATTCTGCTTGCTACCCATTCAGCGTCAGCGTGGTTGCCCAGCAATCCCAGGCAACAGCATGGTGTCTCTTGTGTCTCTGCCACTGACCACCGCTACCCACCATAAGTGGGCCTTTGCATAGGGCCAGAAATGCCTGGCAATTTATGTAGTAGTTACATCCAGAGTCTTACAACAGAAGTTCCCTGTTCTGCTCAGAAATAAGTTTTAGTTTTTTGTTATTGTTTGCTTTTATATTTTGGGCTTCTCAGGTGGCGCTAGTGGTAAAGAACCTGCCAGCCAATGCAGGAGATGTAAGAGATGAGATGAGAGTTCGATTCCTGGGTCAGGAAGATCCCTTGGCGGAGGAAATGGCTACCCACTCTAGTATTCTTGCCTGGAGAATCCCATGGACAGAGGAGCATGGTGGGCTACAGTCCATAGGGTCACAAAGAATCGGACACGACTGAAGCTACTTAGCATGCACGCATGTACACTTCTATATTTTAACACTGTATTTTAAGGTTAATGTAACACTGGCTAATTTACAGCACTTTAATATTGAATTCATTTCTGATGTTTAAGTATTTAGGTATTTTGGGTCAGAATATAGATTTGGCATCAGTTGAGATACCAAAAAGCCTGCAACACCCAGTCCACATACATACATGCTCATCAGACGTCAGCTAGAGCTGAAATCAATCTGGCCCTTTAAACAGAAGCAAAGCAGGGGGCTCTGGTTTGCTGCAGTCCCCACCAACCCCAGTTCAACCCCAACACTGAATCAAGTGAGAGTGAACCGGCATTGCCCTTTGCACAAAGCCCACTGCTTCTCTTTTCCTGCCTGAGCCCTGCATGCATTTGAGTTTCTGACACCAGGTTTTAAATCCTAAAGACTAGTTGTCAAGTCCCAGTCCCCTAATGATTCACTGTGTGACGTAGCTACTTACATAACCTCACTGAACCTCGTTTTGATCACTCCTAAAATGATGTTCATACTAACTGTACTTTCAAATGGTGGCTGTGAGAATTAAAAAGAATACATGTGAATAAGATAAATCAGTGCCCAGCTCAAAGTAAGCTATAAAATGAATGTCGCTATTAATAATGTCATGAATGTCTTAGTTGGTTCTGTCTATTGTGACAAAATAGTATACACTAGCAGCATAAACAACAGACATTTATTTCTCAAGGCTCTCCAGGCTGGCAAGTCCAAGATCAAAGCCTGGGAGGTTCAGTTCCTGGTGAGAGCCCTCTGCCTGGCTAGCAGATCATCTTCATACTGTGTCCCCACTTTGCGGACAGAGACGGCAAGCTCTGGTCACTCTCCTCTACATCATGGAGGCCCTGTTCTCATGACTTCACCTAAACCTTTTAAAGCCTCCACTTCCTAATATCAGCATGTTAAGGGATAGGGATAAGGCTCCAACATATGAATTTTGGAAGGATGTAAATATTCAGCCCTTAATCAAGAACATCATCATTTGGCTTCAGATATTGGTCTTAGTGTTACTGAGTCCAAGTTCTGCTCACCGCCCGATAGGCTGATGAGTCTGAGAGACGAGGTGTTAAGCGAGGGATACAGCTTTAGTCGGAGAGTTGACTGACCAGGAAGATGGCAGACTAAAGTCTCAAAATAACCATCTTGTCAGGGTCTGGATTCCAGGTTCTTTTATGGATCAGAGATGGGGGATGGGAGGGGAGGAAACAAACTAAAAAGCCCATTAATCTTGCAAATACCTCCTAGAATGGCAAGCCTCAGGCAGGGGGATGCGTTGACTTCTTCCTTCCCGCCATCTACAGGTAGACAGGGGTATGACAAAGGCACTTTAGCTTAACAGTGTCAGGCAGAGGGGCAATATTCTCCGAGGTGGGACTTTAGATGTGATGATAACAAAAGCAACAGAAAGCAAGCCAAAGAAACAGTTTTGACACGGAATCAGAGTTGACTTCTCTCTGCAACATTAGCTGTTGTCAAGTTACCAGGACCCTGTAGGATGATTCTTCTAAAGGAAAAAGTCATAAATTATGCATCCCATGGCAGTGCCTGCCTCTGCCAGTGATCATACAGGCATCAGTTTTACGATTTTTTTTCCTGTACTTACACACCAAGAGAAACAACCCAGGGAGCATGTAGCCAGAAGAATTCAAGGCTCTCTGGGAAGGCGTTCTTGGTGTCATTATTTAACTTTCTCTAATGCTTTGTTTCTAACATGGATGTCTTCTACAGGCAAAAAAAAAAAAAAAAGAGCAGGGGTAGAAAGCTGTGACACTGCCCTGCCTGTGGCCAAATCTACCTTTGCAATGCCAGTCTGTTTCCACTTGGGGGGTGGTCAGAGTACGTTTCATTGGTTCGTAATTTTGGCTCAGATGGTAAAGAATCTGCCTGCAATTTCTAAGACCTGGGTTCGATCCCTGGGTCAGGAAGATCCCCTGGAGAAGGAAATGGCAACCTACTCCAGTATTCTTGCCTGGAGAATCCCATGGACAAAAGAGCCTGGGGGGCTATAATCCATGGGTCACTCAGAGTTGGACACGACTCAATCAGCATACAGCACAGGAGTACATTTAGAGAATAATGTTGGAGAAACCATGTTAGGACAGGTCTTATTTTTGCAATTAATATTTTGCTATACTCACTTTATTATACTTTTAATTATCTATTCATACCTACTACCACTGACCTATTTATTTGTATGTTTCAAGGTTAGTTGCAGATATCAGTCCACTTCACCTCTGAACACTTAAGTATGTCTATCATTAACTGGAGTTCAGTATTTGTTTCAATTGATTTCCATGAAATTTATGGCATGAAATGCACTAATCTTAACTGTACTAAGTGACTTTTTTAAAGCAAACAGTCATTCTATTTTATTTTTACTTTTTTCGGCTGCACTGGGTCTTTATTGCTGCACGTGGGCTTTCTCTAGTTGCAGGAAGTGGGGACTACTCTTCACCACAGTGCTTGGGCCTCTAATTGTAGCAGCTTCTCCTGTTGCAAATCTTTAGGCACGCCGGCTTCAGCAGTTGCAGCATGCGGGCTCCTGGGCTTTGGAGTGCAGGCTCAGTGGATATGGCTCATGGGTTTAGCTCTCCCGTGGCAGGTGGGATCTTCCCAGACCAGCGATTGAACCCAATGTGCCATGCATTGGTAGGCATATTTTTAACCACTGGAACACCAGGAACGTCCCCTTAAGTGATGGGTTTTGACAAAAGCATATACCTTTGTACCCAAAACACTTGTCAAGACAGAACATTCCCACCATTTAAGAAAGTTCCTTCAACTACTGTATAGCACTGGGAACTCTACTCAATATTCTGGAATAACCTATGCAAGGAAAGAATCTAACAAAGAGTGAATGTTTGTATTTGTACAACTGAGTCACTTTGCTGAACACTTAAAACTAACACAACATTATAAATCAACTACACTCCAACGAAAGTAAAATTAGGAAAAAAAGAACGTTCCTTTATCCCTCTTTCCAGTCAACCCTAGCCTTCTTCAGACGCAATCACTATTCTGAGATTTTTCTCAATAGATTAGTTTCCCTGTCTGAAAATTTCACATAAATGGAATCGTGTATGGAACACTTCTTTCATTTAGTGCAATAGTTTTGAGGCTTATTCACGTTATCATGTGAATCAATAATTCTTTCCTTCTAAAGGCTGGATAGTTTTCCATTCTCTTCTCTGAATATCCCACTGTTTGTGTCTTTCCTGTTGATGATTCCAGTTTTTAGCTCATACGAGTACTGGTATGGACATTCATATGTAAATCCTTTTTAAAATAATTTTGGGACTTCCCTGGTGGCTCAGACAGTAAAGTGGAAGACTTGGGTTCAATCTCTGGGTTGAGAAGATCCCCTGGAGAAGGGCATGGCAGCACACTCCAGTATTCTTGCCTGGAGAATCCCCATGGACAGAGGGACATTCATGTGTAAATCCTTTTAAGAATAATTTTCTTTGTTTATTTTTGGCTGTCCTGGGTCTTAATTGCTACACAGACATTTCTCTAGTTGCGGCAAGCAGGAGCTACTCTCTAGCAGTGCGGCAGGGGCTTTTCGCTGCTGTGGCTTCTCTTGTTGTGGAGCATGGACTCTAGGGAGTTCGGACTTCAGTAATTGTGGTTCCGGGGCTCTAGAGAAAGCACTCAGTAGTTGTGATGCATTGGCTTAGTTGCTTTGAGGCATAGGGATTCCCGAACCAGGGATGGAACCCGTATCTCCTGCATTGGCAGGTGGATTGTTTACCACCAAGTCATCAGGGAAGCCCCATATGGAAATCTTTATGTGGACATGATTTTCATTGCTTTCCTGTAAATATGAGTAAAATATCTGGGTCTTAAGCCCTACAATTAGAAAGAGCCAAACTCCCCACCCACCAAGTCTGAGTTCAAGTTGCTCCATGTTCTTGCCAACATCCAAGCAATATTTAAATGATACTCTTAGCTCTTTTAATTGCAGCCACTCCAGCGGGTGCACTGTCAGATCTGGTGGTGAAGGAGCCACGAGAACAGTGCAGAGCTCTGGGTATCAGGGATCACAATGTTTGACTTGGTTCAGAACAGAAGCATCATATCCAGTTCTTACCACCAGCTGACCAGGGAACGTGTTTCTTGGGGACACAAAGGTGGAAGCTAAAACGATGCCCCATCAGCTTCCAGACCCTAGGCATGCATCATGGGTTTTCCCCACAATTGATTGACTTTGCCTATCAATCCAGCTACCATGGGGAAACTTTCCAGAGAAGATTGCCATACTGGGGGTCTTCAGTCACACAGGAGGCCATGCAGTGTCACAGAAACCACATGCTTGGACAAAGATCAGACCATCCATTTGGTGTCATTTTCCATCCAGTTGATTCACCTAAATGTTTCTGTTTCCTGCAGAGTAGATTTTGGGTGAAGAAGATTAAGGAGTAAAGATGGTTGAACTAGAGTAGAATGAGGAGTCAATTATCCTGTACCGTTCAGGGTTTATTTTCAGACTTTATTTTTTCAGGCTCCAAAATCACTTCAGATGGTGACCTTAGCCATGAAATTAAAAGACTCTTGCTCCTTAGAAGAACTTAGACAGCATATTAAAAAGCAGAGACATTACTTTGCCTACAAAGGTCCGTATAGTGAAAGCTATGGTTTTTCCAGTAGTCATGTATAGATGTGAGAGTTGGATCATAAAGAAGGCTGAGCCCTGAAGAATTGATGCTTTTGAATTGTGGTGCTGGAGAAGACTCTTGAGGGTCCCTTGGACTGCAAGGAGATCAAATCTGTCATTCCTAAAGGAAATCAGTCCTGAATATTCATTGGAAGGACTGATGCTGAAGCTCCAATACTTTGGCCACCTGATGCACAAAGAGCCAACTCATTAGAAAGGGCCCTGATGCTGGGAAAGACTGAAGGTAGGAGGAGAAGGGGATGACAGAAGACAAGATGGTTGGATGGCATCACCGACTCAGTGGATGTGACTTTGAGCAAGCTCGGGGAGATGGTGCAGGACAGGGAAGCCTGGTATGCTGCAGTACATGGGGTCACAATGGGTCAGACATGACTGAGTGACTGAACAACAACATTCAGGGTTAGCAGGAGACTTGCAGAGGTAACTGAACAGAGTTGAATGAAGGGCATTTTCACAGGCATGGGCAAACATGATGCAGAACCTGGGAAATAGTAACAATGAGAAGCTGTTAACTCCTGGGGGAAAGGAGGGAAAGGGCCAGGGAAAGGTTGCCCTTGCTGAACCCCAAACAAAGTCAGAGCAGAAGAGACACTGCTCAGGAGCAGCTGTGCACGTGGATACAGGAAGTAAGGCACCAGGGACCAATCAGCAGCCTGGCAGGGAGGAGCTGGGAGAATAAATATCCAGCCTTTCTCTGCTGCTAGTCAGACTTCCCGTCAGTGTCTTCCTTTGGTCAAACCCAGCCCAGGATCTAGTGGAAAAAGGAAATCTGGTGGGACTTCCCTGGTGGTTCAGTGATAAAGAATCCACCTGCCAATTCAGGAGACAGGGGTTCAGTCTCTGATCTGGGAGGATCCCCCATGCCATGCAGAAACTAAGCCTGTGCACCACAACTACTGAGCCTGTGCTCTAGAGCCCAGGAGCTGCAACTACTGAAGCCCGCATGGCCCAGAACCCATGCTCCACAGCAAGAGAAGCCTCCATGACAAGAGAAGCCATTGCAATGCGAAGCCTCCACAACAAGAGAAGCCTCCATGACAAGAGAAGCCACTGCAATGAGAAGCCTCCACGATGAGAGAAGCCTCCACAGCAAGAGAAGCCACCGCAATGAGAAGCTCATGTACCAGGACTAGAGGGTGGACCCCACTCACTGCAACTAGAGAAAAACCCACTCAGCAATAAAGATCCAGCAAAGTCAAAAACAAAATATAAATAAAATTATATTTTTTTTTTAAAAAAAGGAAATTTGTTGATCTGATTCATGGAAGTTGACTTCCTGAGGGGAGACTTCCTGGGGGAAGACAAGGGAAGGGAAGGGCAGAGAATGTATCAGGAAAGGTAGAGAGTAAAAAGAAAGTACAATCCCAAAGCTCATTGAAATCATAGAAGCTGTTACTTCGATGTAGGAAGAAGAAATTAAAATGCTATTTAAAACAATAACTGCTGCAGCTGCTTTAGCATTGTTATCTCATGAAACGCTTCACCAATTTGGACACAAATACAATTAATTTACCTCTTGTATTGTTGCAAACTAATTTCTTAAGCACACACCTGCCTTATTATCAGGATGTCTAGAATCTTTCTTTCAATGGCCACCCACTCATGCATTGTCCAAGAACTACACGGGCTTGCAGAGAACAAGGAGGATGGGAGAGGGGGAGCATGGGGGAGGTTTCCGCGCTACGGGTTCACGTCTGCTGTTGCACCCTGCGGCCACCTGGCGGCACTGCCGAGTAGCGCGTCTGCAGAGTCAGCCACGTGGTGATTGATGTTGGGGTGGAGACCTTGTTAACCCAGGACTGAGACAGGGCTGCACAGGCTCCAAGATCAATACTCACTTCACATGTTCCCTGCCTTACCCTCCTTGAGGTGTTATTACAAAATATCCGAAACTGGGCAGCGGGAATTTATTTTCTCATTGTTCTGAAGGCTGAACATCAAGATCAAGGTGCTATCAGTGCTGGTTTCCCGTACCTCTCTTCCTGCATTGCAAAGGGTTACCGTCTTGCTGTGTCTTCACATGGCTTTCCTTTTGTGCATTCAGGAAAGGGACAGGGCGGGAGGACTTGATATCTCCCCCTTCTCTTTTAAGGACACCAGTCCTATTGAATTAGAATCCCACCCTCATGACATCAATCACCTCCTTAAAGGACCTGTCTCCAAGTATATTGGGAGTTGGGGCTTCAACATAGGAACTTAAGGTGGGGAAAAGATACAATGTAGTCTAAAGGTAAAATTGTTAATCCTCAAAGCATGACACTTCAGAGGGTGAGACTACATACTCTGCAACAAAATCATTCTTAGGCTTTTTAAAAAACTTTATTTATTTGGCTGTGTCAGGCTTCTCTCTAGTTGAGTCACACGGGCTCAGTTACCCTGTGACATGTAGGATCTTAGTTCCCCAACCAGAGATGGGACCCGGGTCCCCTGCATTGCAAGGCAGATTCTTAACCACTGGACCACCAAGGAAATCCCCAAACCATTAGGTTTTGTCCTAATCCTGAGTCACCACGTCAGGCTATCCTTACTGGTTAACACCCCTCTTTGGATCATTCAATACCCTCACTTGATTTTAAAAATCTGCCTCCTTCCTAGCACTTTCTAACACTTCCTAAAGGAGCGTTATGAGGGCTCAGCTTCAGAAGCCCACAAGAATTTTTACTATCTGCTTGCTCCAGGACCATAGATGCTTCATAGTGCTCCATTTTCAGAATGATGAGATTCTGATACAGCAAAGTAGGTCATCCTTGAGGGGGCCTGTGGCTACTACTCATTGCATAGGACAGGCTGGCTTAATTTGGACCATTTCATTTGGACCATTTGGACCATGACCATTTCAATGGTCCTCCAACTACATCTCTGCCTGTTAGAAGGATGGAGAAAGAGGCAAAGCTATATCAGAGAAGATGTGTTCAGAAAAGTGTTGATAGATTTAAGAAACCACTTTAATAGCTGGTAGAGGGCAGAAAATAAGCCAGTGCCCCCCTCCACCCTGCACTGTTTTCCCTGCCACCATCTTTAATCCTAAGGACAAAGTATGGTCTAGAAAGAGGGGATGAATATGAAGTGAGTGCTGTAAGCATAGAAGCCACCAAGTGGAGGTTGGAGACTGGTATCTGGAAGGAAGAGAAGAAAAAGGACTGGGAAGAAATCAGAGCTCGGTGGCCAGTCAACGCCGCCCAGTGGCTGGACTTAGAACTACATGTGCTGGGCCAATGTCCAGGATGCAAGGGCAAATGTCTGTCTTCTGCCCAGCAGACCTCGCTCTTACTGCAAAAGATCAGTAAAAGTCTGGTGTGTTTGCTGCCTCATAGAGGTATTCTGGAGGAGGAGGAAGGGAATTTGGCATTGTTCTGCAGGGGTGACAGGATGTACAAAAGAACAACAGGGCCGTGGCCAAAAGGCAAAGAGGAAGTGGGCTCAGAATGGAACTGACCGAAAGAGTGTGAAGACCTTGATATTTTTTTGTTTCTCAGGCCAGGAAGGTCTCACCGTAGAAGACGGGATGGAGGCTCCAACCAGTTTATTTGAATTTTCAAGTCAACTTTCAACCGGAGCCCCCTGACTTGAGAACCTCTGAGTTGCATCTCTTTTGGCATTTACTGCATCTGGACACTGTTATTTAGTCCTTTTCAAAAGTGCTGTCTTTTGCTCTGGGCAGCCTTGCTTCTCTCTGCTTTCATCTTTGGTGAAGCTGGGAGCTGAGGTGGCAGGCAGTGAAGAGAAAAGATCACTCATTTCCTGGGCTTGACAAGAGGTCCTTTTGAGTCCAATCAAAGTCTATGCGTGAAATGTTTTAATTTTTGCCTTCATCTATTTTCACACATTTTCCTCTAATTTAACAAAGGCTTTACATGTCTATGATAAAGCATTCCAGCAAGGGATCATATAATAATTAACACTCATACAGCACTTAATATGAGCCAATTAAAAAATCATGCATTAATTCATATAATCTTTGTGACAACCATATAAAGTAAGTACTATTATTATATCTACTATAGAGATAGAAAAACTGATCCTCAGTGAGGTTAAATAACGTGTGTGTGGTGACTCATGGTAAGTGGAGAGGCTGGGATTGGTACCCAAGCTATCTGTTTATAGGACTCATGTGTTAACATCAATTCATGTATAGGACTTTAATGCCCTCTCATGACCAAAATGATGTAAAGACACACCTGAACTCAGGTACCCAGCTCATCCACCTGAGACACCCATTCTACTTAGCATCCAGTTCAAATGCTCAGTGAGCTTCTAGACCTCTGTATATCTAGCCCCCTCCTTTTTGATGCAAAAGTGTATCACACTATTTCTAGGGTCCTGCATCTTGCTTTCTCTACTCAACCCTAAAACTCAGTGATCACATCAGATTAGCATACTAAAAGTTCTGGAATCAATTCAAATGTGTGTATGTGTTGGGGGAGTGGGGTGGAATTCCCCACCAGGAAGAAATTCTCCGACACAAGTTGGGTGTCCTACATTTCAATTCAATTCTGACACACTCTTGCTGGGAGCACAAGATCCCATAGGCTAAAGGCTCAATCGTACAAGACACCCCCATCCCACTTCTGACACCAATTGAGTCATCACCTGTGCTTTTGATCAACTGTCTGTAAGTCAGAGTTTCCTGCACCTACTCCTTGGGTTCAACTATTCTGCTAGAATGGCTCACATAACTCAAGGAATCAATTTATTCCCTGGATTATTGGTTTATTATGAAGGGTATTAAAGGATACAAATCAACAGGCAGAGGAAGAGATATTTAAGGTGGAGTCCCAAACGAAGGAGCTTATGTCCTAGGGGAGTCTGAGCCCCAACAGCAGGCATAAAAACATGTTCTGATACCCCAACCTGAAAGGTCTCTGAACCCCATCCTTTTTGGATTTTATGGAAGCCTAGTTTAACAGGCAATATTGAGGAAATTAATGGCTGTTGGTGATTGATTCAGCCTCCAGCCCCTCTCCCATTTTCTCCAGAAAATCAGAGGATGGGACTGAAAGTTCTAACCTTCTATTCAAGGTTGGTTCCCCTGGCAACCAGCTTCCCCATCTTTAAAGGACTTCCAAAAGTTGCTTCATTAGCATGAACCCTGTTGAGGTTGAGAGGGGCTTGTTATGAATAATAAGACACTCATTTCATCTTCATGGTTCTGAAGCAGTTTTTCAGGAACTGAGGACAAGAGGCCAAATGTTATAGCAAAAGATGCTCCCATTGTTTTTGTAGCTGAGGAAATCTCAAAGGTCCGGGGGGCTATGAGCCAGGAACCATGGAGAAGACCAAATGTATATTTCTAATGTGATTTCTTATAAATCACAATACCAGCGTGTACAGAATTGCCTCATTCTGCTGTAACTGCTCTGTAGCATTCTGTGGCATGGATGCATCATGATTTATTTAATCAGTTTCTTAATGAGGGGGGTTTCAATGTTTCCTGTCTATTATAACTATTTTCAAAAGGACAGTATAAGTTTTTCATTCCAGGACCTGAGGAGAAAGAAGAGGACAGAGGATTCAGGGGATTGATTAGCTCGTTCCTATGTAGAAGAGCTGGTATTTAAAACAGTTCATGGTCCAGAATGGCCAGGTGTACCAGGACCTCACCATGCAAAGGTAGCACATCTGACTCCAAATGACCAAGGCACCAAGATGGCTCAGCAGTAAAGAATTTGCCTGCCAGGCAGGAGACATGGGTTTGATCCCTGGATCAGGAAAATCTCCTGGAAAAGGAAATGGTAACCCACTCCAGTATTCTTGCCTGGGGAATCCCATAGACAGAGGAGCCTGGCACGCTACAGTCCATGAGGTCACAAAGAGTCAAACACAACTCATCAACTAAGCAACAACAAACCAAATAACTCGAACAGACGCCAACCAGCATATTAATGTACCCACCAGGTCAGAGTCAATCCAGGTTGTAGAGAGAAGCAAAGAGAAATTTATGACGTGGGGCTTTAGGATGTAACAAGACAGAACTAGTTGTATGACTGATTCATGTTGATGTGTGGCAGAAACCAATGCAATGTTGTACAGCAATTATCTTTCAATTAAAAATAAATAATTTTTTAAAAATGTAAAAGTAACACATTAAACTCATCCCACACACACACACACAAAAGGAGCTAGTTGTGAGCACATGAAGGAAGAAGAATGTTTCTTCTCAGAAGCTGCTCAAAGTTTTAGCTTTTAAACAAAATCCTAACAAAAATCTTGGCATTGCTGGTGCTGTGAAAAATAAAAAGTCAGGGAAAAAGTGAAATTGTCCAAACGATAAGGTAAATATAGGAAGAACTTAGCAGTTCGATAGAAAACCAGCAAGTTCTTAGGAAGTAATGCTTTACTAGAAGCTGGAAGAGAAGAGTAGGATTATGATCTAACTTCTTACACATGAGCAGTTACATAAGAGATTGCAAAATTACTGGAAATGCATAAAGGATTGGTTTAGAAGTGAGATATTATATGCTTCATTTTGTTAACAAAAAAAGAATCTATTATAACTTTTCTCAGCCCTCTGAAATAGCGCCTTGAGATAAATCATTTATCATGCTAAATGTCCACAGAAAGTTTTGCTCACCAGAAAGTTGTGGATTTTTATATTTGGAAGCCTGTTCCAAAAGTCTAAGGTACTCAGTTAAATGCTTCCACTCTGATTTTTTTTTTTTTTCAGTATTAGTAAGCATAAGAAATAAATGTACGTTTCATCGTGTGTTCAGGAAAGGAAAGCACTCTCTTGAAGAGCCAGCTGCATCCACATGTTCACTATTCACAGTAGCCAAGATGTGGAAATAACCTAAGTCCCCATGTAGGGTTGCACAGATAAAGAAATGTAGTATATATATCCAAGGGAATACTATTCAGTCATAAAAAGTCCACCATTTGAGACAACATCAATTAATCTTGAGGGAATTACCCTAAGTGAAATAAATCAGATAAAGGCAAATTCTGCATGAAATCACTTACATGGAAACTCTTTGTTTAAAAAAAAAAAAAGAAAGAGCTTATAGAAACAGAGAGTAGAATGGTGTTTGCCAGGAGTTATGGGGCAAAAGATGAATGGGAAGATGTGGGACCAAGAGTACAAGCTTGGTTACAAGAAGATTAAGTCCTGGGAGCTAATGTATGGCATAGTGTCTGTAGTTGCAATAATGTATCATATACTTGTAAGTTGCCAAGAGTTCTTGAAAGTCCTCACTACAAAAAGAAATGACAACTGTATGAGGTGATGGAAATGTTAACTCATTGTATTGTGGTCATCATTCTGCAACACAAACACCTGTGGGATCATCACAGTCTGCACTTTAAGCTTCTGCCATGCTGTGAGTCAGTTAGATCTCAGTGAAGCTGGAGGAATAAAAAAAAAAAAAATAAAACAACAGCAGAGGACCTCTGTACATATTGAATTTATTGTTTAGTCTGTGCCACTTCTCAGCTCCTTAACTCTAAACATGCCTCTCTGATCCCAAAACACACCCTCTGCTCAGCAGTTCAGCCTATTTTTTTTCTTCAGCCAGTTGCTGTCTCGACCATCGAATGAAATCTTTTCTTTGCCATACCCCCACCTCACACCATCCCCATCATCTGTCTTCTCCCATCTTTCTGGGTGCTGTTGGTAAATTGTTTATTCTTCTCATAATATCTGCCTACATTCACATCCTTCCACTTGCCAGGACCCCTGATGTCTCGCTTGCCTCTATAACTGCATCTATCCATTCATCCTGCAACTTGGACACCTTGCAAAGTCATGTCTTCAGCCTTATTGCTTCTCTCTTTCTCTCCTTCAGGTTACTGATCCATTCCTGCAGCTTCACTTCTCATTTCTAAGAGAAATGAACCAAATTTTTCCATTAAACACTGCATCCCCTGAATTCTCCAAGTTGTGTTAGCATGGACTTGTCTGCCTACAGTGATCCGACCACATCTCAGACCAGCTGATCTAAAGCCAAATCTGTTATCTCCCTCAACTCATGATCTGCATTGCTGTAAATAGCATCTCTCTGTTCTTTCAGGCACTCACACTGGAAAACTCCCATTTTGCCATCTCTCATATCCAGTCAGTCATCAAGTCCTGTTTCTTTCTTCTCTTTAGTTACCTCAGACAACTTTCCGTTCTGTGCCCAAATCTATCAGGCCGTATCCTTCTGTAGTAGCCAGGACCCTTTCTTTGGAAGATCAGAAAACTTATTCCCAATGGAATTGTTAACCTGTGTAACTGAAAATCCAGGGGTGCTTCTTTCAGATACAGCTTGAACTAGGATTTCAAACACTCTTATCAGTATGAGTCTCTACCCATCTCTCGACTCTGGCTGCCCACAGGTTGGCCTCATTCTCAAATGAGACGTCAGCAGATTCAATTACATGAGCCACACCATCAGCAGTACAATTGAAAGAGACGTTCTTTTCGCCAATAATTCAAACTAGTACCCTGGAACTGAGTCTGATTTGTGTATTCTGAGCTCTTTGGCCATCTCTGAGCCAATCCATGTAACCAGACAGAATGGGATTGATAGACTGGCAAGACATGGGTGCATGCCACTTTTGAAGTGAGCCATTTGAACCAGCTGGCCTGAGAGTGGGAGAAAGGTGATTCCCCAAGGGAAAGAGGAATTCTGTATCTAAGAGAGGATGCAGTGGGGCTGGTACAGAATGAAACAACAGATGCCCAGCAAATATCCACCAGGAACTGATGCTCTAGCGAAGTGTAGATGCCTTCAGAAACACAGTCAACTGTGATATAGTCTTTAATTGATGACAGTTCACCTCATGTACAACTGGATATTTTACATGTGACCCACACTTTTCTATTCTGATTCTGCCACTTCACCCCTCTCAGGCAACAACTCAGTACTTAGTCCACAGAGAAACCAGAAAGAGTCAGACCAAAACACCCAGCTGCATCTGGAGTCATTCCAGCCTCCTTCCCTCTTGTCACAGATTGATGTGGCCGTCCTCTGCTTAGAGTCGTAGCTGAACCTGTTTCTCTCTGAATCCCAACTATCCTTGTCTTCTTCATTCTCCTCTTCTATTCTGCATATCACATTTAGCGCTGTGTGTGTGTGTGTGGTGGTGGTGGTGGTTTAGTCACTAAGTCATGTCCAGCTCTTTGAGACCCTATGGACTATAGCTCACTAGGCTCCTCTGTCCATGGGATTTCCCAGGCAAAAATACTGGAGTGGGTTGCCATTTGCTCCTCCTGACCCAGGGATCGAACCTGCATCTCTTGCGTCTTTCACTGAAGTATAGCTGATTTGCAGTGTTGTGTTAGTTTCAAGTGTACAGCACATATATACATATAAAATCTTCAGAGGGAAGAGCTAAGATAGCAGATGAGTAGGACGGGGAGAATACTTTCTCCTCCACAAATTCGTTAAAAGAACATTTGAACACTGAGTAAATTCTACAAAACAACTTCTGAATGCCAGCAGAGGACCTCAGGCACTTAGTAAGACAATTCATTGTCTTCAAAAGGAGATTACGAGCCCTGCAGTAACTCCTTTTGTGGTGAAGCGTTGTGGACACCAGCATTTGCTATTAGCAAGTGGGGGCTGGGCTAAGAGGAGCCGCGCAGCCTGCATCGCTTTGAGTAAGGATTTGGTCTCTACTTGAGTGAAAGAGCGCCCCGGCTGCGTCGCGCACCAAGAGCGCCCCGCCGGCTGAGTCGCGAACCAAGAGCACGGCCGAGAGGAGCTACCCCACGACCGAGGAAGGATGGCGGTGAGGGCCAGCGCACTAAGCACAGCCGAGAAGAGCTACCCCACGACCGAGGTCAGGAAGGGCGGCGGTGAGGAGAGACCCCTCGTCCAAGGTAAGGTGCGATGGCTGTGCTTCGCTGGCCGGGAGCAGCCGGGAGCAGCCGGGATGAGATACCCCACACCCAAGGTAAGAGAAACCCAAGTAAGACAGTAGGTCTTGAAAGAGGGCATCAGAGGGCAAATACACTAAAACCATTCTCACAGAAAACTAGTCAATCTAATCACACAAGGACCACACCCTTGTCTAACTCAATGAAATTAAGCCATGCCTGAGGGGCAACCTGGGATGGGTGGGTCATGGTGGAGAGATATGACAGGGTGTGGTCCGCTGGAGAAGGGAATGGCAAACCACTTCAGTATTCTTGCCTTGAGAACCCCATGAACAGTATGAAAAGACAATATGATAGGATACTGAAAGAGAAACTCCCCAGGTCAGTAGGGGCCCAATATGCTACTGGAGATCAGTGGAGAAATAACTCCAGAAAGAATGAAGGGATGGAGCCAAAGCAAAAAGAATACCCAGCTGTGGATGTGTCTGGTGATAGAAGCAAAGTCCGATGCTGTAAAGAGCAATATTGCATAGGAACCTGGAATGTCAGGTCCATGAATCAAGGCAAATTGGAAGTGGTCAAACAAGAGATGGCAAGAGTGAATGTCGACATTCTAGGAATTAGTGAACTAAAATGGACTGGAATGGGTGAATTTAACTCAGATGACCATTATATCTACTACTGTGGGCAGGAATCCCTCAGAAGAAATGGAGTGGCCATCATGGTCAACAAAAGAGTCCGAAATGCAGTACTTGGATGCAATCTCAAAAATGACAGAATGATCTGTTCGTTTCCAAGGCAAACCATTCAATGTCACAGTAATCCAAATCTATGCCCCAACCAGTAACGCCGAAGAAGCTGAAGTTGAACGGTTCTATGAAGACCTACAAGACCTTTTGGAACTAACACCCAAAAAAGATGTCCTTTTCATTATAGGGGACTGGAATGCAAAAGTAGGAAGTCAAGAAACACCTGGGGTAACAGGCAAATTTGGCCTTGGAACACGGAATGAAGCAGGGCAAAGACTAACAGAGTTTTGCCAAGAAAATGCACTGGTCATAGCAAATACCCTCTTCCAACAACACAAGAGAAGACTCTATACATGGACATCACCAGATGGTCAACACCGAAATCAAATCGATTATATTCTTTGCAGCCAAAGATGGAGAAGCTCTATACAATCAGCAAAAACAAGACCAGGAGCTGACTGTGGCTCAGACCATGAACTCCTTATTGCCAAATTCAGACTGAAATTGAAGAAAGTAGGGAAAGCTACTAGACCATTCAGGTATGACCTAAATCAAATCCCTTATGATTATACAGTGGAAGTGAGAAATAGATTTAAGGGCCTAGATCTGATAGATAGAGTGCCTGATGAACTATGGAATGAGGTTCGTGACATTGTACAGGAGACAGGGATCAAGACCATCCCCATGGAAAAGAAATGCAAAAAAGCAAAATGGCTGTCTGGGGAGGCCTTACAAATAGCTGTGAAAAGAAGAGAAGCGAAAAGAAAAGGAGAAAAGGAAAGATATAAACATCTAAATGCAGAGTTCCAAAGAATAGCAAGAAGAGATAAGAAAGCCTTCTTCAGTGATCAATGCAAAGAAATAGAGGAAAACAAGAGAATGGGAAAGACTAGGGATCTCTTCAAGAAAATCAGAGATACCAAAGGAACATTTCATGCAAAGATGGGCACGATAAAGGACAGAGATGGTGTGGACCTAACAGAAGCAGAAGATATTAAGAAATGGTGGCAAGAATACACAGAAGAACTGTACAAAAAAGAGCTTCACGACCCAGATAATCATGATGATGTGATCACTGACCTAGAGCCAGACATCTTGGAATGTGAAGTCAAATGGGCCTTAGAAAGCATCACTACGAACAAAGCTAGTGGAGGTGATGGAATTCCAGTGGAGCTATTCCAAATCCTGAAAGATGATGCTGTGAAAGTGCTGCACTCAATATGCCAGCAAATTTGGAAAACTCAGCAGTGGCCACAGGATTGGAAAAGGTCAGTTTTCATCCCAATCCCAAAGAAAGGCAATGCCAAAGAATGTTCAAACTACCGAACAATTGCACTCATCTCACACGCTAGTAAAGTAATGCTCAAAATTCTCCAAGCCAGGCTTCAGCAATATGTGAACCGTGAACTTCCTGATGTTCAAGCTGGATTTAGAAAAGGCAGAGGAACCAGAGATCAAATTGCCAACATCCGCTGGATCATGGAAAAAGCAAGAGAGTTCCAGAAAAACATCTATTTCTGCTTTATTGACTATGCCAAAGCCTTTGACTGTGTAGATCACAATAAACTATGGAAAATTCTCAAAGAGATGGGAATACCAGACCACCTGATCTGCCTCTTAAGTAATCTGTATGCAGTTCAGGAAGCAACAGTTAGAACTGGTCATGGAACAACAGACTGGTTCCAAATAGGAAAAGGAGTACGTCAAGGCTGCATATTGTCACCATGTTTATTTAACTTCTATGCAGAGTACATCATGAGAAATGCTGGACTGGAAGAAACACAAGTTGAAATCAAGATTGCTGGGAGAAATATCAATAACCTCAGATATGCAGATGACATGACTCTTATGGCAGAAAGTGAAGAGGGGCTAAAAAGCCTCTTGATGAAAGTGAAAGTGGAGAGTGAAAAGGTTGGCTTAAAGCTCAACATTCAGAAAACGAAAATCATGGCATCTGGTCCCATCACTGCATGGGAAATAGATGGGGAAACAATGGAAACAGTGTCAGACTTTATTTTCTTGGGCTCCAATATCACTGCAGATGGTGACTGCAGCCATGAAATTAAAAGACACTTACTCCTTGGAAGGAAAGTTATGACCAACCTAGATAGCATATTCAAAAGCAGAGACATTACTTTGCCAACAAAGGTTCGCCTAGTCAAGGCTATGGTTTTTCCTGTGGTCATGTATGGATGTGAGAGCTGGACTGTGAAGAAGGCTGAGCGCCGAAGAATTGATGCTTTTGAACTGTGGTGTTGGAGAAGACTCTTGAGAGTCCCTTGGACTGCAAGGAGATCCAACCAGTCCATTCTGAAGGAGATCATTCCTGGAATTTCTTTAGAAGGAATGATGCTAAAGCTGAAACTCCAGTATTTTGGCCACCTCATGCGAAGAGTTGACTCATTGGAGAAGACTGATGCTGGGAGGGATTGAGGGCAGGAGGAGAAGGGGACGACAGAGGATGAGATGGCTGGATGGCATCACTGACTTGATGGGCGTGAGTCTGGGTGACCTCCGGGAACTGGTGATGGACAGGGAGGCCTGGTGTGCTGCGGTTCATGGGGTCACAAAGAGTCGGACACGACTGAGTGACTGATCTGATCTGATCTGATCTGAGTGAAATAACCAGTCCATTCTGAAGGAGATCAGCCCTGGGATTTCTTTGGAAGGAATGATGCTAAAGCTGAAACTCCAGTATTTTGGCCACCTCATGCAAAGAGTTGACTCATTGGAGAAGACTCTGATGCTGGGAGGGGTTGGGGGCAGGAGGAGAAGGGGACGACAGAGGATGAGATGGCTGGATGGCATCACTGACTCGATGGATATGAGTCTGAGTGACCTCCAGGAGTTGGTGATGGACAGGGAGGCCTGGCGTGCTGCAGTTCATGGGGTCACAAAGAGTTGGACACAACTGAGTGACTGATCTGATCTGATCTGAGTGAAATAACCAGACTGTCAGATATCTACTACCTCAAAAGTCAGTCCTAACCTAAGACACCACCAGGACTACGTACGGAACAAAGGACTGCACAGAGATACCCGGCTGCAGACCGTCCCACTCCGGTGACAGGCAGCCAGATTCGGAAGCGGGCAATCACAGCCCTAGAGAGAGATTATTTACAAAACTGTAAGCAGGTTTCTGTGTTAACTAACGCTTCTTGTGGCTCTGGACGGTTAACATCTGCCTGAAAAGGTGCGCCGGTTGTAAACCCAGAAAACTGAGCAGCGGGGAGGTGATAAGTCGCAGCAGCTGCGCTCGCTAAACACTTCATCACCTGCGCTACTCGGACCTGGGAAGGGTACAAAATGCAGACTCAGTCAAGTCTGTGCTTCTGAGGACTATCCGAGTGCCTGAACCTGGCCGGCTTAGATTTGGGTGTTCATCTCCACCTACTCTGTATCAGGGCAGAGATCAGATATTGAAAAGACCAGTAAACCGCCTCAATAAAGAGACTTCAACAAACTACCAGAATATAGTAAGGACACTCTAAACTTGGCAATTTTAACATGATGAGGAGACAGAGGAATACCCAGCAGCTAAAGGAACAGGATAAATGCCCACTAAACCAAACCAAAGAGGAAGAGATAGGGAATCTACCTGATAAAGAATTCCAAATAATGATAGTGAAATTAATCCAAAATCTTGAAATCAAAATGGAATCACAGTTAAATAGTCTGGAGACAAGGATTGAGAAGATGCAAGAAAGGTTTAACAAGGACCTAGAAGAAATAAAAAAGAGTCAACACATAATGAATAATGCAATATATGAGATCCAAAACACTCTGGAGACAATAGTAGAATAACAGAGGCAGAAGATAGGATTAGTGAATTAGAAGATAGAATCCTAGAAATAAATGAATCAGAGGAGAAAAAAGAAAAACAAATCAAAAGAAATGAGGACAATCTCAGAGACCTCCAGGATAACATTAAACGCTACAACATCCGAATCATTGGAGTTCCAGAAGAAGAAGACAAAAAGAAAGACCATGAGAAAATACTTGAGGAGATAATAGTTGAAAATTTCCCTAAAATGGAGAAGGAAATAACCACTCAAGTTCAAGAAATTCAGAGAGTCCCTCACAGGATAAACCCAAGGCGAAACACCCCAAGACACATATTAATCAAATTAACAAAGATTAAATATAAAGAACAAATATTAAAAGCAGCAAGGGAAAAACATCAAATAACTCACAAGGGAATATCCATAAGGATAACAGCTGATCTTTCAATAGAAACTCTCCAAGCCAGGAGGGAATGGCAAGACATAATTAAAGTGATGAAAGAAAATAACTTAAAGCCCAGATTATTGTATCCAGCAAGGATCTCATTCAAATATGAAGGAGAAATCAAAAGCTTCACAGATAAGCAAAAGTTGTGAGAATTTTGCATCACTAAACCATTTCTCCAACAACTAAACCATTTCTTTGCATCACTAAACCATTTCTCCAACATTCGTCCAAAAACTAAAGGACATTCTCTAGATAGGAATCACTAAAAGGGTGTATAAATTTGAACCCAAAACAATAAAGTAAATCTTACTTATCAATAATTACTTTAAACGTTAGTGTGCTGAATGCCCTAATCAACAGACAAAGACTGGCCGAATCGATACAAAAACAAGACCCCTACATACTTTGTCTACAAGAGATAACCAAAAGATTAAAATGGGTCGAATGGATACAAAAACTAGACCCCTATATATGTTGTCTACAAGAGAACTACCTTAAAATAGAGGATATACACTGACTGAAAATGAAGGGCTGGAAAAAGATTTTCTATGCAAATACGGACCAAAAGAAAACAGGGGTAGCAATACTCATATCAGATAAAATTGACTTTAAAAAAAAAGGTCCTGAAAAAGGAGACAATGAAGGTTATACATAACAACTTAAAGGAACAATCCAAAAAGAAGTTATAACATTTATAAATATATATGCACCCAACATTGAAGCATTGATATATCTAAGACAAATACTAATTAGAATGATAGAAGAAATATACAACAACACAATAATAGTGGGAGACTTTAATACCCCACTCATACAATCTGGCTGTAATAGACAAAGTAAAGAGGAATACATATTCACTTATGAGCCTCAAAAAATTCAGTTCACTTGGGAGAGTTTAAAAAAAAATTTTTTAAAAACAGACTTATTTGTTCATTCTGTAAATGTTTATTGACTATTTTATGGGTCTGATACCACTTTGGGTATTAAGGAGGAAGAAGTGACAAATGTGATCCTGTCCCAAATAATATATTGTTGAAAAGATAGACCTACTAATACAAAATACCAAGATGTGTCTAAGATGAGGACACCCAAACTGGACTTTTAGTTTCCTGAACTTTTCATTTTCAGATCAAACCTCCTAATATAAGATGAATTTAATATGATTTTTTTAAATGTTCTTTGTGATTAAAAACAGTAAGCCATTAGTTAAGAAATTACATATACTCCTCCCCACCATCACTCCCCTTCTTCCTTCCCATTTCCCTCCCACCCTCATTGATCCTTTCCTTTGTCCATTTTCCTCTGCAAAAAAAAAAAGGAAAAAAAATCTTCAGAGTCTTTTCCCTTATGCATGTGCACTAAGTCACTTCAGTAATGTCCAACCCCATGGACTGTAGCCCACCAAGCTCCTCAGACTGTGGGATTCTCCAGGCAAGAATACTGGAATAGGTTCTCATGCCCTTCTCCACAGGATCGTCCTGACCCAGAGATGAAACTGGGTTCTCTTATATCTGCTGCATTGGCAGGTGGGTTCTTTACCACTAGCACCACCTGGGAAGCCCTTTCCCTTATAGGTTCTTACAAAATATTTAATTTAGTTCCCTGTGCTATACAGTAAGACCTTATTGTTTATCTACTTTATAATGATAGTGTGTATCTGTTAATCTCAAACTCCTAGTTTATCCTTTCCCCCTTTTCCCTTTGGTAACCGTCAGTTTGTCTTCTATGTTTGTGGTTCTATTTCTGTTTTTAAATAAGTTCATTTGTATCTTTTTTTTTTTTTTAATTTCACATATAGGCAATGTGATGGGATATTTGTCTTTCTCATCTCTCTCTCTTCCCCAGACATCAACATGTTTAAGTTCCTTCCATGTTAAAAGAGAGAAAAGAGTGACCTTCTAGGTAGGGTGTCCTCCAGCTGGTGGCCAGTTTGGGGCTTTTTCACAGCTTAGAGTCTTGTAGGCATTGTCTGCACCCACGAGGTCCTCTCGTATACCCTACTCAATCTCAACTCCCAGCTCACTGTCATCTGTCATGTAACTGGGTTAAAAATCCTCCTGCCAGGGTCACAGAACCAAATAGTTGCTGTTAAAAAAAGACACACTTTCCATCCACATCCTGCTTGAACTCCCAACATTTAGTAAAACTGACCACTCTCTCTCCCTTGAAAAACCATCTTCCCTGAAATTCCATGATACATTCTTCCAGTTTTTCTCCTGTCCTTCATTTGGCTCTTATCCTCCTGGCCAAGACTTTGTCAACTTAAAAAGAAAAATACATGATGTAAAAGCTGTGAGTCAAGTTTAATCAGCGTCATACTGAGGACTATAGCCAGGGAGACAGCCTCTCAGGTACCTCTGAGAAACTGGTCTGAAGAGATAAGGGGGGAGGTCAACATATATGTGATTTTGCTGAAGGGGATACTTAACAACCAGTCATACATCTTGATAGAAGGTTTCTGCTAGTCATAAGGAACAGATGTCTTAGTTAATGGTTTTGGTGCTTTTCAGTGTATGGGAAGAGGCAAGAGTCCAGGTTTACAAAAAAATTTCTCCTGAAAATATCTATCAGAAGGTCTGTTCTGCCAGTTTTCCCAGAGCACAGAGGACCCTAATCCTGATCTCCACCCTGAACTCCTTTCAGCGTGTGTTGAAAGTCAGTGACCGCAGTGGCAAATGACTCAACCCTATAGAGCCGGTGGCCAGGCAACATTCTTCAGTTGGCAACTTAAAGACTGATGTCCCTTCCTCTGCCTCTTCATTTCTCATGGTGTCACTCACTCTGAGAGTCCCCACCCATTTCCATGGTCATACATCAACTGGTGACCCTCAAGTATGAATTCCAACCCAGCTGCTTGTCTTGAACTCCAGTGTCTGGGCCACATACCTGCTCAATTGTCACATGGACCGCTTGAATGCAAAATGTCCAGAATCAAAAGCATGCACACACCCCCAACCTCCTCATCCAACTGCATTTTCTGTTTGAGAAGGAGAGTCATTCCTGATTCTTCCTTCAGTTTTCTCCTCCTACCTGTAAAACATACACATGTTTGATCACTGGGAGTCAACCACTGATTTGAGGCTTATCTTCCTTAATTTATCTTCAGGTTGTTTTCTTCCCTCCTTTTATTCATTTATTTATTTGGCTGCATTGGGTCTTAGTTGCAGCACATGGGATCGTTCCTTGTGGTGCTTGGAGTCTCTGCTTATGACACACAGACTCTACAGTTGTGACGTGGACTCCAGAGTGCGCAGGCTCAGTAGTTGCAATGTACAGGCTTAGTTGCTCTGTGGCATGTGGGATTTTAGTTCCCCAACCAGGGATAGAACCTGCATCCCCTGCATTGCAAGGCAGATTCTTTGCCACTGGACCACAAGGGAAGTCCTTCTCTCCTTCTTATCACAACTCTCCTCAACCAAGCCACCATCACCTCTCACCTGCATACCGACAACTTCCTACATCATCCTTGGGTCCCCAGTTTTACCCTCTCCAAGCCACTAAAATATAAACCTCACCTATCCCTCTCTGGTACCAAAATATGTCACGATCTGGCCTCTGCTTCCCTCCCTTTTCCTACCTTGTCCCCATTCACCTGTCAAAATGTATTTTTCCAGCCAAACTGAACTACACTTCCACCAACACACTGTGCTATAAATTTCACTCCTCTTCTCCTAGTAGATTATACCCAGCCATCTAGCTAGTGCGTTGACAGCTGCAGAGGAAAAAGCAATGGAGTTAGAGATGTCATAAATTTTAAATGTAAGATGAAATGTGATTATCAAGGAAACTACATTATGTTCTTAATAATCGTTACAACTTTAAAGTTGTATAGACATTGCAAAGACCAGATGGTCTGGGGTTTTGTTTGCACTGAATGTTCAGTGATCAGGGTGAAATTAATATCAGCTAATGTATTTTTATATAATTTGTGGCTTTTGTTGGCATTTGTTAAGTTTGCATGGTGGATCATTTCTATCATGTTGTCATTATACTCCAAATCATAAAAACAGGTCAGTGACTTCACAAAGTTAACTAAGTATCAAACTTAGTGATTAAAATAGTAATATTAGTATTTTATCTAGAAAGATGATATGAACACAAAGAGTGGGCAAATCCCAAATGTAGATCTGAATGTACTGAGGCCAGTGAATCTGAAAATATGATGAGCTTTCACAAAGAAGAAAAGAGTAACTAACTAGTAAGAATAATAATGACTCCCTGAAAATTGGATTTTATTTAACTGACAGGAAGCCATGGAAATGTTTGTGACATTTCAAAAAAGAAGTACTTCTCTAATAATCGTTTTATAGCAAAAGCAACATAATGCTTTTTATACCAAATTAGCATCATGGTTAAAGGTAAAGAAATCAAAATTACATAATCACCATCAAAGATGTATGTCTTCCTTGTAGCATAAAATGAGTAGCTTGCACACTAGTTCTAAGAAAGCTTCAAAGTCAGGTGCAAATTGAATACCAGATATACTTGGAGAGAGAGTGCAGTACAGTATTGGTAAGTTCCTTTATCAGACAACTTTCTCTGCAGAAAAGCAATTACTTGTATCAGTGTGTTCTCACAAATATTTTATTTTACAAATGCATGTTTCATACAAAACAGCTCTCGGTGTGTGTGCTGTTTCTCATGAGTATGAGAAAGAAATATTAGATGACTTCATAGTCTGTTCATTATTTTGTGGTCGACAGTATGCTACCTGATCTTGACTCTGTAATGTCAGAGAAGTGTAGATATGATCAAAGATGAAATGGGAATGTGTCCATTCAAGGGGTGTGCAGCAAAAGGGGCAGGAATTACGCAACTCTCAGGAAGCAGTTGGCAATTAAAAGCCACAGCGAATGCTCTGAGTCTGTGGTTACTTCAGACATCCAGAAGTAGTAGAACTAATTCATTCTACCTGCTGTCCCTGATGAGCCAGGAGAAAGAAAGAATGGAAGGGAGGGAGGGAGGGAGGAAAGAAAGAAAGAAAGAGAGCAAAAGAAAGCAAGCAAGTTTAAGGTGTAAGCTATCTGTCATTGACTCAGAGGTGTAATCATCAGAAATATGATCATTCTTAGTAATATTAGTATCATTATTATTAAATCTCAAAAGATTATGTCTTATTTATAAACTTGTGCTCTGCATCCAAACACTGGTTATATGATCTGAGGATGCCAAATGTTGAAGATACAGTACCCAAAAACAAAATCCACCCTTTATGCAACTCTGTACATCCTGAATCATCATCAGTGCTAAAGAGTCAATATTTGTGGAGTTAATGAATCAATCTATACCATCTCATCCTAGCTCTCTAATGTACATTGCAAACTTGAGGAAACTTAAGCATATTTTCCACGATTTCTAAAAATGGGAAGGAAGGCAGTACTCAGATGGGAATGATACATGTGGTCCTCTGGGTGCTGTTCCAGCCTGTCTCTCTACTATCCTGCTGCTGCTGCTGCTAAGTCGCTTCAGTCATGTCCGACTCTGTGCGACCCCATAGACGGCAGCCCACTAGGCTCCTCTGTCCCTGGGATTCTCCAGGCAAGAACACTGGACTGTAATCCCACCGGAGAACTGTCTCTCGCTCACCGTCTCTCACTGCATCCTCAGAACGTCTCAAACTGCAGTCTGTGGACCACCCAGGAGTCTATCACACTGTCCCTATTTGTCGAGAAAGAGGCAATGACATGTGACTATGTCATGCATTTTGTAGATGTATTTATTTTTGGTCATGCTGGGTCTTTGTTGCTGTGCACAGACTTTCTCTAGTGGAAACAAGCAGGGGCTACTTTTCATTGCAGTGTGTGGGCTTCTCATTGCGGAGGCTTCTCTTTTTGTGGAGCACAGGCTCTAGGCTCTCAGGCTTCAGTAGTTGCAGCACATGGGCTCAGTCATTGTGGCTCGAGGGCTCTAGAGCACTGGGTTAGTAGCTGTGACGCTCAGGCTCCGTTGCTCTGCAACATGTGGGATCTTCCAGGACCAGGGGTCAAAACAGTGTCCCTTGTGTTGCAAAATGGATTCTTAACCACTGGACCACCAAGGAAGCCCAGATGTCATGCCTTTTAAATATGAAATGAATTATGATTTTCAGAGAAAATTGTGACACTGAGAGAAGAACCAGAAACTTGGTAAATGTTCTGAATAAGTCTTGCCTAAGATGGGCAGCTGTGATGTATCATCTTCTGACTTTTAATGGGCTCCACTCCTGCAAAATACATTTCCTATGTCACTTTCCAGTCTGTGAAATGACTCCTAACTGAAATAAGAGCCAACATCATCCTGGGCACACAGGAGAAAATGCAGGACCACCATCCCCGCCCCCAGAGTCATCCCTACAAACTCCACCTGATACCTCTATCTCTATCACTGATTCTCAACTAAAATGATCGGGTTCCCAGGAACTCCTGGTCTTGGCTGGTAGTGGTGGTCACCACCAGCCAAGCCTGGGGTTCTTTGAAAAGTCACCTTCCTTCCTTCGGATTTGGCAGTTTTAAAAAGCATTTGTTAGTTTTCAGATGCAATCTTTTTATATCTGTTTACAAGTGTGAAAATTCCTCACCAGGCCACCTTCTGAGAATCATTAAGGAAAGCACAGAAAAGTCAAAGGTAGAAATAAATAATTAGTACACACAGTTGTCCTTCCAATCTTGCCCTCAGAACCTAGGAGGCTGTGGAATTTCACTGGGACCTGAACGCTGAGCTCCAGCTTCAGAGGGGGAGTCAGAAAAGCTTCAGAACATCTGTTTCCATGTATGTAGGCAGAAATCCCTGATTCTGTCATATTCAGACTCTGTATACTATGGGCAGTATCACATTTAAAGTCTATGATCAGTGATCATCAACTTTCCCAAGGATGTTGTACAACCATCTCTGTATCATCTACACCTATGATATATCGTCGTGTCTGAATCCTTTTTATCTCCCTGTGCTGGGCACCAGGCTGGATACAAAATTGGTGCATTAAGCTACGTGCAATCAGGACACCAGAAACCAAGGCAAAAGCCTCCACAGAGGGAATTTAAGGTGTGGGACTGGTGTCAAATAGCTGAAAGGGCCAAGTGGAGATCGCGAAAGAATTGAGACATTAGCAGCAGCAGGCAGCAAGCACCATGAGTAGTAGGTCTGGAAGGATGAATGGATGAGGTGATATCTCCAGAACCACGGAGTCACCCAGCCCCTACCAGAGGTGCTGTCCTGAGCACAGAGAGAGTGAGGTGTGAGGATTTGAGGTACAATGTAACTATAGGTGATAATCCTGTATCATATTGGATCTCCCCAGTTTCCCCACCTCTCTCCACCCCAAACCAGTGCCTCCACTTGGCTGAACCTACTTGGAAGCCAGCTGACCATGAAGCCTGGGAATGGTTTGCAAAGACCTGTGATTCAGAGCAGTGTTGGTGGGGGTAGCAAGGGAGTGAGTCATAGGAGGAAACTCCAGGTGCCCAGGATATAACTTCTACATTACACAAGAGAGAGCCTTCCTCCCAGAATCCTGATTCTCCCCTTGGATGCTCCAGAACCCCTCTGGCTGGAAGACCTCTTTCACCTCCTGGTTAGAAAACGCCCTTGCAACAATGGTTGGAGAGTCTCACAAGGGCAACCAGTCCAAGACCAAGTGCTGGAGAACTGCAATGCCTTCCCACTGGAGCCCACAACTATCTCAGGCCCCACCTGGGGGATTTTTGAGCACATTCTCGGTGCTCCTGCCTTACTGGGCAGAAGGTTAAGAGGACTGCAGAGTTAACAACCCAAATGCCCCTGCTTCCCCTCCCCCTGACACTGATCAAAAGGCAGATTGACAATGAGATGGGTTGGAGGCTCTGCATTACCACCTCGGCTGATGGTATTTTCAAGTCAGCAGGAATATGGGAAAATGCTCTATTTCAACACCCTGTCACCCCGTAACAGAGAGACTGGAGCACCTCACGGGAAAAGTCCCAGCCCATCTACAGAAGCCCAGAGTGCACTGCTTGTTTGCTTTAAAGTGAATTGATTAAGGAAATTCCCTGGGGGTCCAGTGATGAAGACTCTGTGTTTCCACTGCAGGGGGCACAGGTTGGATCCCTGGTCAGGGAAATAAGATCTCACCAAGCCAGGGGCACGGCTAAAAAAAAAAAAGATATTTAAAAAAATTTTTTTGAAAACTATGTAGCAATTTAAATATTTCATACAATTCATAAAGCAAATTGACTTCAAAAGTAATTTGATTCAAAGGTACACAGGATGAATGAGATGTGAGGACTGAAGGTACAATGTGACCACAGGTAATAACATGGGATCGTATCAGTGAAATTTGCGAAGAGAGTAGAAACTTAAATGGTCACAACAAAAAATAAATAAACAAAGATAAATATGTGAGGTGATGGATGTGTTAATTAACTAGATTGCAGAATCCTTTCACAATGTGTATGTATATCAAATCACTGCATGTGTACTTTTAATATCTTATAATATTATACCTCAATAAAGCTGGAAATTACAAAAGGCACAGAGTAACTAAATAATAAAATTAAAGGCATATGGATTTGGATTGATGATATACAGAAATGTTACAAAGGTACTTTGTAAACCAAGCATAGGCCGACAGCAGATTCAATGCCAGAAGCCTGGCCTTCCCTTTCAGTTCAGTTCAGTTCAGTTCAATCGCTTGGTCATGTCCTACTCTTTGTGACCCCATGGACTGCAGCACGCCAGGCTTCCTTGTCCATCACCAGCTCCTGGAGCTTACTCAGACTCATGTCCATAGAGACAGTGATGCCTTTCAACCATCTCATCCTCTGTCTTCCCCTTCTCCTCCTGCCTTCAATCTTTCCCAGCATCAAGGTCTTTTCCAATGAGTCAGTTCTTCACATCAGGTGGCCAAAGTATTGGAGTTTCAGCTTCAGCATCAGTCCTTCCAATGAATATTCAGGACTGATTTCCTTTAGGATGGACCTTTAGTTGCTGTATATTGGGCATGTCTAGAGGGAGGGTCTCAGAAGGGGTCTGGGGTAGCCAAACAGATAATCTGTCCATCTCAAGATCCTTAGTTGAATCACATCTGTAATGTTCTCATTCCTATGCAAGCAATATGTTCTCTGGTTCCAGGGCTTAGGATGTGGACATCTTGTGGGGGTGGGGGCATTCGTCTGTCCACCCTACTAGGCTACAGATTTTATCTCATTCAAAAGCAGATGCTGAAACTCCCCTGGTGGTCCAGTGGCTAAGACTCCACCCTCCCCATGCAGGGGCTCCAGGTTCGATCCCTGGACAGTGAACTAGATCCCATGTGCCACAACTAAGACTCAGCACAGCTAAATAAATAAAAATAAATAGTTTTTTTTTTTTTTTAAATAAATTCTGAGTGCTTATTTTAGGCCAAGCTATTTAAAAGCACAGCAGATGCAAAGAGGAAAAGGTGGGGTGTTTGCCTTCAGTCAGCTCAGAGGTTTAATAGAGAAAAATCTAGGTCAACAAAGCAATCACAAAGCAGTAAATTACTGTCATAGTAGCATGGGGATGTAAATATGGGATGCCTAAATCTAGAAGAATGAAAGGAATCATGGCATCTGTGCAGGTGCTGGCCAGGAAATGTGGACACAGTGCTAGAAATGGAGTCATGATTTGGAAATGATCACACTCAAGTTAGTTCTGACAATTGTCAGTCACGCTAAATCTAGGGTGGTAGGAGGGTGTTGGATGGAGTGGGATACTCTCACGGTCTTAGGTGTCTCAAAATGCTTATAAGTTACAAGAAGAAGAAAAGGCAGGAAGTCTGGGGTGAAGAGATCAAACCACACCTTGACCAGGGGTGATCAAAGTTAACATCATTAATGAGGGGCAGATGGACATCCCATGCCTGTGGATGGAATTCTCCCAAGAAGGATACAGCATCCCCTGGGCAGCATCCCAGATGGGAAGGCATAGAGTTACCTAATCATGAGGAAACTGTTAGATTTGCCCCAGATGGGGAACATCCTATTTTTAAAAATTGGCAAATTCCTCAAAAACGTCAATGTTGTGAAAGAGAACAAAAGGTCAAGGAAATGTTCCAAGTTCTTCAATCTATTCTTCAAATTCATTTCTCATTTAGGTTATTACAGAATATTGAGCAGAGTTCCTTGTGCTATATTGTGGATTCTTGTTGCTTATCTATTTTAAACATAGCAGCGTGTACACTGTCCATCCCATACTCCCTCCCGACCACTATCCCTTCCTCCCTGTAACCATAAATTCATTTGCTGAGTTTGTTTTCGAAGTAAGTTCATTTGTATCATATTTAAAATTCTGAATGGCAACCCACTCCAGTATTCTTTCCCTGGGAAAGTCCCAGGGACAGGGGAGCCTGGCAGGCTACAGTCCATGGGATCTCAAAGAGTCAAATACACCTGAGTGTGTGCATGCACACGTGTGCGCGCACACACACACACACACACACACAAGTGATATCATGTGATGAAATGTTCCAAATTAAAGGAAAACTATGACACCTAAATCAATGCCCAATCTAAGACTCCAGGCTCTTGTCCTGGAGAGAAAAAATAATTATGAAAACATTCTTGGGATATGAATGGAAGATCAGATGAATTTAAGTGAAAGGTGGTTTCTTGAATTTGATAACTGTACTGTAGTTATCATGGCCCATTGCTCTTAAATACTCAAATATGAATTTCTCAAGGATATCCTTGATCTTGACAAATTCATACTTGAGTATCTAAGAGCAATGGGCCATGATGTATGTAACTCAGTCTCATATTGTTCAAAAAGAAATTGTGGATAGATGTTAGATTATAGATAGATAGATAAATAGATGATGATTAATAAATTGATGATAGATAGTGGATTCATGGTTAGAACACATTATGGCAAATGGGTGAAATATTGACAGTAGATGAATGTAGGTCAAGAAAACTCTTTGTATTATCATTTGTTGTTTAATTTTAGTTATTTATTTTTGGCTATGCCGGGTCTTCGTTGCTCCTCAGGCTTTTTTTAGTTGCAGAGAGTGGTGGCTACTCTCTAGTTGGGGTGCACGGGCTTCTCATTGTGGTGGCTTCTCTTGTTGCCAGAGTGCGGCTAGAGCCGTAGGCTCAGAGCACAGGGTCAGTAGATGTGGCGAAGGGGCTTAGGTACTCTGCGGCATACCGGATCTTCCTGGATCAGGGATCAAACCGGTGTCTCCTGCATTGGCAGGTGAATTCTTTACCACTGAGCCACCAGGGAAGCCCTTTTTGTATTACTGTTGCAGGTTTCCTATAAGCTTGACATTATTTCCAAATGAAAAGCAATTTTTAATGAACACAGTGTGAACTCAGATGCCAGACTTGCCTGGGATTGAGTCTCAGCTGTACCCTCTCATTCTCTCTGTTAACTTCAGCCCATTTTGTGATTCCCCTGAGCCTCAGTTTACCCATCTGTAAAATAAGGATTCCAACAGCACCTCCCTGGTTGGACTGTGTGCAGCTCAGATGAACTAATTCATGTGAAGCCCCTGGAAGAGGATTCTGTGCTCAGCAGAACTGCGTGTGTTATTACCCCAGGAAAGGTAATAAGTGAGATCTGGAGGATGTGTCAAAGTTTGCCAGCTGGCTACATACGGTAAGAGCATTGCCAATTTGCAAGAAATGTTGCTGAAAACCACAGTGAGAGGTGGGATGTGGTGCAAGATGGACAGATGAGGAGCAGCCAGACCATGAAGTGCCTCTCACCCACACAAAGGAAGGTTATTAGTTGTTCTGTACTGTGGTTAGCGTTTGAGTGATTAATGTAGGTCCAGACAGGTGAGTTGGAGAAGGAAATGGCAACCCACTCCAGTACTCTTGCCTGGAAAATTCCATGGACGGAGGAGTCTGGTAGGCTATAGTCCATGGGATCGCGAAGAGGTGGACACGACTGAGCAACTTCATTTCACTTTACACAGGTGAGTGGTGGCATAAAGTTTGTAATTCTCAAAGACCACCCTGGTGGCCATCGTAGAAAATGCATCTGACCAGTCAATATAACAGGCCAGCAAGTCATTAGGGATGGTGATCATCCAGGGAACAGATAATGAGAACTGGAACCAGGGAAACTGCAGGAAGGCCAAATGGGAGAAAAGGATTTGGAGATGTCGAGTAGATACAGTCAGTAGAATCTGCGCAGTTTGAGTGATGTGATTTGATGGGTGGTGAGGAAACATCAAGAATTCCTGCCCAACCTTCTTACGCTGTTTGTGGAAGTGTTGGTTCGTACAGCCACTGTAGAAAACAGACAGAGTTTCCTGCTGCTGTTGCTGCTGCTAATTCGCTCAGTCGTGTCCGACTCTGTGCGACCCCATAGACAGCAGCCCACCAGGGATTCTCCAGGCAAGAGCACTGGAGTGGGTTGCCATTGCCTTCTACAACAGAGGTTCCTAAAAAACCTAAAAATAGAGTTACCATATGATCCAGCCATCCTACTCCAGGGCATATATATCCAGACAAAACTGTAACTCAAAAAGATATATGCAAGTTTATGTTCAGAGAAGCACTGTTCACAACAGCTGAGACATGGAAACAACCTAAATGGCCATCAACAGATGAGTGGATAAAGAAAATCTGGTACAGACATACAATGGAATATTACTCATCCATAAAAAAGAACAAAATAATGCTATTTGCAGCAAAGCAAATGGACCTAGAGACTATCATGTTAAGTGAAGTCAGAAAGAGAAAGACAAGTATCATAGAATATCACGTGTAAGTGGAATCTAAAATGTGACACAGATGAACTTACCTGTGAAACTGACAGACTCACAGACATAGAACACAGGTTTGTGGTTGTCAAGGGGTAAGGAAGGACTGAGAATTTAGGATTAGCAGATGCAAACTAGTACATATAGCATGGATAAACAAGATCCTACTGTGTAGCACAGGAAACTATATTTAATATTCTGTGATAAATGAGAATGGAGAAGAATATGAAAAAGACTGTGTACATAACTGAACACCTGAAATGAACACAACATTGTAAATCAGCTATTGTTGCTGTTTAGTTATCAAATCATGTCCCACTCTGCGACCCCATGGACTGCAGCGTGCCAGACCTCCCTGTCCCTCACCATCTGTCAAAGTTTGCCCAAGTTCACATCCATTGCATCAGTGATGCCAGCTAGCCATCTCCTCCTCTGATGCCCTCTTCTCCTTCGGCCCTCAATCTTTCTCAGCATCAGGGACTTCTCCAATGAGTCAGCTGTTCGTATCAGATGACCAAACTACTGGAGCTTCAGCCTCAGCATCAGTCCTTCCAATGAATATTCATAGTTGATCTCCCTTAAGAGAGACTCATTTCCTTGCTGTCCAAGAGACTTTCAGGAGTCTTCTCCAGCACCACAGTTCAAAGACATCAATTCGTTGGCATTCTGCCTTCTTTATGGTTCAGGTCTCACAATCATATGTGACCACTGGGAAGACCATAGCCTTGACTGTATGGACCTTTGTCAGCAGAGTAATGTTTGTGCTTTTCAACACACTGTCTAGGTTTATCATAACTTTCCTGCCAAGAAGCAATTATTTCCTGATTTCATGGCTGTAGTCACATTCCACAGTTATTGTAGAATTCAAGAGAGAAAATCTGTCACTACTTCCACCGTTTCCCCTTCTATTTGCCATGAGGCAATGGCACCCCACCCCAGTACTTTTGCCTGGAAAATCCCATGGACGGAGGAGCCTGGTAGGCTCCAGTCCATGGGGTCGCTAAGAGTCGGACATGACTGAACGACTTCACTTTCGCTTTTCACTTTCATACGTTGGAGAAGGAAATGGCAACCCACTCCGGTATTCTTGCCTGGAGAATCCCAGGGACAGGGGAGCCTGGTGGGCTTCTGTCTGTGGGGTCGCACAGAGTCGGACACGACTGAAGCGACTTAGCAGCAGTAGCAATGATGCTGTGAAAGTGCTGCACTCAATATGCCAGCAAATTTGGAAAACTCAGCAGTGGCCACAGGACTGGAAAAGGTCAGTTTTCATTCCAATCCCAAAGAAAGGCAATGCCAAAGAATGCTCAAACTACCACACAATTGCACTCATCTCACACGCCAGTAAAGTAATGCTCAAAATTCTCCAAGCCAGGCTTCAGCAATATGTGAACCATGAACTTCCTGATGTTCAAGCTGGTTTTAGAAAAGGCAGAGGAACCAGACATCTGCTGGATCATGGAAAAAGCAAGAGAGTTCCAGAAAAGCATCTATTTCTGCTATATTGACTATGCCAAAGCCTTTGACTGTGTAGATCACAATAAACTGTGGACAATTCTGAAAGAGATGGGAATACCAGACCACCTGATCTGCCTCTTGAGAAACCTATATGCAGGTCAGGAAGCAACAGTTAGAACTGGGCATGGAACAGACTGGTTCCAAATAGGAAAAGGAGTACGTAATGACTGTATCGGGGAAGGCGATGGCACCCCACCCCAGTGCTTTTGCCTGGAAAATCCCATGGACGGAGGATCCTGGTAGGCTCCAGTCCATGGGGTCGCTGAGAGTCGGACACGACTGAGCGACTTCACTTTCATTTTTCACTTTCATGCATTGGGGAAGGAAATGGCAACCCACTCCACTGTTCTTGCCTGGAGAATCCCAGGGACGGGGGAGCCTGGTGGGCTTCCTTCTATGGGGTCGCACAGAGTCGGACACGACTGAAGCGACTTAGCAGCAGCAGCAGCAATGACTGTATATTGTCACCCTGCTTATTTAACTTATATACAGAGTACATCATGAGAAACGCTGGGCTGGAAGAAGCACAAGCTGGAATCAAGATTGCCAGGAGAAATATCAATAACCTCAGATATGCAGATGACCCCACCCTTATGGCAGAAAGTGAAGAGGAACTAAAAAGCCTCTTGATGAAAGTGAAAGTGGAGAGTGAAAAAGTTGGCTTAAAGCTCAACATTCAGAAAACGAAGACCATGGCATCTGGTCCCATCACTTCATGGGAAATAGATGGGGAAACAGTGGAAACAGTGTCAGACTTTATTTTTTTGGGCTCAAAAATCACTGCAGATGGTGACTGCAGCCATGAAATTAAAAGACGCTTACTCCTTGGAAGGAAAGTTATGACCAACCTAGATAGCATATTCAAAAGCAGAAACATTACTTCGCCAACAAAGGTTTGTCTAGTCAAGGCTATGGTTTTTCCTGTGGTCATGTATGTATGTGAGAGTTGGACTGTGAAGAAGACTGAACGCCGAAGAATTGATGCTTTTGAACTGTGGTGTTGGAGAAGACTCTTGAGAGTCCCTTGGACTGAGTCAGAGACAGAGACTCAGAGTTATCACCGTCACCTTGATGACATTGATGACAATGCTGTTGTGAATGACATCACCAGGTTAGGTGACTGTGAAGATCAGTGGTGGGTTCTTTTAATTTGATTAAATCTGGGATTCTCTCCTGGAAGCCCACTTGTACTAAAAAATATTCATGTAAATTTAAGGAATGACCCTGGAAGGTTATCCCTGAAGTCCTTCCCTCCTTGTCCAAGTTAAAAAGTTGTTCTCAAGGTCAGGGACTCCAAGTGTGAGTAATGACCATTAGTGGGTTATGAAATCCATCCAGTGGGTTTTTGACCAGAATTAGAGAAAAAAAGAGAAGGAATGAAAGAATGGAATAAAGGAAAAGAAAGGCATAGAAAATACTGTCATGCATGTCACAGAAGCAAGTCTTATTTTTACAACTTTCATTTTGGTTATATGTGCTTATATATGAACACTTGTGTTTCAGTCTATATGCATATAAAATAATGCATGCATATAAATTCCTATATGTGTTTGTATGTGTGTGTGTTCGTTGCTCAGTCGTGTCCAACTCTTTGCAACCCTAAGACTATTACCTACCTGGCCCCTCTGTCCATGGAATTCTCCAGGCAAGAATACTGGAGTGGGTTGCCATTTCCTTCTCCAGGGGATCTTCCCAACATGAGAAGAATGAAGCCAGGTCTCCTGCATTGTGGACAGATTCTTTACCCTCTGAGCCACCAGCAAAGCCCTGTATTTATATATACAGATATATAAACACACACACACACACACACACACACACACACACACACACACCTGCCTTAGATCATTGCAAATGGAGTGTGCATCAATTATCTATTACTGCAGAACAGCCAGAGTGGTTTCAAACAAGAAATCATTTGTATATAAATATATTTAGATATGTTGTTGTTGTTCAGTTTCTTAAGTTGTATAAATATGGGTATAACTGCAAATTGGACTTACCTCTGCTGTGGACACACAGGTAGCTAGAGTCGTCCAGCAGCCCACTCAGGGCTGGGTGGTCCCAGATGCCCCCTCACAGGTCTGAGCATCAGCCAGACTGTCAGGTGGTGGCCTTGGTTCTCCTGCACGAGGCTTCTCCGATTTGCCAACTAGGGCTTCCTCTCCAGGCACCTAGCAAGCCTCTGTGTTGTGCTCGCCGATGCTACTTGGGCTAGAGCAAGTTAAAAAATCATCATTTTGACATGAAAGTGAAAGTGAAGTCGCTTCAGTCGTGTCCGACCCTTAGCGACCCCATGGACTGCAGCGTACCAGGTTCCTGCGTCCATGGGATTTTCCAGCCCAGAGTCAATATGGAAAGGGACCCTAACCCCAAGGATCTGGCCACTGACGGGCGTGAGTGATTAGGGGCCATTAGCACAACCTCTGCTGCAGAGTGAGTAGTATGTAATTCCTGGTGTGTCTTTTCCATGCTCTGCTTGTGTTTGTCCTTCACCCTGGTGCATCCCTGTTTTCCTTTCTCCCCACTTCTCTTCTTCATTAAATGAAATTCTACGAGGAAACCCTGATGCTAGGCGTGGGAGAGGCTATCAAGCAAGGTGAGAAGATACCATCTTGCCCTCAGGCCACTGATCAGCTCTTTTGAGTAGATAAGGGTCCAACAACAGAAACGCTAAATAATGAATGGAGTGCCGCTCAGCTGTCACAAGACAGCTCCAAATTAAATGTCCAGGGAATTTCCTCTGGAAGCGAAAAAGTGGGCGAGGTCATAATTATCATACTAAATGAAGTAAGTTAGACAGAGAAAGACAAATATCATGATATCACTTACATGTGGAATCTGAAAAAAAAAATGGTACAAATGAACCCATCTACAAAGCAGAGATAGAGTCACAGATAGAAAAACAAACTATGGTTGTTGGTAAGTTGCCATCATGTCCAGCTCTTTTCGACCCCATGAACAGCAGCCTGCCAAGATTCCCTGCCTTTCACTCTCTCCAAGAGTTTGCTCAAACTCATATGGCACCCCACCCCAGTACTTTTGCCTGGAAAATCCCATGGACGGAGGATCCTGGTAGGCTCCAGTCCATGGGGTCGCTAAGAGTCGGACACGACTGAGTGACTTCACTTTCACTTTTCACTTTCATGCACTGGGGAAGGAAATGGCAACCCACTCCAGTGTTCTTGCCTGGAGAATCCCAGGGACGGGGGAGCCTGGTGGGCTGCCATCTATGGGATCGCACAGAGTCGGACACGACTGAAGCGACTTAGCAGCATGTCCATTGAGTCAGTGATGCTATCTAACCATCTCATCCTCTGCCGCTCCCTTCTCCTCCCTCCGTCAATCCTTCCCAGTTTCAGGGTCTTTTCCGATGAGTGGGCTCTTCGCATCAGGTGGCCAAAGTATTGGAGCTTCAGCTTCAGCATCCATCATATTTCCAATGAGTATTCAGGGTTGATTTCCTTTAGGATTGACTGGTTTTCCTTTAGGATTGACTTGTTTGATCTCTCTGCTGTCCAAGGGACTCTCTTATTAAGGAAGGGGGAGGGGATAAATTGGGAGATTGTGATTGACATATGCACACTACAGTATATAAAATAGATAACTAATAAGGACCTACTCTACAGCAGAGGGAACTCTGTTCAGTATTCTGCAATGATCTAGATGGGAATAGAATCTAAGAGTGGATACATGTGTATGCATAAGTGATTCACTTTGCTCTACAGCAGAGACTAACACAACGTTGTAAATCAACTATACTCCAACAACAATTAATTACCATTAAAATAAATTTATATATATATATATATATATATATATATATAAAATTTTTAAGCATGCAACCAAGTCCAGGCAGCATCAGACTCCCTCCTGCAGGACCTGGGAAAGTTGATATTTTTTTCCCCCTCTCTCTTTTCATAACTGAACTGGGACTCATCTTTCCTGCTTCCTGCAAGCTTCAGCGATAATGCAAAAAAAAAAAAAAAAAAGTCAGTGTTTGGACAAGGGGAGGATTTTAATGTGCTCTTACTAAAATAGTCAGGGCTGCTGTTTATAGCACTAGAAATCAGCACCCAAGTCTTAAGTCTGGGGGCAGCCATTTGTCTTCAGAATGAAGGTGGGGTCACTGGTGTGGGAACCATGATTAGAGACACAGCGGAAGCTGAAGAGGGGGCTTCCCGTCACAATATTTCACTGTTTCCAATCTCTGTGTTGATGGTGATGAACAATGGCAGTGTGAGAAGATTCTATTTGTCAACATGTTTTTGCTGTTGGTTTTTACGGCTGGTTCAAAGATCACAGAGTCCCAGCCTGCTTTCTTATGGCTCTTTTCTTCTCCAATATCCTAAACTAAATAAATGTCATGATGCCAGCTTTATATTCTAAGTCAGAGGTTGCGGTTTGAGGTCCTTGGGTTACGTGCAGCCGATACACACATTGTGTTTGGCCTTAAAGTTTTTTAATATTGGCCAAAATTTTGAAATCTGAGATTGTTATATTAAAAGTTGCATTTAAAATGGGATTTATAGCTTTTTTTAGAAAATAAAATAGCTGGCAGCAGTGACCCCTTTTTTTTACAGGGCAACAGTTGGATAATCTTAACAGCTATTCTTCTTCTGCCTGGGAGAGAGCTTTTTAGTTTACACTTAACTCGTCTAATTATATTATGTATATATACTCTCTGTAGTTATTGGGCTTTGGTGACCCCCAAATTCAATTAAAAATTTAAGGGAAAAATTTAGAAACCAGCATTCTTGAAACAGAATGAAGCTGTATTTGTATTTGGGGATCAGATTAGGGTCACACATGGCTTGAAATAACAAGGATCTGACAATAGCAACATGTAGAAGAACCAAGTTCTATTTTTAGGGTTGGACTTGTGACAAGGAGTCCAGACGTTCGAGTCCAGAGTTGTTGCAGCTGTTTAGCAATGATAACAGGGAGCCGTCTCTTTCTCCTTTTTTTGCAGCACTGTCTTTAGCATGATGGTTTTGTTGCTCAGGTCTGTTGCCTCGTGGTCACAAGATAGTTGCCACACCTCCAGCCACAAGTCTTCATTCTAAGTAGGAAAAAGAATGAAGCAGGAAGGGGCACAGGCTATATCAGGGAGGCAAAACATTTCCAGAACTTAACAGCCTGCTTCTTATTGTACAAAAGGTATCACATAGCCACAGGCATCTTCAAGGAAGATTGGAAAGGTGGAAAGACACACTGCTGCACTGAACACTGTAGGGGCAGAAAGGGGTGGACACCAGACTTGAAGAGGGTGAATATAATCTGGGACATGCAGTCACTGAGACTTGGACTCAAGGGCTGGTTTTTAGTCGTTAAGTCATGGTTGGCTCTTTGTGACCCCACAGACTGCAGTACACTGGCTTACACTGTCTTTCACCATTTGCTTGGGACAAATCTTGTTTTCTCTGTTTATTAAATATCAATGAAAATGAAACTTGTTGCTTTTAATTGACAAGAGAAACAATTGCTCATAATTTAACTATTTTAAAATTGTAAGTATGAGAATTGCATTCCTATTTCCTTAAGACTGACTGCTATATATTTAGGAACTTAAGATATACATAATATAAATATATTATATAGAGATATATTATTATATTATTATTACATTATGCAACTATATACACAGTATATAATTTATATTTTATTATATGTATATGATATGTTATACATTTTATATGTACATGTATATAGTAATATATAGAGAGCTCTCCCTGTAGCTCAAACAGTAAAGAATCTGCCTGGGATGCAAGAAACTAGAATTCAAGCCCAGGGTTGGGAAGATCCTCTGGAGAAGGGAATGGCAATCCACTCCAGTATTCTTGCCTGGAGAATTTCATGAACAGAGAAGCCTGGCGGGCTACAGTCCATGGGGTAGCAAAGAGTCGGACATGACTGAGCAACTAACACACACTAGTTAAATATGTGTGTGTATATATATATATATATAGATCAGTCACTCAGTCATGTCCGACTCTTTGCGACCCCATGAATCGCAGCACGCCAGGCCTCTCTGTCCGTCACCAACTCCTGGAGTTCACTGAGACTCACGTCCATTGAATCAGTGATGCCATCCAGCCACTTCATCCTCTGTCGTCCCCTTCTCCTCTTGCCCCCAATCCCTCCCAGCATCAGAGTCCTTTGCAATGAGTCAACTCTTCGCATGAGGTGGCCAAAGTACTGGAGTTTCAGCTTCAGAATCATTCCTTCCAAAGAAATCCCAGGGCTGATCTCCTTCAGAATGGACTGGTTGGATCTCCTTGCAGTCCAAGGCACTCTCAAGAGTCTTCTCCAACACCACAGTTCAAAAGCATCAATTCTTTGGCGTTCAGCCTTCTTCACAGTCCAACTCTCACATCCATACATGACCACAGGAAAAACCATAGCCTTGACTAGGCGAACCTTTGTTGGCAAAGGAATGTCTCTGCTTTTGAATATGCTATCTAGGTTGGTCATAACTTTCCTTCCAAGGAGTAAGCGTCTTTTAATTTCATGGCTGCAGTCACAATCTGCAGTGATTTTGGAGCCCAGAAAAATAAAGTCTGACACTGTTTCCACCGTTTCCCCATCTATTTCCCATGCAGTGATGGGACCAGATGCCATGATTTTCGTTTTCTGAATGTTGAGCTTTAAGCCAACTTTTTCACTCTCTACTTTCACTTTCATCAAGAGGCTTTTTAGTTCCTCTTCACTTTCTGCCATAAGGGTGGTGTCATCTGCATATCTGAGGTTATTGATATTTCTCCCAGCAATCTTGATTCCAGCTTGTGTTTCTTCCAGTCCAGCATTTCTCATGATGTACTCTGCATATAAGTTAAATAAACATGGTGACAATACACAGCCTTGACGTACTCCTTTTCCTATTTGGAACCAGTCTGTTGTCCGTGTCCAGTTCTAACTGTTGCTTCCTGACCTGCATACAGATTTCTCAAGAGGCAGGTCAGGTGGTCTGGTATTCCCATCTCTTTCAGAATTTTCCACAGTTTATTTTGATCCACACAGTCAAAGGCTTTAGCATAGTCAATAAAGCAGAAATAGATGTTTTTCTGGAACTCTCTTGCTTTTTCCATGATCCAGCAGATGTTGGCAATTTGATCTCTGGTTCCTCTACCTTTTCTAAATCCAGCTTGAACGTAGGGAAGTTCACGGTTCACATATTGCTAAAGCCTGGCTTGGAGAATTTTGAGCAGTACTTTACTAGCGTGTGAGATGAGTGCAATTGTGCGGGAGTTTGAGCATTCTTTGGCATTGCCTTTCTTTGGGATTGGAATGAAAATTGACCTTTTCCAGTCCTGTGGCCACTGCTGAGTTTTGCAAATTTGCTGGCATATTGAGTGCAGCACTTTCACAGCATCAGCTTTCAGGATTTGGAATAGCTCCACTGGAATTCCATCACCTCCACTAGCTTTGTTCCTAGTGATGCTTTCTAAGGCCCACTTGACTTCACATTCCAGGATGTCTGGCTCTAGGTCAGTGATTACATCATCGTGATTATCTGGGTCGTGAAGATCTATTTTGTACAGTTCTTCTGTGTATTCTTGCCATCTCTTCTTAATATCCTCTGCTTCTGTTAGGTCCATATCATTTCTGTCCTTTATCGTGCCCATCTTTGCATGAAATGTTCCTTTGGTATCTCTGATTTTTTTGAAGAGATCCCTAGTCTTTCCCATTCTGCTCTTTTCCTCTATTTCTTTGCATTGATTCGCTGAGGAAGGCTTTCTTATCTCTTCTTGCTATTCTTTGGAACTCTGCATTCAGATATTTATCTTTCCTTTTCTCCTTTGCTTTTCGCTTCTCTTCTTTTCACAGCTAATTGTAAGGCCTCCCCAGACAGCCATTTTGCTTTTTTGCATTTCTTTTCCATGGGGATGGTCTTGATCCCTGTCTCCTGTACAATGTCACAAACCTCATTCCATATTTCCATATATACAAGTTCCTAAATTTATAGTAGTCAGTCTTAAGGAAATAGCAATGGATTTCTCATAGTTATAATTTTAAAATAGTTAAATTATGAGTAATTGTTTCTCTTGTCAATTAAAAGCAACAATTTTCATTTTCATTGATATCTAATAGACAAAAAGAGATTTGTCCCAATATTATATATATATATATATATATATATATATATATGTAATGTGTGTGTATATATTTTTCCTACTACTTTGCAAACAGATTCCTGGCAAACATATTTAAAAGAAAGCATTTCTATAAGAGCAATAGAATTATACTAGCTTTTCTTTCCCTTAAAAATCCTTTTTAAATTACTCATTGCAAGTAAAAATGAGAGTGAAGGTAGGATAAAACTTAGAATTCAACTCTTTTGTACAAAGAGCATAATTGCTCTATACCCATGAATCTTTGCAGTGTTGATTTCAACAATTTGGGGTGGCTAAATGAGAAAGCATTCAAGTGAAGCCTAGCTAAAAATTCAGCGTTTGTCCTCCTGCAAAAGTTTGAAAATATTAAGAAAATATTTGCTTTTAATTTTGGTTAGTTCATTGAAATTGTCCAAGAGCAAAGATTATGTGCTCCTAGTAGGAATTTAATTATTAGAGCAAGTTATTGAGGTCTAATGGACTCCATGAAAATTCAGGAAAATAGAGCTGGTTGTTATTTAAGCAAAAAGTTGTCAGCGTTGCTTGGTGATTTCTTTTTCATGACTTTTTCATTAAGCATATTTTGAGTGTGCTGGGTTCTGACACCTGCTCACCACCTGCAATTTTTAGGAGAATCTCTCATATGAGGGTGCCAGTTTCTTCTCAAAGCAGGCATCTTTGGACCCCCAAAGCAGGAAAATGCACTGGAATCTGGAATACCGGTCCAATGTGTTCTGAGTTCATACACACTTATGCGGTCACGTATGTGGTACATGGATTTCCCTGGTGGCTCAGGCGGTAAAGAATCCGCCTGCAATGGGGGAGACATGGGTTTGATCCCTGGGTCAGGAAGATCCCCTGGAGAAGGGAATGGCAGCTCACTCCAGTATTCTTGCCTGGAGAATCCATGGACAGACGAGCCTGATGGGCTACAGTCCATGGGGTCACGAAGAGTCGGACATGACTGAAGTGACTTGAGCATGTGCACATGTGATGAATATGACTATAAATATAATGTAATTGCACGGAAAGACACAATTTGTGTTTCAGTTTCTCATTAGTAATTTTTGTTATCTGTAGGTCACACTCTTCCAGGTTGATCAACTGAACAAGTGTTTAGGTGACTGGTATCGATTCAAAGGCACATAAAACACTCGGGGGCATTACAATGCTCATGCCTGGGCCCCGCTCTTATCCAGTTGAATCAGAACCTCTTGGCATGGGCCCTGGGAATTGGCTTTTTTTTTTTTTTTTGGCTGCTCTGTATAGCATGTGTGATCTTAGTTCCCCAGTAGGGATCGAACCCAAATTCCCTGCAGTGGAAGCACAGAGTCTTAATGACTGGGCCACTGCGGAAGCCCAGGAATTTGCCTTCTTAGAGCTATCCAGATGATTTTAATGGGTGGGAAAACACACTCTGGGCTCAGCCCCAGCATTTTAGTCTTAGTGTCTAAGCACGCATCCAGGATAACTGGTAGGTGTGAGGTTCTTGCTAATTTCTGTAGCAGGCATTGGCTCACTGATTCTTTAAAGCATAGCCTCTCCCCCAGAACATCCTCCTAATCACCTTGCCTAGAACAGCCCTCACTCTCCACACCCTACCAGGCTTTACTGATCTTTGTAGAGCCTCTCACTCTTTGACCTGTGCTCTGAATCTATTTCTTTCTTTAAAAAAAAAAAAAATTTATTTCTTTACTTGGCAGCACCAGGTCTTAGTTATGACACACAGGATAGTTTCCTGACCAGGGATCGAACCCAGGCCTGCTGCATTGGGTGTGTGAAGTCTTAGCCACTGGACCACCAGGAAAGCCCCTGAATCTGTCTGTCTCTGGTTATTGCCCACATCCCTTCCTAGATTAAAGTTCCATGAAGACAGGACTTTTTAGCTGTTATGTCTCAAGTGTCTAGAACATTCTAGAAAGTGCTTTAGGAGGTTGGGCTTCCCTGAGAAGACCCCAAGATGGAGGTAAGCCTGCAGGATATTCCTAGGGTATCCACACCTGTGAAAGAGAGGCGACAGAAGCACAGTGGGGAGGAGGGAGAAGCTGGGTGCATTGCAGCCCCCGGGAGGGCTCAATGATGGGCCCCCAGGAGGACCTGGGGCTAAGTTAGAGCAAGATGGCTGGACCTCTATGTCCCCACACTGATCAGTCACCAGTACAGGCATCCCTGGAAGGAGAGACACCTTGGGGGAGCTGGTTTTCTTCAGCTGCAGCCATCCCTTGAGGGCTGACAGTGAAGGACCATCTTCTAGCCGCACCACTGGCAGCTGAGCAAACTCACCCTTCTTTCCTTCCTGGAGATGGGGGTCTGGGGTTGGGGGGTGGGGCGCACATCACAGCAAGCGTCACAGTGCTCAAAACTACTTTAGAAAGTAACTTTCTGTTTCCCCATACCCCAAAACAGACCTTTGATTTTCAAGTTTACGAACTTCATCTTGGAGAGTTAGCCCAAGGAACAGGTTTGGAGGACTGGGGAGAGTGACAGATGTATTTATTCATATCAGCAGAGATGTGGGTTCAGTCCCTGGGTCAGGAAGATTCCCCTGGAGGAGGAAATGACAGCCCACTCCAGTATCCTTGCCTGGGAAATTTCATGGACATAGGAGCCTGGCAGACTACAGTCCATAGGGTCTCAATGAGTCCGACACAATTTAATAACTAAAACAACAGAACACGCTGTGGACCACAGGGCTCCATCCTGCTCAGAGCCCTCAGAGGAGGCATGCAGAAGACATCTGAGAATCATGTGTTCATGACTCCAGGAAGGGGAGTAATTTCCTACCAGCTTCCTTCCCCTACTGGTCCAGGGCCCACCAGGGATGTTAGCTCCTTTGCACTTCAAGTATGCACTTGCCTTCCTAAGGCCAATAGGAGGTGACCAGCTGATTTGCCCAGGACTGCCACAGTTTGAGCACTGAAGGTCCCACATCCCAGGAAGCTCTTCCATCATGGGCAACCCAGAACGATTGGTCACCCCTTGGATGGATTCCTCCAGGCACCAGGTGGCAACCAGAAAGAAGCCTTTGGGCTAGTCCTGCAGGATGCTGATTCCAGCAGCAACCACCAAGGTTAAAATGCAGGCGAGAGCATATGAGACAGGACACAGGAGGTGTCCAGTACAAAACACCAGCTATTCTTACCCTTCCTCTTGATCAGCCAGACATCTTCATTTAGAAATGTATTGGTTTTGTTCAGTCGCTAAGTTGTGTCTGAATCTTTGCAACCCCATGGACTGCAGCATACCAGGTTTCCCTGTCTGTCACCGTATCCCAGAGTATGCTCAAACTCATGTCCCTTGAGTCAGTGATGCCATCCAACCATCTCATCTTCTGTCATTCCCTTCTCCTCCTGCCTTCTATCTTTCCCAGCATCAGGGTCTTTTCCAGTGAGTCAGCTCTTCCCATCAGGAGTCCGAAGTATTGAAACGTCAGCTTCAGTATCAGTCCTTCAGATGAATATTCAGAACTGATTTCCTTTAGGATTGACTGGTTTGATCTCCTTGCTGTCCAAGGGACTCTCAAGAGTCTTTTCTAGCACCACAATTCAAAAGCATCAATTCTTTGGCACTCAGCTTTCTTTATGGTCCAAATCTGATATCCGTACATGACTGGAAAAAAAATAGCTTTGACTATATGAACCTTTAAACTTAGATGCACCAATTAGGCAAAAATCTGTTTTGCTGTGTTTGAATTAGCTGCTGCTTTTTTGGCTCAAGGACCGTTTCTGTGGCTTTCTGCTTTCAACCTGGCCAAGCACCTAGGGTAAAACAGAAGCATTTTCAAAAGCCCCAGTATTTAGCAGATGCCTAGAGTGTAGGCTGTTTACATACCCTTGAAGGGCCAATTTTCTTGAGCATTTGGCTTATTTGCTTTCATCTATGTATGCATAAGGACCAAAATTTGGCTCCTGGGAAACCTTCCGGACCTGCTGGAAGCCACCGGCTCGGGCCAAGTCTCCCCACATCTGACAATTGTTGAATCTCAGCCGCTATAATGAAATTAGCCTCAGATGCTCCGGGGCTGTTTGGATTTGGGATTAGTGAGGCATTTGGCATGAGGAGGCAGGAGACGTTTGTGCACAGTTTCACACCATGAGCTAGTCTTTCTTTAAAAAAAAAAAAAAAATCCTAAGTTGTGGAGAACAAGTGTTCTTGGCATGCAAGTGATTGGAAATATGAAAAACTTCATCAAGGACACACATGCTCTGGTACACACGCATGCCCGTACCTTTAGGGAGTATGACAAGATATAATGCAAATGTCATTCGTTTTGTGAGTCCCTCTCCCTCTTGGCTCCATGATGGATGGACAGGTCTGTCATTCCTTCGCGCCAAATGTTTTTCCTCTGAATGTTTCTCTGAGGCCACCAGTTTAGTTCAGACTGCCTCCCTCCAATGTCATCCGCAACTACAGGGCATCCCATACCCCAGAATCAGATGCAATGTCTTTCTCGTGACTCTTGGCATCTCAGCATCCCAGTGACAGATCTGTTAGCCCTAATGACACGTCTTTTCATGTACAACTTGGTCCTCTCTTGTAACTGCCTGATGCTAAGGAAGAGAAAAGCTCTTTCTTAAGTTTAAAAATGTAGTGCTGTTAAGAGGAAAAACTCTCTGTTCTAGCTCATTTTATCAGAGTCTTAAAAATGTATTAAACTAGAACCCTGAGTTAATTCAAGGAATGCTAATTCACTCCCTAATATAAATTCCTGCCACAGGCGTACATATTGTGATGTAGTTATTCCCATACCATTCACCCACCAGCCCGACAGCACTGGCATATTTTTGTTCTTCAATTAGCCAGATCCCTTAGATACAGCGGAGAGGCTTACAGCGTTGAGTGGGTTCCTATATGCGAGATGTTATCTACGCTAATTAAACTAAGATAGAAGAAACCCACCAGAGAGTTTCTTGCTGCTTCTGAGGTCTGTCCCTTCCTTATTCAAATGCTTCTGCTGGAGGAGAGGCCTGGGGGCCAGAAACTGCAAACAAGATCTTGCTGGAAAAAGCAAAAGTAGAGACAACAGAGAGAAAACCAAGGTCTCAGAACCACCCAAAGATTTATTATTATTATTATTATTGGAGTATAGGTGGGGCTTCCCAGGTGGCGTTAATGATAAAGAACCCGCCTGCCAATGTAGGAGACACAACAGATGTGGGTTTGACTCCTGGGTGGGGAAGATCCTGGAGGAGATCATGGCCCCCCACACCAGTATCCTTATCAATGGGGGAGGGAGAACCCCATGGACAGAGAAGCCTGGTGGGCTACAGTCCAGAGGGTCACAAAGAGTCAGACACAACTGAAGCAACTTAGCACATAGTTGATTTACACTGTTGTGTTAATTTCAGGTGTACAGCGAAGTGATTCAGATATATAGATATATAGATATATATATATATATATATATGTATATGTCTTCTTTTTCATGTTCTTTTCCATTATAGGTTATTATGTTTCTCTGTGCTATATAGAAAGACCTTATTTGTTGTTTATCTATTTTATATATAGTGGCTTGTATCTGTTAATCTCAAACTCTTTAATTTATTCCCCAACCTCTCCACTTTGATAACCATAAATTAGTTTTCCCTGTCTGTGGTTCTGTTTCTGTTTTGTATGTAAGTTCATTTGTATCACTTTTAAGATTCCACATATAAGTGATATAATATGACATTTGCCTTTCTCTGTCTGATTTACTTCACTTAGTATGACCATCCATAGGTCCACCCATGTTGCTGCTGCAAGTGGCATTACCTCATTCTTTTTTATGACTGAATACAAAGGTTAATTGGCTCTGGAATGCCACTGAAATAGATACCACAGATATTTACATGAATATGAATGTGCGTACTAAGTCACTTCAATTGTGTCCTCCTCTTTGCAACCCTTTGCAGCCCACCAGGCTCCTCTGTCCATGGGATTCTCCAAGCAATAATACTGGAGTGGGTTGCCATGCTCTCCTCCAAGGGATCTTCCCAACCCAGGGATTGAACTTAGTCTCTTCGTCTCCTGCATTGGCAGGCAGGTTCTTTACCACTAGTGGCACCTGGGAAGTCCATGAATAAGAGTGTATAGATATAAATAGAGAAAGCGATTATAGATATTAATATCAGTGCATTTCAATATTCTGTCTGTATGTCTGGCCTGGGGTAACTTTAAAGCCCATGTACTTCTTGCTTCTCATTGAGCAAAAGAAAAGGAAAATTAAGATGCACTCAATGCTCCAAGTGCCTGTTACCTCACAGAGGGGTGTGCTTGGGTTGGGCACAGCTGGGCAGCCAGGGTATGTCCTCCAGGTCACCTGCCCTGGACACTGTGTAAATTAGCAGAAGATTGGAAAGCGCAAGGAACACCGTGTCAATGATGTTTTGATAGGAACTCTCTGGCCAAGAAGACCATCACATCTCTTGCCTCAGTAAGGCTATAGCAACTCAGCATCATCACATCCTCCAAACACATTCTTTAAAACTTTTTGTTGTTATGTTGGAGTATAGCTGGTTAACAGTGTTGGGATAGTTTCAGGTGTGCAACAGAGAGTATCAGCCATACATATACATGTATCCATTCTCCCCCAACTCCCCTCCCATCCAGGCCACTACATAACAGTGAGCAGAGTTCCCGGTGCCACACAGTCGGTTATTGTTGGTTGTTCACTGTAAATATAGCGGTGTGTACAGGTCCATCCCAAACTCCCTAACTATCCCTTCCCCCAGACTTCTGCACAGCAATCATAAATTCCTTCTCTAAGTCTGTGAATCTGTTTCTGTTTTGAAAGTAAGATCATTTACATCATTTCTTTTTAGATTCCAAATACATTTTCATTGTGTTTTGCCAAAATGTCAGTCTGTGCCAGATTGGAAATCAAAGAAAAAATATCAACTTTCTTTATCACACAGAGATGAAGGAGCCCTGAGCTGAAAGAACTGAGTTGACACAGCTCAGACCCACTGAGCTAGTTTCTTGCTAAACTTTGGGGACGAGTTTACGGGATGTGGCTCTCAACTTCTCTGGTAGAATTTCTATTGGGAGATCATGTCCCAGAAGAGTGCTTAATGGTGGGTCTAGATTTTTCTAATATCAACATACGTAATCCCTCTAGAAATGAGCATACTTCCAGGAACACGTCCCATTATTTCTGGGCTGGGTCGCATTACCGCTCTTTGGGAACCGACAGAAGAGCATGAAACATCGTTAATAAACATCAGGCATCTCCCCGTCTCTCCAGGCTTGTCGGGATGTGCTTCATTCCGAAGGCAAACGGTCCATTCTCCTCTCATCTTCCTCCTGGGATTAGTTACAGCGGCAGCCACGTCATTGTAACGAGATGGGGAAATGTAATTACATTAATAGGGGGCACCAGACTTCCTCTCAGAGCAGAAACTGAGTTTACTGGCCAAGGGAGAAGGGGAAGTGTTTGCAGAATGAAACATAGGTCTGTCCAGAACTGAGCAAATCCACCCAAGAAAAATGAGGGCATGCATGTGTCATCAAAAGTTGTATACCACTTATTTCACTTAGTGTGATCATCTCGAGGTCCATCCATCTTGCTGCAAATGGCATTATTTCCTTCATTTTTATGGCTGAGTAAGTCAGACCGCAAAGGACAAATGTAATATATCACTTAAATGTGGAATCTAAAAGAAAGTGGTACAAAGGAACTTTACAAAACAGAAGCAGACTCACAGACATAGAAAACAAACTTATAGGACTTCCCTGATGTCCCAAAAGTGGTTAAGAATCTGCCTGCCAGTGCACGAGACCTGGGATTGATCCCTCGTCTGAGAAGATTCCACACGCCACAAAGCAACCCAGCCCATGTGCCACAACTGCTGAGCCTGTGCTCAACAAGAGCAGCCACTGCAACGAGGAGCCCACGCACTGCAGCGAAGACCCGGCACAGCCATAAAAAAAATGATTTAAAAAATAAAAGAAATCAAACTTATGGTTGCCAAAGGGAAAGGACTGTGGGGAGGGATAAATTAGGAGCATGGGGTTAACAGACACACACTGCTGTTGTTGTTCAGCCACTAAGTCATGTCCAGCTGTTTGCAGCCCCATGGACTGCAGCACAGCAGGCTTCCCTGTCCTTCACTGTCTCAGAGTTTGCTCAAACTCATGTCCAGTGAGTCGATGGTGCCGTCCAATCATCTCATCCTCTGTCACTCGCTTCTACTCCTGCCCTCAGTCTTTCCCAGCATCAGGATCTTTTCCAATGACTTGGCTGTTCACATCAGGTAGCCAAAGCATTGGAGCTTCAGCATCAGTCCTTCCAATGAATATTCAGGGTTGATTTCCTTTAGGATTGACTGGTTTGATCTCCTTGCTACCCAAGGGATTGAAGGGTCTTCTTCAGAACCCCAGTTCAAAAGCATAATACACACTACTATATATAAAATAGATAAATGACAAGGCCCTACTGTATGGTGTAATATTTTGTAGTAACTCATGTAGGGAAAGAATCTGAATCACTTTGCTGTACACCTGAAACTAACACAGCATTGTAAAACTACACTTCAATAAAAAAAAGTTTTAATTAAAAAAGAGATGAAAAAAGAAGTTATGTACGAGAACGTTCGCAGCAGCATCACGTGTGATTGCCCGAAGCTGGAGATGAGCCAAAAGCCCATCTTTAGGAGGATAGATAAACCCACAGCTGTGGCTTCATAAACAACACGCTGCTCAAAGAGAGCAGTGAGCATGGACACAGCCCACAGGCTTAAAGGTGAGCTAATGAAGCTGGAAAGAAGAGAGGAGACGCAGCATCGTTTCTTCTCTGGGGAGCTCTAGAAGACGCAAAACTAATCCCTGGGAAGAAAAGCCAAACTAATTGTGAACGGTTCGGGGAGTGATGAAGAAATGGAGGAGGGAGACTTTAAGAGGGCTGCGGGTGATCTGGAGTTGGGAGGCTGTACAGGTGTGTACACACGCAGGCGTCCACCAAGTTGTACAGGTAAGATGTGTGCACATTCAGGTAGTAAGTTATGACTCAACTTTTTTTTGAACTACCTGTGTGTGCAGGTGGTCCAAGATGTGGGTGACACTGATCCTCCTGGGGCCAGGTGGGCACTTTGGACAGTATCTCCATCCTTCTTTATTTTTCATGATCTTGGCATTTTTGAAGGGTCCCAGTCAGAAACATTGTGGAGAGTTTCCCGATATGGGTCTGTCTGATGTTTTCTCCTGACTAGAGGTTATGATTTTCTGGCAAACACAGCACAGAAATGAGGTGATATGATATCAGTATGCTTTATTCCTGGCGATGTTCACTTCGATTATGTGGCTAAGGTAGTGTCAGCCAGGTTTCTCCACTGTGAAGTTACTTCTTTCCCTTTGCAATTAATCTCGGGGTAGTATCCTGATATCATGCAAATATTCCATTTCTCCTTAGACATTCACTTGCTGATGTTAACATCACCCAAGGATGTTGCCTTCAGCCCTTTCTCCCCACAATCCACACGTCACCAGGTAGTCAAAGTGACTTTTAAATATGTAAGTCAGCTGTATCGCTCCCATGCAGAAAGCGTCCTAATGGCCTTTTGCAGTGGTTTTACTAAAATCTAACCTCCTCACTTTAACCTTTCAGGCCTTGTATGATCTGGCCCTGCCAAATTCCTCTCATCCACATTGCCCCTCTCCCTTCTGCTTCAGTCATCCTATTCTGCATTTAGTTTATTTCTTCAAGATTTCATGCTCATTTCTGTTGTCTGACTTTTACACTTGCTTTTCCCTCTTCCTAAATACCCTCTACTCGGGTCCTCTCATGGTTGACCCGTGACTTAGGATTCAGATCTTAGTTAAAATATTGCCTCCTTCCCCACCTCTATTACCTTTCTCATTCTTCTGTGGCCAAGTGTGGGGTTCTACTCATTTTCTCAAATCCCACAATTATCTGAATGCATGTCTTTGCCCCCCATGATACCGTAAGTTTCTTCTTTTTATTATTTATTTGTTTATGTTTGACTGTGCTGGGTCTTCTTTGTTGCGTGTGGGCTTTCTCTAGTTGCAGCAAGCAGTGGCTACTCTCATTGCAGGGGCTTCTCTTACTGTGGAGCACAGGCTCAAGGGCACTAAAGCTTCAGTAATTGGAGCTCCCAGGCTCTAGAGTGTGGGCTTAGTAATTATGGTACATGGGTTTAGTAGCCCTGCAACATGTGAAATCTTCCCAGACGAGTGATTGAACCTATGTCCCCTGCATTGGCTGGTGGATTCTTAACAACTGGACCACCAGGGAAGCCCACTATAAGCTTCTTCAAATCAAACGCTTAATCTCTACCATCCACTGCTTTTCTCTGAAGTGTAGTTAACATACAATATTGTGTTTGTTTCCAGTTTATGGCAAAGGGAATTCAGTGTTATATATATATATGTGTGTGTGTGTATACACCATAAAATTTGTTTTCTCTGTGAGTCTATTTCTGTTTTGCCAATAAATCCATTTGTATTTTTTTTAGATTCTATGTATAAGTGATATCATATGATATTTGTCTTTCTCTGTTTGACTTACCATTAACCACTTTATCTATGGTGTTGAGGACAGTTCCTGGCCCCCAAAAGGTGCTCATAAAACATTGGTTGGATAAATGAATTCCTTTAATCCTGTTCATAGCTCTGCTGCTAAGTTGCTTCAGTCGTGTCCGGCTCTATGTGACCCCATGGACTGCAGCCTACCAGGCTTCTCCGTCCATGGGATTCTCCAGGCAAGAACACTGGAGTGGGTTGCCATTTCCTTCTCCAGTTCATAGCTCTAACTAACATCAGATCAAGGAGTAGTTGATTTCATCGATTCAAACAACCTTTTTCAGACTCCAAGGGACCCCTACTTCTAGTACCTCCAGATTTGGTAACATAATGCCTTCCTATAAAATCTGGTCAAGAGACACCCTTTTTAAGCCTTGTCTCCCCACACTGGAATTCTACCAATTGCTTAAGTTCAACCTCTCTTATAGCCCCCGTCAGCATCCCCTCAATTACTGTGGTCAGTCTCCTGTCATGGAACAACTTATGGAAGATGCTTAAAAACAAGGGCAACTTATTTGCAGCCACATGGATGGACTTGGAGGGCATTATGCTGAGTGAAATATATCAGACAGAGAAAGATAAATACCATATCAAAACTCTTACATGTGGAATCTGAAAAATACAACTGACTAGCGAATATAGCAGCAAAGAACAGACTTAGAGATACAGAGGACAAGCCAGTGATGACTCGTGGGGACAGTGAAGGGGGAGGGGGGCGGTGGTGGGGGGGAGATGAAGAGGTACAATCTATTAGGCAGAAAGTAAGCTACAAGGACATATTGTCCAGCATGGGGAATATAGCCAATGTTTTACAATAACTATAAATGAACTATAACTTAAAATGGTGACTCACTCTCTTGTATACCTGTAACATATAATGTTGTACATCAACTAGACTTCAATACGTACATTAAAAAATACATAAAGTTAAAAAAACAAAAACACTCTGGCAACAAGAAGACAAAAATAGCCTAAAACAATGATTGTGCCACTCTGAATAGACTAAAACCCACTGAACTGTACATTTCAAATAACTGAATTGTATAGTATAAGGTCTAAATAAAGCTGTTATTAAAAAAAGTATGTGGAATCTAAAAAAAATGAACCTATTTTAAAACACAAATAGAGTCACATTAGTAGAAAACAAGCTTACAGTTATCAAGGGGGAGAGGAGGGAGGGATAAATTGGGAAACTGGGATGGACGTATACACACTGCTATATATAAAATAGATAACTAATAAGCACCTGCTGTACAGCACAGGGAACTTTACTCAGTATTCTGTAATGACCTGCATGTATGTGTGTGTGTGTGCTAGTCACTCAATCGTGTCCAACTCTTTGTGACTTCATGGACCGTAGCCTGCCAGACTCCCATGTCCATGGAATTCTCCAGGCAAGAAATCTGGAGTGGGTTGCCATTTCCTTCTCCAGGGGATCTCCCTGACCCAGGGATCAAACCTAGGTCTTCCACATTGCAGACAGATTCTTTACGCTCTGAGCCACCAGGAAATAGTGACCTATATGGGAAAAGAATCTAAGAAAGAGGGAATAGATGTATGACTGATTCACTTTGCTGTACATCTGAAACTAACACAACACTGTCAATCAACCATACTCCAATAAAAATTAATTAAAAGTTAAAAAAAAAAGCAAGGATGATGTGGTTTGCACTCTTTTTCTCTGGGGACAGTGTTAGTTCAGGAAGCCTGCTTTTAAGACAGCTCATTTGTAAGAGCAGCAAGGCTGCCTCTGCAGACAGAAGAAAAGAGAAGTGGCTCTTTTATGAGCATCTGAGCAGCAGAGACCTAGGTACTGTGCTCTCCCTGAGTCCCTTTCTCTGCGGCACCCTCGTGTGTGAGCTGTGGTATATGATGCATCAAAGCTCTCACCATAGAGGAGAGATGCTGGTGAGACATGGACCCTTGCCTGGAGTTGCCAGGACATCATTGAGTATACTCCATGGCCTGTCTCATTCCAGAGCATCTCACAAAGATCTTTTTTGATCTCTAAACAGCAGCACCCAAGTCCACTCTGCTTTGACGTTCATTGCAAGCAGCACTGTTTAATTTCATGTCCTCTCAAAGGCCCTGAGGTTGATCATTGTATGCAGAAGTTATCTGAGAAGCTGCTGTATAACACAGGGAACTCAGCTTGGTGCTCTGTGATGACCTGGAGGGCTGGGATGGGTGGGGCGAAGGCTCAAGAAGGAGGGGATATATGTATGCTTATAGCTGATTCACGTTGTTATACAGCAGAAACTAACACGGCATAGTAAAGCGACTATACTCCAATTAAAAATAAGAAAGAAAGAAGGTGTTCGAGAACACACAGCATTCCAATGGGCCATTGGGCAGCCTGACATTCCTGCATCTCTGCATCCCTGGAAACCAGAGCAGTCAGGGTACTGGGAACCAGTCCTACAGGAGGGGCAGGTGATGAAAAGGGTGCAGTGCCCTCCCCCAGGGGAGTGAGATGGCTAGGGGGTTCACCATGGGCATTCATTGCTGACAGAGAACACACATCCCAGAGTTTCTGGGGAAGCCACTCTGCGGCTGCCTTGTGCTCCAACCGCACCATATGCTTCGTAATTCACAACACCCCCTATGTGTCCATCCCCTATGTTTAAAAGAAAGTTGGTGTCCATTTTCTATTTAACCGTCACCTTCAAAAGTATGATTTTGATGAAGTGTTTGATGGAAGTATCAGATCAGATCAGTCGCTCAGTCGTGTCCGACTCTTTGCGACCCCATGAACCGCAGCACGCCAGGCCTCCCTGTCCATCACCAGCTCCCGGAGGTCACTCAGACTCACATCCATCAAGTCAGTGATGCCATCCAGCCATCTCATCCTCTGTCGTCCCCTTCTCCTCCTGCCCTCAATCCCTCCCAGCATCAGAGTCTTCTCCAATGAGTCAACTCTTCGCATGAGGTGGCCAAAATACTGGAGTTTCAGCTTTAGCATCATTCCTTCCAAAGAAATTCCAGGATTGATCTCCTTCAGAATGGACTGGTTGGCTCTTCTTGCAGTCCAAGGGACTCGATGGAAGTATAATTAGTCTTCAAAGTGTTTCATTTCTGCTGTACAGCAAAGTGGCTCAGTTATACATGTATTAATATATGCATTCTTTGTTTTAATGTTCTTTACCATTATGATTTGTCAGGATACTGTAATTCTCAGTGGTTTACAGTAGGGCCTTGTTCATCCATTCTATATGTATAGTTTGCATCTGCTAACCCCAAACTCCCAGTCCATCCCTTCCCTACCCACCTCCTCCTCGACCGCCACAAGTGCATTCTCTTTGTCCATGATTCCACTCCTGTTTTGTACATAAGTTCATGTTGTGTTGTATTTTAGTTTGCACATATAAGTGATATCATATGACCTTTGTCTTTCCCTGACTTACTTCACTTAGGATGACAACGTCTAGATCTATCCATGTTCCTGCAAATAGTACTATTTCATTCTTTTTTATGGCTGAGTAGTACTCCATTGTGTCTATATGCCATATCATCTTTATCTATTCATCTGTCGATGGACATTTAGACTGTTTCCATGTCTTAAGCTATTGAGAATATTGCTTCTATGAACATAAGGCTGCATGTATCTTTCTGAATTATAGTTTTGTCTGGATGTATGCCCAGGAGTGGGATATATGGCAACTCAAAAGTATGGTTTTGATTCTTAGATTCCTCAATGTGAGAAGTCTGAAATGGACTGAGAAGGACTTAGAACTACCCACACACTGTATTTTTAAGGGAAAAGCTCAGAACATAGAATGTTGGCCATCATATTTTTAAAAAATGAGAAAAGTATATATACATAAATGCTTGTACATGCATAGACTCTTCTGGAAGGAGGCTCAAGAGACTGCTGACGATGGTTCCTTTCAAGGTGGGAAGCAGGGGGAGCTCCAGCTGGGAGGGGGAGGGATTTATGCTTGTTTCACTGCAAATGCTTCTTCCTGTTCTATTTGACTTTAAACCATGAACCTGTACCAACTTTCCATTTTTATACTGAAAAATAAGTAACAGATGAAAATCTCCAATGAGGTATTCAAACTTGAAAAGCCACTCTGAAATGTTTAGAATATATGACAAAGTTTTATGAATTTTAAAAAATTATTGAAGGCAAACCTGTACTCATGGATAGAGTTGTTTCTTTGCATGGCTGTGGAGTCCAAGCTCACATTGTCCTTTGGGAACTGACTGGTGTATTAGTTATAGGAGAGAGCCTATAGGAGGCTGTTATAGGAGAGAGCCTAACAGTGCAACCCCAGGAAACAAGAGTGCTTAGGTTCTTGCCAGCTGTGACGTGGGCCATGCAGGGCTTTAGTTTCCTCTCTCGAAAAAATAATCATGAAAAAGAAAAATCATGATAAAAACACTTACCTCACTGAGTTGTTATGAAGATTCAATAAAACATGGAAAGCACTTAAAACAGTGCCTAGAATATATAAAATATTATAATAAACATTAGGGGACTTTTTGAACCAATCTTGATACTTTATTAATAACTGAAGTCCATAGTTCCCACTCCTTTTTTATTGAAGTATAGTTGATTTACAGCTTGTGTTAGTTTCTGGTATACAGCAAAGTTATATATACTTATACACCTTTTTTTCAAATTCTTTTCCATTATAGTTTATTACAGGATATTGAATATGTGAATAGCTTCCTGTTATGTACAGTAGGACCTTGTTGTTTATCTATTTTCTATATAGTAGTGTATCTGCTAATCCTGAACTCCTAATTTATCTCTCCTCCATCCGCTTTAGTAAACATAAGTTTGTTTTCTCTGCCTGTGAGTCTGTGTGTGTTTCGTAAATAGTTCATTTGTATCAAATTTTAGATTCCACATGTAAGTGATTTCGTGTGATATTTGTCTTTCTCTATCTGGTTTACTTCACTTAGGATGATAGTCTCCAGGTCCATCCATGTAAGCTGCATATCATATTATTTCATTTTCTTTCCTTCATTTTTGGTGAAACGTCTGCATTGCGGCCTCTGTGGATTTTGACCAATGTATGTGACATGTGTGGGCTTCCCTGATGGCTCAGTGGTAGAGAATCCGCCTGCCAATGCAGGAGACTCTAGTTTAATCTCTGGGCTTGGGAAAATCCCTTGGAAAAGGAAATGGTAACCCACTCTAGTATTCTTGCCTGTGAGGTCTCATGGACAGAGGAGCCTGGTGGGCTAGAGTCCATGTGTTCACAAAGAATTGAACATGATTTAGCAACTAAATAATAACAATATGACATGTATATGCTTTCACGGTATCATACAGAGTAATTTCACGGCCCTAAAAGTCCTCTGCCTATTTATTCCTTCTCCCTCCTCACCCTTCATCCTTTTATCATCTGCAGTTCGGCTTTTCCCAGAGTGTCACAGAGTTGGAATCATATAGTACCTAGCATTTTCAGTTTGGCTTCTTTGACTTAGCAATATCCATTTACGTTTCCTCCATGTCTTTGCATGACTCGGTAGCTCATTTCTTTTGAGCACTAAATACTCCTTTGTCTGGATGGACCATAGTGTATTCATCATCCGTTCACCTGCTGCGAAGGACGTCTTAGTTGCTTCCAGATTTTGGCAATGATGAATAAAACTGCTACAAACATTTGTGCGCAGGTTTTCATGTAGACATATGTTGTTCAGCTCGCTTGGGTAAATACCAAGGAGCACAATTGCTGGATCATATTGTAAGAATGTGCTCAGCTTTGTAAGACACTGCCAAATGGCCTTCCAAGTGGCTGAGTACCGTTTTGTATTCCCACCAGCAGTGAAAGAGAGTCTCCTTTGCTCTGCATCCTCGCCAGCATTTGGTGTTGTTAATGTTTGGGATTTTAGCCATTCTAATGGGTGTGTGGCAGCATCTCATTGTTGTTTTAATTTACAATTCCCTGATGACATATGGAGCATCTTTGCATATTCTTATTTGCCATCTGGATACCTTCTTGGGTGAGGTATCTGTTCAGATCTTTCACTGATTTTAATTTTTTTTTCTTATTGTTAAGTTTTAAGAATCCTTAGTACATTTTGGATGCCAGTCTTTATCAGATGCGTGCAAAAATTTTCTCCCAGCCTGTTGCTTGTCTAAACATTAGCTGTTATTACTATTATTCTCTATCAATCATGCAAATTTATATTTGCAGTGTTCTAATGCCTTTCTCACCAATAAATGACAAGGGTTGGTTTTTGCTGTTAGAGTGTTCAGGATCGGCACGTCCATACTGCCATATTTAAGATGGATAACCAACAAGGACCTACTGTATAGCACAGGACATCTGCCCAATGTTATGTGGCAGCCTGGATGAGAGGGGAATTTGGGGGAGAATGGATGGAGGGATATGTATGGCTGAGTCCTTTTGCTGTTCATCTGAAACGATCAAACACTGTTAATCAGCTATGTCCTGTGTTGTGCTAAGTCTATTTAGTCATGTCCGACTCTTTGAGACCCTGTGGATTGTAGCCCTCCAGGCTTCTCTGTCCACAGGGATTCTCCAGGCAAGAATACTGGAGTGGGTTGCCATGCCCTTCTCCAGGGAATCTTCCTGACCCAGGGATCAAACCGGCGTCTCTAAAGTCTCCTACATTGGCAGGCAGGCTCTTTATCACTGGCGCCATATGGGAAGCCCATTAATTGGCTATACTCCAATAGAAAATAAAAAGTAGAAAAAAAAAAAAAGAGTGTGTCCAGCCAAAAGGAGGTGTGGCTGCCCTCACCTGCCATGTGCAGGGCCCCCTGCACCAAAGCCTGCAGCCAGTCCTGCCAGGAAGTAACAGGAGCTCATCCAGGTCGTACTCATGTGCCACCTTGGTGCTTGTGACGTTGACTGTCCTGGGCTCTGGCTTCCACAAACCTGTGGACAGTGCTCACCCTTCCTGCCAGGTCGGCATGCCTACAGGCTCCTGGCGTCTACCCAGTGCTGCTCGTTATTCCTGACTAAAAACAAGGAAGACCAAGCTACGATATCAGTAAAGAGGTTCGCCTTTACTCCAGGGGTGGGGGTGGAGCAGGACTGGAAGGGTGCGAGGGACTTCCAGTGTGAACCATAGTGCTCTGGTTCTTGAGCCGGGTTCAGGTTATGAGTTTGTTCACTGTGAAATGTCACTGAGCGGACAGTCGTGGTGTGTACACTTATCTGTAGATAATAAAGTTCAACAGAAAATAAGCTCCCCAAAAGATTTTTTAATTGATTTCTTTGGCTGTGCTGGATCTTAATTGTGGTATGCAGGCTCTTAGTCACAGCATGTGGGATCTAGTTTGCTGACCAAGGATCAGACCCAGGCCCCCTGCATTGGGAGTATGAGCCTTAACCACTGGACCACCAGGGATGTCCCAAGATTTTTTAAATAATAAAGGGAGGAAGGAAGGATGGAGGGAGGGGAAGGAAGGAAGGATAGATGGATGAGTGGATAGGTTGAGGGAGGGAGTTGGAAGGAGGGATGGAGAGATGATTAGATGGAAGGAGAGATGGATGGAGGGAGGGATGAATGGATGGAGGGACAGATGGAGGGATTAATGGAGGGAGAGAGGGAAGAGGTTGGAGAGATTAATAGATGGAATGAGAGATAAACGGATGGAGGAAAGGATGAATGGATGGAGGGAGTGATGGAGAAAGGGAGGGATGGAAATATGATTAGATGAAAGGAGAGATGGATGGAGGGAGGGAGGGATGGGTGGACAAATGGGTCAAGGGAAGAATGGATGGATGTCAGAGACATAGCAGACATTTCTAGTCATAGCACTGCCACCTCACCGTCTCCACCCCCAAACTGCTGGTCCAGGGCCCCTGTACCACCAGTAACATCACTTACAGAGACAGCGTGTGAACACATTCAGTAGGTAACGCTGAGCTGACAGAGGCATCGTCAGGCTGCATGGGCATGGCGTGTTTAGATGACATTCCTGTTAGCCCTGTAAGGATTATTGTCCAACATCACTGGATATTAACCAGAGAATCTTCCAGCTCAAAGCACCCAGGGAAACAGCTTTTGTTGAGGGACTGAGAGGAAGGGAGGTTTTTATCATCAGTCCTTATTCACCATAGAAGTTGTAATCAAAGCCCAAGCCTTTCAGAACAGATGGGTGGATTTCATCTGTGAAAGAAGTTACTAGTATGAGCTCATTCTTTGTGGAGTGAGAGGGTAATATCACTATCCCTTCTCTGGGCACAGGACACCCTCCCATCAGTAGCTCTCAACTGTCAACTAAATGAGAATCAGCCACAGCATCTGTCAAAATGCAGATGCACTAGCTTACCTGGGAGGGCTCGCCTAGGAAGTCTGCTCACTTTCTGAGCCTACTGTAGTAAATCGCCACTAACTGGATCAGTTCATTCCCTCTCTCACAATTCTGGAGGCCTGAACTCCAAAATCAAGGTGTGGGCAGGGCTGTGCTCCTTCCAGAGAGTCCAGAGAAGGATCCTTCCTGCCTCTTCCAGCTCCCGGCGTCTCCGGGCATTCTGGATCCACAGCCACATCCCTCCAGTCTCTGCCTCCATCCTCATGTGTCCTGCTTTCTGTGTCTCCTTTTTGTCTCTTACAGGGACACTCTCCTTGGCTTTAGAATCCACCCTAATCCAGTCTGACTGCATTTTAACTAATTCCATCTGCAAGGACCCTATTTCTAAATAAGGTCACAATCTGAGCTGCTAGGTAGACAGGAATTTGGGAGGATTCAATCCACTACCATAGATCTGCAAAAGATCCTAAGGATTTGTATTTGTTACATATTTTTTCCTTATCTGGATATATGTCCACATGACTTCAAATAACAGTGACATTCAGGCAGTCCTCATCTTTTGTAGCCCCCTGTTAGTGGGAACTCAGCCATCAGAACCATGACCTTGGTCCATGATCATTTGAGGTGAGGAAGCTGCCGATATGAACTCTTCTCCACTGCTGCTGCTGCTGCTGCTAAGTGGCTTCAGTCGTGTCTGACTCTGTGTGACCCCATAGACGGCAGCCCACCAGACTCCTCTGTCCAAGGGATTCTCTAGGCAAAAATACTGGAGTGGGTTGCCATTTCCTTCTCCAATGCATGCAGGCATGCTGAGTCGCTTCAGTTGTGTCCAACTCTGTGCAACCCCATGGACAGCAGCCCACCAGGCTCCTCTGTCCAAGGGATTCTCCAGGCAAGAATACTGGAGTGGGCAGCCATTGCCTTCTCCACTTCTCCACTAAAGCAAGACAAATCAAAGGTTGCCTGGAGGAAAAGACACATGAAGAAACCCTTATCAGGACTTGCCTGGTGGTGCAGTGGATAAGAGTCTACCTGCCAATGCAGGGGACACAGGTTCAATCCCTGGTCTGGAAAGATTTCACATACCATGGAGCAACTAAACGCAGGCACCACAACTACTGAGCCCACGTGCTGCAACTGCTAAAGCCTGCATGCCTACAGCCTGCATGTTACAACTACTGAGGCTGCATGCTGCAGCTACTGAACCCCATGAACCTAGAACCTGTGCTTCACAACAAGGGAAGCCCCTGCAATGAAATGCCCTTGGACCACAACTAGAGAAAAGCCCCTGCTCTCTGAAACTAGAGAAGGCCTACACCCAGCAATGAAGATCCAGAGCAGCCAAAAATAAATAAATAAATAATATTTTTTTTAAAAATAGGCTCTTATCATAGGTGGTACTCTAGACTGAGGATCTGTGTCCTCCCCAAAATTCATACGTTGAAACCTGGTGCCCAGTGTGATGGTGGCAGGAGGTGCGGCCTTTGGGGGGTAATTAGGTCAGGTGGATGGGGCCTTACTTTGGGATTAATGCCCTTATGAAAGAGACCAGAGAGTGCCCTGGCCTATTCCACCACATGAAGACACAGAGAAGACATTCATCTATGCAGCAGGCAGTGGGCACCAAATCTGATGGAGCCATGACCTTGGACTTCCATCCCCAGAGCTGTCAGAAATAAATGTCTGCTGTTAATAAACCATCCAGTTTGGTCATTTAAAAAACTTTTTTTGGAATATAGTTGCTTTACAATGTTGTGTCAGTTTCTGCTGTACAGCAAAGTGAATCAGCTATATATATACATATATCCTCTCTTTTTTGGATTTCCTTCCCATTCAGGTCACCACAGAACATTGAATAGAGCTCCCTGTGCTACACAGTGGGTTCTCATTAGTTATCAATTTTATACATACTATCAATACTATCAATAATGTATATATGTCAGTACTAATTTATCTCACTCCCAAAACTGCTTTCAAGACAGAAAAACCCCTTCCTTGCTCTGCCGTGGAGAGGCCCCAGGAATCCTGGGGGTGGCAGGGGTGACCTGGAGACTGAGGACAGTGATGATCTAGAATCCGGTTGAGATTTTTGATGATCTATCAGCCAGGATGGCCTCCGTGTGGGCACTGGCTTTTCTCATTTCGGGATGGATCCTCGATCCCTTCATTTCAATGGGCAGAGGACCAGCTTGTCCCTTGCTGTACCAGTGTTGTGTCCATAGCCCACAAGGTGAATGTCCAGCTAGCACCCGTGTGATTCACATAGAAGGTCACAGGTCCACCTGAGCAGTGTGGCCCTCATATTACCTGTGCCAACAGAGAGAGATACTGAGCAGAGTCAGGAAGCAGGCGGAGCACATCCTTGGTCCTCCTATTCCTCTGTCAGCATTTCCCTCCCTCTCCTCCTCTTACATAGACACCTCTGGTAAGACTAAAAAGCAAAGCATTGTTATTACACCATTGAGGATACGTGCATCATCCAAGCACCGTTATGTCTGACTCTTAGCGATCCCATGGACTTCCCACCAGGCTTCTCTGTCCATGGAACTTCCCAGGCAAGAATACTGGAGTGGGTTGCCATTAACTTCTCCAGGGGATCTTTCCAACTCAGGGATTAAAATGCATCTCTTATATCTACTGCATTGGTGGCTGGGTTCTTTACTACTGTACCACCTGAGAAAATTGTGAGGGTGCTTATATACAAATAGTTACTTCTTGTCTTGGCAGTATACTAATTTGCGTCATAATTATTCATGCAGCCTATTTGTGTGTTTAATATCCATTTGTATATGTTATATTTACAACTAACTACACAGAAAATGATGTGAAAAAAATTTTAAAGACTTAAGTGTGACTCTCTCTGTGGTTAATAGGGACCATAAGCCCTATAGCCAAAGGAATGAGTCACTAATAGTGAATTTTCTAAATGAGGTTGGAAGGGTGGAAGAGGTTCCTCTTTCCTCTCTTGACTCTAGGTTTCAGATCCCAACATGTGGGTCACCCTCAAGATCAGTGTACCTCTTTACAAACAGGCAGAGCTAGATGTGTAAGAGATTAATCAAAGGGAAGGATAAAGTGGGGAAGGAGTGGAAGTTAGCAGAGTGAGCTTCAGAATGCAGTGAGGGTTTGATCCCTATGAAAGGAGAGGGGTAGGAACAGGAAAACGAGCAGGAGCCTGCCTGCAGCAAATCTCAAAATTCTCAGGCCATTAAGCAGATGACCTGGGAAACTGATGCTGGGTCAAAATGGTCATCCTTGTTCCATTACGGTGTTTGAACACTGGCTGGCAGATGTTGGGGGCCCTGCAGGCAGATGGAGTCAGCAAATGACACTCCCAATGGTGGACTCCCACTGCAAGGAAGTCTGAATGGCACTCCTCACCACTGCTGAGCATCCATTCTGCCACCCTCATCAGAGTAGACCCTAAAAAAATATATATTTTTTTATTTATAATAAAACTAAATAAACAATAGTTTTATTGTTTGCTGTATGCTTGCAGAAGCCTCAGAACGGCATGTATATTAACTCATTTACTCTTCAAACTGTGCATGAAGCTGGAACCCTTCACTACTCCCATTTCACAGGTGAGGAAACCAAAGCATAGAGAGGTTAAGTGATTTGTCCAAGGTCACACAGCCAGTGAATGAAGGAGCTGGTATAATGTAAAATGCCCAGAACATCTGGATCCAGAACCTAGTGATAACACGACTGCCTTGAGATTTACCCAGAAGGAAAAACTCGCACAGGCCTTTCCATCATGTAAAAGTTCTGAACAAATTTTTGTTTCTTCTAGCCCTGCAGTATTTTCATTATCCTTATTTAAGAGGAATTAATTCTATTTATGCATTCTGATGATAGTTTTCCATCTCTGACAATAGTACAAAGTTTAAGTGAAAAAAGTTGATCCTTCAATTTAAGTTATTAACAGGCAGGTTGAAGCATTTAGGAAAAACTGATTGTTAGCAACTTCTTTTGAAATGAATCATAAAAGGACCACAGGCTGAGAAGTGGATAGACATGTGACAAGGCCCATCCAGATTGTGTTGATGGTAGAAGCTTGGTGGTGGGTGTATGAGTGTTTGCTGTATGATTTCATTCTTTTTTGTTTAAAATTTGTCATAACAAATGGTTGAAAACAGCAGGTCAACAGTTTAATCAAAACTGTAAACTGTAGGTGATGTGTGATTGGTAGTCATTCTGTGGGTGGATTGAGCATTGCTGGAGTTTGGAAAATAGTACAGTTGTGATGGCTAGAGAGGTCCTCCCCCAAATGGTAGAGGAGACAGAAAAGTCTGCACGAACCAAGCAGCTCAGGCTTTCCCTGGCCTGACTGGGCGTGGGGGAGCTTCAGCTTCAGGGGGAAGGGGGCGCATTAATCTGACCGGCGTGGTCTCTCCTCTTCCTGCGGACATCACAGCTGCCACTCAAACAGGCTGTCCAAGGCTTTGAGATCTGAGCCATCTTCCCAAACCCAAACAGTAATGCTGCCAAGAACCAGATCAGGACGTGAGACAAGCAGCCTGAGTCACACCCACCTGCCAAAATCAGAGCCGAAATGAACTCACAGAAAGTTTCCTCAAAGCCACACAGTCTAAGGCAAATGCAGGGTTGCAGGAAGGACTCCTGGAGAGCTTGTGGCATTTTTGCGTGGGAGACAATACATGGGGCTTCCCTGGTAGCTCAGACGGTAAAGAATCCGCCTGCAATGCGGGAGATCCAGGTGTGATCCCTGCGTTGGGAAGATCCCCTGGAGGAGGGCATGACAACCCACTCCAGTATTCTTGCCTGGAGAATCTCCATGGACAGGGGAGCCTGGTGGGGCTATAGTCCATGGGGTCGTAAAGAGTCGGACACGACTGCATGACTAAGCACAACGCAGATGGTACATGACGGCCAAGCATGCGAGGTAGGTATCAATACATTCTGCAGCAACACAAGTTCAGGCTAGACTTTCAACTTCAGGAAAAGCTGCCTTACTTGGGGTAAAGACATAGGGGATGCCAGAGGCTTCTGGATGTGTTGGTGATCAGCTTGAGTTTTCATAGTTTTCAGTTCAGTCGTTCAGTCGTGTCTGACTCCTTGCAACCCCATGAATTGCAGCACACCAGGCCTACCTGTCCATCACCAACTCAGACTCACGTCCATCGAGTCAGTGATGCCATCCAGCCATCTCATCCTCTGTTGTCCCCTTCTCCTCCTGCCCCCAATCCCTCCCAGCATCAGAGTCTTTTCCAATGAGTCAACTCTTCGCATGAGGTGGCCAAAGTACTGGAGTTTCAGCTTCAGCATCATTCCCTCCAAAGAAATCCCAGTGTATGCTCTTCACTGTGTTCTGGACCTGCTCTAAGTTCCATGAGGGCACCATGTGACTCTCCATCCCTGTGAAGTGAATACCAGCTCAGATGAGGAGCAGAGAGAGGAGGGCACTTACTTGTGATGCCAAATCTGTGAGCGGGTGCACAGCCCCCACTCTGCCCCTCTGTACTGCTGCCCTCTTTGGGATGTTAGGGGGATTTCTCCCCCTAAAAGTCTGAAAAGTCATCCGGAAAACTAAGAAAGTCTTCCTGTTCGGTGACTGGTAGAGAGTCCCTTGGTTCAAGGGTATAAACCGTTTGGTTTGTGTTGATTACTCCCTCACTTCTGGAGCCGTGCCCCTCAACATCTGTTATGCTCTCCATCCACATCTCTTTTAAACATCAAAGGACGATTTTTTTTTTCTTTTAAAAAAGAGACTTTTATTTTATATTGGAGCATAGCCAGTTAACAATGTAGTGATGGACTCGGCCATACATATACATATATCCATTCTTCCCCCAAACTCTCCTCCCATCCAGGCTGCCACATAACAGTGAGCAGAGTTCCCTGAGCTGTTCAGTAGGTCCTTGTTGGTTATCCATTTTAAATACAGCAGTGTGTGCATGTCCATCCCAAACTTCTTAACTATCCCCTCCCACCATTCTTACCCCTACTGCCAACCATTATTTTGTTCTCTAAAGTCTGTGAGTCTATTTCTGTTTTGTAAATAAGTTAACTTGTATCATTTCTTTTCAGATTTCACATGTATGGGTACCTTATGATAGTTCTCCTTCTCTGTCTGACTTATTTCACTCAGTATGACAATCTCTAGGTCCATCCGTGTTGCTGCAAGTGGCATTATTTCATAAAGGTTGACTGATAAAAAAAAAAAAAGTCTGTATGGTTTCAGGAGCAAGAGTGGGCAGTTCTATTTGCTTGTAAATATTAACCAAAATATATCCTACACAGAAGCCCCGGAAACCCTGTGCTTTGCAGCTGCCAGAATGACTGCAGGGGATGACCAGCACATTTAGCGTGGGAGGACTCATCACTGGGAAAGAAATTGACGGAGAAGAGTCCATGATGCATTTGGCAAAAGGACCAGTGATGGGATGACTTAATATTGTTTTCCAGTGTTATAAAGTCAAGAACTGCCTTCTGGAATTGCAGTGTATGTTTGAATAGGTTGTGCACTGCAGAACTCTGGTGGGAGGGTGTCCTTCACGTGGATGCCTTGGTTTGAAGAGCACCTCCTCCTCTCCTTCCTGAAGAAAAACTCAGAGCAGTGACCTGGGTCACACCTGGGCACCCTCTGCCAATAGAGGGGCCAGAAGCAGCCACTTCCTGATATCCAGAGAAGGGGACCGAGCTGGCTTCTTGAATGTAAAGAGACCATTTCGTGGTTGCTTTGTGCCAATCACATCACAAAGGAGGAGGTCAGAATGAAAGTGATGTAGAGAGAATGGCCATTAATAGGAAAGCTTTGCCCTGTTCCTGTTTGCATGGAATAGATATGTGGTTTTTTTCCTCTGCAGTTCCTAGAAGCTTCTTTCTCTTTCTTTTCCAGCCACCCAAACATAAGGCACACGGAGTGTTCCACCTGGCCCACTCCTCCACACCCCCAGAACTTGGTGAATGAAAATGCACTGTGGTTAACTCCTGTGCCCACGTACCCAAAAGAGATGGTCCTCTTGCCCTTACATCCACTTACATCTTCCTTTTGGTCACTGGGACAAGGACAGTAGAAGTAGCCACATCCATCATGGTCATGGAGTGCCAGACATGGACCCAGCAGGGGGCAGTGAGTGGGAATGGTCCAAGGTTAAAATATTCAGTCTGAGGCCCTCGATTGTGATAGAGATCCAGGGGTGTTTGGCACATTTGTGAAAGTAGTTTGTTATTGTTCATAAGGATTAGGGATTACCAGTAGTTAGTAGGCAAACATCAGAAGTACTAATGTCCTGTAATGTCCAGGATAGCTCCACATTATAGAAAATTATTCCATACCTTCTGGACTTTTAGATGTCCCTCCAAAATGTGGGGGGAGGAACTGTTATTATCTGTACAGGAGCTTAGTACACACAACCGGGAATTTCTCAGTAATGCGAACTCAGGGTAAATCAAAAGAATACTTGGACTTGCCTAGTGGTAGAGAGGTGAAGGAGCCACCTGCCAATAAGAGGACACAGGTTCAGTCCCCGATCTGGGAAGATCCCACATGCCGAGGGGCAGCTGATCTCGTGCACCACAACTACTGAAGCCCGCATACGGACTACAGCCCGTGCTTTGCAACAAAAGAAGCTGCTGCAATGAGAAGCACCACGACTAGAGAGTAACCTTTGCTCACTGCAACTAGCAAAAGCCCTACATGTGGTAATAAAGGCCCAGTGGTGCCAAAAATAAATGAATGAATTTTTTAAAAAAGAGTATTTTGTGTTTGTTTGTAACTTTACCAAGAGTGTGCCCACCAGGGAAAGTTTCCCCACCAACCACTCCACCTTCTGTACCAGCACCCTCATAGCTGTAGCATTTATGATGGCACGATTGAGGTGGGGAGAAGAGGGAGAATCTGCGTTCTCTACTTTTCCTAGCGAATTATACTTAAGAAGGTACTTGATGAAATGTGTATCATTCTATTATAAATTAATTTTTATTTTACTTGATATCCAGTTAGGGCATTATATTTATCTTAATAGCAAGATCTTGCAGATGGGTTACATTATCTGTGAATTCCACTTTGGAATTTTGAAGGCATTATAAAATATTCATTGAACAATGGAGGTATTATGTCTGATAAGGTTGAAAACTGTAGTGTTAGGAAGTGTGTGCTTTATCTTAGCTGCAGTTAAGACTTTCTTGCAAAATGGTTCTCTTTTATTTATTCATTCAACAATTCTGTCTTGTGTCCCTATTATATGCCAGGTCCAATTCTGGGCATGGTGGATACAAGGGATGAACAGGCCATTAGTCAGAATAGGTTAGAAGATGCTGAGATAACAAACAGCACCGAAAACTCGGCAGGTTTCCACTGTTGACTTTTCCTCTCGCTCACAGAGACAGCAGCTGGCAGCTCCCAAGGGGAAGTATCCTTCATGGAGTAATAGCACAGCCTCCCAGACCACTTCCACTGGGGGCACTTGCATCTTGGGACTCCCAGACAGGAAAAAGGACTCAGGGAATGCACACTGGTTCCTAAATGCTTCTGATCAGAAGTGAAACACATTCCTGCCTTATTAGCCAAAGCAAATCTCACAGCCACGCTTATGTCAAGGAGGTGGGGAGTGTCAGGAATGAAAAGAAAGATGAGAACTAGAAACAAGGTCTCTACCTATATTACCAAACTCGGGTCTGGCTGCTTGCTGCTCAAAAATCAACACTCAAGAGAAACAAATTTTGGTAGAAAGGAAAGATGCTTTTAATCAGAAAGCCAGCAATCTGGGGGAGATAGTGGGCTCTGTCTCCAAAAACCATCTTCGAAAATTCTACTCAACCGTGAAAGCTTTTAGTTAATATCCCGATAGGAGGTCAGAGCTGTAGCCATCCCTGACCATGTGCAGACTTGTCTACTCCTTAGGACTCTTTTTAGATGCTATGGTTTTTTTCTAATTGGGGTATAGTTACTTTACAGTGTTGTTCGTTTCAGGTGTGCAGCAAAGAGCGTCGGTTATGAAGTGAAGTGAAAGTCACTCAGTTGTGTCTGACTCTTTGTGACCCCATGGACTATACAGTCCATGGAATTCTCCAGGCCAGGATAGTGGAGCAGGTAGCCTTTCCTTTCTCCAAGGGATCTTCCCAACCCAGGGATTGAACCCAGGTCTCCCACATTGTAGGTGGATTCCTTACCAGCTGAGCCACAAGGGAAACCCAAGTTATACAAATATTCACTCTCTTTTAGATTCTTTCCCCATATAGGTCATTACAGAGTACTGAGTAGACTTACCTGTGCTATACAATAGGTCCTTATTAATTATCAATTTTATATGTAAAATAGCCTCCCACTTCTATCTGTTTTATATATAGTGGCCTTCCCACTTCCCCGCTAGTGGTAAAGAACCTGCCTGCCAATGTAGGAGACATAAGAGATGCAAGTTTGATCCCTGGGTCTGGAAGATCTCCTGGAGGAGGGCATGGCAACCCATTCCAATATTCTTGCCTGGAAAATTCCGTGGACAGAGGAGCCTGGCGGGCCACAGTCTGAAAAGTAGTGTGTATCTGTTAAACCCATACTCCAAATTTATGCCTGCCTGTCTTTCCCCTTTGGCAACCATAAGCATGTTCTCTATGTCTGTCTGTCTATTTCTGTTTTGCAAATAAGTTCATTTGTAAAGCCAGAGCTTGGAGGAAGTCATGCTGGCTAGCTAATGCTCTTGTCTTTGTAGAGGTGTGATGAGGCTGGTTCTGGAAATGTTAAAGGAGCTGTGGGCTGGATGCCCCAGAGGAGGCACAGCTGCTATGGCCTGGGGCATTGCTACAGTGATGCTCACAGGTTCAGCAGGAAATAGGACAGGCTCCTGGGAAGAAAATAGGAAGGAGCCAGCTCTTCCTCCACCAGCCTGGAAGTTGCCTTCTCATCATCTTATTGGCTAAACCTATGAAAGAGCACAGATGACTTTACAGAGTCCCGGAACAGGACATGGCAAGGCAAGCTTGAGCTCAGCGACAAGAACCACCTTCCAAAACACTTCATTTCTCAATGCGCTCATCCTCACAATCTCCTGTATCTTGTTTTCACAAAGTAGAACTTAGCACCTGCTGGTCTCCTGTGCTGTGTTTTCTCTTTTGTGATTATTGAATGTGCTGTGAGACACAGGCTTTGTCCTCCCAAGACCTGGTTTTGGTTCCATGAGTTCCAGAGACCATAAATAGAAAACGGGCCCTCGGACCAAACACAAAACATCCATCAACTCCCTGTTCACTTATGTTGCTGCTTCAATGTCAAGGTTGTTGTGTGATCAAAAAGAAAAGAAAGGAGCAGTGGTTTCCAGAAGTGGGCTGCAGTGTTTGTACTCAAGGGCTATTAAAAGGCATTTAGGAACTTCCCTGGGGGCCCAGTGGTTAAGAATCTGCCTTGCAGTGCAGGGGACGTGGGTTCAGTCCTTAGTCAAGGGACTAAAACCCCACATGCTGCAGAGCAACTAAGCCGACTACTGCAACTACTGAGCCCGTGTGCTCCAGAGCCCGAGTGCCGCAGCTAAGATCCATCAAAGTCAAATACACGCATAATTTTTTTATAAAGGTATTAAAGGAAAGGTTTAGCAAGGGAGGGAAACAAAACCCCACAGCTGGTAGCAAAAGAAGCATTCGTCCATTTAGAGATTTAAGGTTTCCAATTTCCCCTCTTTATCTATATTTTCATCTGTGTGTGTGTGTGTGTGTGTGTGTGTGTGTGAGATTAAGGATGAATATGTGTCTATACATACCCCAGAAAGAGATGGGTCAGAGTCTTTCTATATGCATGGCTCTTGACAGTTCACTGGTTTGACTCACAAATACATCACCGGTTTACTTTTCTGTGTTCTTTGGTGATGAGAATGGAGTCAAGAGCTCCATCAGTCAGACAAGAGCTTCTTCTGCCCCCTTCTTAGTCTCACGTCCAAGGCCTCCACTGCCCTGAAGCTGGCTTGTTCCCATGTCCATTCCATTCTATGAAGGCAGCGACATTGATCCACAGACTTCATCACTTGCACATGGTGAGGTTGCATGAGGTTTATGAATGACATGCCCAGAAGACCAGCTCTTGCTCTGTGTTTTTGTAAGCGTTGTTTGTATTTACTGGTTCTCATTTATAATCAGAAAGTTGCCAAAGGATCTAGGTTACCATCAGCATGTCTCCTCCGATTTCTCACTGTCAGTACAAATGCTGTTCTCTCTGGAATAGCTCTTTCCTGATAAATGGATGGAAGGACTGCACTGATGGGGCGAAGGGGGAAAAACAGCATGAGATGATGAAATGAGCAAGGACACCAGGGCCAGGGAAACCTTTGGGTCAGATCTCATATCTACAGTTTAGTGGCTGAGTAACACTGGGAAATGTATGTGATTCTTCATGGCCCTAAAGGCTTCCTCTTTCAGACAGTTCTCTTATCTGGAAAACTGAGTTTAAAGTCTGTAGCAATGCTGATTCTCTCCCTCTTGTGATGCCCTGTCTTTTAGGGATTGCCAATCCAATGCTGGTGGCAAGACAATAGGGGGTGGTGGGACCCCATGAACTGGAGAGTGCTGGGGACGGAGGTGCATAGAAGTTGGCTTGTAAATCTAGCCCGACTCATCCTTGCTCATTTCTTCTCAAGTCTGCATCCAATGACTTTAGGTTGATAGCATAGCATCAGGAGCATTTATACCATGGAAATCACACGCTATAAATAAGGCTTGTCTTTATTTCACGGAGAGCCGGTTGTTACACTTACCAGCACACTACTGCCTGGGGACAAACACTGTTTAGAAGACCACTGCTTAGAGGGGATGTGACTCGGTGTTGGCAGCTTGTTAGTCTTCTAGGGACAGAGTTCTGATTCTGTCATTTTCTAGCTTACATAAATATTTTCAAGGCAAATAAACAATCCATGCCTCAGTTTCCTCATCTTTAAACTGGAGATAATAATCATTCTTCAGTTCAGTTCAATTGCTCAGTCTTGTCCAACTCTTTGCAACCCCATGAATTGCAGCATGCCAGGCCTCCCTGTCCATCACCAACTCCCGGAGTCCACCCAAACTCACATCCATCGAGTCGGTGATGCCATCCAGCCATCTCATCCTCTGTCGTCCCCTTCTCCTCTTGCCCCCAGTCCCTCCCAGCATCAGAGTCTTTTCCAATGAGTCAACTCTTTGCATGGGGTGGCCAAAGTATTGGAGTTTCAGCTTTAGCATCAGTCCTTCCAAAGAACACCCAGGACTGATCTCCTTTAGAATGGACTGGTTGGATCTCCTTGCAGTCCAGGGAACTCTCAAGAGTCTTCTCCAACACCACAGTTCAACAGCATCAATTCTTTGGCGCTCAGCCTTCTTCACAGTCCAACTCTCACATCCATACATGACCACTGGAAAAACCATAGCCTTGACTAGATGGACCTTTGTTGGCAAAGTAATGTCTCTGCTTTTGAATATGCTATCTAGGTTGGTCATAACTTTAATCATTCTTACCCAGAGGCAGATCTACCGTGAAGCTAATGCAGCTTAAGTTTGATGGCCCCTCTCTTAACTGGGCTCTCTTCTAAGACCCAGCACAGATTAAATGATACAAATTAATTTATTTATAAAATTTTTTTTTATTTATAAAAAAAAGAAGTAGACCCACAGACATTAAAAAAAAAAAGTTTGTGAAAGTAAAGGTGAAAGTAGGGACAGGGATAAATTAGGAATAAACTAGGAATTTGGGATTAATGGCTCAGCTGTAAAGAATACACCTGCAATGCAGGAGTCACAGAATACATGGGTTGGGAATCCCCTGCAGCAGGGCGTGGCAACCTACTCCAGTATTCTTGCCTGGAGAATTCCAAGGACAGAGGGGACTGGCAGGCTACAGTTTATGGGGTCACAAAGAGTCAGACACAACTGAAGTGACTTGGCATGTGTGCACATAGGAATTTGGGATTAACAGATACACTCTACTACATATAAGACAGATAAACATGTCTGTAAGCATGGGAAACTATATTCAATATCTTGTATTAACCTATAATGGAAAAGAATCTGAAAAGGAATATATATATATATATGTGTGTGTGTGTGTGTGTGTACACACAGCACATATATATAATATATAAAACAGAATCACTTTGCTGTAATCCTGAATCATTGTAAATAAACTATACTTCAATAAAAAATTTTTTTAAAGAAAAAATGAAATTTTGTATTCTTTTGTTTTAATTTTTATGGAAGTATAGTTGATTTATGGTCTTATATTAGTTTCAGGAATACAATAAAGCAATCCAGTTTTGTTTATATGTGTGTGTATTTGTATGTGTGTGTATATTCTTTTCAGATTCTTTTACATAGTAGGTTATTATAAGATATTGAGTATAGTTCTCTGTGCTATACACTAAGTCCTTGTTGGTTATCTATTTTATATATAGTAGTGTGTATATCAAAAGTTCACTGGTGTTAGTCCCTCAGTCATGTCCAACTCTTTGCGATCTGAAGCACACAAGGCTCCTCAGTCCGTGGGATTCTCCAGGCCAGAATACTGGAGTGGGTAGCCAACCCCTTCTCCAGGGGATCCTCCCAACCCAGGGATCAAACCCGGGTCTCCTGCATTGCACGCGGATTCTTTACCATCTGAGCCACCATGGAGGTCAGTGTGTGTATGTTAACCTCAAGCTCCTAATTTATCTGTTCTCCTCCCTTTTCCCTTTGGTAACCATAAGTATATAGAAATTTTGTATTCTTAATTTGCAACTCTTCAGCAAGGAGGCCTCCCTTTCTGCTCCTCTGTTTACATAGAAGATTATCCTAAGATGTAAGTGAATGTATATAAGGTGGTTAATGCAGAGCCTGGAATGTCAGGGAATGTTCAACTTTAAGGGATCCAATATATTATTTTCTTCTTTTGTGTGCCGTTTCTCAAGGACTCTCTATTCCTTATCAGTTCCTGCAAAGCAGGAACGAGCAGAGCTGCACGCAGTTCTCAGGACTGAGATCATGAGAAGGGCACCTGCTTGGAATCCTCTCAGTGACTCCCTTCAGTGACCCCCTTCAGAGACCCCCTTCACTGACCCCCTTCAGTGCCTCCCTTCAGCGCTTCCCTTCAGTGACCCCCTTCAGTGACCCCTTTCAGCGACCCCCTTCAGTGACGACCCCCCCTTCACTGACCCCCTTCAGTACCCCGGACCCCCTTCAGTGACCCCCTTCAGTGACCCCCTTCAGCAACCCCCTTAGCGACCTCTTTCAGCAACCCCCTTCAGCAACTCCCTTCAGTGACCCCCTTCAGAGACCCCCTTCAGTGACCCCCTTCAGAGACCCCCTTCAGAGACCCCCTTCAGTGACCCCCTTCAGCGACCCCCCTCAGAGACCCCCTTCAACGCCTCCCTTCAGCGACCCCCTTTAGTGACTCCCTTCAGTGACCCCCTTCAGCGACCCCCTTCAGCAACCCCCTTCAGCGACTCCCTTCACTGACCCCCTTCAGCGACCCCCTTCAGTGACTTTTTACTTAAACGTAATCTATTCAGTTATACCCCTCTTACTCAGGATATGGAATGCTTTCTGGCCCTTTGAAGATTGTTATTTGCTTGGCTTTGTTTTTGCTCAATTTTTTTTACTGCCTAAAGCTGCCTTGTATGAAGATACATAAACATGCATTTCTGCAAATAAAGCACCCTTGTTTCACTTGAGACTTGGGCCCCCTGCGTCCTTCTCGTAGACTCCAGTCCCCAGGTCCTGGTCTACAAAGACCGTGACACTGGAACGTATCAATGTTAGATCTTCTGGCTTCAGAAGTCTCAATGAAGAGTTGTAACCAGTGAGGCCAGGCTGAGGAACCGAGCTCTGAGGCAGACGGGGCAGTGGGGCAGAGCTGACAAGAACCCAAGATGCCAGACAGCATTCATATAAGGGGAAATCTGGAATTTATGATGCAGTGGGATGTGGTGAAGCAATGTGCTGAACACATTGGGGATGGAAAGCCAAAACAAAGATTCTGTGCTCCTGAGACGTTATCCATGAGAGCCAAGAGAACAGGCTTTCTTAGGCATGAGATAAAACCAGGACAGGAGCCACGCTGATGGCAGTCCTGGGGTCTGAGAACAAAGAATTGGAAGGCACATCTTAGTTCAAGGTCAGTTTCTCAGTTTCCACACATACTTTCTTGTTCTGATTATCTTCACAACAGACCACAGTTCTGTGGGTTGACTGTGCACAGCTGAGCAGTTTTCATGACCTCATGTGGTTGTTATCAGTGGCTCCTGGGTGGACCCACCTGAAGGCTGAACCAGACCAACATCCAAGGTGGAGTACCCATGCATATAGCAACTGGTGCTGGTGGTTAGCTGGGAGCCCAGTGTTAGCTATAGATGGGAGAATCCACAGGTGGCCTTCCACCTGGCCTAGGCTTCCTAGGATATTGGCATATGAGTTCTGAGGGGGAACATCTGAAGGGCATGTATTTCAGGAACCATAGGTGGAGGGATTCTCATGACCTGGCATCAGAAATCACAGGTTACCACTTGTGTCACATCCTGTAAGTCCAGAGAGTCACTAAGACCAGTCCAAACTCAAGGAGAGGAATTGGGTTCCACCTCTTCTGTAGGGTACAGTGAGGCCCCATGGGGAAGAGCATGTGAGCTGCGAGAAATTGTGGCCACCTTTGGAAATACAATCTACCACATTCCCTCGCATCCCTGAGTCTCATATTTCTCTATCCAGGAAAAAAAAAAAAAATCAGTGTCATCACATCAGCCTCCCAGGACTGCTGGGAAAAGCAGAAGGACCTAGTGGAATTCCCTAGGGCAAGCTTCTCAATTTGCACTGAAGCCAAGCATGCACTGGGGCACAGGGAGGGTGCACAAGGACGTTCTTTATCACATGGTTTTAAAAAGCAAAATGTAGAAACATGTAAATGTTTCTTAATTGAAAGAGTGCCCCCCTCTGTACACAGTTGTACAATCTGTGACATAGGGTCTTGTGATACTCAAAGGAATCATTTAGAAGTGCTCAAAATGACAGTTCTTCTCTGAGGGTGACTTTTCAGCCCAGGGGGCATTTGACAATGACTGGAGACAATATTATGGTCATAACTGGCATGTGGCTATTGCAGATCAGGGATGTTGCTAAACATGCTAGCATGCCCTAAACAGCTCTTTGTAACAAGAAGTATCCTTCCCCAGATGTTGACAGTGCCAAGACTGGCACAGGCCAAGAGCTTCTTGCGTGGGTTGGTATGAAAATTCTTTTCTATCAGAGTGCTTATTGGCAACTGTGAGAAAACAATGGTGACCCAGACCACATGGGGTAATTTCAAGAACAAAGAAAAGAGAATGTTCACTGAATGTGTTATTCCTTCTGACCCAGGAAAGAGGGAAAGTGAGAGTGTAGCGTTGTGTAAAAATGTTCTGTTTTGAGTTAAAAACTAACAGAGCTTCTTGGGAACTTAAATTTAGGGTTTTATTAATGGAAGAAAAATAGGATCTAATATAAACAATTCCAAAAATGTGAAAAATATCCCTGTTCAAGAAGAGGTTCATTGTGGTCACATGGAAGGGACCTCAGATGCTCCATCCAAATAGGGCTCTTGGAACTAAATAGGACCCTATAGGACCTTCCTGGGGGCAAACTCGACCGCATCCCTGGCCTCTTTGTAGAAAAGCTTTAGTCTCCTAGTCTTTCCTCAATCTCCAAAGAGCAAATTTAATCAGAGAAGTGAGAAAAATGTAGAAACCAAGGAAAGCAGTCAAGCAAGACAGAATAATAATGGTTTATCCATTAAGCAAGTCAATGACCTTTAGTTCCTTCTCAAGGGCTACAGATAATATCTTGATCCATTTCCTTGAAACATATCCTTACTAAAATCCCCACCAGGTGGAAAAAGTTGACTGTATGCTAACTACAAGCACATAGACCCCAGACCTGTTAGAGCTGCTGCTAACCCCTTCCAGTCCCCTTCCCTGTCTCCGCTGGTGGGTTGCCTTTCCTTCTCCTTGGTGAGCACCTCTCTCTTGCCCTGCCGGTTAGAGCCATAAAATTGATGAATGAAATTCCTGAAACACCACCCTGTTACCTAACGACCCAAGCAATGTTCACCCTTGTAACCTTCACCCCTCATGTTGTTTTAAAAACCTTTTCCTACAAGCTGTCAAGATGATCAAACCAGTCCATCCTAAAGGAAATCAACCCTGAATATTCATTGGAAGGAGTGATGCTGAAGCTGAAGCTCCACTACTTTGGCCACCTGATGTGAAGAACTGACTCATTGGAAAAGACCCTGATGCTGGGAAAGATTGAAGGTGGGAGGAGAAGGGGATGACAGAGGATGAGATGGTTAGATAGCATCACCGACTCAAAGGACATGAATCTGAGCAAACTCCAGGAGATAGTGCAAGACAGGAAAGCCTGGCATGCTGCAGTCCATGGGGTTGCAAAGGGTCAGACTCTATTGAATAAACAATAACAACACCAGGCACCTCCATCCACCTAAGTGTCAGCCTCAGGACCTGCATATACTCCCTGTCTTGGCTCTTCCTCCTCCAGTGTGTTCATGTAGAACTTTTCTCTTGGCAGAAAAGTGTCTATTATGCATTTACAGACACTACTGAGGTAGACAAAGTTGTCTCCCAATAAATTAACGAGTGTCACAAGCTTGGGAAATTCTCTTCCCTTTAATTAGCCCAGTGTTACATGTCCCTCGGAGAAGGAAATGGCAAGCCACTCCAGTATTCTTGCCCAGAGAATCCCCTATACAGAGGAGCCTGTGGTCTACAGTCCATGGGGTCACGAAGAGTCGGACACAACTGAGTGACTGTCACTTCACTACACGTTCCTCAAGCCCACAGGACATGGCACCTAAGTTTCTCCTCTGAAACATGGGATAATAGCATTTACCTAACAGATTTATCATGAGGATTAAATGGAATGATGCTTAACCCAGTGCCTGGCATACAAAAACCATTCAATAAATATCAGTCACTGCTTTTCTTGTTACTGCTATTATTAATGGTACCATTTTTGTCCAAGATAAATACTAATCTCAGAAAGGTAATGCCTAACTTGAGAATTAGATACAAATACTCCTGCAGACTGTGTCTTTTTGCCAAATTTAAAGGGAAGGGGGATGGAATTTTAATATCCTTAGCTCTCGCTCTTGAAAAAAAAAAATCAGAAGAACATACGTTTTACCACAAATGTTGGTGATATTTAAATAAGATTTAAATTTGTACAGCATTTAAACAGAAACGAAGCAAATGGCATTAAATTCACGAAAGTGCCAGATTGTACACACCCAGAGTCAGAAATATTAACCATTTTCCCGTCACGGAACAGTGCAGCTGGCTGGAAATGTATTATGAGACGGATTGAAGAGTTTTAATGGATCCTTCCTTCAAACCTTCAGCATTGTAAAGTGGTAGTTAATGAATTATTGGACATGTAAAGTCATTTGTATTTAAAAAAGAGGGAATGAATAGGTCTTGTCAGCTCACCTAGACTGTCCTATTTCTCTGGTTCAGCTCCTCAGGGAGGAGGAATTAATGCTAGAATTCAGTGGCCAAGAAGATAGAGGGAAAGGTGGATGTTGAGCTAGAAGGACCAGTTCTGCTCCATCGGCTCCTGTGAGAACAGTTCAGCTTGTCTGTCCTGAGCAGACGCCAAGGAAATGGTCAGGGGCCAGGTCTGCCCTTGGGAAACCAGACTGGTGTCTTCCCAACTGACAGTCACCAAATCTTAGATCAGATTCCCTGTAGCTGAGGCACTGTGTATATGAGACCCATTGATGAACCCTCCTCAAGCAATAAGGGAGTGAGGGGTGAGGGGGCAGAACAGGGCAAGGGAAGAGATGGGCCAGGATGGTATATTAGATTCCTGTGGCCACTGTCACAAATGACCACAGGCTTGGAGTCTTAAAACCACACCTTGGGACTTTCCTGGTGGTCCAGTGGTTAAGACTCTGCCTTCCAATGCAGGGGGCATGGGTTTGATCATTGGAAAGACTGATGCTGAAGCTGAAACCCCAATACTTTGGCCACCTGATGCAAAGAAGTGACTCATTGGAAAAGACCCTGAGGCTGGGAAAGATTGAAGGCAGGAGGCGAAGGGGATGACAGAGGATGAGATGGTTGAATGGCATCACTGACTCGATGGACATGAGTTTGAGCAAGCTCTGGGAGTTGATGATGGACAGGGAAGCCTGGCGTGCTGCAGTCCATGGGGTTGCAAAGAATCGGACATGACTGAGTGACTGAACTGAACTGAACTGAAGTGAAGGGAACTAAGATCTCAAATGCCTCACGGTGGCACCAATAAATAAGTAAACAAATAAATAAAACTCTTAAAAAAAAAAAGGACTCTAAAAAAACATAGCCTTCTCTTACAGTCTTGGAGGCCAAAAAACCGAAGTCATGCTCTCTCTGGGAGCCCCAGGGGAGAAGTTGCTCCAACTGCTTGTGGCAGCACAGCCAGCTCTCATTGGCTTGTGGCCACACCTCTGCTCCTCTCCACATGGGCTGCTGTTCTGTCCATGTCCAGCCTCCTCTGCGTCTCCCAGATAAGGACTCTGGGATTGCATTCAGGGCCCATAATCCACGATCCTGGATCCCCAGATCCTGGACTTAATTACACCATAGAAGGTGACATTTACAGTTTCTAAGGATCAGGATCTGACGTCTTTGGGAACCATTATTCAGCCTCCCACGCATAGGGTTCGGGAGACCCTGCTGCCCAACGCCAGCTCTGGAGTTTGAAATGTACTCGAAATGTTGTCCTGAGGTGTGTTCATACAGCCAGTGGTTGGCCACAGGCTGCCCAGGGGATAAGCAGGGGTGGGAAGACCCCACCCCCACCAGGCATCCCCCACCAGCCAGAGGAATTCTCCAAAGTTCTCTCTCCCCCACTTCCTTCCTCCTGCCTCCTTTCCCCACTCCCTCCCCTACTGTGTCACCAAAGAAGAACCAGGTGTGGTTGGCAAATACTTTAGTGAGGCCTCCACGCCCAGAGCAAGGACGGGGGCTGGGTGTGGAAAAACAGAAGGGCCATTTGCTTTTTTACTGATTCTTTATTCATAAACTTGATACAAGTTTACAAAATTTACTGTAAGTTACCATATAAACCTGCAATGAAAAATAAAGTCCAAAAAGAACCGAACACCAAAGCATGCCGCATGTGCACCTGTCAATGCTAGCCATCAGAATATTAAAGAGTTCAATACTGTATTCAGGATTTAGCCTCAGGTTTAAGGAACTTGAACACTTTAAAGAATTCTCCCTTGTCACTTGCTATCTGAGCAACTGGCAATCGTTAAGTTTAGACCAATGTAACCAACTGAACAAGAATGCCAGAAAATCTTCTTCTGTCCTCAACCAAAACAGAAAAAAAAAATAAGAAATTAAACATGATAATGCAGAAGTGCCAAGTCTCTCAGATGTGATTTACAAAGTTAAAAACTGAGATCTTTTTCTAGTTACTATCTTTTTTATATTTTAATTGGAGGAAAATTGCTTTCCAATGTTGTGTTGGTTTCTGCTATACAATGATGCAAATCAGCCTTAAGTGTACATATATCCCCTCCCTCTTGAGCCTCCCACCCCTCTAGGTCATCACAGAGCACCAGGCTGGGTTCCCCCTGTTATACAGCAACTTCTCACCAGCTATCTGCTTTGCACATGATCGTGTATATGTGTCGATGCTACGTTCTCTGTTCATCCCACTCTTTCCTTCTCGTCCTGTGTCCACAAGCCCATTTTCTATATGTCTGTCTCCATTCCTTCCCTGCACAGGTTCATAGATATCATTTTTCTAAATTCCATATAAATGTATTAATATCTGTTTTTCTCTTTCTGATTTACTTCACTCTACATAACAGGCTCTAGGTTCATCCACCTCACTATAACTGACTCAAATTCATTCTTTTTTATGACTGAGTGATATACCATTGTATATATGCACCACATCTCCTTTATCCGTTCATCTGTTGATGGACATCTAGGTTGCTTCCATGTCCTGGCTGTTGTAAACAGTGCTGCAATGCACACCCAGGTGTGTGTTAATTGCTCAGTCGTGTCCAACTCTTTGTGACCCCATAGACCCCATAGCCTGCCAGACTCCTCTGTCCATGGAATTTCCCAGGCAAGAATACTGGAATGGATAGCCATTCCCTTTTCCAGGGGATATTCCCAACCTAGGGATCAAACCTGGGTCTCCTGCATTCCAGGAAGGTTTTTTGCTGTCTGAGCCACCAAGGAAGCTCACACATTGGGGTACATGTCATCTAAAAACTGAGTGGTAAGGCATAAGAAACACTTCTGAACTTTGTAACTTGATTGTGCAGGGGGTAAAAAAGGTACTTCTGGATTTCTTTTTAAAAGTACTTAATAACTAGAGTTTACTCTTAAATCAAACTTATACACCTCTTATCAAATGCAGATGCTGTCCTTATTAGTTGATGTAAACACACTTACCTAGCACTCCTGTTCCAAGTCCCGAGCATCAGTTGCCTCCACTCATCTCTACTAAGAGTGACTGTCCAGGTGTTCACCTTCCTTGTTCACCTTCCTTGTCCTTTGTATCAAAGTCTAACTCCCACTTTTCCTCATTGCTTCAGGGGGGAAACACTGAGTTCTGTTTAAAAAAAAAAAAAAAGAACAAAACACACAGATTTCATTTTTGCGCTCACAGCTTTGGCTAACACACCAAGCATCTCTCATCCACAGGAGGATACAGGGCTTTTTGCCCACAATGAGCTTCATGCACCTTTTCTTAGAACCCCTGATTTGACAAAAGGGCCCATAAAATTAAAGTCATGAAACAGCTTCTTTTTCTTTTTCTTTTTAATGCCTGTTTAATTTTTTTATGTATTTATTTTTGGCTGTGCTTGGTCTTTGATGCCGCACGGGCTTTCCTCTAGTTGTGGCACATGGGCTCAGTAGTTGCAGTGCCCGGACTTTGGAGCACAGGCTCAATTGTTGTGGTACGCAGGCTTAGCTGCTCCAATGCATATGAGATCCTCCTGGATCAGGGATCGAACCTGTGTCTCCTGCATTGGCAGGCAGATCTTTAACCACTGGACCACCAGGGAAGTCCCAGCTTCTTTTTCTGAAACCAAGTCTTCTCAGTATTTTCTTGCTCCCTCTGTCTCTCAGTCTCTGTTTCTCAGCTTACCTCTGGCAGTTCAGCCTCATTCAGAATTGAAAGGCTTAAAAGCGAAAAGCTAGGACTTCTCAGATGGTCCATAGTTAAGAATACACCTTCCATTGCAAGGCACACAGGTTTGATCCCCGATCTGTGAAGTTTCCACCTGCCTCAGGGAAACTGAGCCCAAGCACCATGACAAAGATCCAGTGCAGCCAAAATAAAATTTAAAAAGAAAATATTTCCACTTACAAAAGCATCAGAAAGAATAAAATATTTAAAGAAAGAAAATGCCTAAGATCCAAGACTCAGCAGCCCTGAAGATGAAATGTCAGTGATCAGGACAAACGACAGTAAAACTACCTGGGCTGGTTCCATTCCATTTTCCAATCAGATTTCAGTACTCCCACTGTTGGCGGACATTTAGGAGGACCACCAGCTCCACTCAGAAATGGACCCGGGCCCACGTTTCCCTCCAAGTCACTGACCATCCCCTGGATGCCGAGCCCTCCGTGAGCCTCCCTGGCCCCCTTGTTGCCTCACCAGGAAGATCAAAGAGCCATCATCAGCAATCCTTTCTAAGATGTTTCTAAGATGTTTGAACAACCTAGTCATTTCTTCATTTGCTTTCTTCATGCCCCTCCAAGTGCTGGAAGGAGGTTTACATCCTTTAAAAAAAAAAAAAAAAAAAGAAACAGACCACAACAGAGCATCCAGGCAAGAGTGATGCCTGTATCGAAGCAGGAGGCAGCTGGGAGGTGACTTGGGTTGAATCTGGTCTTTTCCACTTTCCAGCCATGCGTCCTTTGTGTGTGTGTGGGGGGGGAGGGGGTGTGTGGGTGCTCAGTCATGTCTGACTCTTTGTGACCCCATGGAGGAGCCCACCACGCTCCTCTGTCCATGGAATTTCCCACGCAAGAATACTGGAATGGATTGACATTTCCTACTCCAGGGGATCTTATCAATCCAGGGATCGAACCTGCATCTCTTGCATCTCCTGCATTAGCAAACAAATTCTTTACAACTAGCGCCACCTGGGAAGTGTGCTTAGAAACTGGTACTTAATTCTTGGACATGTGAAATGACAGTAATGGCCCCACCTCCTGGGTTCTTGTGACTGACTAGTAACTGGGACCGTATGTGGGAGGTGGTCACCTGCTGGGCTGGGCACATATTAGGTGCTCAGTAAACCAAGGGCTTCACTCCAGTTCATATCCTGCTCCAAGCTCAACCAGCCAACCCCCGAGCAGGGAAGACACCCTCATGGCCTCTGGTTCTGTCCTCCTCTCCCTCTCAGTGTCCATCTCTTTTGGCTTCTGGGACAAATGACCACAAATCTGATGACTTAAAACTATACATGTGAGACTTCCCTGGTAGTCCAGGGGTTAAGACTTCACCACTCAATGTAGGGTATGCAGGTTCGATCCCTGGTCAGGGAGTTGGGATGCCAAATGCCTGGTGGCCAGAGGGGTAAAAACAGAAGCAATATTGCAACAAATTCAGTAAAGATTTTTTTAATGGTCCACATCAAAAAATCTTGGGGAAAAAAAAAGCCATGTAGAGGAACTTCCCTGATGGTTCAGTGGTTAAGATTCTGTACTTCCACTGCAGGGGGCATGGGTTCAATCCTTGGTTGGGGGACTAAGATGCCACAAGTCAAAAGAGAAAAAAAGTTTCCTGAAAACCACACACGTGTATTCTCCCACACGTTCTGAGAGAAGAAACCCTTTATCAGCCTCACTAGGTGTCAGCAGGGCTGCACTCCCCCCTACCAACCCTGAGACTCTAGAGGAGAGAACAGTTCCCTGACTCCCCAAGTCCCTCGAGATGCTTTCTTTGAGCTCCTTGACCCTTTCCTCCATTCACAGAGCTGGCCACATAGCATCTTGCTTTGGCGACACACAGCCTTCCTCCACCCAAGGTTCTCAAATCTCCCTCTGCTTCTTTCCTATAAGGACACTAGGATTACATTTAGGGACCACCTGGATAATCTCAGACTACCTGCTCATCTCAAGACCCTTAACTTCATCAAACCCACAAAGTCACTTTTGCCAAATAAACTAATGTACCAGTTCCGGAAGTTAGGATTTGGTATCTTTGAGGGCCGTCATTCATCGTATCCAACAACTCCAAAGCTTTGCCCCAAGTCTTGTTTAGGACGGGCATGGGCTCCCCTGCAGAGCTGGGACACAAAGATAGGGGGACAAGGTGCTTTGAACTTGGCACTTCTCTCAAACGTTGGCAGAGAGGAGTCGTCCCATACACCAGCACAAGGGGAGAATGTGGATTCCAAAACCAGACCCCAGAGCTGATTCATGGCTGCTCCTGCCCAGCAGGGGACTGTAGTCAAACTCCTCTACTCTCGGTTTCCTCATCTGGAATATGCCGTCTCGGGGTTGTTCTGAGGATGAAATGAGCTAACATGTGCCTGGATGTGTTAACACGCAGTTTGTTCCTCCTTCAGACAAACCAGGAAGTCATCACAGGGCAAAGAGATGTGATGGGATGGGATGGGATGGGTGGTATGTAACACACAAGTAACTCTGCAGGTAAGGCTCCATCACCTAAGGGCAGTCTCCCAAGGAGGTGCAGCATAAATGATCAGCAGAACACCTGCAGCCGGTGGGGATGAGTGACCTCAACTAGTCAAAGAGCTCGAAGGAGAGGTGGGTGGGGCCCATGGTATCTGTCATTGTAGCCTCTGCTGTATCAGCAAAAACCAGTTTCCAGGGAATTCCATGGCAGCCCAGTGGTTGGGACTCTGCACTTTCACTACCAAGGGCGTGGTTCGGTCCCTGATCCAGAATTAAGATCCCACAAGCCATGTGGTGTGGCCAAAAAAAAGCAGCGTCCACTTACTTCTCATGATCATGACCCCAAAAGAGCTACGGCACTTCACTTTTCTCCTCTGCTTTCTCTTGCTGTTCCTGTGTTGTTGCTATACAGTCACTAAGTCATGTCTGACCCTTTGTGACTCCATTGACTGCAGCATGCTAGGCTTCCCTGTCCTTCACTATCTCCCTGAGTTTGCTCAAACTCATGTCCATTTAGTCAGTGATGCCATCCAACCATCTCATCCTCTGTTGCCCACTTCTCTTGCCCTCAATCTTTTCGAGCATCAGAGTCTTTTCCAGTTAGTCAGCTCTTCACATCAGGTGGCCAAAGAATTGGAGCTTCAGCTTCAGCATCAGTTCTTCCAATGAATATTCAGGGTTGATTTCCTTGAGGATTGACTGGTTTGATCTTGCCATCCAAGGGACTCTCAAGAATCTTCTCCACTACCACTTTGTGGTGTGATAAAAACTCACTCATGGGTCCCCCACCACTCTCTCTCTTCTTCCAGGTTTCTGACAGATGTGACTACGTCTTTGTCAATGGGAAGGAAATGAAGGGCAAGGTGGGCGTGGTGGTGAACTTCACCTTCCAGCACCTGAACACTCCTTTGGAGATGACGGTATGGGTGCCCCGGTTGCCCCTGCAGATCGAGATCTCAGACACTGAACTCAACCAGATCAAGGGCTGGAGAGTCCCCATCATCTCCAGCAAGAGGTGGGTGTGCTGATCAGGCTCCACAGCAGAAACCCAGGTCAAGTATGCTTAGGCTAAAGGTGGAAATTTACAGGATAGCTAACTTCAGGCATGTCTCATTCCAGGGGTTCAGGGGTAGCCTAGCGGTGTGTGTCTCTATCCCCTTCTCAGCTCCAATTTGCTTTATATCAGCTTCATTTCCTATCAAGTTTTGCTCCTGAGGTTCCAGACTTCTAGTCTACCTTCTTTGTGACTCTGCAAAAAGTACATCCTTTCTTCCCCAATAACTCCTACTAGAGACCTGGAGTTAAGTGTTATTCTTACTTGGGTTGTGTGTCCATGCCTGATCTAATCACTGTAGATGAGGAGGAGGAGAAGGGGGGCGGATAGAATACACTGATGGGCCAGCTAGGCTGCAGCCACGTTCCTCTGGCTGGAGCCAGAGGAGCTAAAGAAAGAAGGTCAACCCTGCCTAAACCAAGGGATCAATATCAGGAGAAGAGAGAATTGATCTGGGAGGACCCAAGCCATAGAGGTTCACTAGAGACCTGTCTGAACAGATGTTGCCTGACCTGGGCAATTTCTTTGTGCCCCAGCCCAGAAACTCTGAGATTACTTTCCCTTGGGGAGATGAAGTCCAAAGCTTGTCACCTGTGTGCCTGGTGAATTACTATGATGGTGTTTGATGGAATAGCAAGTCTGCACTATCCACATGAGGCAAATAAGCGGGCATCAGATACAAAGAGAATTTTGTTCAGAGAACTTTGTCATCTCAGAGAGACCCATGCTCAAAGAATCGTATGCAAGTGACTTGTAGAAAGGCAAAAGTGAGCATGTGCAGAATTAGAAAAGGAAATATTCCTGGAGTCTGGGTACTCAACAGAGAGGAGAGAATTGGTACTTATGTGAGGGATAGCTTTCACATTCTTACCCTTGGAAGTCCACCCCTTTGAGTTCTTGTGGCCCCTGGGAAAGGGCGTGACTTCAGGAATGGAGGTTTGGGTTCCATGTGCAATTGTAAGATGGTTTCAGCCATGATCTCTTTCTTAACCACAGGGGTTTCTAATGTTGAGTTGGGAGAATGGAATTCAGAATGGTTACTGATGCTTCTGAGGGCAGGCAGTTGCAGGGAGAGACTCACCAAGGAATTGGGGACTTCCCTCATGATCCAGTGATTAAGATGCCATGTTTCCAATGCAGGGGGTGAAGATTCAATCCCTGGTTGGGGAACTAAGATCCCACATGCCGTTTGGCTGAAAAAAGGAAAAAGAAAGAACTGGCCGAGTCTCTTTATGGACAGTCCAAATGCTGTCACAACTTTTCAGCTACAGAACTATTTCAAGGAATCAACAGCTGGCTTGATGACGATTGCGATGGTGCTGGGAAGGGCTGAAAGAGTGCATAAGGCATCAGATGTTGAGGGAACAACTAACATCTGCTTCCTGGCCACCATCCTTGTTCTTTCAACATTTATCATCACCAAATACCTTGAGTGAAATGCTCACTTTCCTTGTGTACTGGTTTATAGGGCTACACTGGTCATCCAGAGCCTTATTGTATGGACTACCATGACATGATATAATGGCTTATCCCAAAACCAAGTGGCTTAAAGGAAAAACCTGTCATCTCACAGTTCTTCTGCCAGGAACCCAGGCAAGGCTTGGGTCTCCCTCTGGCTGCTCTCCAGTTTTCAGCCAGCGCTGTTGTCTCATCATGAGGCTCGGTGGGGTTGGACCTGCAACTAAGCACATGTGGTTGCTAGCCAGTCTTAGCTCCTCACAGGCTATTGAGATGAGGGCCACAGTTCCTCACTGGCTGTTGGCCAGAGGCTGCTCAGTTTCTAGCTGTGGGATGTCCTCATAGAGCTTCCCACAGTATGGCAGCTGGCTTCATCAGGGCAAGCAAGAGAGAAGAACCAAGGAAAGAAAGCCAAACAAGAAAGCGTCTTAAAATCTGATTGTGAAAGTGACATCCTGTAACTGCTGCTGTTATCTTACTTCAGGAGAAATTTATTAGGTCCAGCCCACACTCAAAGAGAAGGGGATTTCACAAAATGAATCCTAGGAGGTGAGGGGGTTTTAGGGACACCTTAGACCTCTGCTGGCCACACCAGTCCATTCTGACTGGTCAGTACTCAGGCCATGTTGTTGATTAGTTGCTAAGTCACATCCAACTCTTAATGACCCATGGACTGTAGCCATGTGAGGCTCCTCTGTCCATGGGCTTTCCCAGGCAAGAATACCGGAGTGTGCTGCCATTTCCGTCTCCAGGGGATCTTCCCCACCCAGGGATCCAATCTGTGTCTCTTGCATCGGGAGGTGGGTTCTTTACAGCCAAGCCATTAGGGTGGCCTGTACTCAGGCCATAAGTATGGGTGGGTGCTTAGACGCATCTCTTTGTGACCCCATGGACTGTAGCCCATGAGACTCTTCTGTCCATGGGATTCTCCAGGCAAGAATACTGGAACAGGTTGCCATGCCCTCCCCAGGGGATCTTACCCAGAGATCAAACCCGAATCTCCTGCATCTCCTGCTTTGCAGGCGAATTCTTGACTGATGAGCCCCTGGGGAAGCCCATCCTCAGGCCGCAGCAGTGGTCAAATATTCTGAGTATCACCCCTGCATGTCTGTCAAAGCCCACCCGAGGCTATGAACTCCATAACAGCAGGACTTATGCCCACTCACCATTGCAGCCCCTGCCATGTTTCACACCCAGCCCCCTGTTGACCCAACAAATCAGCATCTGTTAAACTGAACCGCCCCTTTGACAGGCCAGCTCAGGACAGCGAGGAGGAGGATGAAGACGAGAAGAGGAACAGGGGCTGCACACTCCAATACCAGCATGCCATGGTGCGGGTCTTGACTCAGTTTGTGGCGGAAGCAGCTGAGCCTGGGGGGCAGCTGGCCCACCTGCTGGGCTCTGATTGGCAGGTGGACATCACGGAGCTGGTAAATGACTTCATGCAGGTGGAGGAGCCCCGGATTGCCAAGCTGCAAGGGGGACAAGTCCTGATTGGCCAGGAACTGGGGATGACCACCATTCAGGTAAGACAGCTCATATGAGAACTCTGTTATTTGTTTCTTAGACTAATATCCAGTCTTTAAATTGAAGTACAGTTGATTTACAATATTGTGTTAGTTTCAGGTATGCAACAAAATGATTCAGTTATACATACATATGTATTTATTCTTTTTGCGATTCTTTTCCCTTATAAATTATTATAAGATGTTGAATACAGTTCCCTGTGCTGCACAGTAGGTCCCTGTTGTTTATCAATTTTCAGTTGTTTATCAGTGTGTACTGCTGCTACTGCCAAGTCGCTTCAGTCGTATCCGACTCTGTGCAACCCCATAGACAGCAGCCCACCAGGCTCCCCTGTCCCTGGGATTCTCCAGGCAAGAACACTGGAGTGGGTTGCCATTTCCTTCTCCAATGCATGAAAGTGAAAAGTGAAAGTGAAGTCGCTCAATCGTGTCCGACTCTTAGCGACCCCATGGACTGCAGCCCACCAGGGTCCTCCATCCATGGGATTTTCCAGGCAAGAGTACTGGAGTGGGGTGCCATCACCTTCTCCAATAGTAGTGTGTAGTGTATATATATGTGTATGTGTCATATTTTAGATTCCACGTATGAATATCATGTTATTTGTCTTTCTCTATCTGACTTACTTTACTTAGTTTGATAATGTCTAGATTGTCCATGTTGCTGCAAATGGCATTATTCCATTCTTTCTTATGGCTGAGTAGTATTCCATTGCATACGTGTACCACATCTCCTTTATCCACTGATTTGTCAGTTGACAGTTAGGTTGTTTCCATGCCCTGGCTACTGTGAATAGTACAGCAATGAACATAGAGGTATATTTATTTTTTCAAATTAGAGTTTTCTCTAGATGTTTGCCCAGGAATGCTATCCCTGGATCATGAGGTAACTATTTGACAATGCCCATTTTCAGAGTGAGTAGGTTGAAAGGAACTGTCAGGTAAATAACATGAATGGTATAATAATGTGACAAGTCTTTAAATTCCTCACATATTCCTTTCATTTGAGCAACACTGGCCTGACTTTTGTGTTGAATCATGTCTGAAACTTCAAGACATTACTTGTCTGTAAGGCACAGTGGACATTACCATCTTGGGACAAAAGCTCTAGAAATAGACCCACTATGTATATAATCCAGCAATTGTACTTCTGGGCATATATCTGGAAAAGACAAAAACTCTAATTTGAAAAGATACATGCACCCCAGTGTTCATAGCAGCCCTATTTACAGCCAATATATGGAAGCAACCCAGGTGTCCATCAACAGATGAATGGATAAAGAATATGTATATATATACATACAGACATATATATACTGGAATATTACTCAGACATTAAAAAGAACAAAATCATGGCAGTTGCAACAACATAGATGGACCTAGAGATTAGCATACTAAATGGAGGAAGCCAGTCAGAGAAAGACAAATATCATATCATATTAAGCTCATTTGTACCACCTAAAAGAATGATACAAATGAACTTATTTACAAAACCAAAACAGCCTCACAGACATAGAAAACAAACTTATGGTTATTAAAGAGGAAAGGTAGATGGAGGAATAAATTAGGAATCTGAGATTAAAATATGCACACTATATATATATAAAATAGACAGTCAGCAAAGACCTGCTGTACAGCACAGGGACCTCTACTCAATACTCTGCAAGAACCTATGTGGGAAAAGAATCTGAAAAAGAATAGATATATGGATATATGTAACTGAATAGCTTTGCTGTACACCTGAAACTAACACAACATTGTAAATCAACTCTACCTCAATATAAAATAAAATTTTTTAATTTTGAAATTAAAAACAAAATTTGCAAAGCCCTGGAGATGAACTCACCTCATTAGAATTCAGGGCGTGGCCAGCAGCTTCTTGCTCTGTGGGTCTACTTCACTGACCCTTGTCACCTGAAAGCTTTGCATCCTGCCATGATGCTCAGCTGCGTTCACCAGGCCACAGCCTCCCACACATTCCAGAAATGTGCAGAAGGAAGGAACACAGTTATTATGACTCCACCGGTCTTGTGAGCACCTCCTGCTGGGAATGGATGGGGTAGACCAGTGTGCAGAATGGGAGTTTTGAAGCAAAGGGCCACTAGAGTTTAGTCATTTTCCTCCTGTCTGAGACCAAATAATATTCCTCAGTAGGAGAGGTGATCATCCTCCTAAGCAACAAGTGAGGTTTCTAAAATATGTGGGTATTGCAAAGACTTACAAATGAAACTATATTGGATTGTGGAAAATTTAAATCACTCTGGGAAATGGGCTTGAATTTAAAAGAGATAATTTTTGAACCCCTTATTAACAAATGACTTAATTAACCATGGGACTTCTCATTAAAATAGATTTATTGCAGCTGTCAGTTGGGGCATATATTATAAAATATTCAGACAGTCTATTGAAACAAAATGTTTTTATTTATATGATCAAGAAAATGTAATTTTGCTGTTAACCCAATACTTTTTTGAGAATGTTTTATAACTTTCCTTTTAGATATTCTTATGAAACTACTTGCAAATGATATAATTTAATAAAGTATTTTTGCCACTGGAAAAAAATAGTGAAAGTAAAAGAGATCATTTTATCAAGGAGGAAAATAGATTGCTTTGAACTGGGACCCAGGGGTCATATGTTCCAATGCTCTCTGAAAGCTGAGAAGGAGCCATCAGTGAGAAAAGCAGGATGGGTGTCAGATGAAAGACAATGACTTGGAACCTAAATGTGAGGAGCACAATAGGGAGTGGTGAGGAGTGTGATGAAGAGGCTGCTATTCCTCTCCAAAAGCTACCAAAGGGGAAATGGGAGCCCAGCATGGAGAGATATTGCCAGTTTTCCAGAAAAACTAGAAAGCTATCGTTAATATGAAATCCTCTATTTTTTAAGGATGGCCATTCATCCCATTTTAAAGTACTACATCAAACAAAACATACCTGCCCCATAGACAAGTGCTTGCAATCTTCACAGCTGACTTTTGCTCAAAAGATCTAAATTCCTTATTACTCAGCTATTAAAAAGAATGCATTTGAATCAGTTCTAATGAGGTGAATGAAACTGGAGCCTATTGTACAGAGTGAAGTAAGCCAGAAAGAAAAACAGCAATATGTATATTAATGCATATATATGGAATTTAGAAAAAGGGTAACGATGACCCTATATGCGAGACAGCAAAAGAGACGCAGATGTAAAGAACAGATTTTTGGACTCTGTGGGAGAGGGCGAGGGCTGGATGATTTGAGAGAATAGCATTGAAACATGTATATTATCATATGTGAAACAGATCACCAGTCCAGGTTCGATGCATGAGGCAGGGTGTTCAGGGCTGGTGCACTGGGATGACCCTGAGGGATGGGATGGGGAGGCGGGTTCAGGATGGGGAACACATGTACACCCATGGCTGATTCATGTCTATGTATGGCAAAACCCACTACAATATTATAAAGTAATTAGCCTCCAATTTAAATAAATAAATAAAAAAATTTTTAAATATCTAAATTCCCACAGTTGACCCACTCATCTGTCTATCTCTCTCCCTCCCACGCATGGAGCATCCTTTACACCAAAGGGGGGCTTTCTGAAACCACAGAGAGCTATGTCATTTCTGCCTTTCAGATCCTGTCACCTCTGTCAGACGCTATTTTGGCCGAGAAGACGGTGACCGTGCTGGACGAGAAGGTGACAATCACGGACCTTGGGGTCCAGCTGGTGACGGGACTGTCCCTCTCCCTACAACTCAGCCCAGGGAGCAACAGAGCCATCTTCGCCACCGCAGTGGCTCAAGAACTTCTGCAAAGGCCCAAACAGGTGTGGGAGTGGGGACGGCACACCGTGGGGAGGGGTCACCTACCGGGGAGGTCACGCGACTGGGAGGGTCATACTCCAGGGGGAAATCCGATGTGTCTCAGAGCCACGTGGTGGGCTTGGGTCACACACCCGTGGGTTTATTCACTGAGTGGGGTCCTGCCCTGAGCAGGTCACACACACACATCAAGTGAGGTCACACACCAGCTGAGGTCACATAGCAGGTGAGGTTGCCCATCTGGTGGAGTCACCAGTTTGGGGGGAATCCCACAAAAGAGTGGGCTTGCACATTGGGTGTTCCTCAGTTGTTGTTATTTTGTTTAATTTTATTGGACTATAGTTGATTTGCAACGTTGTGTTAGTTTCAGGTGTACAGAAGAGTCAATCAGCTATACATATACATATAGCTACTCTTTTCTTCAGTTTAGATTCTTTCCCCATACAGGTCACTACAGAGTGCTGAGTAGGGCTCCTTGTGCTATACAGTAGGTCCTTGTTAGTCTTGAAAAGGGTTTGTGAAGGAGTGACTGCTCAGCCTCAAGCTTCCTACCCCATAAATGGAGATGCTGAACAACAAGGTTGCCACGCGTGATGGATTCTAGGCAGAATCCAGGGGCTCAGTGCAGGCTCCACATCCCACTGGACATCGCGTGTGCTGTTTCTCCACATCATGATGGTCCTGGCCCTTCACCCTGCTGACCTCCCCGAGCAGTGGGGTGAAGGCGAGGGCAGGAACAGACTCTAAGGAGGTGTCCAAACTCCTGTAAAGTCCCTGCCCCTCTATGATGGGGCCATGGGTCTGGGGGGTCAGAAGGAGAATGGAGGAGTTGCTTCCACATTTATTGTTTAGCTCCAAGCAGAAGTAACAAACTGCTGGTTACATTGTACGTGGAGTTCTTTCTCTTTATTGGAAAACAGCATGTGCTAATAGAATGTGTGTGTGTGCTGTGTGTGTGCTGTGTGTTGTGCACATGTTGTGTGTATCATGCAGCACATGTTTGTGTGTTGATGCCACGCTTTCCAAACAAACAAGGCACTTGAAAATGTTATCTGATCTCCTCCCGCATCAGAGGTGGAGAAACATTATTTCTTAGAGAGAACCTGGATTGTGACTCTTGGGAGACTTGTTTACCAAACACCCAAGGACGGTGGTCTCAGGCTGCTGATTCTCTGTGCCCCATCAGACAGACTGTCCTCCCGAGGGGATGCTGGAAGGCCTCCGGTCCTTGTGGGGAGTCAATCAAGAGCCCTTTTCCCAGCAGCTCTATGCTCAGCAGGTGCATTACAACTTGGGCCCCCTCATGCACCCGCTGAGGCTGTGACTATGTTCAGGCAGGAAAGTGGGCTAAGCCAGACCTACCCCTGGAAGCACAGTCAGTCTTGCAGTTTCCCCAGCCCATGTCCACTGAGTGCTCCTGCATCAGGGGTTAGCTAATTGCTTGCCCTTTCACTGTGATCTCTGTGCGCAAGGCTTTGGACTACAAAGCACTTCAAAGTGGGTGAGCTCAGAAACGGATATGAATTCTTGCCAAAGGCAAACCTCCCTCTTCTCAGGGCACAATGCCAGCCAGGACGCAAATTCCAGGTAGCAAAGGAGAAATAACCTGAAGCTTCTTCCTGTCTTCCTGGGGCAATCCAATCAGATGATGGCCAGTGAGGAGTTAAGGAAGCGATAAGACACAGTTAGAATAAGGCCACAGAGCTGATCCATTCCCCACAAGCAGAGCTGATCCATTCCCCTCAAGTCATGTGACTCTGAGGTTTGCTCTGTGCTTGGTTCGGATGGAGCTTGGCCTCTCTGCCTGCAACTTGGCTCTGACATTTCAGTTTCAAGAAATCCAGTGTGCATTTGACTTTCCTGCTGTGATTTCATGGCCAATCGGAAGACCCTAGTAGAGGACTTCACTAGTGATCCAGTGGCTAAAATTTTGTGCTCCCAGTGCAGGGGGCCAGGGTTTGAACTCTGGTCAGGGAACTAGATCCCTGATGCTACAACTAAGAAGTTCACATGCCCCAACTAAGACCCGGCACAGCTTAAAAGAAAACTGACCCTGTAAACCAGGGTTATGCCCAGTGGCTTTTGCACTGTCTCATGGTAGTGTTTTCCACCCAGCAGCCAGTCTAAGCCAATGTCTAACAGGGTCAAGATTTACTGACTGAGTGGAAGAAGGAGCAGAAGCCACCAGTCTCATGTGAGAAGCTTCCTTCTCACTTCCAAAGACCAGATACCACCAGGAAAACTTACTCTGTTGTGGTTGGTGGTGCTTTGGTTTCACGAAAGAGAAATCCACTCAAGCAAGTTGAAATAACACTGGATTTATTACAAGGTTAGCAAGGCTTTTGTGGAAGTGTTAGCCGCTCAGTCGTGTCTGATTCTTTGCAACTCCATGGACTATATAACCTGCCAGGCTCCTCTGTCCATGGAATTCTTCAGGCAAGAACACTGGAGTGGGTAGCCATTCCCTTCTCCAAGGGATCTTCCTGACCCAGGGATCAAACCCAGGTCTTCCTCATTGCAGACATATCTCCCACGGTCTGAGCCACCAGGGAAGCCCAGCTATAAGAATGTGGTGAAACGGTTCAGCAGTCTCTCTCATATCTATTATCTCATTAGATAAATGCTGAGCCCAGACATTTGCTTGTACTCGATCCATTGTAGTTGCTCCAAAGTGAGGCTTCATTCCCCAGTTTCATACAAGCTCCCACTCATCTGCCCACAGCTAAGTGCTTCAGTCCTGTCTTTCTTATTTCAAACTGGAGAGGGAGATGCCGGCGGGCTCAGAGCTGCTGAGATGAATGGTTCTGACCAGCCATTCTCCTGGTTAGGTCAGCTATGGCCAGGTGGGCAGGGGCATAAGCCTCTTGGGGCTGAGCACCCCTCTGGGCTTGGGATGCAGAAGCTTCTCCAGGAGACAGGAGGAAGCGGGGAGCAATGGACCTACCAGCTCGCTGTCAAGGCCAATGACATCTTCACTGAGTTGGAAGGCATGGAGATTATCTTATCTCTCATGATCTCCCTGGTCAGACTAGTCCCTAGGAAATCAGATCTAAAGCAACAAAGTACAAAGAAAAAAGAAATTGAGATATACACGAACCTTGGCCCTGGCAACTCTTTGGTCTCCCAGTTTCCCCCAATGGGTAGGTTGGAAGATGAATGGGAGTACAAAGATTCCTCCCAATAGATAGCTTCCCTAACCTTAATCTTCACCCCAACCCCTCTCTCTGCCTGTACGGCATTACCCCTCACCTCCAAGCCAGGACTGTGTCTGCAACCAATACAAGCGTATCCTTAGATGCTTATGTGGCGGGACCTGAAACAACTAAAGCCTAAAGCCAGAAGCACCTCTGAGGCACCCTTGTGTAGATCAGGGGCTTTTATCTGTGTTGTGAGTAATGTTCAGAGACTGGGTATTAAAGCAACTTAAAAGTAATGTAATAAATATGTTTCATTTAAACGTGAAACACTTGTGAATGACCCACTAGCCAGTAAATCTCCTTTGACATGCAATCTATTATTGTGCAGAAGTAGATCTTCCAGCAAAGGGAAAAAAAAAAATCTTTCTTTCAACACCTCGGGAAAGAAAGCAAATCTTATTAGGAGGTGTTTATTCCTGGTCGTGTTTCGTGGTTGTCATTTTACTGTTGTGGGTTTTCTTTAGCTTCTCTTGTCTTTACAAGAATTCATTCTATTTTATACCTTTTGTGCTTCTTACTTCTATACTGTGTAACAGGTTTCCCTTTGTTCTTGTAACATTCTCTTTGCTACAGAGTGTCTTTGTGTGCAATGAGCTTAGGGACCCATTTTTTTTTACCTTAGCTTTTAATTGGAGTATAATTGCTTTACAATGTCACTGTTGTGTTAGTTTCTGCTGTACAACTACATGAATCAGCGATAAGTATGCATATATTCCCTCCCTCTGGGATCCCCCCTCACTCCATCCCGTCCCTCTAGGTCCTCACAGAGCCCCAAGCTGAGCTTCCTGTGCTGTATAGCAGCTTCCCAGCAGCTGTCTGTCTTACACATGGTAGTGTGTATATGTGAACGCTACTCTTTCAGTTTGTTCCACCCTCCCCTTACCCCTCTCTGTCCATCTTTGATGAGCTTACTTATTCTTTTCAACAGGAAGCAGCCATCAGTTGCTGGGTCCAATTCAGTGATGGCTCCGTCACCCCTTGGATATTTACGATGCAAAAGACTTCTCCCTGATGGCCACATCCCTGGATGAGAAGGTGGTCTCCATCCACCAAGACCCCAAATTCAAGTGGCCGATAATCGCCGCTGAAGCTGAAGGACAGGGGGCCCTGGTGAAGGTCGAAATGGTCATTTGCGAATCGTGCCAGAAATCCAAGCGGAAGAGCGTGCTGGCTGTGGGGACAGCCAACATCAAAGTGAAGTTTGGCCAAAACGACGCCACCCCCAACACCAGTGACAGCAGACACACAGGGGCAGGAGGGCCCCTGGATAATAACATCAGTGACAGAAGAGCCAAAAAGCCCTTGCGGGAATGGGGGAGTCAGGAGGGAGAGTACTACAGCAGTTCCTCCATGGGCCTCATGGAAGGCAGGGGCTCCACAACAGAGAGGTCCACCTTCCAGAAGAACAGGGGCCAGGAAAGCCTTCTGGATGATGGGAGCCATTTGCAGACCATCTCCATCGACCTCACCAGCTTCCCAGCCCAAGTGGACCTGCCCAGAAGCCATGGGGAAACAGAGGAGAACGACCCCCAGTCCTCCAAAGGGCTGAGCGACCTGGAGATCGGAATGTATGCCCTGCTGGGGGTCTTCTGCCTGGCCATTTTGGTCTTCCTCATCAATTGCGTGACCTTTGCATTAAAGTACAGGCACAAACAGGTCCCCTTCGAAGAACAGGAAGGGATGACTCACTCCCACGACTGGGTCGGCCTGAGCCACCGGACGGAACTGCTGGAGAACCAGCTCCACTTTGCCTCCTCCCAAGAGGAGCAGATCACCGCCATCGACAGGGGCATGGATTTTGAAGAGAGTAAGTATCTGCTCTGCACAGACTCCCAAAAGAGCATCAACGGGCAGCTGTTCAGATCTTCAGGACCCACCCTCGCGGATGGAAAAGATCAGAAAAGCGAGCCCCCAACGTCCCCTACCTCAAAAAGGAAAAGAGTCAAATTCACCACTTTCGCCACCCTCTCTCCAGAGGATGGATGCCCCGCCGTGAACTCCCTAGCGGCCAGCAGGGAGGATACCGTGGACTGGGTCGGCCAGGACCTGGACCCTGGGGGAGGCCAAGAGTCACATGGCTACAGGGAAGGATTACGTGAAGATGTGTAAACTGGGCATTCGCAGACATTGGTTCTCACTCACCTTTCGGCCTTTAACTTGGGGATTCGGGGCAACAGGGACGCGCTGTGGGGGGAATGAAAAGACAGGGGGGACTTCCCTGGCAGTCCAGTGGTTAGGACTCAACGCTTCCACTGTAGGGGGCGTGGGTTTGATCCCTAGTCAGGGAACTAAGGTCCCCCATGCCTCCAGGCGTGGCAAAAAAAAAAAAAAAAAAAAAAAACGGACACGATCAGGCTGACACTATCCACAGAGCCCCAGAAAACGACCCTGGCTCCCCCAGGGAGGCCCCGAGTTGGAATCGATGTCCACATTCCAGGGTCCGACGTCGCAGTCTATGAAAAAGAGGTTTATCACGCATGGCGAGATTTTTTTTTCAACTTGGAAGAAAAATGAGTTCTGAGTCACTGAGCTTCCGACAGCCTCCAGGGAAAAACTGTCCCTCACTTGCCATCTCTCTTTCTTTAATCGAAGCAATTTGGATACAGCCAAAGCCACACGGCTGCAATATTCAGTGTTGCGGACCACAGGAGAAAAAGGAGACTCAGGTTGGGCGGGATGGATGGGAGGAAGTGCGTCATGGAAACTCACCTGGCTGTGAGCCTGAGCAGAAGCGGAGTCTAGCGCCGCCTAGAGTCAGCTTTTGGGAAGTATGATTTCCAATTATCTCCCACAGGCTGGGTCAGGGTAAACCCGGGTTATTGACAAGCCAAGGCAATCGCTGACAAGGGGTTGAAAGGGAACAAGAGGGCAAACAGGTCACCAATACCTTTGTAACTAGATGTCAAGAACAAACACCCAGGAAACTAAACCTTCTGAGCCATTCGGAGCATCCCTTTATTGGTAAACTAGGGATCCTGGGCATAGAGTTACAATCAGGTTCAAAGAGCCAGGCTTTTTTTTTTTTTTTTTAAGCAAATTTACTCTGTTCACATTTGTACCCTTCCTTGCATCGCCACCTTTGCAAAAGTCATTAATCACTCATGGACAGTGGGGAGCCCTGTCACTGTTTGCTGAGTCTCTTCCACTGTGGCCTCTGTGTCAATCACCAGGTAACAGTCTACACTGAAGCCCCATGGGGCCAACTTCACACGTGTCTTGCTTTGAAAAGGCTAGTCTTTGGGAGTCAGCAGTGCTCACAAGGAATTCGACACCCAAGGATGCTCATTCTCCTGGCTTTTCTGGAAAGAAGGGAGGGATGGTCTGTGATGGGTCTTTCGACAGTCCCATCTGGTCCGCTGCCCAAAGCTGCTGAGATAAATCTGGGCATGCCCACAGTGGGGTACAGAGTGAGGAGAGTTGAGATTCAGTGTGTGTGATGAGGGTCTGTCAGGAAATCTGGCCCCACTCACATGTGGGGGGAACGTGAGGCTGCTGCTTCTTCACCTTGGAGGGATAGAGGGACCCATGGTACCTGCCTAAGGCGCAGAGAGCTGGGTTATTCGAGCATTGGGTTCTAAGGTCAATTTCTCTCTCTCTGTCTCTGTGTCTCTCTGAACCTATCTCTCTGCTTCCTCTCTCTCTGTGTCTCGGTCTTTCTCTGTGCATATAATTGAATTCTCCTGAGATCAAGTGTGTAATTCCACCAGTTCATCCTCTCAACCTCAGCACTCTCTCTAAAACTAAGGTGCTGTCCATTTGCCCTAACACTGAGAGTCCAGGAGCCATCAGCCACCTGCTCCTGTCCCCAAGTTGACTTACATTGTCTGGCTGGGTGACTAAACGGTCACCCTTTTTCAATGATAATCCTTTGCTTTCAGTAACCCACCCCTGTTCCTTTCAGCCTTTCCCTCATTTTCATACCGCTGTCGATGCCCCCTCTCCAATCCGTCTGCGTGCAGAATGTATTGTAGATTATAAGAATGTAATATATATTTATAAACTTACCGACTGTAAATATAAAGTTTGCCTTCTGCGGCTTATGGCTGTCCTTTGTCTTTCTACGCACTCACACCACCCCCTCCCCCGCCCCAGTGGCTGGCATCCTCAGCAAATGACCCTCCAAAGCTGCGGCTTTGGGTAAATGAAAATGCAGATGGAAAGATCCCAGCAACAATCCAATTACACGCTTACATCGTGTAATGCTGCTCTCCGCATTGAGGCGATGTTGACACACGATGACAAAGTACGTTGTGTACTAAGCATCTCTCCTTCAGGACCTGAAAGGATTTGCAAATCAATCACACATGCAATTCTCTGCTAAAAGCCTGCTGACTGATGGCAGTAAGTGAGAACCACGGCAGGCAAGTGTGTATTCCAGCCTCCCTTTGGGCTGGAGGAATGGAACGAACAGGCTCTGTCATCTCTTTGGATAGCTCATGTACATTCAGAGGTCAATTTCCTGAAGGATGTATGTGCCCACGGTGACTGTGGGCTGGGTTTGTTGTTGTTTTTTTTTAAGGTTGATTTTTCAAGGAATTTCCTAGTGGCCCTGTGGTTAGGAATCCGCCCTCCCGTGCAGGGGACTTGGGGTCAGTAACTGCTTGGGGAACTAAGACCCCACGTGTCGCAGGGCCACTAAGCCTGTATGCCACAACTACTGAACTCTTGCACCTCAACTAGAGAGAAGTGTGCCTGCCAGAACGAAGATCCCAGGTGCTGCAACTAAGACCTCATGTAGCCAAATAAATAATTTTTTAAAGGTTGATTTTCAGATTCCTCTGATAATCAGTTGCAGTCCCAAGATGATTCCACAGAAAAAGAAGCTGCATGAAATCTTTGTCTTCATGCAAGCAATATCAAATGATGTATCATTCTCTTATTCGACTGGTATTTATTGAGCACCTACTATGTGCTAGTTGTTGTTCAGTCGCTCAGTCGTGTCCAGCTCTTTGGGACCCCGTGGACTGCAGCACACCAGTCTTCCCTGTCCTTCACCATCTCCCAGAGCTTTCTCAAACTCATGTCCATTGAGTTGGTGATGCCATCCAACCATCTCATCCTCTGTCACCCCCTTCTCCTCCTGCTCTCAATCTTTCCCAGCATCAGGGTCTTTTCCAATGAGTCGGCTCTTCGCATTAGGTGGCCGAAGTTTTGGAGCTTCAACTTCAGCATCAGTCCTTCCAATGAATAGTCAAGGTGGATTTCCTTTAGGACTGACTGGTTTGATCTCCTTGCAGGCCAAGGATGAGTGGTAAATAGACCCATGCCTACTCTCAAAGACCTCTAGTGTGGGGTGGAAGAGATTAACAACAAACGATGTAATTTTCAGATCATCGTGCATTGTATAAAGGATAATAAAATAGGTTATGGTATAGAAAAAGACCGGGTCAATGCTTAAGACTTTGGCCATTGCACCTAAAAAAAAAAAAATCTGAATTTCTGTCTTCTCTCGAAAATTCAGACTCTGGTGAGATGGGTCTTAGAATCCACCTTGGCCCTAATTGGACATCCTGAATTTACTGCTCTGGCCTCCAGGCAGGACGCCCCCACACCCCTGCAGGTCCCTCCACACCCAGATTGTCTCCCTGACCCAGAGGGCAAATTTAATTTGCCATCTATTTCACCATTTTTCTTCTAATAAGGAAATATTTCTCTCCAGCTGTGTCTCTACCCAGAAGTGCTGAAAACAAAAATAAGTGGAGGGAGCTTTGTGTTCTCTAGACAAAATTAGGAGAAGTATATTGTTATGTTAAAGAGAGTACCCTCGGTGTCTTGTAGGAAAATAGAGATTGTTGTCTAAAGGGATCCCCAGACTCAGAGATCTAATGTCTGATGATCTAAAATGGAGCTGACATAATAATAATAGAAAAGTCAGTAAATGTTAATGCGCTTGACACATCCCCAAACCATCCCCACCCCTTCCATGGAAAAATGTCTTCCTCGAAACCGGTCCCTAGTGCCAAAAAGGCTGGGGACCGCTGATTAAAAAACACAGCTCTCACAACTCATTATGTGATCTGTGTGCCCAGAGTCGGAGAAAGAAATGATATGAACACCTTAACGAACTGACTTTTCGACAGAGTGTCTTGGGGTGCAAATAAAATAAGGGATACTGCGCAGTTTCTCCTAGCCTGACCTGCTTGCTCATTTCCACCCCCGTGAGCCGCCCCCCATCCCGCCAATTGGTGAGTTCCGACCCAGTTGACGCCAAGCCCACAAAAACCAGGATCATCAACGCCCCCTGGTGGGCCCTGTGGCTTCCTGCAGCGTTTAGTGCCCCAGAGTTGAGCCATCCATTGCCTGAACAGAGTTCCACACACTCCGCCACCTGAACAACAGAAATGTGCTCACAGTCTCGAGGCCGGAAGTCCGAGATCAGGTGTCCACAGGGTCCGTTCCTTCTGAGGCACTCCAGGGCCCCGATCCAGCCCCTCTCTGGGTCCTGGTGGTGGCTCTTGTCCTGCAGAGGCTTCAACCCATCTCTCCCTCCATGCTCACATGGCGTTTTCCACAGCATGTGCGTGTATGCGTGTCCAAATTTCCTCATTTTATTTTTTATTTGTATTTTACTTCTCTCTTACAGGGAAGAGGCCTGAAGGTCTGCATTCAGAGCTGCTTTGCAGGTTCTGTGGTCATCAGGTTTTTTTATTTTGGCCACGAGGCACAGGGGATCTTAGTTCCCTGAAAATGAACGTGCTAGTCGCTCAATCTTATCCTACTTTTTGCCACATTATGGGCTGTAGTCCGCCATGTTTCTCTGTCCATGGAATTCTCTAAGCAAGAATACTGGAGTGGGTTGCAGGCCCTCCTCCTGGGGATCTACCCAACGCAGAGATCAAGCCCGTGTCTCCTGCATCACAAGCAGATTCTTTACCATCTGAGCCACCAGGGAAACCCCCTTAGTTCCCTGGCCAGGAATCAAACCTCGAAGTGCAGAGTCTTAACCACTAAACTGCCAGGGAGGTCCCCAAATTTCCTTTTTATAAATGAATGCCGGGCAAGTTGGAGTTGAGCCCATCCTGCTCCAGGAAGACTCATCTTAACTAACTACATCCACAAAGACCCTATTTCCAAACAAGGTTACATCTAGTTACTGGGCAGTTAGGACTTCTATCCGTTAATGTGAGGGGCACAAATAGAGTCACAACACTGGCCTCTGGCCAGAGGTCTAAGGCAGCTAAACTCGTGAGCAGACTGAGAGCAATTGACTGCTCCATGGACCAACCAGGGCACTGGGCTTCCAGGAAACTGTCTTATTTTGAAAACCTCACCTCATCCTCAATTTCACACCCACTTTACAAATGAGGCTGTGCAAGGACACCCTAGGAGAGCAAGGGAACAGTTTATCTGTTTCCCTCTGGGGAAGCTCAGAACTGTGGATTAATTACCCCATGTGTCACTTCCCAAGACACAGTCATTAGCAGTCATTAGCTCCTCACTGGGGACCACTTCCCCTCTTTGCTGTGGCTGCAGCCATGGAGATTCTGGCAGAAATGTGGGTGAAGCAAGGATGTTCTGATAGGGTGGACCAGCTCCTCAAACCAAGCTGTCATTGATGACCTGAGGAGTGATGGACAGGGGATTTGGAGCGAAGAGCATGCTATGGCCAGAGGTCCAGATGCAAGTTTGACTCCTGCCTGGCCCCCAAAGGCCTTCCTCTAAGTTCTCTATGGTACACTTTGCCTACATCTGGCTCCAGTTGCTGTGTCTATCACAAGACATGGGGGAAAGTGCTGAGCTGTGTATCTAGCCTCCTGTAGATAAGAGAACTGAAAGGACTAAGGCTACGTGTCCTCTAAGAGGTGTACTTTTTTCCCCTGGATTGACCATCATTAAGTACCACAAACTAGGGTTTTAAGACAACAGGAATGTATTTACTCCCCATTCTGGAGCCCAGAATCAAGGTGTTAATTGAATTGGTTCTTGGCTGTGAAAGAATCTGTCTCATGCTTCTTCTCTGGGTTTTGCTGATCACTAGCAATCTTTGGAATCCTTTAGCTCTTTCCAAAGATGGTCTTTCCAGATAAGGCTGCAGTCCCAGGTTCTGAGGGTTAGGATTTCAACATATCTTTTCAGGAAGACAATTCTACCCACTCCAGGAAGGAAGTAGTCCCCTTAGGAGGGAAGAAGTCCTTTTTTGATGTTTGCTTTGGAGAAAATCTATGCAGCAAGTGATTTTAAACGTTATTTTTTAACCAAACTTCAAGAAGAATAATAGGGGCAGTGGACAGAATTTATTTCTCCCTAAGACTGGACAACGGGCTTCCTAGGTGGCGCTACTGGTAATGAATCTGCCTGCCAGTACAGGAGATGCAGACCCCTGGGTCGGGAAGATCTCCTGGAGAAGGAAATGTCACCCCATTCCAGCGTTCTTGCCTGAAAAGTTCCTTGGGCAGAGAAGCCTGGAAGGCTACATACAGTCCATGAAGCCTCAAAGAATTGTATGTGACTAAGTTACTAGGAGTCGGACACGACTGAGCAACTTCACTTTCACTCTTCACTTTCATGCATTGGAGAAGGAAATGGCAACCCACTCCAGTGTTCTTGCCTGGAGAATCCCAGGGACGGGGGAGCCTGGTGGGCTTCCGTCTATGGGGTCGCACAGAGTCGGACACGACTGAAGTGACTTAGCGGAAGCAGGAGCAAGCACACACAGCATAGGACTGGACAAGCAGAGGTGAAACTGGCTTCAGGAATGGTTGGATCCAGGCTTTTATCTCTTCCCCTCTCCTACTCTTGGCCCAGTCTTTGCTTATTTGACTTCAGGCTCAGGCAAAGCTCTTGCATACCGTGGCCTCCAGAAACTTTAGCCTTGGTAATTTCCCATGAAAGAAATTCTGAGTTAAAGACAGTAAGTGTCCTGACAGTTTCAGATGAAGTCCTTCAATTGATCCCTATTGGCTGGCTGGAGTCACAAGCTGAACAGAAGTCGAATCTGTCACCAGCAAGATGCAATGCCCAGGCCTCCATCACAGGCATCTTCCTCCAACCCTGGAGCCTGCTTAGTGCCAGGGGGAGAGATTAGTGCCTTGCTGTCTCAACAATCAATCAATTTACATTTTTTTATTTCCTGTATTTTTGTTTTATTTTGTTTCTGATCGAGGTGTGAAAAGTTCTAGGTTCAGCTGACGTTTCTGATGAAGAAACACAACTGAGATTTCTTTCAGTGATAAAATCTGCATATTTGTATTGCAAACAAGGTAACTAAAACTTGATGTGAATTCCTCCCTTTTGGGCTTAAAGAATATCTTTTATTCAGTATGAAACCTTTATACTATATGTTCCACACACTGAGAATAAATGTACAAGGGACTTCCCTGGTGGTCCAGGAGTTAAGAATCTGCCTTGCAATGCAGGGGAGATGGGTTCCATTCTTGGTCAAGGATCCTGCATGTCTCGGGGCAACTAAGCCCGAATGTCGCAACTAGAGAACCCCTCATGCCACAACGAAGACCCAGCACAGCCAAAATTTAAAAAATAAATAAATAAAATTCAGCTTTAAATAAACAGAATAAATGCACATTAAATCTTGGTTTAAAAAAAAATAAAGTGAGAAAGGACTTACTTCCAAGGGAAAATCAAGATATTTTTGTAATAAAAATGGATGTTTGCCCTGCAAAGCAATGGATCTCCTTCCTCCTTTCACTGCCTTTTCCTGGCTTCCCCATACCCAATTCCGTTCCCATGAGCTTTGCTTTCTGGACATTGAGGAAGACTCTGGAACCACATGTACAGGACCTCAGAAGATTGAGGTCCAAGCTGAAGGAGACAGGAAACACTCTTCACAAGCAAACCGTGTGGATCCACCATGGAAACCCATCTGTTACTTTTGGCTGGGTGCCCAGTAGAGAGTCCCAGGGGCATCAAGCTCTGGGTCACCTCCTCTGTCCAGGACTTTCAGACTTCCAACGTCTCATGATCATTTTCCCTTGATGTTCAATCAAGTCTGCCCGTGATGCTAATGGACTCAAAGCACGATGGCCAGTGTTTGTTTTATAACTCTAAAAGCTTCTGTCTTGCTCTCCTCTGCTTCCCCTACTTCCAGAACATTTCATGCCTCTTAAATGAAATCTACTAAGCAGACAGTCAATGCTTGCTAAATGAAAATTAACAGAGTGACCTTGAAAAAACATAATTCACATCAGCTCACTCCCCTTCTTAAAACCCTCCAATAGATGCTCATAAATCCTAGAATGAAATTCGGACTTTGTTACCAGCATTGCCCATCACCCCACTTTTAGTTCCCACCACAGCCACACTTGGTCACTAACTCTAGTCCCACTGGTTCGATTTTGTCTATTTTTCTGGCAAAACAAGCCCATCCCCACCTTGAAGCTTATGCCCCTTTTCCCTCTTCTGTCCAGAACTCTATTCTCCCAGATTGTCACAAGCTGGACTCCTCATCGCCATTCAGGTCTTAGTTCATAGGTTGTTTCTTCAGTGAGGCTTTCTGTAGCCACCTGAGAGTAGCTTCACATCCCTTCCATTTAAATCCCTCCCCTCCCCCTTCTCCCCCCTCCCCCCAGTTATCATCCCATCTTACAGTCTTTGTATCTCCTAGACAACTCTGGCTCTGTCCTTTCCAAGTATTTGCTTCTTTGTTTGCTATACATGTTTCCTCATAGAAAATAAGTTCCAGAAGAATAAGGATCTAGTCCTACCTGTCTTCTGCTATATACCCCATAACTAGAGCCATGCCTAGCAAGAGTCAGCAATCAGTAAACATTTACTTGGACAGATGGATGGACGGGTGGATGATTAGATGCTTGAATGGATAGATGAACGTTTGGATAGATGGATGAATACTTGGATGGATGGATGTTTGGATGATGAGAGAATGGATGAATGGATTGATGGATGGTTGAGCGAGTGGTTGTTTGAATGGATGGACAGCTGGAAGATGGATGATTATAGGTTTGAATAGATGGACAAATATTTGAAGGGATGGATGGACAGATGGATGATTAGATTCTTGGGTGGACTGATGAATGTCTGGGTGGATAGATGAATGCTTGGATGGATAGATGAAAAGAGATGGATGGATGTTTGGATGGATGAGTGGATATTTGGATGGGTGAGTGAATGGATGGATGGATTGATGGTTGGTTGAGTGAGTGGATGTTTGGATGAATAAACACATGACTAGATGGATGATTAGCTGCTTGAAAGGATAGACAAATGTTTGGATATACGGATGGATGTTCGAATGAATGGATGGATGGGCAAGAGACAATGAATGGTTTGCAGAGCATGAATGACAAAAACACAGTCTGATAAATTATGCTAGGTACCTAGTGGGAACCGGGAACTAAACTGCTGCCAGAGGCTTTTTTAATACAGTGGAGGTGTGCTCCCACTTGGATGTAACACCAGCATCTTCCCCTGAGTCTGTAGACTTGGTCACTCTGGGGGCAATAAAAATAGTTAGATGCAACTCTTGCCCTCAAGAGGAGCACAGAAGACAATACTCCTTGTCCTCTGTTTCTTTTTTTTTTTTTTTTTTTTTTTTTTTTTTTGCAGGGGAAAATGAACAAAGGAAAGGATCAATAAGGGTGGGAGGGAAATGGGAAGAAAGAAGGGGAGTGATGGTGAGGAGGAGTATATGTAATTTCTTAACCAATGGCTTTCTGTTTTTAATCACAAAGAACACTTAAAAAAAAATCATGTTGAATTCATCCTATATTAGGAGGTTTGTTCTCGAAATGAAAAGTTCAGGAAACAAAAAGTCCAGTTTGGGTGTCCTCATCTTTAGGCACATCTTGGTATTTTGTATTGGTAGGTCTATCTATACCACAATATATTATTTAGGACAGGATCACATTTGTCACCTCTTCCTCCCTACTACTCAAAGTAGTACCAAACCCATAAAATAGTCAATAAACCTTTACAGAGTGAACAAATAAGTCTTTTTTTTTTTTTTAAACTCTCCTGAGTGAACTGAATTTTTTGAGGTTCATAAGTAAATATGTTTTGCTCTTTACTTTGTCTATTACAGCCAGATTATATGAGTGGGGTATTAAAGTCTCCCACTATTATTGTATTGCTGCATATTTCTTCTATCATATTAATTAATGTTTGTCATAGATATATCAATGCTCCAATGTTGGGTGCATATATATTTATAATTGTTATAACTTCTTTTTGGATTGTTCCTTTAAGTCGTTATGTGTAACCTTCATTGTCTCCTTTTCAAGATCTTTAAAGTCAATTTTATCTGATATAAGTATTGCTACTCCTGTTTTCTTATGGTCCATATTTGCGTAGAAAATCTTTTTCCAGGCCTTCATTTTCAGTCAGTATATATCCCGTATTTTAAGGTGGTTCTCTTGTAGACAACATATATAGGGTTCTAGTTTTTGTATCCATTTGATCCATTTTAGTCTTTTGGTTGTCTGTTGTAGACAAGGTATGTAGGGGTCTTGTTTTTGTATCAATTCGGCCAGTATTTGTCTGTTGATTAGGGCATTCAGCCCATAAACGTTTAAAGCAATTATTGATAAATAAGATTTACTTTATTGTTTTGGGTTCGAGTTTATACACCCTTTTAGTGATTCCTATCTAGAGAATGTCCTTTAGTTTTTGTTGGAGAAATGGTTTAGTGGTGCTAAATTCTCTCAACTTTAGCTTATCTGTGAAGCTTTTGATTTCTGCTTCATATTTGAATGAGATCCTTGCTGGATACAATAATCTAGGCTGTAAGTTATTTTCTTTCATCACTTTAATTACGTCTTGCCATTCCCTCCTGGCTTGGAGAGTTTCTATTGAAAGATCAGCTGTTATCCTTATGGGAATTCCCTTGTGAGTTATTTCATGTTTTTCCCTTGCTGCTTTTAATATTTGTTCTTTATATTTAATCTTTGTCAATTTGATTAATATGTGTCTTGGGGCATTTCGCCTTGGGTTTATCCTGTTAGGGACTCTCTGGATTTCTTGAACTTGAGTGGTAATTTCCTTCTCCATTTTAGGGAAGTTTTCAACTATTGTCTCCTCAAGTATTTCCTCATGATCTTTCTTTTTATCTTCTTCTTCTGGAACTCCTATGATTCGAATGTTGTAGCGTTTGATGTTATCCTGGAGGTTTCTGAAATTGTCCTCATTTCTTTTGATGCATTTTTCTTTTTTCTCGTCTGATTCGTTTATTTCTAGGATTCTATCTTCTAATTCACTAATCCTATCTTCTGCCTCTGTTATTCTACTATTTGTTGCCTCCAGGGTGTTTTGGATCTCATTTATTGCATTATTCATTATGTGTTGACTCTTCTTTATTTCTTCTAGGTCCTTGTTAAACCTTTCTTGCATCTTCTCAATCCTTGTTTCCAGACTCTTTAACTGTGATTCTATTTTGATTTCGAGATTTTGAATTAATTTCGCTATCATTATTTGGAATTCTTTATCAGGTAGATTCCCTATCTCTTCCTCTTTGGTTTGGTTTGGTGAGCATCTATCCTGTTCCTTTAGCTGCTGGGTATTCTTTTGTCTCTTCATTTTGTTAAAATTGCCAAGTTTAGAGTGTCCTTACTATATTCTGGTAGTTTGTTGCATTCTCTTTATTGAGGCGGTTTACAGGTCTTTTCAATATCTGATCTCTGCCTTGTTACAGAGGGGGCGGATATGAACACCCAAATCTAAACCGGCCAGGTTCAGGCACTCGGAAAATCCTCAGAAGCACAGACTTGGTTGAGTCTGCGTTTTATGCCCTTCCCAGATCCGAGTAGCGCAGGTGATGAAATGTTCAGCGAGCGCAGCTGCTGTGACTTATCGCCTCTCCGCCACTCAGTTTTCTGGGTATACAAACAGCGCACTTTCTCAGGCAGATGTTGACCATCCAGAGCCCCAAGAAGCGTGAGTCAGCACAGAAACCTACTCACAGTTCCGTTAGACAGCGTCTCTCTAGGGCTGTAATTGCCCGCCTCCGGCCCTGGCTGCCTGTCACAGGAGTGGGACGGCCTGCAGCCGGCCTACTCTGTGCAGCCCTTTGTTCCGTAGGTAGTCCTGGTGGTGTCTTAAGTTAGGGCTGGCTTTTGATGTAGTAGATAACCGACAGTCTGGTTATTTCGCTCAGATAGCGCCCGAAATAGCCAGGCCAAATCCTTTCTCAAAGTAATGCAGGCCTCGCCGCTCCTCCTAGCCCAGCCCCCACTTGCCAATAGCAAATGCTGGTGTCCGCGCCACTTCTCCGCAAAAGGAGTTACCGCAGGGCTCGTTTTCTCATTTTGAAGACAATGAGTTGTCTTTCTAAGTGCCTGATGTCCTCTGCCGGCATTCAGAAGTTGTTTTATCGAGTTTATTCAGCATTCAAATGTTCTTTTAATGGATTTGTGGAGGAGAAAGTATTCTCCCCATCTTACTCGTCCGCCATCTTAGCTCCTCCCGGATTTTTTTGTCCTCTGTTTCTATACAGACCTTGCTGGCTTGCCAACAAGGCCTAGCCCTCTGCAAATGAAGCATGGTAAGAATTAAAACATCCCTCGCTTTTCCCAGATCAACCTCACTGTGTGGAGGTCTTCACTTGAGTCGAAATCTTGCCAGTCATGCTCCATTCAATCAGAATTTCCAGAGTCTAGTGAAAAAACAGACAGATATCTCTCTGGCCTTTTCACATCCCCCAGGAAAGGAAGGGGGTGACCTTCTTTGTGTAGAGCCCCCACATCCTTGGGCCATGCTTGGACACCTGCTCAATACATTTCCCAACCAGCCCTGCAGTTCAGTTGGGTCTGCATGACTCGCAGTTCTGGCAACGACTGTGAACAGTGATGACAGGTCACTCCCAGCAGGAGCAGTCAGGAGCCAGGATGATGACCTGTGCATGCTCTCCCTTATCCTGCCTCAGTGACTGGGAAGACACATGTTTGGGGACTTTTTCTATATTAAAATATAGTTGACTTCTAATGTTAACTTCTGCTATACAGCAAAGTAATTCAGATATGTATATGTATGCATATTCTTTTTCATATTCTTTTCCATGGTGGTTTATCACAGGATATTGAATACAGTTCCCTGTGCTCTACAGTAGGACCTTATTGTTTATCTGTCCTATATATAGCAGCTGGCATCTGCTCACCCCAAACTCCCAGTCCTTCCCTCTACACCCTCACCCCTTGGCAACCACCAGTCTGTTGTCTGTGGCCACGATTCTGTTTCTGTTTCCTGGGTGGGTTAATCTGTCATATTTTAGGTTCCACATATAAGTGGCATCCTATGGTGTTTGGGGAAGACACATGCCGATATGTAGCGCCACTGGTTGGAGGGAGCCCAGGTCCCCAAGGACCCAGGGACACGTGGGAGATTCATGGCCTTAGAGATGATGGGACCCTCCCAGACCCTTCTGGACAAGAAACAGTCCTTTATTCTGTTTCACCCACTGCTGTTCTGGTTTATTTACAGCAGTACCTACTCCCGCCTGATTAATGCACTAGCCGTTCAGTAGAAGCTTCTTGACTTATTGAGTGGCTGGATTCTGGGGAGCTGACCTTCCTGTAAAGATGGGAGTGCAGAAGGAGGGGGACTGGATTCATGCCAAACCAGGTTCTTTTTCCCCTTTGAGGGTCCACGTGACTTGGATGCTCATGCTGGCTGGGCCTGAAGGAGTGGAGCAAGCATAGCATCTTGAGAGGGACGAGGTCTCTCGAGGCCTAATTGGGCTTCTTATCACCAACTTGAGGGAAACGACCAGGGACTTTCTTGCCAGTGTCTTATGGCTGGTGTGAACTAATTAGGTGGCTGAGAAAGGAGCATCTCTGCTTTCCTCTGTCTGTGACATCGCTCAGCAGCCTAACCTTCCCCAAAGGCCTCTGTACTGGTTGATTGTCCCAGCTCCACTGGTGGCCCTGCTCCCAAGCTACTCTTTGAAGCCACATATCAGTGATACATGGGATGTGGATACTACAGTTCTAGGGAGGCAAGTTCCGCTCAGCCATGCCTCCCAGCTCCTGTCACAGCTTCTCAGACCCACCGAGCAGCTTAAGGTCAGGAAATAGCAGGAGGCAGCTTGGGTTCAACTCCCACACCTATGAGCAGCGAATGTGGGCACACGTCCAGGCTTGGACCTCCACTTGGCCTCAGTTGCTGGGAGGAAAGCTGAGGTTGCCTGAAATCTGTGTTCCCGTATGGATGTTTGTTTGTTTAAATGTATTTGTCTGTGTCGGGTCTTAGTTGCAACATGCAGGATCTTTAGGTATGCTATGTGAACTCTTATTCCCAGCCTGTGGGATCTAGTTCCCTGACCAGGGATGGAACCCAGGCCCCTATATTGGGAGGGCAAAGTCTTCGCTGAACCACCAGGGACGCTCCCTCTTGCTGCCGTTTGAAGCGTTTCACGCTGCTAAGATCAGATTCTGTAAGGTAACCGGGAACCGGGAACCGACACAAGCCAGCCTCAATGCATCTGACCTGCAATATGGAAAGAGTGTCACGTGGCTGAGGGCCACTTCTTTGCCTGCACCACTGTATCTTTGACAATATAGCAGTGGTCCCGCCTGGAAGAGTCTCTGTGGACCCCACTCCTGTGCTTTGCTTAGTGGCCACTGCTGCTGTCTGAGGGACCACCCTTTTTATAATGGAGCCAGAGAAACTCTCACTTCCCGCCTACTGACCTCAGCTGACCCCATTTAGTTGATTGGAATCTGCTTTCTTCTTATTTTTAGTTTTTTTTATTTAAAAAAATTCATTGAAATATAGCTGATTTATAAAGTTTCATGTGGACAGAAAAAGTGATTCACTTTTTTAAAAAATTTTAATTGTATTTTTAAAAATTAGGATTTGGTTTTTTACATATATGTGTTTGTTTATATAGGCTTCCCGGAGAAGGCAATGGCACCCCACTCCACTACTCTTGCTTGGAAAATCCCATGGACAGAGGAACCTGTTAGGCTGCAATCCACGGGGTTGCTAAGAGCCAGACACGACTGAGCGACTTCACTTTCACTTTTCACTTTCATGCATTGGAGAAGGCAATGGCAACCCACTCCGGTGGAGAATCCCAGGGACAGGGGAGTCTGGTGGGCTGCCGTCTATGGGGTCACACAGAGTCAGACACAACTGAAGTGACTTAGCACAGCATAGCATATAGGCTTCCCAGGTGGTTCAGGTGGTAAAGAATCTGCCTTCCTATGCAGGAGACCTGGGTTCCATCCCTGGGTTGGGAAGATCCCCTGGAGGAGGGCATGGCAACCCACTCCAGCATTCTTGCCTGGAGAATCCTCATGGACAGAGGAGCCCGGTGGGCTATAGTCCATGTGGTTACAAAGAGTCAGGCATGACTGAACAACTAAGCACAGCACACAATGTGTATGTGAATATGTGAATATAATACATATATGTTCCTTTTTAGATCCTTTTTCATTATGTTATTACAAGATATTGAGTATCTTGTGCTATACAGTATGTCTTTGTTGGTTATCTAATTTATTCCATAGGGTTACAAAGAGCTGGACGTGACTGAGCAACTGAGCACACACATGCATACAGTATGTATGCGTTAATCCCAAACTCCTTATTTATCCCTCTCTTCCCACTTTCCGCTTTGATAACCAAAAGTTTGTTTTCTATGTCTGTGAGTCTATATCTGTTTTATGGTGGTTGGTGGTTTAGTCTCTAAGTTGTGTTCAACTCTAGTGACCCCATGGACTGTAGCCCACCAGGCTCCTCTGTCCATGGGATTTCCCAGGCAAAAATACTGGAGTGGGTTGCCATGTCCCTCTCCGGGGAATCTTCCCAACCCAGAAACTGAACTCGTGTCTCCCACATTGCAGGTGGTTTCTTTACCACTGAGCCACCAGGGAAACCATTTCTGTTTTATAAATATGTTCATTTGTAATCATTTTCTTAGATTCCACATATAAGCAATATCATATGATACTTGGCTTTCTCTATCTGATTTCATTTAGTATGATCATCTCTAGGTTCATCCATGTAGCTACAAATGGTATCATTTCATTCTTTTTTTATGGCTGAATAATATTCCATTGTATATGTGTACCATGTCTTCTTTATCCATGGACATTTAGGTTTTTCCCGTATCTTGGCTATTGTAGAACATGCTGCTGGGAACATAGGGGTGGACGTATCTTTTCAAATTAGTATTTTCTCCAGTTACACGCCTTGGAGTGGGAGTGCTGGATCATATGGTAACTCTATTTTTAGTTTTTTAAAGAAACTCCATACTGTTCTCCATAGTGGCTGCACCAATTTCCACTCCCACCAACAGTGTGGGAAGCTTCCTTTCTCTCCACTCCCTCTCCTGTGCTTCCTGTTCCAATGACGCAAAGGTTTGCTGTAACAGGCAAGGCTGTCATGAGAAGACCACGGCTGCCCCATTAGGATGATTGGGGTGACCTTGTAAGGTTATCCATAACATCAAGCTCTTCTTCATGTGGATGCAGAAAGAGCTGTTAAAACAAGGACATCAATAGCCCTCAATGAAGGGGAATGTCTTAAATGGGGCACGAGCATCCTTGGGGACCCTGCAAGGTAGCATCCTCTTTGACTGACCGTGAGCCTGGCACCAAGTCCTTTGACCACTCTAGCCCCAAATATTTCAAGAGCCGAAGTTATAAAAGGTCATGGTCTCCAACCAACCACCTGTTTGAATCTTGTTTCATCTACCAAAACAGATATGGGTTTTTTCAGCCTTTTAGAACAGTGAGAGAGTGCTGCAGCCCAGGAAACCTGGACCCTGGTGGAAGGGGAGTTTTGTAACTTCCCAGTAGGTTGATGGAGGTCTAGAAGATGAGATCCTTGCTTTTCTTTTAGTCCTATCTTTCCCCCACACCATCTTAGGAAAACATAGACCCAAGAATATCTATCAAGTCACTAGGTTAAGCTTAATATCCCATTGATATTTCAAATTTTTCAAAATCTTCATTGCTCTGAATGGAACCATCCATTTCCACTATTTGGGACGATTCTGGGACCCCTCTGTTCTGAAGGGGGTAACCTCCTGGTCATCCTTGGCTGGTCCCCTGCCATCACTTGCTCTGGCATCCGTGGCTGTCTCTGACACCACGCCAGGCAGTTATTGCTGCTCTCGGTGTGAATCTCTGTGTTCCCAAGAGCTGTTCTCCCAGACATGACTGTCACCTATGATTTACCACAAATCTACACCTAGCCTGGAGGGGCCCCTGGGGCAGAACTCAGGCACCGACAAATGAGAAGATTTCCAAAATTGTACTTTTCTCCATGAATAAGTAAACAAAATCTCAATCCTCCCAGTTTAAAAAAGCCTCAAGGAATATGCAAAACTCAGTGTTCTCATAAAAGGTGTTTGAAAATAAGTGTGGTTGGGAGAGAGACAGAGACAGGAGAGAGCCAGAGAAAGCATGAGTTAAATAATGAGTCTATATGGCTTGATCGGGGAAGGCAATGGCACCCCAACCCAGTACTTTTGCCTGGAAAATCCCATGGATGGAGGAGCCTGGTAGGCTCCAGTCCATGGAGTCGCTAAGAGTCGGACACGACTGAGCGACTTCACTTTCACTTTTACTTTCATGCATTAGAGAAGGAAATGGCAGCCCACTCCAGTGTTCTTGCCTGGAGAATCCCAAGGACGGGGGAGCCTGGTGGGCTTCCGTCTATGGGGTCGCACAGAGTCAGACACGACTGAAGCGACTTAGCAGCAGCAGCATGGCTTGATTGCCTCCTCCATGGAAACAGAAACCAAATCACCATGCCAAGAAGAAAGGGTTTTAATGAGAACTGGATGGGCCAACATTCATCTTAGACAATCTCGTTTGGAAGATCTATGTCATCGAGAAGCATTAGAAAGTCCACATTTCTCAGGGCTGTGTGATTAGACACAGCCCAAGGTGATAATGAGCATCTGTGGTTCAAACTCAGGAGATTTAGAGTAGGATAAACGTGTCCGACTCTTTGTGACCCCACGGACTGTAACCCACCAGGCTCCTGTCCATGGGGTTCCCCAGGCAAGACTACTAGAGTAGGTTGCTATTTCCTTCTCCAGGGGACCTTCTTGACCCAAGGATCCAACCCAGGTCTCCTGCATTGCAGGTAGATTCTTCACCAACTGAGCTGTGAGGGAAGTCCCTAAGCACAAGAATGGGATGATGAGACTCCCTCACTGTCTCTCTATGGCTAGATGGCTTATTCACAGCACAGGAGACCTTGCTCTGCTTCTTTTCAACTTCTGAGAGGCTTTCAAGTACATGAAGGCTTTGAAGAAAATTCTCAATCTGTCTCCATGCCCCTCAAATCTCTGAGATAAAATCAATATGTGCAATTAAAATGTTTCCTTTTTTTGGATGTGTAATTGAACAGACAAATAGCCTGAGCTCTAGGTGTCAATATATAGATCTTGGCAAGCAGGGTAATCTATTACCAGCAGCTATTAATCATCTTTTGCACTTACTTGAGTGGATCTGAGATACTTCAAGTTGGAGGATGTGGATCGTTTGAGATTCTAGTCTTGATGATCAGGCCCCCAAGAAATCAAAGGAATTTTCTTGGAGTCACATGGTTAGGAAGTGGCAAAGCCAATGGTTGAATCTCCTCTCTTGACTTCCTAACATGAATCATTGGTTAGGGCTACCATAGCATTCAACCCCATTTCCCACTGTGACTCCAAATTCCTTTGCAATTATCTTACTCCATTGTGGGTGTTTTTTCTTTAAGATCCTTTTAAGTTTTATTTTATTATTATCTTTTTTTAGTTTACTTATTTGGCTGCATCAGGTCTCAGTTGTGGCACACAGGATCTACATTGCATTGTGTGGATCTTTCGTTGTAACACATAGACTCTCAGTTGTGGCGTGAAGGCTTAGCTGCCCAGCAGCATGCATGATCTTAGGTCCCTGACCAGGAATCAAACCCATGTGCCCTGCATTGTAAGGCAGATTCATAACCTTTGAACCACCAGGGAGGTCACATTGTGTACATTCTTGGTCAGACAGTATAGGGAGGTGGCGGATCTTCTGCCACAGAGGTCAGAGGTCACCTGGAGAGTTCTTGAGTGACTGCCCTTCTATCTCTAGTGAGCACCCAGCCAGCAGGTGGGCTCAAAGTCTAAGCTTGGTTAATTAGGTAGAAAAAGCAGAGGAACCAGAGATCAAATTGCCAATATCCGCTGGATCATTGAAAAAGCAAGAGAGTTCCAGAAAAACATCTATTTCTGCTTTATTAAATATGCCAAAGCTTTTGACTGTGTGGATCACAATAAACTGTGGAAAGTTCTTAAAGTGATGGGAATACCAGACCACCTGACCTGCCTCTTGAGAAATCTGTATGCAGGTCAGGAAGCAACAGTTAGAACTGGACATGGAACAACAGACTGGTTCCAAATTGGGAAAGAAGTATGTCAAGGCTGTCTATTGTCACCCTGCTTATTTAACTTATATGCAGAGTACATCATGAGAAATGCTGGGCTGAATGAAACACAAGTTGGAATCAAGATTGCCAGGAGAAATATCAATAACCTCAGATATACAGATGACACCACCCTTATGGCAGAAAGTGAAGAAGAACTAAAGAGCCTCTTAATGAAAGTGAAAGTGGAGAGTGAAAAGGTTGGCTTAAAGCTCAACATTTGGAAAACTAAGATTATGCCATCTGGTCCCATCACTTGATGGGAAATAGATGGGGAAACAGTGGAAACAGTGGCTGACTTTATTTTCTGGGATTCCAAAATCACTGCAGATGGTGACTGCAGCCATGAAATTAAAAGACACTCCTTGGAAGGAAAGTTATGACCAACCTAGACAGCATATTGAAAAGCAGAGACATTACTTTGCCAACAAAGTTTCATCTAGCCAAGGCTATGGTTTTTACAGTGGTCATGTATGGATGTGAGAGTTGGACTATAAAGAAAGCTGAGCACCAAAGAATTGATGCTTTTGATCTTTGGTATTGGAGAAGACTCTTGAGAGTCCCTTGGACTGCAAGGAGATCCAACCAGTCCATCCTAAAGGAGATCAGTCCTGGGTGTTTATTGGAAGGACTGATGTTGAAACTGAAACTCCAATACTTTGGCCACCTGATGCGAAGAGCTGACTCATTTGAAAAGATCCTGATGCTGGGAAAGATTGAAGGCAGGAGAAGGGGACAATAGAGGATGAGATGGTTGGATGGCATCACTGACTCAATGGACATGAGTTTGGGTAAACTCCAGGTGTTGGTGATGGACAGAGAGGCCTGACGTGCTACAGTTCATGGGGTCACAAAGATTCGGACATGACTGAGTGACTGAACTGAACTGAGCTGAACCAGGTAGATGCTAACTAGAGCCATTAACTCTCCAACAAGGGACTGAAGGACAGAAGAAGCAGACGAAATTGCATCCACCCAATCTGGACCCACTCATCCAGTTTGTTCCTGCTGGAGAACATTTTTGTAGTTTCTACCTCCCGGTCTCCAAAGCTCTCCTGCTCCTTGCCTGTTTCCTGCCTCCCCAGTGATTCTGACAGTTCTCAGTGGCCTTGCAGGAAATTATATTTTGCTTGTATTAATGAGCATGTCAGTTTCCTGACTTCCATCAGATATCTTATCTTTAAAAACTGGTCTTTCTCTTATGCTTCCTGATAATAAAAGAGCTTCTCTGTTCTCCCAGAATGGCATCTGGTCCACAATCATTTGGGGATCTCTGATGCCCTATGCTTTAATAAAGTCCCATATCGTGGTACAAGCTAAGCTTGTAGGAAAAAGGAAATATTTATGTAGAGACATTTATTACAACCTTTCTCAACTTCCACACAGTTGACATTTTAATGCTGGATGATTCTTTATTTGGACTGGTGGTTCAGTGGTAAAGAATCTTCCTGCCAATGCAGGAGATGCAAGTTCAACCCCTGGGTCACGAAGATCCCCTGGAGGTGGGCATGGCAATCCACTCCAGTATTCTTGCCTAGAGAATCCCGTGGACAGAGGAGCCTGGTGGGCTACAGTCCATGGAGTCGCAAAGAGTCCATTGTGACTAGCCACTAAACAACGACAACAACAATTCTTTATTTGGGAGAGGGGGGTTCCTGTGTATCACAGGGTATTTTACAGCATCTCTACCCATGAGATGTCAGCAGCAACCCCCTCTGTCGTGTGATAGGAGAATGTGTCTCTATGTATTCCCAGGTGCCAATGGTGGGGGTGGGCAAAATTGCTTCTCAATGAGAGAACCACTCATTGCTGTGTGACCACCACACGGTCCTCATTCCAGACTTCAGGGAGGAAAGGGAGAAACAAAAAGTAGTAGAGAGTGAGTAATCTCCTTTCAGAAGGACATGACCCTAACTTTGCTCACCTCTCTTCCACTCATATCCCGCTGGCCTGACCTTGTCTCAGGTCCACCCAGGGCTGCAAGGGATGCTGGGAAATGTCACCACCTCAGCTGCCTTATGCCTGGCTCAAAGACAGGAGATCCTTTTTTTAAAGGGGATATAGGAAGAATGGATTCTGGGGAAAAGGGTAAGCTCTGCCCCAGGCCCTGGAAGGCCATCCCACAGGATCTCCCAGATGTGATACGAAGAAGGCACACAGATTCCAGTTTTCTTGGCTAGCTATGTATGGAGATGATATATTGACATATACACATATATGCACATTTATACATATATAAACACATATACCTTTATGCACATTGATACATACATTTATACATGCACACATATCCATGTACAGATACAGAAATGTTTATGCACATACATACATATATACACACATTTGTATATACATCTGGGTGTATACATATATACACACTTTATACATATGCATTTTGTTATTCACTTGTTCAGTCATGTCTGATTCTTTGTGACCCCATGGACTGCAGCATGCCACACTTCCCTGTCCATCACCAACTGCTGGAGCTTGCTCAAATTCATATCCACTGAGTTGGTGATGCCATCCAACCATCTCATCCTCTGTTTTCCCCTTCTCCTCCTGCTTTCTATCTTTCCCAGCATCAGGCTCTTTTCCAATAAGTTGACTCTTCTCATCAGGTGGTCCAAGTACTGGAACTTAAGCTGTTTCAGTATATATAAGCATGCTGCTGCTGCTGCTGCTAAATCGCTTTAGTCGTGTCTGACTCTGTGTGACCCCAGAGACGGCAGCCCATGAGGCTCCCCCGTCCCTGGGATTCTCCAGGCAAGAACACTGGAGTGTGTTGCCATTTCCTTCTCCAATGCATGAAAATGGAAAATGAAAGTGAAGTCGCTCAGTCGTGTCTGACTCTTCACGACCCCATGGACTGCAGCCCACCAGGCCTCTCCATCCATGGGATTTTCCAGGCAAGAGTACTGGAGTGGGTTGCCATTGCCTTCTCCAATACATATAAGCATCAGATCAGATCAGATCAGTCGCTCAGTCATGTCCGACTCTTTGCAACCCCATGAACTGCAATACATATAAATATTATATGTAGGTTTAGCCATAAAGCTCATTTGTTTTTTTCTCATAAGATCTTATGGAAAAGGACTTCCCTGGTGGTCCAGTGGTTAAAAATCTGCCTGCCAGTGCAGAGGACATGGGTTTGATTCCTGGTCTGGGAGGTTTCCACATGCCAAGGGGTGACTAAGCCTGGGTACTGCAAGTACAACTACTGAAGCCAGCACACCTAGAGCCCGTGATGCGCAACAAGAGACGCCACTGCAACGAGAAGCCCACACATTGCAATGAAGAGTAACTCCCAGTAGCCGCATCTAGAGAAAGCCTGCACACAGCAACAGAGACCCAGTGCAGCCATAAATGAGTACACAACTGGAAAAAAAAAAGATGTATTGCAGAAAACCCTAATGAACTTTTTGGGTAGCCCAATATATATATTCTCTTTGGTGGGCTACAGTCTATGGGGTCGCAAAGAGTGGGATGTGACTGAGAGACTAACACTTTCACTTTCTGCCGCTCCCCTTCTGTGTGCCTTGGTTTACTCCATCCTTTCTAATCCTCAATTATTTTATGTGGAAAATGTGAATAATGATTATATTGTACCTATACATAGGATTGGGGCTTCCCTAGTGGCTCAGTGATAAAGAATCCGCCTGCCAGTGAGAGAGATGTAGGTTTGATCCCTGGGTCAGAAAGATCTCCTGGAGAAGGAAATGACAACCCACTCCAGTATTCTTGCCTAAAGAATCCCTGACAGAGATTCCATGGACAGAGGAGCCTGACGGGCTACAGTCCATGCGGTTGCAAAAAGCTGAACATAACTTAGTGACTAAACAACACACAGATAGATAGGGTTGGGAGGAAACATGATGAAAAAATGCACTTTGCCTGGCCACAGTCAGCCTCAAAAACAGGACGTACCATGGTTGTAAATATCACTGGGTTCATCCTTCAAGGGTGATGAGGAATGGATCACAGCATTGGACCACGTCAGCAGCTCCTAAAATCCACTTGGAGAGCTCTTACAAAATAAGATTTGAAAAATCTACGCCCTCTCCCCCAAGAAGTTTTGAATTGATAAGGCTGGGTCTGGGCCGGGAATTTGTATTTTTATAAGCTTCCTTAGTTGATTCTGATGTAAACCTGATCTGAGTACTGGCTTCCCCAAGGCAGAGATTTTTAATTCCAATTCTTCAACTTCACTCTCTGCCCTTTTATCATCATGCCAAAAACCCCAGCATCAGCCCCTTTTCTAGCCATTAATAAGCATTTATGACTCAGCTTTCCTTCCGCCTTCCAGTCCTGATCAGTAGCATTCCTCTTAGCACTTGGCATTCACTCGCAAGCCTTGGGTGAGTTCCCAAGGTCAGAGATGGGCAAAGAATCCTCTCTTTAAACAATAGCACTGGCCTTCAGGGCTGGAATCAGGATGCCCTGCAATACTGAGCCATTCAACCGAGATCTGGTTTAGTGCAGTCCTTGGTTCTATGTGCCCGACTCGGGGGAGAGGCACTCCATGGAACGTTGTCTGGAAGACTGATGCTCAATGCTGGCAGGGATGGATAGCAGAGGTTGGACGCAGAGAATGACTGCTGCTCAACACTGGTGCCTCTGATGATGACTCAGCCTCTAGGAACAGGTCTCACGAAGAACTGTTTTGCATGGAGCCAGTGTGTGTGCATGCTCAGTTGTTCAGTTGTGTCCGACTCTTTGTGACCCCCATGGGCAGAGGAACCCACCAGGCTCCTTGGTCCGTGGGATTTTTCAGGCAAGAATACTGGAACCGGTTGCCATTTCCTCCTCCAGGGGATCTTTCTGACCCCAGAGACTGAACCTGTGTCTCCTGCATTGGCGAGTGGATTCTTGAGCCATCTGGGAAGCCCCTGCCTGCATGGAGTTATTTAGATACTTTACCAAACACTCCTCCCCTCAAAAGAAGGATTATCTCTCAAGGGCCCCCTTTTCTTGTTCAGTTGCTAAGTTATATTTGACTCTTTTGCAGCCCCGTGGACTATAGCCCAACAAACTCCTCTGTCCATGGGAGTTATCCTACAGCTGGATCTGAACTTTTGCACAAAGACAGATGGAGACAGGATATTTCTCGCTCAGCTCTTTGGAGTGACAAAATACTGGGGAACAATCAAAAGGGAACTGGCTGCAGAGTCCAAGGGGCACCTCTGGCTCTCTGAATTATAACTAGCTTCTCAGGCCCCAAGTGGTCATGTAACCAAGCAGGACCCCTAGGGTCCTTCCCGAGGGTGGGGGAACAGGCCCTCCTCCATATCCTCTGGTTTAGCTCGTCTCCAAAGTACCTAGATAACAGTATTTGATGCACATTTCCTGAATTGTTTTGCAGATGTGAAAACCTCTCACCAAATGGAACTTGTTAACTAGTTGACATTCATGAGCTCATAGCCTCAGCCCTCCTGGAGCCTAAGGACTTATCATGTCAACCCCTGTGACATCACTCTGTTGCTTCACCAGTCATAGAATTGTTCACAAGCTGATTATATATCCTGTGACACCCCCCCACCCCCCGCCACCCCCTAACTTGGATTTTTAAAGCGCTTTGTCAAAACCCTTTGGGAGCTCGGGATTTTTTAGGGCATGAGCCACCCTCTTCCTTGCATGGTCCTACAGTAAACATTTCTCTGCTCCACACTCTGTCATTTCAGTTTGCTTGGTCTCATTGTGTGTCAAGAACATGAACTTCTGCTAACAGTCAGTAGAGGCTTCCAAGGTCTTTTTTCAACCTGAGAGTGTCTCCAAGCTTCTGGGACAGTATATTCTAGTTGTGTGATGCACTGGTTGTAAAAAGGGGCTCCAATTCTTTTCCCCAGGTGCACACCACTTTCAGTGTAACTTTGAAGCCCCCTCTATTAAGAGGTAGAGGGCTTCCTTGGTGGCTCAGTGGTGGAGAGTCTGCCTGCCAGTGCAGGGGACATGGGTCCTCTGATCCAGGTGGATCCCACATGCTGCAGAGCAATTGGGCCCGTGTGCCATGACTATTGGGCACTGCAACTACTGAGCCCTCGTGCCACAAGTGCTGAAGCCCCAGCACATCCTAGAGCCCCTGCTCCACAACAAGAGGAGCCACTGCAACAAGAAGCCTCCACACCACAGCTAGAGAGTAACCTCTGCTTAGCTCAACTAGAGAAAAGTCCGTGCAACAATCAAGACCCAGCACAGCCAAAAATAAATAAATAAATAATTTTTTTTAAAAAAAAGAAGAACTGAGCTTGTGGGAAAATTAAGGTAAATGATTAGGATTTTAAAAAGGTAAAAAAAGAGGTAGAGTATATTTCCAGTATATTTCCTTAGCCTTTAGATTTGAGCTAGTCTTGTTACTTGCCTTAGCCCACAAAGTATAGTGGAAGTGACATTGTGCCCTTTCCACACCTAAGTCTCAAGAGCCCTGCTCCTGCTCACTCCTTGGAACTTTCTGCCTCCACATCAATGAGCCAGAGGTAGCCTGCTGAAGAATGAGTCATATATAGCAGGAGAGGAAATGCAGTTGTCCTGTCAAAACTCCAAGCACCCGAGAGCCCAGCCAAAATCAGCAAAATCAATCTGTTGACTCACCTGACATAGGAATATCAGTAAGTCAGCCAAGATCAGAATAAATGTGCAGCCAATGCACAGACTCAGGAGCTAAAGAATGTTTGTTAATTTAAGCAATAGGATTTTTTGTGCTTGGATGTTACACAGCAATAGCTGACTGATACACTTTGGTAAGACCATGATGATTCCTTAATTTGTAGAGTCAGTATGGCTTCCTCTTGCCACAAAGAACCTATAGGTTTCATGGTAATAGATGGTCCATAAGGTCTCCCTAGACATATGAAAACACCATAGGCTCCCAGGAACTCCTTTCCATCATCACTGAAATAGATGTCTCTGAGGAAGATGTTGGCCACAGGGCCACCACAGCCATATAGGGGGTTTTGTCATTGTGAGTGGCTTTGGAGAAGTCAACCCGGGTGTTGGCTAAGCTGCTCACCCTCTGTTCACAAGCATGATGTCACTCTAGCAGGAGTGACACCCTGTCTCACATCAGGGCCAGCTCTATTCAGTGGAGTTTAAATAAAGCATACTATAAGGAATGAAGGGTGTCTTTATAGAACATGAACACTCTATGTTCTGTTGTTAAGCCAAACACGTAGGTATGAGGACTAGGTCATGCTTAATTAAAATCTATATTCCTGGAGCAGTACATAAGAAACCAGTAACTCAACCCATACTTACATGGTCAATTAACCTATGTCAAAAGGAGAAAGAATATATAATGGAAAAAGGACAACCTCTTTAACAAATGGTGCTGGAGAGAATGGACAGCTATATGCAAAAGAATAAAATTAGACTAATTTCTCACACAATATACAAAAATAAACACAAAGTGTTTTGACTTAGATCATATATATATATATATGATCTATATATATATACACTTTATATATGGGCTTCTCTGGTGGTCCAGGTGGGATATAATCCACCTGCAGTGTGGGAGACCTGGTTTCAGTCCTTGGGTTGGGAAGATTCCCTGGAGGATGGCATGATAACCCACTCCAGTATTCTTGCCTGGAAAATCTCCATGGACAGAGGAGCCTGGCAGGCTACAGTCCATGGGGTTGTAAAGAGTTGGACACGACTGAGTGTCTGAGCACAGCACAGCACATACATGTGCGCATGCACACACAAACACACACACAATGAAATACTACTCAGCCATAAAAAAGAAAAAATATTTCCATTTGTGGCAATGTGGGTGAATCTAGAGGGTACTGTGCTAAACGAAATAAGTCAGAGAAAGACAAATACCACAGTGTCCCTTATATGTAGAATCTTAAAAACAAATCAAACAAAAATCAGATGCACAGAACCAGAGAACAAATATAGGATTGCCAGAGAAGAGAGAGTAGGGAACAAAATAGGTGAAGGGGATTAAGAGGTACAAACCTCCCTTCATATATTAAATAAGTCATGGGGATATACAGCATAAGGAATATGGTCAACAATATTGTAATAACTTTGTATGAGGACAGATGGTTACTAGACTTATCACGGTGATCATTTCATAATTATGCAAATATCAAATCATAGCACAGCACACCTGAAACATTTCAATTAAAAATTAAAAGCAATAATAAATTAAAAAATAAGAAACTAGTAAGTTTGTTTGAAAAGAATCAGAAGACCAAGGGGGATGTGGGAAGGACACTTGGTTTGTGTTCTTGACTTATACTTTATTATCCTGCTGGAGAAGCAGCAGAGCATGGTAGCATAAGGCACGGACTTGGAGCCAGAATGCCTGGGCTCAAATTCTGAGTTCACTGGTGCACATGCTCCAGATCGTAGAGTTCATAATTAGTAGGCCCATGATATGAAACTAGACAGGCTGCCTCCAAAGCCTGTATTCTTAATCCCTGTTCTATAGATACACGTGGCATGTAGATACACACACACAGCAACTCAGGGTGACAACCCCAACTTACATCTGTGTATGTCTACTTAAGACTCACTTTAATTCATTTTCTGCTTTTGTTTGCAAGGCATTCAGCTCTCCCAGTGAGGCCATAACTTCTCAGTAATTCAGTTGAGTTCACCTTAATTAAAAGCAATGCATGTTTCTTGTGATTTATTTCTGTGGATGAAATGTCCTGTGTGAAAAGTTATCATATTAATTACAGCTTCTCAATCTGTTAACAGGGTTAGGTTGGTGATAATGCACTTAAGATACCAAGGCTGAGCCCAACACTCATTCAGCTTGGTCATTACCACAAGGTATAATAGAAGCAGATGAGTAGACCTGTCCATGGTGCTTGTCAACTTAATGGAAAATAAAAAAGAATAAAAATGTGTGCTTATCCAGATGCACGACTTGGACCATAATTGGGAGAAAATAAGAGTAATTGGATTGTATTTCCAAATCTGCAAGATTAGAAGGAGATTGGCCAAGCCAGAAAAGCTATACCTGGAGAAAGAGTAGCTAGGTAAAGTTTGCACACTTGCTAAGTTGCTTCAGTCGTGTCCAAGTCTGTGCAGCCTTATGGACTGTAGCCCTTCAGGTTCCTCTGTCCATTGGATTTTTCAGGCAATAATGCTAGAGTGGGTTGCCATTTCCTCCTCAAGGGGATCTTCCTGACCCAGGGATCAAACCCAGTTTTCCTGTATGGCAAGTGGACTCTTTACCACTAGTACCACCTGGGAAGCCCCCAGGTATGCTTAAGTAATCCCATGAAGAACAGAAGCAGAAGCCTGGGAAACAAGGGGGAAGGAGTAATTTGATGCATAAATCCTACACAAGCTACAACTTCTGCAGTCAATGCAAAGGATAAATCTTTATTAATGGATTCCAGAGGCCTGGGAGGAGTGATAATCAATAAAGCCTTCTCTTTCCCCAAGGAAAATGGTGGCAGTGGCGTTCTGTCTGTCCAGCATTGCAGAAAGCCCCAAGGAAAGGTTTTCAAGCCTCTTATATCCCCAGCTGTGAAATGGTACCCCACTCCAGTACTCTTGCCTGGAAAATCCCATGGATGGAGGAGCCTGGTGGGCTGCAGTCCATGGGGTCGCTAAGAGTCGGACACGACTGAGCGACTTCACTTTTTTTTCGCTTTCATGCGTTGGAGAAGGAAATGGCAACCCACTCCAGTTTTCTTGCCTGGAGAATCCCAGGGGCAGGAGAGCCTGGTGGGCTGACATCTATGGGGTCACACAGAGTCGGACACGACTGAAGTGACTTAGCAGCAGCAGCAGTGCTTTTCTGAAACTACCCCAAAACCATCTTCCCTGATTTCAAAGACACACACACAAAAAAACCTGCTTGATATTTTGTCTGCAGCATGCAGCTTGTGGGATCATAGTTCCCTGAGAATCGAACTCATACCCTCTGCAGTGGGAGTGTGGAGTCTTAACCACTGGACTGCCAGGAAAGTCCCCTCAAAGACAACTTTGAGCGAGCCACAGCTCCTAAATCTCACATGCCATTCTGAGTAAAATTTTAGGCCTTGTGCTATGCTGCCCACTAACAGTATAAAAACAAGAAGGTAACACGTGTGTGAGATTGTGATGGAACAGCATAATGATGTCCTTAAATAAAGGAATCTGAATTCTACAAGGTTTGAGAAGGACCAGGTACAGCAAATTTAGCCAAGACCTAAATAGAGGGCACACAGCTGCCAGATAATTGCTAAAAGCAGCAAAAACCACCTCCATTATATCCAAACTCTAATGTTTCTAGCCTACTGTGCTATTTAAATGGTAGTGAAGTAAGAGATAGACAGGCTTCGGGTTAGGCATTTATAACCAGCTTGCTATTTGCTCTCCAGAATGGAAGTGACAGCTTAAACAGGGTGAACAGCCAGGCTTTGCCTCCTGTGGACACTATACGATAATGGTCATGGCAGGAACAGAGACGGGCTAAACCTTGTCTGAGTAAAGGATCAGAAGGTCACATATTTCCCATCCTTGGGGCAAGGGAGACACTGCACATGTGCAGAAAGGCTCTGTGGGCGTCAAAAGGAAGAGGGCACCAACCCATAATATGTGATGCTAATATGTGATCCCAGAGGCCTTTGGGCTGGAATCCATCTTGAAAAAGTTGGACAGTTTTATCATTTGAGAGAAGCAACAGAATATCCTTAAAAAAACAAGAGCTAGACCCAGACTCCCTGATTTCAATTTTTGGCCCTTCCACTTTTCTACTTTTACACACATAAGTGATTTATTTGTCATCTCTCTGCTTTCATTTTCTAATCTTTAAAATGGGGAGAATAATAAATTTCTTTAAAATATAATAGTGAGGACTGAGCTCATAGATACAAACTGCTCAGAACCACTTCTGACACATAACGCAAGTATAATGAATTTGCGGCATATTATCTTCTTATCTTCAGCCTCAGGATGTTTTCAAAATACCTCACACCTCTTTTTCCCCCTAGACAAAAAAAAAAAAAAAAAGAGAGCATGTTTTTCTAAGAAGCTTGTTGAAGAGAGTTAGTTTTCTTGGTTGCAAGCAACAGAAAGTGACCCACTATTAGAAGGATATCAGAGGCAGAGATGAAAAACCTGAGAAATGAGCAGGACCACAGAAAAGGGGAAAAAGCACTTATGTCCCAGCTATAGGACATATAGTGATTACCTCTATATGTGACCTCTATATGTCACAATATTGTGTGACCTCTTATATCCCCACCTCCCTGCACCCGTTACTCAAGAATCAGAATTCTTAGAAAAGAAAGAGGTTGGCCAAGTCCAGGACACGTGCTGACTCCCTCACTGTCAGAGATGGAATCGCACTCTTTCACAGTGAGGGTTTCCCTAAGGGAATCACCAGTACTGGACAACCAAAAGATGACAAAGGTCCACCCTAGTGGGAGCCACTAATTTCTAAGCAACACTCCCTCAGACAATGGAGGGAGTCTCACTGAGAGATCCAGAGAGTCCAAACCCTGGCAGTCCAGTGGTTAAGAATATACACTTCCATTGCTGGGACATGGATTTGATCCCTGGTTGGGGAAATAAGGGAGAAGGAAATGGCAACTCACTCCGGTGTTCTTGCCTGGAGAATCCCAGGGATGGTGGAGCCTGGTGGGCTGCCATCTGTGGGGTTGCACAGAGTCGGACACGACTGAAGTGACTTAGCAGCAGGAGACCCCACATGCTGGGTGGTGCAGTCAACAAACACATAAATAAAAATAAATTTAAGTAAACATCTTTAAAAAACTAAAGAACCCATGCAGCAACATGGATAGACCTAAGAGATTATCATACTAAGCCAAGTAAGTCAAAGACAGACAAATACCGTATGATACCATTTATATGTGGAATCTAAAATACAACACAAATGAACTTATCTACAAACCAGAAACAGAGTCACAGACACAGAGGATAGACTTACGGTTGCCAAAAGTTGAGAGCAGAAGGAAGGATTGGGAGTTTAGAGGTTAGCAAATGCAAACTAGCATGTATAGGATGAATAAACAGCAAGGTCCTGCTGCACAGCACAGGGAATTATATTTAACTTCTTGTGATAAGTCAGAATTGAAAAGAATATGAAAAAGAACATATATATATATATATATGTACTGGGGGCTTCCCAGGTGGCTCAGTGGTAAAGAATCCGCCTGCCAAGCAGGTGCTGCAGGTTTGATTCCTGGATTGAGAAGATTCCTTGCAGAAGGAATCAGTGACCTGCTCCAGTATTCTTGCCTGGGAAATCCCATGGACAGAAGAGCCTGGTGGGCTACAGTCCATGGTGTTGCAAAAGAATCAGACACAACTAGTGATTAAGCACCACCACTAACAACAAATGTAGAATGGAGTCACTTTGTTGTACATCATTGTAATCAACTAGACTTCAATAGAATTAAAAATAATAATAATAAAAACCCTCAAGAACCCATCTAGGTTTTTTGATGGAAGCCAAAGCAAACACTGTTTGTAGACAGCCCGAAAGGGTCGTCATTCTCATGCTCCCCTCCCTTCCTACCTCTTCCCAACTACCAGGCTCAAAGAATTACTGAAATTAAATATAGCAGTTGAAGCTGCCTATTGTTTCCCGGTATGTAATACATCACAATGACGCCTTCAGACTCAGCCATCCATCTGAATCCCCTCTGGTGTGTGTTTCGTACAATGGTTATTGTTGTGAAAAGAGACCCAGGAATGAGCTCTTGCATTATTCACTTCATTTATTTTGATACAATATTTGGAGCTACTTCATTAAATTTGCTTAGAGTGTCCTGTCATTTTCCCCTCTGCCAGTGTCTGTTTCACGGAGATAATACAACACACAGAGAGTGAAAAAGTTTCCTTGGAAGGGAATAGAAATTATTTAACATGATTTATAGATCGGCGTGAACGTTTTTCTTTTTTCCCTCAAAGGCTCCAAAGAGCATGAAACATTTCATTAGTGAACATATCGGTGATTTGGCTTCTAAATGGCTGAGCCAATTAAGCTGTTGTTCTTCAAGATGAAGAGAGACCCTGTTTTGGCATTGTTTAGTCTTTCTTTTTTTGGAGGGGAAGGTTTCTCCAGGTGAAGCTAACTCTGACAGCAGAGATGCTAAACAGGCCATAGTGTGTGGAGTTTTAACTTTTATCCATGTGAGAGACAGAAATCTTCAAGTTCTAGGCTATCCTGCTGATCAGTCTAAAGAAACAGAATCTGAGTGGCCAACTCATTCAGAAAGTGTTGCTTTTCTACAATTAATGACTATCAACTGTTGCTAAGAGATGCTAGGTGAACAGGATTTTAAGAAACTTGTTGAGGTCAATTGGATTTAAAGGTCCCTTGCCCCAGTTTCACAGTGGGAACCCTGAGACCCTTGGTAAAACAACAAGACTGATTTAAGAAGATGAGTCAAAATGACAGAATGTCAGAATTCCTAACCCAGCGCTCATCTCGTTAGGCACGCCGGCTCCAAAATTATCCAGAGATGAATATACAGAAAACGAAGACGATACAAACAAGAAACCAGTGTGTGTTTATTTTCACTTCTCCAGCTTTCAGGAGAGGGAAAACTTCTATAAGAATATAACTGTGTGCCTGCAGTGGGGCTGGTGTTCACCGCTGTACCCCTACAGGGCTGTCCCACGTCCACTCTGATTGGTCAGGGTTCGCACTTCTCATTAAGTATTTTGAACACAATCACTGCATCTATCGAGAGGACCAGTTTTAAAAGGAAGGCATAGTGAAAAGATGCTCAATATCGCCAATTATCAGAGCAACGCAAATCCAAACTCCAGTGAGGTATCATCTCACCCTGGTCAGAATGGTCATAATCAAAATGTCTACAAATTACCAATGCTGGAGAGGGTGTAGAAAAAAGGGAACCCTCCTACACTGTTGGTGGGAATGTAAGTTGGTACAGCCACTATGGAGAACAGTATAGAGGCTCCTTAGAAAACTAAAATTAAACCATAAAATCCAACAATCCAGCTCCTGGACATATACCCAAACATGACCATAATCAAAAAGATGCATGCACTCCCAATGTTTACAGCAGCACTATTCACAATAGTCAAGACACAGAAACAGCCCAAATGTCCATCGACAGATAAATGAATAAAGATGTGTTACATATAAATACTGGAATACTAAAAATGAATGAAATAATGCCATTTGCAGCAACATGGATGCAACTAGAGATTATCATCCTAAGTGAACTAAGTCAGAGAAAGACAAATACCATATTTCACTTATACATGGAATCTAAAATATGGCACAAATGAACTTATCTCTGAAATAGAATCATGGACTTAGAGAACAGACTTGTAGTTGCCAAGCAGGCAGGGAGGGAGAAGGATGGACTGGGAGTTTAAGGTAGTAGATGCAAACTATTATATATATAGAATGGATAAATAGCACGGTCCTACTGTATAGCACAGGGAACTATATCCAATCTCCTGGAATAAACCATAATGGAAGAGGATATTATTTTAAAAAGAATGCATAATATAAGTGTGTAACTGAGTCACTTTGCTCTACAGCAGAAATTAACACAACATTATAAGTCAATTATACTTCAATAAAAAATAAATGTAAAAGAAGACATCTTACAATGTCTTATGTAGTATTTAACTTTTTCCTATTTATATAATACCTTACTGTACTATTTATTCTAAAATGATTTGACATTTAGTGAGAAATTGAGGAAAAGAAACATACACAATTATTCCTTAAGAAAAGTTATAGGCAGTTTATCTAATGCTGGTAAAACTCGACTTAAGCAATATGTATATATATCTAGATGTTCACATTTTTAGGTTCAGTTCACATTAATAAGAACGTTAAACAAAGAGATTCTTTGGTCACATAAAAGAGCTGATTTTTGCTATCCTTTCTCTCTAAGAATCAATGTTGTCGTTTATAGTAATTTATTGCCTTTCCCTTGGCAATGTCTGCTCAAAATATAATAGATGTAGAGGGACTTCCCTGGTGGTCCAGTGGTTAAAAATCTGCCTTGCAATACAGGGGATGTGGATTTGATTTCTGATTGGGGAACTAAGACCCCCCACTTGCCTCGGAACAACCAAGTGAAAGAAAGTGAAGTCGCTCAGTCATGTCCGACTCTTTGCAATCCCATGGACTGCAGGCTACCAGGCTTCTCCATCCATGGGATTCTCCAGGCAAGAATACTGGAGTGGGTTACCATTTCCTTCTCCAGGGGATCTTCCCGACCCAGGGATCGAACCCAGGTCTCCTGCATTGGAGGCAGACAATTTAACCTCTGAGCCACCAGGGAAGCCCTTGCAACTACCAAGCCCACATGCCACAGCTAGAGAGTCCATGCCCTTGCAACAAAAGATGCTGCATGCCACAACTACCCCTCAACACAGCCAAATAAATAGATAAATGAAGATGTAGAAATCAGAAAAGGAGGAAATCAAAGGAATATGAGATCTCTGTTCATTGCTGCAGTGATATTTAATGTGTTCAAATGTTTTTCTATGAAGCTTGCAAAACACATTTTGTAAATTGGGAAACCCTGCATGAAGTGTATCAACTTGCAACAGTAAGTTTTAGATAGCAAAACTAGGCATTATTAATATTAAGTTTATTTTTAAAAATTGCCTTTTGAAAGGCATTGCATTACATCTAAAAAATTACAAAGTAACAAAAAATAATAGAACAGGACATCATGGTCACATGTTGTTTTGCAGTCTTAGTATCACTCTTTCTCTGATGACAGCATCTCAAATCTGCTTTGAGGAAGATGAAAGTGAAAGTGTTAGTCGCTCAGTCATGTTTGATTCCTTGCAACCCCATGGACTGTGACCTGCCAGCCTCCTCTTTCCAGGCAAAAATACTGAAGTGGGTAGCCATTCCCTTCTTCAAGGAATCTTCCAACACAGGGATGGATACTGGGTCTCCTGCATTGCGTGCAGATTCTTTACTGGCTGAGCCCAGTTGGATGCAGTCTGGTGAAGCTGTTGGTCAAGTTGCCTGGGCCTCCTCCGCTCAGAGGATGTCCACCCAGGTACCCTCAGCTTCTGCATTATATTGATGTTCTGATCCCTTGGTGGTCCTTTCCTGTCCATTTTAAGTCTAGGTTTCAGCCTGATTTTCTATTTCAAAGAAATCTATTATTAGCTTTTTAAATTTTTATTAATTTACTTTTTTAATTTTATTTTTATTTTATAAATTTTTATTAATTTAACTTTTATTTAATATTGTGGCAGAAAGCGAAAAAACTAAAAAGCCTCTTGATGAAAGTGAAAGAGAAGAGTGGACAAAGTTGGCTTAAAACTCAACATTCAGAAAACTAAGATCATGGCATCTGGTCCCATCACTGCATGGCAAATAGATGGGGAAACAATGGAAACAGTGACAGAGTTTATTTTTGGGGGCCCCAAAATCACTGCAGATGGTGACTGCAGCCATGAAATTAAAAGACGCTTACTCCTTGGAAGGAAAGTTATGACCAACCTAGACAGTATATTAAAAAGCAGAGACATTATGTTGCCAACAAATGTCCATTTAGTCAAAGCTATGGTTTTTCTAGTAGTCATGAATGGATGTGAGAGCTGGACTATAAAGAAAGCTGAGCACTGAAGAATGATTCTTTTGAGCTGTGGGGTTGGAGAAGACTCTTGAGAGTCCCTTGGACTGCAAGGAGATCCAAGCAGTCCATCCTAAAGGAAATCAGTCCTGAATATTAATTGGAAGGACTGATGCTGAAGCTGAAACTCTAGTACTTTGGCCACCTGATGTGAAGAACTGACTCATTGGAAAAGACCCTGATGCTGGGAAAGATTGAAGGTGGGAGGAGAAGGGGATGACAGAGGATGATATGGTTGGATGACATCACCGACTTAATGGACATGAGTTTGAGTGGGGTCTGGGAGTTGGCAATGGACAGGGAAGCCTGGCGTGCTGCAGTCCATGGGGTTGCAAACAGGTGGACACGACTGAGCAACTGAATTGAACTGAACTGAACTGATTGTGGTATAGTTGATTTACAATGTTGTGTTAGTTTAAAGTGTACAGCAAAGTCATTTAGTTATACATATACATGTGTCCAGAGAAGGCAATGGCACCCCACTCCAGTACTCTTGCCTGGAAAATCCCATGGACGGAGGACTCTGGTGGGCTGCAGTCCATGGGGTCGCTAAGAGTCGGACATGACTGAGCGACTTCCCTTTCACTTTTCACTTTCATGCATTGGAGAAGGAAATGGCAACCCACTCCAGTGTTCTTGCCTGGAGAATCCCAGGGACGGGGGAGCCTGGTGGGCTGCTGTCTCTGGGGTCACACAGAGTCGGACACAACTGAAGTGACTTAGCAGCAGCAGCAGCATATATGTGTCCATTCTTTTTCAGATTGTATTCCCATATAGGTTATTACAGATGTGAAATGGAATATCATATCAATAAACAAGGATGTAACAGCCATCACCGACTTCAAGCCTCCAAATGTGATTGAGGGCTCCCAAAAGGGAGCACAATGCCTGAGATCCAGAAGATGCCATCATCCCCCTACAGTGATTGCTGAAGAGCCCTAGGGGATGTGAGAAGTTAAAAAAAAAATACAAACAAACAAACAAACAAACAGGATTTGGCCCAAGATAGCTGAGGTGCATATGAAAGGAATGAATTCAGTGAGCATCTTCCCATACACATGTGCATCTTCCCATACACAGAAGAGCACTAAACTCCTTACTTGATATCTAGGTTTTCTTACTACTTAACAATAATCTTTGATGTTCAGACTACCTGCCCCGCTTTGTTGCAAGCAAGTATAGAGCATGACTCCCCCTCCTGCCTCCTGAGCAGTTTTCTCAGAGCTACTGAGATGCTGTATCCAGGGCTTCAGGTACTAAACATTCCCACCAAATAAAATAGCTCTCTGCTTTCAGGTTGTGACTGATTTTTCAGTTGACACAGACTACTGAGTAGAGTACTCTGCTCTAGACTAGGCCCCTGTTGATTATTTTACTTATAGTAGTGTGTATCTGTTAATCCTAAATTCCTAATTTATCCCTCCCCCCAATTTTCTATTTTGTAAGATACCCCATTACCTTCTAACAAAGCCTATTTCTCTTTAAATTAGTCAAAATCATAAAAGATAGGTATACTTGTCCATGGAGAATCCCATGGACAGAGGAGCCTGACAGGCTACAGTCCATGGGATCGCAAGAGTCAGACATGACTTGGCAACTAAACCACCACCATACTTGTATATATAACTGAACCACTTTGCTGTACACCTGAAACTAACATAACATTGTAAATCAACTATTCACCCAATAAGGGGCTTCCCAGGTGGCTCAGTGGTAAAGAATCTGCTTCCCAATGCAGTAGATGCAGTAGACTCAGGTTCAGTCCCTGAGTGGGGAAGACCCCCTAGAGCGGGAAATAGCAACCCACTCTGATATTCTTGCTTGGAAAACCCCATGGACAGAGGAGCCTGATGGGCTACAGCTCTTGGGGTCACAAGAGTCAGACATGACTTAGCAACTGAGCACACACACATACTCCAATAGAAAAAAAAAAAAAAAGCTGACCTGGTGGGGAAAAATTAGTCAAAATCATTTTCTATTACAACAAAAGAATGTTGGATTCTAACAGGAAAGAGTCCATTTTGACTCTTCATGCTAGACCTGTGTTTTTGGCCTCTTTTATTATTATAATCAGACATTATGGCCTGTCTCAGAGAAGCCTGCCCCTCTGCCTGAGTGCTTGCTGTGCTTAGTCACCCAGTCATGTCCAACTCTTTGCGACTCTACAGAATGTAGCCTGCCAGGTTTCTCTGTCCATGGGGATTCTCCAGGCAAGAGTACTGGAGCGGGTTGCCACGTCCTCCTCCAGGGGATCTTTCTGACCCAGGGATCGAACCCAAGTCTCCTGCATTGCAGGCAGGTTCTTTACTGTCTGAGCCACTCAAGCTAAAACCTTTTTTTCAGAACCCTGTCCATCTGTAGATGGCAGAAAAGAAGAAATTAATGCATTCCCCTGCCTGAAGCTTGCCATTCTAGGAGTTATTTGCAAGACTAAATGACCTTTTTACTTTGCTTCCTCACCTCCCTCTATCTCTGATACATACAGGAACCTGGCATCCAAACCCCCACAAGAGGGTTATTTTGAGACATTAGTCTGCCGTATTCTTGGTCAGCTGCCTTTTCAAATAAAGTCATAGTCCTTGCCTCAACACCTGGTCTCTCAGATTCATTGGTCTCTCATGGGGCAAGCAGAGTGAGCTTGGACTCAGTAACGAATGAACCCCAAATGATGAGTCCCCTAATCTACTAGCGATGATATAAATCAATCCATGAGGTTGTAACAAGGAGTCATACTCCACAGATGGAATTAGTTCTCTATAGGGATGCTTCCCTGAAGCAAATCTTCCTGAAAATACAGCTTGGAGACAAGTTATGGATGAGATTAAAATGCCTCTTGATTTTTCATCAGGAAGCATCAACTAGGGAGAAATTCTGTAACAGTGAGACTCTTAAGATGTTATTTAAAGTCTGTTGAAAATAAAATACTTACTGTGACCAGTGTGAACCTCAAGAGAAGATCTTCGCTGCATTCTGCAGGATCTTTCACTGCCATGCATGGATTCTCTAGTTGCAATGCAGGGGCTCCAGAGCAGACAAGCTCAGTAGTTGCCATGCACAGGCTTAGTTGCTCTGGGGCATATGAGATCATAATTCCCTGACCAGAGGTGGAACCTGTGTTCCCTGCATTGTGAGGCAAATTCTTCATCACTGGACCACCTGGGAAGTTCCAGGAAAGAGCTTTATCTGCTCCAGAGAAAGCATCTTACCAATCAATGCTTTATCCTGAGATGCCTGGAAAGACATGCTGCTGCTGCTGCTGCTGCTAAGTCACATCAGTTGTGTCCGACTCTGTGCGACCCCATACAGATCCTAATTATGCTGACAAACTATAGCTATTAGTCCTTAATAAAAGAACAAGCATGTGTGGGACCATTCTTCCTGTCCCCTTTTAATGGAATAGGGAGAAATGTGTTCAACTCTGGCACTTTCAAAAAGCCCCTGGCACCAGCAACCCTAGCATAATGTTCTGCAGCAGCATACATTTCCGGGGTGACAGCGTGGAAAGCTTCCTAACCACCAGCAGCCAGACCACTTTTTCATCCTACTTGCTCCGTGGACCACTCCTGTGTCAGAAGAGACCCTACCTGAGTTATGGCAGAGCTGGTAAGTTTCCTGTGCTCAGAAAGGCCACTTGATTATTGGTTGTTAGAGGCTGGTTTGTCCAAGCTGTGTGCAGAGCCTTGGGGAGAGGGAGGGTGGGGGCTGGACATTAGGTATGGGGCTCTTAATTATTTGCTGATTTGAACCATTTGAATGGGTGGTGGGTCCTGCCCAGAGATGATAACTGGGAGCAACAGAGCCTCTCCCAGAGCATCTGATTATTAATTCTGTCCAGCAGTCAAACCCACATGTGTCTCTGCCCTTCTCCTGCTGCAGGCTGAGCTAGATGGTGGGATGCTGCCCCCTTACTGGCAGTGAAACTCCCCAATATCTGAGATCTGGAAGGAGTCTGTGGTTTATGGGAATTGAGGAATCACTCTCCCTAATAAGATGAATGCAGAGAGCTTGGGGTTGAAGGGAGGTCACCCTGACCCCAGGGCCGGGTCAGCCAGATCTGAGACCCTGGGGGACTTGCTTGCAGCAGAGGGAAACCCAAACATCACAGCTTTGCGGACCACACCACACAGCCATGAGGGGCCCGAGGAGACATCTGTGACCCTGGAGGGTCAGGAGAGGAAGCTTAGGCTTACTACCGTTCCCCCACCTCAATCCAGCCCTTGGTTCCAAGAAGTAGATCCGTAGGAATCAAGGTTTCTACTGTGATCACCAGGTCCCTATTCATCCTGCAAACTCAGATGCACCCAGGGGCCAGGTGAACAGTCCTAAAGACAGTGGAGACAGTGGCAACCTGGCCAGACGCCCTCAGGGAAAGCACCCTGTGCTGCCTTGCACCAGCCAGCCATTGCTGCCATGAGACATGTGAGTCTGGTGTCACCAGATTTTCTGATTTTTGGAGGGTGATGATAGAGAGTGGAAGAGAATATAGAAATCAGAATTTAATGTAAACCCTCCAACATTTTGTGAGTGGATCAATTTTAAAAAAGCATTCCAAGGGGACTTCCCTGGTGGTCCAATGCAGGGAGCCTGGGTTCAATCCCTGGTCTGGGAACTAGTTCCCACACATAGCAACTAAAAGTTTGCACAACTAAAGATCCTGCATGTGCAATGGAGATTGAAGATCCTGCACGGTGCAGCTAAGACAAGTGCAGCCAAATAAATAAATATATAAACATATTTTTTTAAATCCCCCAAATTACACGAAGTCAGCCTGTGGTCCAGGCTGTGAGCACTACCTTCCAGTGAAACTTCTCGATGGCAATAATGATAAATAACATTAGTGTGACACCAACTGCATGACCAGTCCTGGTGCTGAGAGCTTTATATACTTTGTGTCACTTAGTTTGCTGGCAACATCAGAAATTGCTGCTTATCCATTCATTCATTCATTTTTTTTTTTGTATTTGTATTCATAGTCTTATTTATCATTAATCTTTTTTTGATTAAATGTTGAGATTTAAACTGATAAACTACTTAAAATTGATATACAATAATATATAATATGATTACAGGTCTACAAGGATTCCTAAAGAAAGGCAATGCCAAAGAATGCTCAAACTACTGCACAATTGCACTCATGTCCCATACTAGTAAAGTAATTCTCAAAATTCTCCAAGCCAGGCTTCAACAGTACGTGAACTGTGAACTTCCAGATGTTCAAGCTGGTTTTAGAAAAGGCAGAGGAACCAGAGATCAAATTGCCAACATCCACTGGATCATAGAAAAAGCAAGAGAGTTCCAGAAAAACATCTACTTCTGCTTTATTGACTATGCCAAAGCCTTTGACTGTGTGGACCACAACAAACGGTGGAAAATTCTTCAAGAGATGGGAATACCAGACCACCTGATCTGCCTCTTGAGAAATCTGTATGTAGGTCAGGAAGCAATAGTTAGAATTGGATATAGAACAACAGACTGGTTCCAAATTGGGAAAGAAGTATGTCAAGGCTGTATATTGTCACCCTGCTTATTTAACTTCTATGCAGAGTACATCATGAGAAACTCTGGGCTGGATGAAGCATAAGCTGGAATCAAGATTGCCGGGAGAAATATCAATAACCTCAGATATGCAGATGACATCACCTTTATGGCAGAAAGCGAAGAAGAACTAAAGAGCCTCTTGATGAAAGTGAAAGAGGAGAGTGAAAAAGTTGGCTTAAAACTCAACCTTCAGAAAACCAAGATTATGGCATCTGGTCCCATCACTTGATGGGAAATAGATGAGGAAACAATGGAAACAGTGACAGACTTTATTTTGGGGGGTTCCAAAATCACTGCAGATGGTAACTGCAGCCATGAAATTAAAAGACATTTGCTGCTTGGAAGAAAAGTTATGACTGATCTAGACAGCATATTAAAAAGCAGAGACATCACTTTGCCAACAAAGATCCATCTAGTCAAAGCTGTGTTTTTTTCCAGTAGCCATGTATGGATGTGAGAGTTGGACTATAAAGCAAGCTGAGTGCCAAAGTACTGATGGTTTTGAACTGTGGTGTTGGAGAAGACTCTTGAGAGTCCCTTGGACTGCAAGGAGTTCCAACCAGTCCATCCTAAAGGAAATCAGTCCGAATATTCATTGGAAGGACTGATGCTCCAATACTTTGGCCACCTGATTTGAAGAAGTGACTCATTTGAAAAGACTCTGATGCTGGGAAAGATTGAAGGTACGAGGAGAAGGGAATGACAGAGGCTGAGATGGCTGGATGGCCATCAATGGACTCAATGGACATGAGTTTGGGTAAACACTGGGAGTTGGTAATGGACAGGGAGGCCTGGCGTTCTGCAGTCCACGGGGTGGCAAAGAGTTGGACACGACTGAACGACTGAACTCAACTGAAGGATTCATTCATTCTTCACGCCTCTCTGGAGCACCCCTGCTGGTGCATAGTGTTATCAGCGTGGGGTCTGGCACAGTGGGAGGTGGGGCAAATGGTTAGCAAAGAAAGCCATCAATGGACAAGGTCATTTCAGAGACTGACAGGTGCCATACAGAAGATAAAACTGGGTGATCCATGCAGAAAAAGAGTGGCCCTCACTTGATGCAACTAGAGAAGAGCCCGCACAGCAACAATGACTCAGCATAGACAAAAACAATAGATAAGTAAAATTTAAAAACAAAAACAAAACTGGGTGATACAGTGAAGTCCTAAGTAGACAGCTCTTTGGAGAAGCTTAACAATGAGGTCTCTGTACAGGATGTGACGTAAGAGTCAGCCGTCTGAGCATGAGGGGAGGAATTACCACAGGAGAGAGGATGGCAGGGGTCAAGGTGCAGCGTCCCCAAGGGACAGGAGGGGCAGGGCCATCCTAGAGGCTTCCCTGGTGTCTCAGCCAATAAAGAAGCTGCACACTGTGCTGGAGACCTGAGTTCAATCTCTGAGTAAGGAAGATCTCCTGGAGAAGGGAATGACAGCCCATTCCAGTATTTTTGCCTGAAAAATCCCACGGGCAGGGCAGCCTGATGGGCTACACTCCATGGGGTCACAAAGAGTTGGACACGACTGAGCAACTGACACTTTTTTACTTTCTATGGCTATGTTGAGAGGTAAGATTTTTCTTCTCAATGCAATGAGAAGCTCTTAGCTGGGCCATCATCCTGTTTGCAACTTGTATTAATACAAGATGCCTCTGAGTGCTGTGTGCAGCATAGGCTGGAGATGGGGTGAGTCAGGATGGACCCACTAAGATATAAGAGGCATTTACCATTTCACCTCTCCACCCCTTTAGAGTTGAGGAATGTAAGCAGTGCTTCTGGAATGCGCTGGTCTCCATGAAAGGTACAAAGAGAACTTAAACCTCTACAGGAAGGCAAAGCACTCACCTGAGAGGACCAGCCAGCACTTGTGTGTCACCAGCTGTGATTCATGGAGGCCAGTTGGGGTGACTGTGTGTGTGTGTGTGTGTGTGTGTGTGTGTGTGTGTGTGTGTGTGTGTGCAGAAGCAGATTCCTACTCTTTCACCCAAAGTCTGAAGTTCAAATATGAGCCATCTGTCTTCCCCTGATCTGAGCATCACAGACCAACACACTTCAATTCCCCAGTTTGTCATTAACTGACTGAAAAAAATGTCACATCTCTCAAAAACAAAACTGACCTTTGAGTGGATTTCCTGGCTGTTAGTGGGAGAGAGGGGCTGTGAAAAACAGCTTCTCTCTCAGGATCCACAGGGTTCCCTAGCAAAGCAGATGCAAGCAGCAAGCCAGGGCTGGGGGCAGGGGCAGACTTTGGGGCTGAACGAACATGTTTCTTGGTGCAAAGCTGACAGCCTGATTGATGGTCAGTTGTGATGAGGGGGCTTCCTAACCTAGAAAAGTCCTCAAACTCCAATTACCCTTCCTTCCATCACGGTAGCTGGATGCCAAAATTCCCTGCATTCAACATTGCACTATGTTAAGATTCTTTAGATCCTAGGCAGATGCAAATGTGTTCCCACGGAGGAGTGACTTTAATCCATTATTCTTGACATGATTCAGTAAAATTGACTGTCATTATTTAACAAGACTTGGAGAGGTGGCACACCAGACTGGAAAGTTTTTATTGAAGATAGGGGAAAATCGCAGGAAGAGAATGGCTTACAGTTACGGGTGACCATATAAATTTCTGGAAATAATGACAGAGATTTGCTGAAAACTAATGATTCAGAAGAACCCCAAAGGAAAGTAGAGACAATTAAATTGAGCAGATTCATCAACACTTGTTCAGTAAGAGAAATATGAAGATGTGTGTGTTGATTTTTTGAGGGACAGTGTGTGCTATGAAGTTTTCCAGCATGGTAATGAATCAGCAGGAATAATTTTGAAGAGGACTTCTCTGATGGTCCAGTGGCTAAGACTCTGTGCTCCCAATGCAGGGGACCAAGGTTCAATCCCTGATCAGGAAACAAGATCCCACATGCTGCAACTATTTGCATGCTGCAACTAAAGAACCCACATACCGCAACAAAGATTAAAGATCCCTCATGTTGCAACTAAGATGCAGCACAGCCAAATAAATTAAAAAAAAAAAAAAGAATAGTTTTGAAGAATTAAAAGTGGAGACTCAAGGTTATTTGTATACCACATTCCTGGAAGCATTATTCACAATATTTAAAAGGTAGAGACAATCCAAGTGTCAGTCTAGAGATGAGTGGTTAAGCAAAATGTGGTGTCTATCTACAATGGAATGCTACTTGGCCATTAAAAGGAATGAAAATTTGATATAATGCTACAACATAGATGGAGCTTGAAAACACTGTGCTTGGTAGAATAAATGATATGAAGGACAAACACTGCATCATTCCACTTATACAAGGTACTGGAATTCAAATTCACAGAGACAGAAAGTAGAATACATTGATACAGCCACTGCAGAGGTTCCTTAAAAACTAGAAATAAAACCAACATATGTATAACATAGGGAGCACAGTGCATGACTCTGTGACCACCTAGAGGGGTGGGATGGGGTAAGGGGTGGAGGGGGATGTTTAAGAAGGAGGGGACATATATATACTTATGGCTGAACCGTGTTGCTGTACAGCAGAAGCCAACACAATATTGTAAAGCAATTATCCTCTAATCAAAAATAAATTAAACAAAAAAGTTTACTAGACAGGGACTTTCCTGGTGGTCCAGTGGTTAAGAATCCACGTGCCAATGCAGGGAACACGAGTTCAATCTCTGGTCTGGGAACTAAGATTCCAGATGCTGCTGGGCAACTAAGCCCGTGTGCCATGGGTTGTTTTAAAACAGTCATTCCGAAGGTCCAGTTTCTATGGGAGAATCATGCGGTCAGGCATCAACACTGACTTGCTTTAGGCAATGGGATGTGAATAGACATGCCTTTCACTATTTCCCAAACAGAGCATCACTGACTGATCCGCATCCTTCTTTTTCTTCTGGCACAAGATTGGAAGCATCGTGAACGGGAGCCATTCTATCATGGTAGACATATAATATGAGCCTAAAATGAATCTCAGGGGTTGTAGGTCTCTGGATCTGGGGGTTGTTTGTTACTGGAAAATAATCAGCCTCAGCTGGCCAGTCATGGACTTAACCTTACAGGCTCCTATTTATATGTATGAGGTAATAGAGGGCCTGCCCATTGCCACAGAGCTGGTCATTGGCAGAACCTGACCTCAGGTCTGGGGGGGTTGGCTCCCCCAGACATACTCTCTTGATCCTCACAATCAACCTCCTCTCTCTCAGCCCATTTATTTCAACAGATGACTTCTCTCCTAGTGGATCCAAACACTCATGTTCTATTTCTCTTTACACAGTCCCCAGTTTCTGAGAAAGCTCTCTTGCATAACCTCAGGTGTTTGTTTTTTTTTTTCTTGTGGAATCCAGTCTGGGTGCTGCCTTCACACCAGCAAGACCCCCAGGGGTTCTCATCAGAGCTGGGTCTAACGAGGGAAGCTTTTGCACAGAGTGTCAACTGATTTTCTTCCCTCCTGAGGTGGGAGTGGTGTGGGTCAGAATAACGTACTCTACCCAACTCCACGGAAGACAAATGATGCCTCTTTGGTTCCCCCAAAGGACAAGTGAGTCCCCAGTCTGTATGTAATATCTCTGCAGGAGCACTCTGTCCCAAAGATATAACACAGCACAGAGCATACTTTCTTATCATGCTGGCGGAAAGTCAACTCCTGCTTTAACAGTAAACTCTCCTGACACCTCCAATGGAGATAATTACAGTGCTTAAGGGAACTTTTGGCCTTGCTAAAAATACTTAGCAACGGTTTGCATGGCAAGGAAGGCACTTACAGGTGATCAGGGAAGACTCTGGAGCCGCTGTTTGCGAATTCATCAGGGAACTCCCCCGGCTGCCTGTCTGCCTCCCCGTCTGATGTGCTTTCATTCCTCCTGCATCTTCCTCCTCCTTGACCTCACACTCCTGCTTCTGACACTAGCGAGCTTAGGTGAACTCCATCCTACCCAACAGTGAGGGGAAAGCCAGGAGATAAAGCTGTTTAGTTCAGGGACTCTGGCAGATGCTGCTAAGGGTTCACCAAACCCTAATTTCCTTTCCACTTGGAAACACAGCTTAACTAAATTTCTCAGGGTTCTTTGTGGTGGAAGAAAGCAAATGCCTGAGGTGTGGTCAATAGAAATATGGGAGAAGATGATATCTTCCAATTAAAGTATGGAGCAAAGAAAGCCTGTGGGTATGATCTCCGTCTTTCCCCCATCCACCAGCCAAACGGTGAAGCCCTAGAGAAGAGCAGAGCCACAAGATGGAAAGAATCTGGGTTCCTGAGTCACCACGTGGAAGATGCCTACTATACACATGCTCCAAGCTGTTAAATGAACAAGGAACAAACTGTGTTAACCACTATTTATGTCAGATAATCCATCCTGACTAATACAAAATTCCTGACCCAGTGTTCCTCGTACTCAAATTCTATTGTTCAGTTGCTAAGTCATGTCCGACTCTATTCCCAAATTCAACTGGGTCTTCCAGGAATCCCTGGAAGAGCCCATGTTGGAATACTACACTCTACACTGAGCTAGCTACCCACAATGTACTTCTTCATTCATTATCATCCTTATATAGTTCTTCCACCTGCTAATTCTGTCCTGTATCCTTTTGCTCTAATAAAACATAAGCATGAGTATGTCCCTTGGACAGCTAGGAGATCAAACCAGTCAAGCCTAAAGGAAATCAACCCTGAATATTCACTGGAAGGAGTGAGGCTGAAGCTGAAGCTCCAATACTTTGGCCATCTGAGGCGAAGAGCTGACTCATTGGAAAAGACCCTGATGTTGGGAAAGACTGAGGGCAGGAGGAGAAGGAGGCAGCAGAGGATGAGACAGTTAGATAGCATCACCAACAGGATGGACATGAGTTCAAGCAAACTCGAGATAGTGAAGGATAGAGGATCCTGGTGTGCTGCAGTCCATGGGGTTGCAAAGAGTCAGACACAATTTAGCGAGTGAACAACAGCAGTGTGAGTATAATAGTTTTGCTGAGTTCTGGGAGTTCTAATGAGACATGAACTCGAGGGTGGGATTAAGGAACTCCCCAGATGTAGGGGAGCAAAGGTATTCTAATTTAAAAATTTGGTATGGGAAAATACAAAGACTTGAAAATACCATTTGTGAACAGACATGGAAAAAAAAAATTACTCTCAAACATATGGGAAAATGTTCAACTTGACTCCATAGCATCACAAGTATAGACTAGAAGCAGATTGAAATATTATGTTTTTAACCTAGCAGCTTGGCACAGATCCCAAAGCCTGGCAACACACTGCTGGTAAAGCTGAGGGAGAGCAGACGCTCCTACGTAGATGGTGGAAACGTAAGCTGATACAAGCTCCATATGGATTAATTTGGCAGTGTTCATCAAATTAGAAATACACGTACCTTTGACCCATCTACTCTTCTGCTGTGAATATATCCCTCCCATATATATGAAATGCAGGAATACATGTCCATAAGAGTATTCACTGCTGCATTTTTGTGGTGAGAGCAAAAGATTGAGAACAACCCATATGTCTATCATCAAGGAACTGGTTCGATAAATTGCCTTATATCCAACAGAATACATAATCGAAAAGAATGCATCTGAAAAAAAAAAGGGGGGAAGAGGAAAATGTGTACTGATGTAGACAGAGACATATTTCATTGAGGGAAAAAAATTAGGTTGCATAATAGTATGCATAGCACTACAACTAGTTATATGAAAAAATGGAGGAAATATACATATATTTTGTATTTGCTTCTGCTTGCATGAAGATGCTCTGTAATAAAACACAAATAATTAAAATAATGACCTGTTGGGGGTAAAAGGAGGAAAGGCAACAGGGATATTATTTTTGAACCATTTAAATGTGTTGCTTATTTAAGGGGTTAGATTTGGCAGGGGGGCAGGCATGCCACACAGCATGTGGGATCTTAGTTCCTTGACCAGAGATCAGATCTTTGTCCCCTGAAGTGGAAACACAGTCTTAACCATTGGACCGCCATGGAAGTCCCTAAGGGGTTAGATTTTTAAAAACAAACAAAAATACTGTTTTCTAAATCCCAGTATAGTTTGAATGCTTCTAAAAGATGGAAGTGAAATGTCTTCAGAAAGTTGCTTTGAGTCATTTATGTTGTTGTCTACAGATGTTGTAGCCACAGTCTCTAAAGCTTCCCCTGCCCCAATCCATAACCCTAGGCTTCTGATGTTCACACCCTGGGCCATCCCCTCCCATTATGTGTGATCTGGACTTATCAACCCAATTCTAACTAATACAATGTGGCAGAAGAGATGAATTATGAAAAGGTTATAAAAAGGCTGTAGCTTCCATGTCAGAAGAATGGAAAGCTACAGTTTTCAAAGAGACTCTCTTTAAAGAGAAAGAGAAAAGAAGACTCTCTCTTGGGTTGCCGGCTCTGGTGGCAGCCCGACAGGAGGTCCATGTGGCAAAGCACTGAGGATGATCAGCAGCCACGTGGGTGGGCTTAGAAGCATCTCCCTCTTCCCCAACTAGAGCCTTGAGATGGTTACACAGGTCAGGTTTTAGTCTACATGGGAGGGGAATTATATAGCGATGGAAATGGCAGGGATCACTGGACGCCATGTTGGAAACTCTGTTTTCACAATATTTGTAACAGAACTGGAAATATTCAGCACAGCCCCAGAGCTAGGGGATGGAGATAAGGGCAGTGGGGGGTGCGGGAGACAGACTAGGATGGGAAACGAGGTGCAGAACTTTAGCTTTATAAGACACCCCCTATTGGGACTTCCCAGGTGGTTCAGTGGTTGAGACTCCATGCTTCCAACGTAGGGGTGCAAGTTGGCTCTCTGGTCAGAGAACTAAGATCCTACATGCCCTACAGCATGCCCCCCAAAAATAATAATAAAGAAATAAAAGCCCCCAGATGATGCTAATATACAGTCAAGGTGACAACCTACTGAACCAGTGCAATGACTGGATGGATGTCAACACCATCTGGGGGGGTTACAAAAGAAAAGATACCCACTGTTATCTATTTGGTGCTCTTCCTTTCAGTCCTTTGTCTATGCATTTTTTTAACGTCGAGCTGTGAGGCATGCAGGATTTTAGTTCCCCAACCAAGGATCAAATCTGTGGCCCTGCTTTGAGAGCATGGAGTCTGAACTACTGGACCACTAGGGAAGTCCCTCTCTGTGCATTTATGTAGAATCTATATATGAGGGAGGAAATTAGCATAAATGGAAAATATGTCAAATATATCCATTGGCAATTTTTTTACCCAATAGTATATGTCATGAAATTCTATCCTTGATGGCATATATAGAGCTACCTAATTTTTTTAACTGCTGCATGATATGTCATAGAATATATGTGCTGTTTATTAAATCATTCTCCTATTGGTATAAATTGCCAACATCCGCTGGATCATGGAAAAAGCAAGAGAGTTCCAGAAAAACATCTATTTCTGCTTTATTGACTATGCCAAAGCCTTTGACTGTGTGGATCACAATAAACTGTAGAAAATTCTTCAAGAGATGGGAATACCAGACCATCTGATCTGCCTCTTGAGAAATCTGTATGCAGGTGAGGAAGCAACAGTTAGAACTGGATATGGAACAACAGACTGGTTCCAAATAAGAAAAGGAGTTCGTCAAGGCTGTATCTTGTCACCCTGTTTATTTAACTCATATGCAGAGTACATCACGAGAAACGTTAGACTGGAAGCAACACAAGCTGGAATCAAGATTGCCGGGAGAAATATCAATCACCTCAGACAAGCAGATGACACCACCCTTATGGCAGAAAGTGAAGAGGAACTAAAAAACCTCTTGATGAAGGTGAAAGTGGAGAGTGAAAAAGTTGGCTTAAAGCTCAGAAACGAAGATTCTGAAAACGAAGATCATGGCATCTAGTCCCATCACTTCATGGGGAAAAGATGGGGAAACAGTGGAAACAGTGTCAGACATTGTAAATCAACTGCACTCCAATAAAAAAATTTATTAAAAATAAAGGAGGCAAAGATCTAGAAAAGAAATTCAATTTAGAAATAAAAACTACTTATTTGACTTGTAAAAATAAAGAAAGGCACAGAGAATTTTCTGTATCCTAATCCTGGTGTCAATTTCATGAATCCATACATCTGAAATTCATGGAACTCTATACGTAGAGAAAGAGGGTGAGATGGCTTGATGGAATCACCGACTTGATGCACATGAGTTTGGGTGAACTCTGGGAGCTGGTAATGGACAGGGAGGCCTGGCGTGCTGCCATTCATGGGGTTGCAGAGTCAGACACAACTGAGCGACTGAACTGAACTGAAATTTTAATTAAATTAGCTTGAAACTTTATTCTTCTTGCACAATGGCTATCCTGACTACCCACGCACCATGGGAGGGGAGCTGGAGTGGCCTTTAAGAAGAGGAATTTCCGTCACAAGGCATCACATCTTTACTTTTAATATTTTCTGCCAGACTGCCCTTCAAAGTGGCTACACTCATGCAGTGTTCTTAAAAGCAATGTAGCCTTAAGGAGGTTTCCTACCATGGAGTCGATGGAAAAACTTCACACAGAATTGAAAATCTATGTCCTAGGAATCTTACAATATCCCAAATCTATATTCTAGACTGCTGTCCTTTCTTTTCACTGGTGATTAACAGCAGAAGAGTAGAATAGGAAATAAATCAGCAAAAGGGAATTCGAGCTGAAGTTTTAGAACTCACATAGTGGGACTTCCCTGGTGGTCCAGTGACTAAGACTCCATGCTTCCAATCCATGGGGACTGGGTTCAGTTCCTAGTCAGGAACTAGATCCCCCATGATGCAGCTAAAGATCCTTCATACTGCAACGAAGATCAGAGATCTTAAGTGCCACAGCTAAGACCCAGTGCAGCCAAATAAATAAATTAATTAAATACTTTCAAAAACCCTCACCTACCTATAGGCCTTAGCAAGGAATAGAAATTAATAAAGATCATAATGATAAGAATAGTAAACACATGCGTAGTGCTGTCAAGGTGCCAGGGACTGGACAATGAATTTGCATGTCATAAGTTATTGGATTCTCACAACAACCCCAGAAAGTAGGTTACCTTTATAGCCCCATTTTACAGATGAGGAAACCGAGACAGAAAGGGCTTGAGCAGTGTGCCTGCTATCACAGTTAGAAAACAGCAGGACTAGGGCTCAGTACAGAGCAGTCTAGCTGCAGAAGGCATGACCTTACATGCGTGAAATCAGTCACGAGCTGGAATCCTGACATCTCAACACAATCCAGTTTGGTTTTCAACACTACAGCTGACAACAAGATTCAGAACAGGAGTCAGAACCAGGATGCAAGCTTTCATCCCCCAGAAGCAATAGTCGAAAGTCAGTTGTTGCCTTTGGGGAAGGCACACTCAGCATCGACAGATGTTTTGTTTTCTAGAAAGAGATCAAAATTAGGATTTCTTTATAAAATATCTCAATGCTTATGTATCGACTCAATTTGGTTTTTAATAACTGTATAGATCACATTACAACCTCTGAGTTAGAACTTGCTATGAAAATATGATGCTTGAAAAGGTTAACCCAAACATGACCAGCATATTTGTGATTCTTCTGTATTTTTTATTTTTCTTATTTTGGCTGTGCAGTATGCAGGATGTCAGCTCCCCAGCCAGGGATTGAACCTCAGCCCCCTCAGTGGAAGTGCAGCATCCTGACCACTGGACTGTCAGGAATGTCTCTGTGATTCTTTTAGATCCAGCTTGAAGTGCCCACCCAAGTTAACTGTGTTGTTTATTATTGCATAACACACACACACCCCAATGTCGGTGACCTAGAATGAAACTGGATGGCTTATTTTCCATTATCATGTTTTGTTATTATTAACTGTAATATGACATCGCTTATGAATTATAATGTATTATAATGATTTACCTGGGTTCGACCCCTGGGTTGGGAAGATCCCCTGGAGAAGAGCAGGGCAACTCATTCCAGTATTCTTGCCTGGAGAATCGCCATGGACAGAGAAGCCTGGTGGGCTACAGTCCATGGGGTTGCAAAGAGTCAGACATGACTGAGCGACCAAGCATGTAATGATTTGTTAATTATTATGATTATTGCTCAGGAATCTGTGGTCCCACTGATCTAAGCCATGCTGTCTGACTGTGGCTGGGATCGCCCATGTTTCTGTGGTCAGGTGTCCGGTCAGCTGTGGTCTGGATGGTTTAAGGAGGCCTCAGCTGGAATGACTTCTCTATGCTCCACCAGGACTCTCATCTTCCAGCCAGCTAGCCTGGGCTTATTTATGTAATGTTTATGTAGGTTTCTAAGAAAAGCTTGATCAAGAGCATGTAACAATTCTTGGGTCCAGACTTAGGACTCATAAGACACTGGTTCTGTTGCATTCTTTTCTCCAAGGCAGGTCAAAAGGCCAGTCTGCTTCCCACCCAGGAGTAGGAAAATAGACTTTTGTTTGTTTTGGCTGTGCTGGGTCTCTGTTGCTGTGTGCAGGCCTTCTTTAGTTGCCTAAAGAAATGGGCTTCTCATTCAGGTGGCTTCTCTTGTCTTGGAGCACAGGCTCTAGGGTGCGCAGGCTCAGTAGCTGAGGCTCACAGGCTTTGTTGCCCCATGGTATGTGGGATCTTCCCAGACCCGGGATCAAACCTGTGCCCCCTGCACTGGCAGGCAGATTTTTAACCACTGGACCATCACAGAATTCCAGAAAATAAGACTCTAGATGAGTGTACCGACAAGACACTAGGGTCATTTTTGTAGCCCTCCTACCTCCTCTTCCTGAGCTCCTCTCTCAAATCATTGCTGATTGTTTTATTTAACAAAAGACAAAGTGTGGAAAAAACAACAAGTAGGCTTTCAGAAGAACTATTAAGTAAAATGGTTCATGGCCATCTGATAAATTCTCACTGTCCCGGCCCAATTTTAATCTTTGCTCCCCTTCCCAGGGAAATAGTCACCTAAGGAATTTGCAATTAGAAGCCCAACACCATTGGGAGTTAATTCTATAGATTGCACTCTGCGAAAATAATGGAAAAAGTGAATAGGCTTAACTAAAATAAAAGGTCAGTAATATATTAACACTATAACCCTCCAGAGAGAGCTTTTACTACCTTCTGCCTAAAATGTGCAGGTATATATTAATGGAATTATTCAGGGCCTGAAACAAAGGAAGAACATGTGAGTGTAATCTACCACTATTATCACTCATAAATTCCACAAAAATTTTACTAAGAACCTATTTAGTGCAAGATGTCACAAATGTGCATTGTAGTGGGACAGGCTGGGGCCTGGGACCCTTTGCTGTGGTGCTTGAACCTGGACAAATGTCCCCCTGAGCAGCAAAATAGAAAGCCTAAGAGACTAAAAATAACTGCATGTACCCACACTTGGGACAAATTCTAGATAAAAGATACAAAAGGACCAAAAATGCAACTGCCACTTCTGAAGAGAAGGGAGCAAAAACGTGCCCCTACCCTCAAAACCACCAGAGAAGTGGGCAAACCACCTAAGCCACCTCTCCAATCCGACTTCTGGTTGTTCCATTTAAAGAACAACCTTGCCACCCATTCAGGGAACGAATGAACAAAGGAAACTGTTACTTGTTCTCACTCCTCTCTGCTACAGCAGGAGCCCCAATAAAACTTTGCCTGAATTCCTTGTCTGGCTTTGTGTCAGTTTCTATTGATTGGAGAAGGTCAAGAACCCTGATAGGTATCAGTAAGATTTAATAAATATTCATTGGACATGCTGCTGCTGCTGCTGCTAAGTCGCTTCAGTCGTGTCCGACTCTGTGCGACCCCATAGATGTAAGCCCACCAGGCTCCCCCATCCCTGGGATTCTCCAGGCAAGAACACTGGAGTGGGTTGCCATTGCCTTCTCCAATGCATGAAAGTGAAAAGTGAAAGGGAAGTCGCTCAGTCGTGTCTGACTCTTAGTGACCCCATGGACTACAGCCTACCAGGTTCCTCCATTCATGGGATTCTCCAGACAAGAGTACTGGAGTGGGGTTCCATTGCCTTCTCCATCACTGGACATGAGTTTGAGCAAACTCCAGGAGATGGTGAAGGACAGGGAAGCCTGGAGTGCTGCAGTCCATGGGGTGGCAAAGAGTCAGACTTAGCGACTGAACAAAGATTTTGAGTAGAAATTAGCCAATCACGTTGCCATTCAGTTTTAAAAATGACACATTCTTAGGGTGGACCTAGAATAAATAGATTTGCAGAAGTCAGGAATGTGGGTTAACCAAATTAGTTCTGTGTTTCCACCCTCCTAACTCTTGATTTACACAGTGTGGTTAATAGAATATGATCTCCCCTAAAAGGATGCCCCGAGAAGGCAATGGCAACCCATGCCAGTACTCTTGCCTGGAAAATCCCATGGACAGAGCAGCCTGGTAGGCTGCAGTCCATGGGGTCGCTAAGAGTTGGACACGACTGAGTGACTTTCCTTTCACTTTTCACTTTCATGCATTGGAGAAGGAAATGGCAAACCACTCCAGTATTCTTGTCTAGAGAATCCCAGGGATGGAGGAGCCTGGTAGGCTGCAATCTATGGGGTCGCACAGAGTCGGACACAGCTGAAGCGACTTAGCAGCAGCAGCAGCAAAAGGATGCCCACATCTTAATCCATGGACCTTGTAGATTTGTTACCTTTTATAGCAAAGGACACTTTGCAGATGTGATTCAATGAAATATCTTAATATGGGGAGATATTCCTGGATCATTCAGGTAGGTTCAGTGTCATGAAAAATTCTCATCAGAGGGAAACAGAAGGTCATAAGAAGATATATGAAGACAGAAGCAGAGGGCAGAGAGCAAGATTTGAAGATATGCTGTGAGCTTTGAGGATGGAAAAAAGATGAAAAGATGGAGCCAAAGCAAAAACAACACCCAGTTGTGGATGTGACTGGTGATGGAAGCAAGGTCTGATGCTTTAAAGAGCAATATTGCATCAGATCAGATCAGTGGCTGAGTCGTGTCCGACTCTTTGAGACCCCATGAACTGCACCACGCCAGGCCTCCCTATCCATCACCAACTCCCGGAGGTCACTCAGACTCACATCCATCGAGTCAGTGATGCCATCCAGCCATCTCATCCTCTGTTGTCCCCTTCTCCTCCTGCCCCCAATCCCTCCCAGCATCAGAGACTTCTCCAATGAGTCAACTCTTCGCATAAGGTGGACAAAATACTGGAGTTTCAGCTTTAGCATCATTCCTTCCAAAGAAATTCCAGGGCTGATTTCCTTCAGAATGGACTGGTTGGATCTCCTTGCAGTCCAAGGGACTCTCAAGAGTCTTCTCCAACACCACAGTTCAAAAGCATCAATTCTTCGGCGCTCAGCCTTCTTCACAGTCCAGCTCTCACATCCATACATGACCACAGGAAAGACCATAGCCTTGACTAGGCGAACCTTTGTTGGCAAAGTAATGTCTCTGCTTTTGAATATGCTGTCTAGGTTGGTCATAGCTTTCCTTCCAAGGAGTAAACGTCTTTTAATTTCATGGCTGCAGTCACCATCTGCAGTGATTTTGAGCCCAGAAAAATAAAGTCTGACACTGTTTCCACTGTTTCTCCATCTATTTCCCATGAAGTGATGGGACCAGATGCCATGATCTTCATTTTCTGAATGTTGAACTTTAAGCCAACCTTTTCACTCTCCACTTTCACTTTCATCAAGAGGCTTTTTAGCCCCTCTTCACTTTCTGCCATAAGGGTGGGGTCATCTGCATATCTGAGGTTATTGATATTTTTCCCAGCAATCTTGATTTCAACTTGTGTTTCTTCCAGTCCAGCATTTCTTATGATGTACTCTGCATATAAGTTAAATAAACATGGTGACAATATACAGCCTTGACGTACTCCCTTTCTTATTTGGAACCAGTCTGTTGTTCCATGACGAGTTTTAACTGTTGCTTCCTCACCTGCATACAGATTTCTCAAGAGGCAGATCAGGTGGTCTGGTATTCCCATCTCTTTCAGAATTTTCCACAGTTTATTGTGATCTACACAGTCAAAGGCTTTGGCATAGTCAATAAAGCAGAAATAGATGTTTTTCTGGAACTCTCTTGCTTTTTCCATGATCCAGCAGATGTTGGCAATTTGATCTCTGGTTCCTCTACCTTTTCTAAAACCAGCTTGAACATCAGGAAGTTCACGGTTCACATATTGCTGAAGCCTGGCTTGGAGAATTTTGAGCATTACTTTACTAGCATGTGACATGAGTGCAATTGTGCGGTAGTTTGAGCATTCCTTGGCATTGCCTTTCTTTGGGATTGGGATGAAAACTGACCTTTTCCAATCCTGTGACCACTGCTGAGTTTTCCAAATTTGCTGGCATATTGAGTGCAACACTTTCACAGCATCATCTTTCAGGATTTGGAATAGCTCCACTGGAATTCCATCACCTCCACTAGCTTTGTTCCTAGTGATGCTTTCTAAGGCCCACTTGACTTCACATTCCAGGATGTCTGGCTCTAGGTCAGTGATCACACCATCATGATTATCTGGGTCATGAAGCTCTTTTTTGTACAGTTCTTCTGTGTATTCTTGCCACCTCTTCTTAATATCTTCTGCTTCTGTTAGGTCCATACCATTTCTCTCCTTTATCGAGCCCATCTTTGCATGAAATGTTCCTTTGGTATCTCTGATTTTCTTGAAGAGATCCCTAGTCTTTCCCATTCTGTTGTTTTCCTCTATTTCTTTGCATTGGTCACTGAAGAAGGCTTTCTAATCTCTTCTTGCTATTCTTTGGAACTCTGCATTCAGATGTTTATATCTTTCCTTTTCTCATTTGCTTTTCACTTCTCTTCTTTTCACAGCTATTTTCAAGGCCTCCCCAGACAGCCATTTTGCTTTTTTGCATTTCTTTTCCATGGGGATGGTCTTGATCCCTGTCTCCTGTACAATGTCACGAATCTCATTCCATAGTTCATCAGGCACTCTATCTATCAGATCTAGTCTCTTAAATCTATTTCTCACTTAATATTGCATAGGAACCTGGAATATTAGGTCCATGAATCAAGGAAAATTGGAAGTGATCAAACAGGAGATGGCAAGAGTGAACATCAACATTCTAGGAATCAGTGAACTAAAATGGACTGGAATGGGTGGATTTAACTCAGATGACCATTTTATCTACTACTGTGGGCAAGGATCCCTTAGAAGAAATGGAGTAGCCATCATAGTCAACAAAAGAGTCCAAAATGCAGTACTTGGGTGCAACCTCAAAAACAACAGAATGATCTCTGTTCGTTTCCAAGGCAAACCATTCAATATCACGGTAATCCAAGTCTGTGCCCCAACTGATAATGCTGAAGAAGCTGAAGTCAAATGGTTCTATGAAGACCTACAAGACCTTCTAGAACTAATGCCCCCAAAAGATGTCCTTTTCATTATAGGGAACTGGAATGCAAAAGTAGGAAGTCAAGAAACATCTGGAGTAACAGGCAAATTTAGCCTTGGAATACAGAATGAGGCAGGGCAAAGGCTAACAGAGTTTTGCCAAGAGAACACACTGGTCATAGCAAACACCCTCTTCCAACAACACAAGAGGAGACTCTACACATGGACATCACCAGAAGGTCAACACCGAAATCAGATTGATTATATTCTTTGCAGCCAAAGGTGAAGAAGCTCTATACAGTCAGCAAAAACAAGACTGGGAGCTGACTATGGCTCAGATCATGAACTCCTTATTGCCAAATTCAAACTTAAATTGAAGAAAGTAGGGAAAATCACTAGACCATTCATGTATGATTTGATTTATCAAATTCCTTATGATTATACAATGGAAGTGACAAATAGATTCAAGGGATTAGGTCTGATAGAGTGCCTGATGAACTATGGACGGAGGTATGTGACATTGTACAGGAGACAGGGAGCAAGACCATCCCCATGGAAAAGAAATGAAAAAAAGCAAAATGGCTGTCTGAGAAGGCCTTACAAATAGATGTGAAAAGAAGAGAAGTGAAAAGCGAAGGAGAAAAGGAAAGATATACCCATTTGAATGCAGAGTTCCAAAGAATAGCAAGGAGAGATAAGAAAGCCTTCCTCAGTGATCAATGCAAAGAAATAGAGGAAAACAATAGAATGGGAAAGACTAGAGATCTGTTCAAGAAAATTAGAGATACCAAGGGAACATTTCATGCAAAGATGGGCTTGATAAAGGACAGAAATGCTATGGACCTAACACAAGAAGAAGATATTAAGAAGAAGTGGCAAGAATACACAGAACTGTACAAAAAAAGATCTTCATGACCCAGATAATCACGATGGTGTGATCACTCACGTAGAGCCAGACATCCTGGAATGTGAAGTCAAGTGGGCCTTAGGAAGCATCACAATGAACAAAGCTAGTGGAGGTGATGGAATTCCAGGTGAGCTAGTCCAAATCCTGAAAGATGATGCTGTGAAAGTGTTGCACTCAATATGCCAGCAAATTTGGAAAACTCAGCAGTGGCCACAGGACTGGAAAAGGGCAGTTTTCATTCCAATCCCAAAGAAAAGCAGTGCCAAAGAATGTGCAACCTACTGCACAATTGCACTCATTTCACACACTAGTAAAGTAATGCTCAAAATTCTCCAAGCCGGGCTTCAACAATACATGAACTGTGAACTTCCAGATGTTCAAGCTGGTTTTAGAAAAGGCAGAGGAACCAGAGATCAAATTGCCAACATCCGCTGGATCATTGAAAAGGCAAGAGAGTTCCAGAAAAACATCTATTTCTGCTTTATTGACTATGCCAAAGCCTTTGACTGTGTAGATCACAATAAACTGTGGGAAATTCTGAAAGAGATGGGAATACCAGACCACCTGACCTGCCTCTTGAGAAATCTGCATGCAGGTCAGGAAGCAACAGTTAGAACTGGTCGTGGAACAACAGACTGGTTCCAAATAGGAAAAGGAGTACAGCAAGGGTGTATATTGTCACCCTGCTTATTTAACTTATATGCAGAGTACATCATGAGAAACGCTGAGCTGGATGAAGCACAAGCTGGAATCAAGATTGCTGGGAGAAATATCAATAACCTCAGATATGCAGATGACACCACCCTTATGGCAGAAAGTGAAGAAGAACTAAAGAGCCTCTTGATGAAAGTGAAAGAGGAGAGTGAAAAAGTTGGCTTAAAGCTCAACATTCAGAAAACAAATATCATGGCATCCAGTTCCAGCACTTCATGGCAAATAGGTGGGGAAACAATGGAAACAGTGACTGACTTTATTTTGAGGGGCTCCAAATTCACTGCAGATGGTGACTGAAGCCATGAAATTAAAAGACCCTTACTCCTTGGAAGGAAAGTTATGTCCAACCTAGATAGCATATTAAAAAGCAGAGATATTACTTTGTCAACAAAGGTCTGTCTAGTCAAAGCTGTGGTTTTTTCAGTGGTCATGTATGGATGTGAGAGTTGGACTATCAAGAAAGCTGAGTGCTGAAGAACTGATGCTTTTGAACTGTGGTATTGGAGAAGACTCTTGAGAGTCCCCTGGACTGCAAGGAGATCCAAGCAGTTCATCCTAAAGGAAGTCAGTCCTGAATGTCCATTGCAAGGACTGCTGTTGAAGCTGAAACTCCAGTACTTTGGCCACCTGATGTGAAGAACTGACTCATTTGAAAAGACCCTGATGCTGGGAAAGATTGAAGGCAGGAGGAGAAGGGGTTGACAGAGGATAAGATGGTTGTATGGCATCACTGACTCAATGGACATGAGTTTGGGTAAACTCCGGGAGTTGGTGATGGACAGGGAGGCCTGACGCACTGCCGTTCATGGGGTCACAAAGAGTCGGACACGACTGAGGGACTGAACTGAACTGAACTTGAGGATGGAGCCAGGGGCCATGAGCCCCCCATGCTATACGCACAGCTGCCATGTTTATTCCAACAATATTTACAACAGCCAAAATACGCAAGCAACTTGTGCTGTGCCGTGCTTAGTCACTCAGTCATGTCTGACTCTTTGTGACCCCAAGAACTGTAGTCTGCCCAACTCCCCTGTCCTTGGCATTCTCCAGGCAAGAATACTGGAGTGGGTTGCCATTTCCTTCTCGAGGGGATCTTTCCAACCCAGGAATCAAACCCAGGTCTTCTGCATTGCTGACGGATTCTTTACCAGCTGAGCTACCAAGGAATCCCTGCAAGAAACCTAAGTGTCTATTAATAGATGAATAGATAAAGAAGATGTGAGATACATACACACAGAGAGAGAGAATAGAATACGAAAAGATAAAAATCTTAGCTCTTGGAGCAGCCTGGACCTTGAGAGTATTATGCTAAGTGAAATAAGTCAGATGGAGGAAGACAAATACCATAGGATTTCACTTATATGCGGACATAGAAAGGAAAGAAAAAGAACAAACTGAACAAAAGCAAACACAGATACAGAGAACAGAGCAGTAGTTCTCAGAGGGGAAGGGGTTGGGTGCAGTGAAATGGGTACAGGGGCTCAACTGTATTGTGACAGATGAAAACTAAAAACTGTTGGTCTATTGAATAACTCCTTAGTTTCTCTCTTGTGGGATTTTAGCTCCCCTAACAGGGATTGAACTCCAGCCAGCTGCAGAGAAAGTGCAGAATCCTAAACACTGGACCACCAGGAAACTCTGGGAACCTAAACTTTAGGTGGTGAGCATTCTGCAGTGTATACAGAAATCAGTTCATGGTGAACAAATAGTGTTATAAACAATGTGACCTCAATAAAGTATTAAAAATTTAAACAAAAAGCCTTGATTCCTAGGAACCTTTAAACATATGTTTTAAAGACATACATTTAAAAGACATGGTAGGGACCTCCCTGATGGTCCAGTGGCTGAGACTCTAAGCTCACAATGCAGGGGGCCTGGGTTTCATCCCTGGTCAGGGAACTAGATTCCACATGCCACAACTAAAGATCCTGAATGCTGCAACTAAGACCCAAAGTAGCCAAATAAATAAAAAAAAATTTTTTTTAATATATTAAAAAGTAAAAGCCATAATAACTGGTGTCCAGGTAACATATTTGCATTTCATAGTGAATCCAAAGACAGGGGAAGAAACGATAGCTTATTTATAGAAGAAGCTATTTGCAATGTTTCTCTAGGAAATTCTTAGAGATATACATGCATGTGTGCACATGTATGGGCTCATTTGCACATGTAATGTTGATGGATCACTTATGTTAAAGTTACCGCTTCTCATTTTATTTCCCCAGGGCCCTAGTAATAACCTGGGCCATTCTGCAGTACAAGTAATCTCTGAAAACTGTTCAGATCCCATCAGATATCTGCTAATGCTTGATTCAATTAAGCTTAAACTATAAATAACCTTTATGTAGAAGGGCGATTACACAAATCAAAGATGCGTCATGTAAAGAGATAGATGTGACGTTGGTTTGCATCTCCCTAAAGCCTTGATACGTCTAGAAATAGGTCTTTATGCCCAGGAATGGGAGGAGCTTGGACCTCTACAGTGGTCCCCACCTTTTTTGCCACCAGGGACAAGCTTCAAGAGATTTTTCAATTTTCCCAGGGACTAGGGGGAGATGGTTTCAGGATGATTCAGTTCAGCTCAGTTCAGTCACTCAGTTGTATCTGACTCTTTGCGACCCCATGAATTGCAGCACACCAGGCCTCCCTGTCCATCACTAACTCCCAGAGTCCACTCAAACCCATGTCTATCGAGTCAGTGATGCCATCCAACCATCTCATCCTCTGGCGGCCCCTTCTCCTCCTGCCCCCAATCCCTCCCAGCATCAGAGTCTTCTCCAGTGAGTCAACTCTTCGCATAAGGTGGCCAAAGTACTGGAGTTTCAGCTTTAGTATCATTCCTTCCAAAGAAATCCCAGGGCTGATCTCCTTCAGAATGGACTGGTTGGATCTCCTTGCAGTCCAAGGGACTCTCAAGAGTCTTCTCCAACACCACAGTTCACAAGCATCAATTCTTCAGTGCTCAGCCTTCTTCACAGTCCAGCTCTCACATCCATACATGACCACAGGAAAAATCATATCCTAGACTAGACAGACCTTTGTTGGCAAAGTAATGTCTGCTTTTTAAGATGCTGTCTAGGTTTGTCATAACTTTCCTTCCAAGGAGTAAGCGTCTTTTAATTTCATGGCTGCAATCACCATCTGCAGTGACTTTGAAGCCCAGAAAAATAAAGTCTGACACTGTTTCCACTGTTTCCCCATCTATTTGCCATAAAGTAATGGGACCAGTTGCCATGATGTTAGTTTTATGAATGTTGAGCTTTAAGCCAACTTTTTCTCTTCTCTTTCACTTTCATCAAGAGGCTCTTTAGTTCTTCTTCACTTTCTTCACTTTCTGAAGGGTGGTGTCATCTGCATATCTGAGGTTATTGATATTTCTCCTGGCAATCTTGATTCCAGCTTGTGTTTCTTCCAGTCCAGCGTTTCTCACAATGTACTCTGCATATAAGTTAAATAGGCAGGGTAACAAGATACAGCCTTGACGAACTCCTTTTCCTATTTGGAACCAGTCTGTTGTTCCATGTCCAGTTCTAACTGTTGCTTCCTGACCTGCATACAGGTTTCTCAGGAGGCAGGTCAGGTGGTCTGGTATTTCCATCTCTTTCAGAATTTTCTACAGTTTATTGTGATCCACACAGTCAAAGGCTTTGGCAAAGTCAATAAAGCAGAAATAGATGTTTTTCTGGAACTCTCTTGCCTTTTCAATGATCCAGCGGATGTTGACAATTTGATCTCTGGTTTCTCTGCCTTTTCTAAAACCATCTTGAACATCTGGAAGTTCATGGTTCACGTATAGCTGAAACCTGGATGATTAAAGTGCATTATATTTATTGTGCACTATATTTCTATTATTATTGCATCAACTCCACCTCAGATCATCAGGCATTAGATTTTGGAAGTTGGGGACCCCTGTTCTAGAATATACTCCACTGTGACGGTAGGAGTCTTGCCCTCCTTGATCCACGGCCACCTTCCCCAAAGTCTACACCATAACAAACCATCAAAGATTACTTGTGGAGTGAACAGATAATGGGTATATGGGTGAACCCCATTCCAGGCAAAGCTAGAAGAGATCAGAATGGATTGTCATTGGAGACATGGAGAAAATAACTTCCGTCTCTCCATCTTTCATGATGGAGAGAAACATGAAAGAACAAATTATGAAAAGATATATCAATTAAGAACAAAGTGGTAAATAATGAATTTTAAGAGCATGCTTCAAGAATTTCACCCTGACTGTGCACCTAGATAGAGCTGTCAACTTTCCAATGACTGGCTTCTCTCCAACCCAAAAGAACAGAAGAAAGCAGAATACTTCCCAGAATGATGAAATTATACTGGACAACTTAATGAAAAATTCGCGGCTGCCACTGAGGCATTAAATGGTTGGTTTCCACATGGAAGCCTGCATGGCTTGTGACAAGCTCTTGACAAACTGTTTCTTTACTTTTTCATGGAAATGTTATGGATGAGAAAGATTAACCAAAAAGGTTTTCCCCAACTGCAGCCTTGTTGTCTGAGCTTCACTGCTCACCAGTCAAGACACAGCCAGAGGCAGGACCAGAAGGTCCAAAAATAGATGACACTCTCCCATCCAGTGAAAATAAAGTATTAATCCTGTGTCTTGTGTGTGTGTGTGTGTATTTTGTGAGGGGGCTTGTGTTACAAATTGCTCATATAGAAAGAGGGCTCGTTTCTTCTTTTCCAGTGTAGTTTACCACCCCAAAGCGTCTTTGGAGATTTTCAAATTCAAATAACTGAGGTTATGAGGTAATGAGAGACGAGTTCTGAGAGCTCAGAAATCACCCACATTTGGTTAAGTTAGTACTCCTGGACTGGCCCTTAAATCTTAGGTGGCTCTGGCCACCACTTTTTTTCCAATCTTAATCATTTTTATTTGACTTAACTGAAAAATAAATACAAGAGAATGGCTGTGAAACTACTGGCAGCATAGTAAACTTTAAAGGATTTATTTTGACTTGACCCACTTACATTTCTCAGAATGAGAAGATATACATTATTCACCAATAAATGCTTAATTCTTTAAATTTACAATTACCTTATTTGCAGAAACTTGGAAATCATTCCAATTAAATGGGGGAAAAAACTATAAAAAAGTTTCTGTTCTTATAATTCAAAGTATATTTAAAATAACATTTCTACATCAGCCAAAACCTTAACCAAAAATTCAGAACTGCAAGTCTCTTAAGTTTAACAAAATGGTTACGTTCTAATTTATCTTGATTATTAACACATGAAAAAAGTATATAGTGGCTCCTAAAACAAAGCAGGCTTAGCAACTGGTAGAATTTTCCTTTGAGGGCACTCAAAGCTGTCTGTGGATTGAAGCTAGCACCCCAAATGCCTGTGATGAATCCACGGAGCGCACTTGGTACAAATGCCAGGATTTCCCCAGGTGGGCTCTATGTGGACTTGACACGCCTGTCAGTGATAGTGACAGAACCATTACTTTCAATTAGGTTAATTTCAACACTGGTCATATTGATCCTTTACCCATCATGCCATAGTTTACTAGAAAGAGACTGCAAATCTCCCCCTAAACCCTCTCAGGTAAAAGTCAGGTGCTAGTCTGTGGATGAAATAAGCATTTCTACTTTCAAGCCTATGGCAGTGTATCTGAAATGTGCCCTATGTCCATGTCCAACTTCTGCCTCACTACAGTTTTATTAACTACTTCCAAGAAAACTGAAATACAGTCTTAAGCCAGAAGCCAACGAGATGCTTGAACAAAGCATGGTTTTTGTTCTCAATGAAGATATTTAAGATGCTTTTTTGAAGAGATAGCTCCAGTAGGACATTTAGGAACAAGAGGGAACGATGTCTTTCATTTTATGTAGTGACCTCAGCTAGTCTGTTCCAGAAACATGTGCCATTTCATATCAGCATTTTGATTTAATGGAACTCGAGACTAGCCATTGACAGATGGAGATTTCAGGGCTTTGTGATTATTTTTCCTTCTTCATTTATTATTTTATAATCATTATTATTGTTTCATAATAATTTTTAAAATATCATTTTTAACCTACAAAGATAAAATATGTTCACTTTGGGAAGCTTAAAGACCATAGAAAACACACACAAGAAAATAAATGTTACCCACAACTTCATCACTCAAATACATACCTGTGAACCATTACAAGTTCTGATTTATAAGAAAACTGAGATCATACTTTACATACTAGGCTGTCTATGTTTCCTTGTCCAATCATATCATTTATATTTTAAATTCTAAAAGCTACACATTATTCCATGTTAAAACTATACAGCGACAATCAATTTGCTATTTCTGGATATTTGCATTGTTGGGAATTGTTGGTCATTATAATTAAAACTGTGATGTATTTAACTTTCATATAAATTTTTAATCATCCCTGATTGTGTCTTTGGGATAAACTTCTGAAAGTGAAATTTATAGGTCAAAGGTCATAATTTGGAAATTTGGAAAACTCAGCAGTGGCCACAGGACTGGAAAAGGGCAGTTTTCACTCCAATCCCAAAGAAAGGCAATACCAAAGAATGTTCAAACTACCGCACAATTGCATTCATCTCACATGCTAGTAAAGTAATGCTCAAAATTCTCCAAGCCGGGCTTCAGCAATGTGTGAACTGTGAACTTCCTGATGTTCAAGCTGGTTTTAGAAAAGGCAGAGGAAGCAGAGATCAAATTGCCAACATCCGCTGGACCATGGAAAAAGCAAGAGAGTTCCAGCAAAACATCTATTTCTGCTTTACTGACTATGCCAAAGCCTTTGACTGTGTCGATCACAGTACACTGTGGAAAATTCTGAAAGAGATGGGAATACCAGACCACCTGATCTGCCTCTTGAGAAATCTGTATGCAGGTCAGGAAGCAACAGTTAGAACTGGTCATGGAACAACAGACTGGTTCCAAATAGGAAAAGGAGTACGTCAAGGCTGTATATTGTCACCCTGCTTATTTAACTTATATGCAGAGTACATCATGAGAAATGCTGGACTGGAAGAAACACAAGCTGGAATCAAGATTGCGGGAGAAATATCAATAACCTCAGATACGCAGATGACACCACCCTTATGGCAGAAAGTGAAGAAGAACTAAAGAGCCTCTTGATGAAAGTGAAAGAGGAGAGTGAAAAAGTTGGCTTAAAGCTCAACATTCAGAAAACAAATATCATGGCATCCAGTTTCAGCACTTCATGGCAAATAGGTGGGAAAACAATGGAAACAGTGACAGACTTTATTTTGAGGGGCTCCAAATTCACTGCAGATGGTGACTGAAGCCATGAAATTAAAAGACGCTTACTCCTTGGAAGGAAAGTTATGACCAACCTAGACAGCATATTCAAAAGCAGAGACATTATTTTGCCAACAAAGGTTCGCCTAGTCAAGGCTATGGTCTTTCCTGTGGTCATGTATGGATGTGAGAGGTGGACTGTGAAGAAGGCTGAGTGCCGAAGAATTGATGCTTGTGAACTGTGGTGTTGGAGAAGACTCTTGAGAGTCCCTTGGACTGCAAGGAGATCCAACCAGTCCATTCTGAAGGAGATCAGCCCTGGGGTTTCTTTGGAAGGAATGATGCTCAAGCTGAAACTCCAGTACTTTGGCCACCTCATGCGAAGAGTTGACTCATTGGAGAAGACTCTGATGCTGGGAGGGATTGGGGGCAAGAGGAGAAGGGGATGACAGAGGATGAGATGGCTGGATGGCATCACTGACTCCATGGACATTAGTCTGAGTGACCTCTGGGAGCTGGTGGTGGACAGGGAGGCCTGGCGTGCTGCGATTCATGGGGTCACAAAGAGTCAGACACGACTGAGCGACTGATCTGATCTGATATGATATGAACATATATACACATATGTTATATATGTTACATATATATTTTTTATATATATATTTTAAAAATAATGTATTTTATAAACAGGATATATTTGGTTGGTCCAATGTTTCATTCCAATTTTTCCATAACATTTTATGGGAAAATTTGAATGAATTTTTTAACCAATCCAATATTTTATGTATAATTATAGATAATTTGGGGCTTCCCCTGTGGCTCAGCTGGTAAAAAATCTGCCTGCAATGCAGGAGACTGGGTTCAATCCCTGGGTTTGGAAGATTCCCCTGGAGAAGGGAAAGGCTGCCCACTCCAGTATTCTGGCCTGGAGAATTCCCTGGACTGTATAGTCCATGGGGTCACAAAGAGTCAGACATGACTGAGCAACTTTAACTTTCACATAGATAATTTTATTCTTAACTATAAACAATTTTTATTATAATCAATAAAATACATAAAAATTATTTTTGTGTATTTTGTTACGTACAAATAATTATAGATACTATTTTATCTTTAATATAGGTCATTATAAATTATTATCAATAAAACTAAGTTAATTTTATTTTTAGTTATAGTTCATTTTAATTGTTATTATTTTCTCTATGCATTCACAAATATATATATATTTATAATTTTATAATTATAAATTTAGAAAATAATTTAGAAACCAAAACAAATAAATTAAATATATATTCACATATGGATTTAGATAAATATTTAAATATACATATATTCAAACTACATATAGACTTAGTGCTAGCTGCAGGATGAAATCATTAGAGTGTTATTTCAGTGAAACATTCTCCATGCTCCATGCTGCACTATATGTGCATATATTTATGTATATGTATTTATATATGGAGCTTCCCAGGTGGCACAGTGATAAAGAATCTGCCTACCAATTCAGGAGACACATGAGATGTGTGTTTGATCCCTGGGTCAGAAAGATCCCCTAGAGGAAGGCACGGCAACCCACTGTAGTATTTTTACACACATATATAAAACCAAATAGTCCTAAAGAAAGCTTGCACCCATTACACTTCCAGGATAAGCACTCAAGAATTTGATGATTTTTTAAGTGCTCACATCTTTAGCCGGAGCTTTGATGTTCTCATTTCTTCCACGGCACCCACCTCCTAATTCCATGAGGCAGTTAACAAGTGCTCTGATTGATCTCACGGGATTTGATGTCAAATAGCCCAACTCTCCACCGTTTCCCAGAGCTGCCCTCCTAGCCACGCTGTGGCCTGCTGCCTAAATAACCCACATTCACAATGGCTGCATGTGTCTGTGAAGGAGGCTACTGCCCTGCATAAATGCAGAAGGGTGCCAGGCACATTACATTCTATAAACACTGAGGCCCTGCCTTGGATTATATATAAGTGGTCTTAAATTGGCTAAAAATTGATATGTGCTGGTGAAGCTGGTTAAATCAGGCTCCTAGGAGGTATGTTCACCTAGAACCTGGGAACATGATTCTGTTGGACCAAGCATCTCTGCAAATGTAAATAAGATGAGGATCTCAAGATGAGACCACCATAGATAAAGGTGAAGGGGAAATCCAAGAATGAGTGTCCTTTTAGAAGAGAGAAAAGAAGACATAGTGTATCAGTTCAAGCGCCACGGTAAAATATAAGATGGGGTGGCTTACATGATGGACCTTTATTTTCAAGGTTCTAAAGCCTGGGAGTCCAAGATGAAGGAGCCACCAGGGTTGGTCTCTAGTGAGACCCATCTTCTGGCTTACACAGGGTTTCTGTGCTGTGTCCTCAGGTGGCCTTTCCCCTGAGTATGTGGGAGCAAAAGAGGTCTCTGATATTTCCTCTGGCTTCTGCTCCTCCTCCCCTACTGTGTCCCTTCCTCCTTCATCTCCCACACTGGTCCTACTGGAGTAGGGACCCATTCTAATGATTCTATTTATTCTTAACTCTCTCCCTAGAGGCCTTATCTATGAAAGGACTTCCCCTGTGGCTCAGTGGTAAAGAACCCACTTGCCAAGGCAGGAGGCACAAGAGACTCAGGTGCAATCCCTGGGTCAGGAAGATGCCCTGGAGGAGGAAACGGCAAGCCACTCCAGTATTCTTGTCTGGAGAATCCCATGGAGAGAGGAGCCTGGTGGGCTGCAGTCCATGGGGTTGCAGAGAGTTGGATGCAACTGAAGCAACTGAGCACACACACAAAAGCCTTATCTTTGAATACAGTCACATTCAGAGTTGGGGCTTCAACATAAGAATTTGATTCACTTCAGGACTTCCGGTTAAGATGGCGGAGGATTAGGACGGGGAATACGCTTTCTCCTCCACAAATTCATCAATGGGACATCTGGGCGCCGAGTAAATACCACAAACAGCTTCGGAGTGCTGGCGGAGGACGTCGGACACCCAGAAAAGCAACTCACTCCTTCTAAAGGAGGTAGGAAAGAATATAGAAGCCAGAGAGAGACAAAGAGGGAGGGGCGGACCTCTGTCCGGGGAAGGGAGTCTTAAAAAGAGAAGTTTCCAAACACCAGGAAACACTCTCCCTGCGGAATCTGCGCCGAACCTGGGAAACACGGAGACTATCATAACAGGGAGGAGAACAGTTGAGCAATTAGAACCCACAGACTGCGGGCCCTGCGGTAACTTCCGCAGCGGAAAAGCACCGCTGCAAACGCCCGCATCTGCCATTGGGGAGCCGGGGCTGGGCAGGGAGACGCCTTGGCCGTTCCCACGCGGGACGCTCCCCTGCCGGCGCTCCCCAGAGGGACGCTCCCCCACGGGACTCTCCCCCACTGGACGCTCCCCCGCCGGCCACTCCCGCGCAGGCGTGCCCCCGCCCGCTGTGCCGGCGGCTCCCACGAGGGCCACCCCATCCCCCTCCCCCACCCTCCCGCCCGCCATTCCCGTCGCCGGCCCCCTCCCCCTCTGCGGGCCTCAGCGCAGACTTCGTTCGCCTGATTGTCTGGAGTGCTGCCTAACTGGAGTAGTTTGGGCCGGCAATCCAGATTGTGCAGCGCCGACCACACGAGTGGCGGGCCTTGGCCCAGAACACCGCCGAACCGTGCACAGAACAAAGAACTATACAGACCAACCACAGAGAAAGGGGCCTATAGATCTTGAGAAATTTAAGCCGGAACAAGGAACTAGCTGAAAATGAACTGAACCCACAACAATAATAGAGAAACTCTTATATATATTGTTACTATTTTTACCATCATTATTTCCTTTTTTTTTCTTTTCTTTTTTTAATATATATATATATTTTTTAAATTTTTATTATTTTTTAATTGGAAAAAGGAAAACAAAAATTTTTTTTTCCTTTTAATTTTTTTTTTGTTGTTGTTTGTTTTGTTTCTTTTATTTTTATTTTTTTTTATCCTCTAGTACTTCTTTAATCTCCACGTTTAGATATAACTTTTGCGACCCTGTTTTGTTTTTTTGTTTTTTTCTTTTTTCCTTTTGGTCCTTTGCTTTTTTCCTTTCCTTTTTTCTTTTCTTTACTGATTACTGACTAGATCTGTCTCTCTCCTTCACACTCCCTCCTTTTATCCTCCTGACCACCTCTGTCTCCTTCCTCCCTTTTTCCTTCTATGTATAATTCCGTGAACATCTCTGAGCGGTCCAGTTGTGGAATGCATTATAGAAGAAGAAGTTTTTGAGACTACTGTAAAAATAAGACCAATAACTGGAACCAGGAGGCTTAAGTCCATACCCTGATCCCACGAAACACTAATTGACAGGAGCTCATTAAAAGCCTCCATACCTACTCTGAAACCAAGCATCACACAAAGACCAGCAAGTTCCACAACAAGACATATCAAGCAAATTCTCCAGAAAAACAAGAACACAGCCTGAGCTCCAATACACAGGCTACACAAAGCGACCCCAAAAGCATAGACATCTCATAACTCACTATTAGACACTCCACTGCACGCCAGAGAAAAGAAATCCAGCTCCACCCACCAGAACACCGATACAAGCTTCCATAAACAAAAAACCTCGACAAGCCACCGGTACAAACCCACATATAGTGCAGAAACGCCACAATAAAGAGAACTCCACAGACTACCAGAATACAGTAAAGACGCCCCAAACTTAGCAATTTAAACAAGATGAAAAGACAGAAGAATTCCCAGCAGGTAAAGGAACAGGATAATTACCCACCAAACCAAACAAAAGAGGAAGAAATAGCGAACCTACCTGATAAAGAATTCCGAATAATGATAGTCAAATTAATCCAAAATCTGGAAAGCAAAATGGAATCATGGATAAATAGCCTGGAGAAAAGCATTGAGAAGATGCAAGAAAGATTTAACAAGGACCTAGAAGAAATAAAAAAGAGTCAATATATAATGAATAATGCAATAAATGAGATCCAAAACACTCTGGAGGCAACAAATAGTAGAATAACAGAGGCAGAAGATAGAATTAGCGAATTAGAAGATAGAATGGCAGAATTAAAGGAATCAGAGGAGAAAAAAAGAAAAAACGAATTAAAAGAAATGAGGACAATCTCAGAGACCTCCAGGACAATATTAAACGTTACAATATTCGAATCATAGGAGTCCCAGAAGAAGAAGACAAAAAGAAAGACCATGAGAAGATACTAGAGGAGATAATAGTTGAAAACTTCCCTAAAATGGGGAAGGAAATAATCACTCAAGTCCAAGAAACCCAGAGAGTCCCAAATAGGATAAACCCAAGACGAAACACCCCAAGACACATATTAATCAAATTAACAAAGATCAAACACAAAGAACAAATATTAAAAACAGCAAGGGAAAAACAACAAATAACACACAAGGGAATTCCCATAAGGATAACAGCTGATCTTTCAATAGAAACTCTCCAAGCCAGGAGGGAATGGCAAGACATACTTAAAGTGATGAAAGAAAAGAACCTACAGCCCAGATTATTGTACCCAGCAAGGATCTCATTCAAATATGAAGGAGAAATCAAAACCTTTACAGACAAGCAAAAGCTGAGAGAATTCAGCACCACCAAACCAGCTCTCCAACAAATACTAAAGGACATTCTCTAGACAGGAAACACAAAAAGGATATATAAATTCAAACCCAAAACAACAAAGTAAATGGCAACGGGATCATATTTATCATTAATTACCTTAAATGTAAATGGGTTGAATGCCCCAACCAAAAGACAGAGACTGGCTGAATGGATACAAAAACAAGACCCCTCCATATGCTGTCTACAAGAAACCCACCTCAAAATAGGGGACACATACAGACTGAAAGTCAAGGGCTGGAAAAAGATTTTCCACGCAAATAGAGACCAAAAGAAAGCAGGAGTAGCAATACTCATATCAGATAAAATAGACTTTAAAACAAAGGATGTGAAAAGAGACAAAGAAGGTCACTACCTAATGATCAAAGGATCAATCCAAGAAGAAGATATAACAATTATAAATATATATGCACCCAACTTAGGAGCACCACAATATATAAGACAAATACTAACAAGAATGAAAGGAGAAATCAACAATAACACAATAATAGTGGGAGACTTTAATACCCCACTCACACCAATGGATAGATCAACTAAACAGAAAATTAACAAGGAAATACAAACTTTAAACGATACAATAGACCAGTTAGAACTAATTGATATCTATAGGACATTTCATCCCAAAACAATGAATTTCACCTTTTTCTCAAGTGCACACGGAACCTTCTCCAGGATAGACCACATCCTGGGCCATAAATCCAGCCTTGGTAAGTTCAGAAAAATTGAAATCATTCCAAGCATTTTTTCTGACCACAATGCAGTAAGAGTAAATCTCAATAACGGGAGAAAATCTATTAAAAAGACCAACATATGGAGGCTGAACAACACACTCCTGAATAACCAACAAATCACAGAAGAAATCAAAAAAGAAATCAAATTCTGCATAGAAACGAATGAAAATGAAAACACTACAACCCAAAACCTGTGGGACACTGTAAAAGCAGTCCTAAGGGGAAAGTTCATAGCAATACAGGCATACCTCAAGAAACAAGAAAAAAGCCAAATAAATAACCTAACTCTACACCTAAAGCAACTGGAAAAGGAAGAAATGAAGCACCCCAAGGTTAGTAGAAGGAAAGAAATCCTAAAAATTAGGGCAGAAATAAATGCAAAAGAAACAAAAGAAACCATAGCAAAAATCAACAAAGCCAAAAGCTGGTTCTTTGAAAGGGTAAATAAAATTGACAAACCACTAGCCAGACTCATCAAGAAACAAAGGAGAAAAATCAAATCAATAAAATTAGAAATGAAAATGGAGAGATCACAACAGACAGCACAGAAATACAAAGGATCATAAGAGACTACTATCAGCAATTATATGGCAATAAAATGGACAATGTGGAAGAAATGGACAAATTCTTAGAAAAGTACAACTTCCCGAAACTGGATCAGGAAGAAATAGAAAATCTTAACAGACCCATCACAAGCACAGAAATTGAAACTGTAATCAGAAATCTTCCAGCAAACAAAAGCCCAGGTCCAGACGGCTTCACAGCTGAATTCTACCAAAAATTTAGAGAAGAGCTAACACCTATCCTACTCAAACTGTTCCAGAAAATTGCAGAAGAAGGCAAACTTCCAAACTCATTCTATGAGGCCACCATCACCCTAATACCAAAACCTGACAAAGATCCCACAAAAAAAGAAAACTACAGGCCAATATCACTGATGAACATAGATGCAAAAATCCTTAACAAAATTCTAGCAATCAGAATCCAACAACACATTAAAAAGATCATACATCATGACCAAGTGGGCTTTATCCCAGGAATGCAAGGATTCTTCAATATCCGCAAATCAATCAACGTAATACACCACATTAACAAACTGAAGAATAAAAACCATATGATTATCTCAATAGATGCAGAGAAAGCCTTTGACAAAGTTCAACATCCATTTATGATAAAAACTCTCCAGAAAGCAGGAATAGAAGGAACATACCTCAACATAATAAAAGCTATATATGACAAGCCCACAGCAAACATTATCCTCAATGGTGAAAAATTGAAAGCATTTCCTCTAAAGTCAGGAACAAGACAAGGATGCCCACTTTCACCATTACTATTCAACATAGTTTTGGAAGTTTTGGCCACAGCAATCAGAGCAGAAAAAGAAATAAAAGGAATCCAAATTGGAAAAGAAGAAGTAAAACTCTCACTATTTGCAGATGACATGATCCTCTACGTAGAAAACCCTAAAGATTCCACCAGAAAATTACTAGAACTGATCAATGAATATGGTAAAGTTGCAGGATATAAAATTAACACACAGAAATCCCTTGCATTCCTGTACACTAATAACGAGAAAATAGAAAGAGAAATTAAGGAAACAATTCCATTCACCATTGCAATGAAAACAATAAAATACTTAGGAATATATCTTCCTAAAGAATCTAAAGACCTATATATAGAAAACTATAAAACACTGGTGAAAGAAATCAAAGAGGACACTAATAGATGGAGAAATATATCATGTTCATGGATTGGTAGAATCAATATAGTGAAAATGAATATACTACCCAAAGCAATTTATAGATTCAATGCAATCCCCATCAAGCTACCAACGGTATTCTTCACAGAGCTAGAACAAATAATTTCTCAATTTGTATGGAAATACAAAAAACCTCGAATAGCCAAAGCTATCTTGAGAAAGAAGAACGGAACTGGAGGAATTAACCTGCCTGGCTTCCTGCAAAAACAAGAAACCACAAAAAAAAAGAAAGGAAGGTACAGAAAGAAAAAAAGAAAAAAAGAAAAAAAAAAAAAAAAAAAAAAAAAAAAAAAAAAAAAAAGGATAAATCATCTTTTAAAAATGAAGAAAAAAAAAAAAAAAAAAAAAAAAAAAAAATATTAAAAAACAGTTGTGGTAAAAAAAAATGAAAAAAAAATAAAAAAAAAAAAAAAAAAAAAAAATTTAAAAAAAAATAAAAAAAAAAAAAAAAAAAAAAAAAAAAAAAAAAAAAAAAAAAAAAAAAAAAAAAAAAAAAAAAGAAAAAAAAAAAAAAAAAAAAATTCTAAATCAAACTAAAGAAAGATACTCTATAACCCCCCCCCAAAAAAATTGGAAAAAAAATAAAAAAAAAAAAAATGGGACCTAATAAAACTTAAAAGCTTCTGCACAACAAAGGAAACTATAAGCAAGGTGAAAAGACAGCCTTCAGAATGGGAGAAAATAATAGCAAATGAAGCAACTGACAAACAACTAATCTCAAAAATATACAAGCAACTTCTACAGCTCAATTCCAGAAAAATAAATGACCCAATCAAAAAATGGGCCAAAGAACTCAATAGACATTTCTCCAAAGAAGACATACAGATGGCTAACAAACACATGAAAAGATGCTCAACATCACTCATTATCAGAGAAATGCAAATCAAAACCACTATGAGATACCATTTCACGCCAATCAGAATGGCTGCTATCCAAAAGTCTACAAGCAATAAATGCTGGAGAGGGTGCGGAGAGAAGGGAACCCTCTTGCACTGTTGGTGGGAATGCAAACTAGTACAGCCACTTTGGAGAACAGTATGGAGATTCCTCAAAAAACTGCGAATAGAACTGCCTTATGATCCAGCAATCCCACTGCTGGGCATATACACTGAGAAAACCAGAATTGAAAGAGACACCTGTACCCCAATGTTCATAGCAGCACTGTTTGCAATAGCCAGAACGTGGAAGCAACCTAGATGTCCATCCACAGATGAATGGATAAGCAAGCTGTGGTACATATACACAATGGAGTATTACTCAGCCATTAAAAAGAATACATTTGAATCAGTTCTAAGGAGGTGGATGGAACTGGAGCCTATTATACAGAGTGAAGTAAGCCAGAAACAAAAACACAAATACAGTATACTAACGCATATATATGGAATTTAGAAAGATGGTAAAAAATAACCCTATTTACGAGACAACAAAAGAGACACTGATGTATAGACCAGACTTTTGGACTCTGGGACTGGGAGAGGGTGAGATGATTGGGGAGAATAGCATTGAAATATGTATAATATTATATCTGAAATGTATTAATTGTTCAAACTAAACACTATCATGTTACAATTTGTTCATACTAGATGTTTGTAATGTTTCTGATAATCAATAAAAGAGATTCTTGATAAAAAAAAAAAAAAAAAAGAATTTGATTCACTTCAGTTCATAACATCCAGACAAACAGAGGGTGTCCTGTGAAGAAAGAGGCAGAGATTAAAGTGACGCTGCTAAAAGCCAAGGAATGCCAGGAGCCGCAAAGGCTGGACCCAGCTCAGAGCTTTTCAGTTCAACCTTTTGGTGCCCTGTACTAATAACTCTGCAGCCATCCAAGCAGCCTCGTTCAGCAACAGCACTCAGGTGGTTACAAGAATGCCATTTCCATTCAACGCAAACTACTGTAAGCAAAACGGAGAATTTATTTTAAAAAGGTGTCCCTTTAAAACAAAAGACAAAAAATACAGCCTGAATAACCAAATTCTGGTAATTGAATTCTTTAAAACTCTCTCTCTCTCTCTCTCTCTCATTTCATATTCTGCTCTTTTCTGTAACATTTGTCGCAGTTTTCTCTCTTTCCAGTTCAACATTCTCAGAGAAAGATTGATTGCCTATCTTGGATCGAATGTTCATTCCTGGACCAGCTAATCGTAGCCAGCATTAAGAGTTCTGAGGAAGAGACTCTGTGTGCGTGTGTGTGTGTGTGTGTGTTTGGTTTGCGTGTAATAGATTAGGAGTCAGACATGTTACAAGTTTCAATATTTAGATATTAAAAATAATTTTTGTCAAGGTGCAATGCAAATTATTTAGAGAAGCCAACCACTATACCTACCAATTGACATGATCCGATTTTATAATTTTTAGAATTTTATTGATGCACAGACATCAGTTCCTCATGTCCTTTAAACTGGTTTTCATTTCCCACTGGTTCCCTCACTAATGTGTTAAATGAAACCTGACATAGTCTCATTCATAGAACTATGTTTTTAACACCTTGAAAATTCTATTTGTGATATTACCCATGCCCATGGATTGGAGGTCGCAAGAGTAGGACAATTATTAGAGAGTTGTGAAGATGGAGAGTGGGTAACTGCAAAACACCCATCTCAGTACAAATTCACCTGCATGTGTTGGGTCATCAGAAATAAGTGTAAAAAGGAAACCCCAACAGAGAGAGTTAAAGAGATGGGGTGGGACCTCCCTGGTGTTCCAGTGTTAAGAGTTTGCCTGCCAATGCAGGGAACATGGGTTCGATCCCTCATCTGGGAAGATCCCACATGCTGCAGAGCAACTAAGCCCGTAGGCCACAGCTACTGAGCCCTTGCACCCTAGAGCCCATACTTTACAACAAGAGAAGCCATCACAGTGAGCACTGCAAGTAGGGAGTAGCCCCACTTGCCTCAATTAGAGAAAGGCCATGCACAAAGCACTGCAAGTAGGGAGTAGCCCCACTTGCCTCAATTAGAGAAAGGCCATGCGCAACAATGGAGATCCAACACATCCAAAAAGAAATGAATAATTTTTAAAAAAAGACTCAAAAAAAAAAAAAGATATGAGGTGACACCTGGGGAATTCCTTCTCATTACCTGCACGGGCGGGCCCAGTAGCAGGGACCTGACTTTACTCTGATGGCTGAAAGCTGTCATTCACCCCCTGATTCTACAAAGACAAAGTCACTGGCCACTGATCTTCAACACACCCTGAAAGGAATTCAGAGCAGAAGTCAGGAAGGAGGCCCTCTGTGCTCTGGAAGATACTAGCAGAACATGCCTTCAGGTAATTAGACCTTTTCAGGAGAAGATTTTATAAGCCTGATTTTTTACATCTTTTCATACTTAGAAAAGTACCAAAATCATTAATAGAGAGTAGGGAGAGACAAACTGGGAGCTTGGGATGAACATATATACACTACTAAATATGAAATGTTGCAGGAAGGGGGACCCCCTTCCAGGGCCTGAAACTGGGCTCTTGTCTAACACTCAGAAATGAATTGTGTGAGGACACACATGTGCTGACAAAGCAAGAGATTTTATTGGGAAAGGGCACCCGAGTGGAGAGCAATAGGGTAAAGGAACCCAGCAGTACAGCTCTGTGGCTCGTAGTCTCTGGTTTTATGGTGATGGGATTAGTTTCCAGGTTGTCTTTAGCCAATCATTCTGACTCGCCAAAGAATGCTCAAACTACCGCACAATTGCACTCATCTCACACGCTAGTGAAGTAATGCTCAAAATTCTCCAAGCCAGGCTTCAGCAATATGTGAACCGTGAACTTCCTGATGTTCAAGCTGGTTTTAGAAAAGGCAGAGGAACCAGAGATCAAATTGCCAACATCCACTGGATCATGGAAAAAGCAAGAAAGTTCCAGAAAAACATCTATTTCTGCTTTATTGCCTATGCCAAAGCCTTTGACTGTGTGGATCACAATAAACTATGGAAAATTCTGAAAGAGATGGGAATACCAGACCACCTGATCTGCCTCTTGAGAAATTTGTATGCAGGTCAGGAAGCAACAGTTAGAACTGGTCATGGAGCAACAGACTGGTTCCAAATAGGAAAAGGAGTTCGTCAAGGCTGTATCTTGTCACCCTGCCTATTTAACTTATATGCAGAGTACATCATAAGAAACGCTGGACTGGAAGAAACACAAGCTGGAATCAAGATTGCCAGGAGAAATCTCAATAACCTCAGATATGCAGATGACACCACCCTTATGGCAGAAAGTGAAGAGGAACTCGAAAGCCTCTTGATGAAGGTGAAAGTGGAGAGGAAAAGTTGGCTTAAAGCTCAACATTCAGAAAATGAAGATCATGGCACCCGGTCCCATCACTTCATGGTAAATAGATGGGGAAACAGTGGAAACAGTGTCAGACTTTGTTTTTCTGAGCTCCAAAATCACTGCAGATGGTGACTGCAGCCATGAAATTAAAAGACGCTTACTCCTTGGAAGGAAAGTTATGACCAACCTAGACAGCATATTCAAAAGCAGAGACATTACTTTGCCAACAAAGGTTTGTCTAGTCAAGGCTATGGTTTTTCCTGTGGTCATGTATGGATGTGAGAGTTGGACTGTGAAGAAGGCTGAGCCCCAAAGAATTGATGCTTGTGAACTGTGGTGTTGGAGAAGACTCTTGAGAGTCCCTTGGACTGCAAGGAGATCCAACCAGTCCATTCTGAAGGAGATCAGCCCTGGGATTTCTTTGGAAGGAATGATGCTAAAGCTGAAACTCCAGTACTTTGGCCACCTCATGTGAAGTGTTGACTCATTGGAGAAGACTCTGATGCTGGGAGGGATTGGGGGCAAGAGGAGAAGGGGACGACAGAGGATGAGATGGCTGGATGGCATCACTGACTCGATGGACATGAGTCTGAGTGAACTCCAGGAGTTGGTGATGGATAGGGAGGCCTGGTGTGCTGCAATTCATGGGGTCGCAGAGTTGGAAATGGCTGAGCGACTGATCTGATCTGATCTGACTCAAAGTCCTTCATGGTGGTGCATGCCTTGTTCAGCCAAGATGGATGCCAGAGAGGATTCTAGGAGGTGGTTGGACATGTGGTGTCTCCTTTTGACCTTTCCCAAACTCTTCCAGTTGGTGGTGGCTTATTAGTTCCGTGTTCCTTACCAGGACCTCCTGTCGTAAAACAACTCATGCAAATGGTTACTATGGTGCCCACCCAGGGTGGACGGTTTAAGTGTGCTTCCTTTAACAACTCCCCCTAAGAGATTTCATACTCAAGATACTTCTTGGGAATTGAGGTGGAGGTCTCTTTTTTTCTGTAACTTCTTCCTGCTGTGCATGGGTGTAGGCCTGCCTAGCAGAGCAGAAGTCTCTCTCTACCTGATCTAAGTCAAGCTATTTTTTGTCTGAAACCAGCATTCACCCTTGTAATAACAGCGACTTAGTTTGAAACTGTTGGCCCCTCTCAGAGATGAAATAGACAGGGGCCAAACAGGAGACCTAACAGGATGGTCATCACTGGTCCCCAGAAACAGAAGACAGCATTTGGGGTGAGAGGTGCAGAGTTTGTGACTTCAGTTGGTTGGTGGTGAGGCAACAAAGCTGCGCTCCAGGAATCTTGTGCTCAGCCTGAAGTTACCATCCTCCACCTAGGTGGGGGCCCCAGTTCTGCAAAAGAACTAAAAGATATTGTTATACATACTTCTTGAATAGGAACCAGGATGCTGACAGAGGAGCCTCGAAGGTTACAGTCCATGGGGTCGCAGAATCCGACATGACTGAGCGACTTTACAACACAACAACAAGGCAACTATAACTGTGATAACTTCCTGTCAAAATGGGGCATAGGACTGCCTTAGTTTGGAGAATAGACACTGAATTGGAAGTATTCCTGAGTTCCGAGTCCTAGGTCTGATGGCTGAAAGCTGTCACTCACCCTCTGATTCTACAAAGTGACTGGCCACAGCAGCCACCGATCTTCAACACACCCTGAAAGGAATTCAGAGCAGAAGTCAGGAAGGAGGCTTTCTGTGCTCTAAAAGATACTGGCAGAACATGCCTTCAGATAATTAGACCTTTTCAGGAGAACATTTTATAAACCCATTTTTTTACATCTTCTCGTACCTAGAAAAGCACTAAAATCACTAATAGAGAGTAGGGAGGGATAAATTGGGAGCTTAGGATGAACATAAACACACTGCTGCTGCTGCTGCTAAGTCGCTTCAGTCGTGTCCGACTCTGTGCGACCCCATAGACGGCAGCCCACCAGGCTCTCCCATCCCTGGGATTCTCCAGGCAAGAGCACTGGAGTGGGGTGCCATTTCCTTCTCCAATGCATGAAAGTGAAAAGTGAAAGGGAAGTCGCTCAGTCGTGTCCGACTCTTAGCGACGCCATGGACTGCAGCCTACCAGGCTCCTCCATCCATGGGATTCTCCAGGCAAGAGCACTGGAGTGGGGTGCCATTGCCTTCACAAGGACCCACTGTATAGCCCAGGGAACTGCACTCAATATTTTGTAAAAACCTGTAAGGGAAATGAATCTGAAAAAGAATATATACATGTATCATTGAATCACTTTCTTGTACATCTGAAACTAACACCACATTGTAAATCAACTGTGTTCCAGGGCTTCCCTGGTGGTCCAGTGGTTGAGACATCCCACATGTCGAAACTAAAGATACCATGTGCTGCAACTAAGACTCGCAGCAGCCAAATAAATAATTAAAATAAATATTAAAAAAAAACTATTGTCCAATTTAAAAAAAAATTATTAATGGAGGCTTCTGCTCCTCAAGACTGGCCAAAATGTGGGTTTAATGCACATATCCCCTTCACCAGCTCTTTCTGCCTCCTGATGGACCCTGGTTCTTCCTGTGTGGTCCTCAAGGCACAATGTACCCCCTCCACCTGGCAACAGTGAGTCAGTGTTTTTGAATGGCAGCTGATTTGTTGCCTTGCTACACCTCAAATTTTCAAGGCCTAGGTGATGCGAGTCCTCATCTGTTTTCTTCCCAATCTGATCATTAAAGCACAGACATTATGCCTTGAGTACTTCAGGACTTTGCTTCTGATAACTGTCTAGACCTTCTGTTTTGAACCGACAGAACCTTTCTGTCTCTCTCAAAAACTTCTGCTTTGCAATTCAAAGCCTTGGTTTTCAAGACTCTTGTTTTCTGTCTCTGGAAATTCCAAAGGTTTCTTAGCAACTCACACCAAGAATTTGACTCTTTTGTATCTGAATCTGGCCTGACAATGCCAACTCCAGTCCCATATGCAATAAGCTCAAAATGGCCCAATTTTCACAAAGGATTAGTCTAAGTGTGTACCTGTATGGGTGCGTGCAAAAAATATATGCTTAGTTAATATATTGGTGTAGTATTCTGCCACCACAACATAGGAAAAATTTTGAATAAAGGCAATATCATAGTTTATGAGGTTATCTCAGGAACAGTTGTTTTCAGGCTGCTGAAAACATTCTAAAAACAATAAAGTCTTATTATATTTAAGACCTGGGCTTCCCAGATGACATTAGTGGTAAAGAACCTGCGTGCCAATGCAGGAGACATAAGAGACATGGGTTCGATCCCTGGCTCGGGAAGATCCCCTGGAGGAGGGCATGGCAACCCACTCCAGTATTCTTGCCTAGAGAATCCCAAGGACAGAGGAGCCTGATGGGCAACAGTCCATAGAGTTGCAAAGAGTCAGACATGATTGAAGGAACTCAGCGTGCTTTCACACACATTTAAGACCTATTGATCAAAATTCTATCTCGGTTCTACTGATCAACAAAGAACAATACTCCTAACTATGTAATTCATTCAAAATAAACATATTGATATTAAAACTTACATGAGGGAAAACATCTCTTTCCTCTACCTTGTTGGTTCAGTGGCCGGAATCCTGTGTATCTGACAAAAGACGGATGAATAGGAGGAACAAGTTTATTCACATATATATAAAGGCTCACAGAAGTGAAAATCCTACAGAGGCAGAGACTTACATACAATTTCTACAAAGGGCAATGTATATTTGGAGCCGTGAAGAGACAAAGTGATCTCTGGTAGCCTCAGCCTGCAGTGGCCTGAAGCAGGGCTCAGATTCCCAGCCAGACTGAGGCCAGGTCACATGGCGAGAGCACCAGATCCTAGCCACTAGACCAGTGGTCAGTGACAAAAGCCCTGGCCTTTCAGCTCTGCACAGAATTTCCACAAGGACGGAAAGAAGAGAAGCAAGTAAAGTATTCATTAAGAATAAAAGTGTATAGGATGTGTTAGACTCAGAGGGAGAGTCCCTGAGTTGTGTTTAAATCACTTATACAGGACATTTCTTCTAGCTTCCTTTGGCCAATCATTTTGATTTGCCTGATTCACAGTCCATTTTTTATATCTCTCCAGATCCTCCCATGTGTGTGCACATATCTCTTAGCCAAGATGGATTCTACTGCAAAGGCCTATGGGTAGCCTGGCATTAGTTAGCGTCACTCCCCTTTGACCTCCAAGGAGACTTTCTGCACACGTGTGGTCAGGGAGGTCTCCTGACTTCAAGAATGAGAAACCTGATCTGGGCAGGGTCTAGCCTTCTCTTAATTGTTCTGCTATTCTTGTCTTGGAGTTTCAGTCCACAAGGATAGAATCTCCAATTGCTTTACCCTGGAATGGCAGGCGGGCATCTACCTCCTGCCTCAAATGGAAAAGGGATTCGAAATTCTAGGGGCAATCAGTTGTGGGAAGATAAACAGATGGGAAACTAATGGAAGATGAATGTTATTTAGTAAAGTTTGTTTGATGGCTCAGATGGTAAAGAAACTGCCTGCAAAATAGGAGACCTGGCTGTGATTCCTGGGTTGGGAAGATCCCCTGGAGAAGGAAATGGCAACCCACTCCAGTATTCTTGCCTGGAAAAATCCCATGGACCAAGGAGCCTGGCAGGCTGTAGCTGATGGGGTTACAGAGTCGGACACAACTATGCCACTTTCAGTCATTCATCTTGGCACCGACTTCAGTTCAGAATAATCTGTATGACCAAGAGGCATATTTGGGTTTCACATACTCTGATCCCTTTGACTTGGGTTGAACAGTTGTCTAGTTCATGTGCAAACTAAATTCCTTAGAGTCTAACTGACAACTAAGTGCATGGGATAAGGAGACAATCACACGTTGGGTTGGAGAGAGAGAGACAAGGAGAGAATAAGAGAAAGAATATGAGACAGAGAGAGAGAATGGGAGGTGGCAGGGTGGAAAATGAGAAAGAATGAGAGAGACAAGAAAACAGTCTAAGCAGCCCTGAGTCTGCTTTCTGGTTGCTTCCCTTTCTACCCCTGTGACTCAGGGCCAGTTTCAGAGCCTTGGTTTCCTCATCTGTTAAGTCATGGGATTGGTGTGAGGATCAAGACACCGCAGATAAGGCACTGTCAAAAAAGAAGCAAATCTTGAGTTAGCAAAGAGAGATTTTATTGGAGTGGATTTGTGAGGATTTCTTGCAATAGAGAGGACTCTCTGACAATAAGATTTGCAAGCATCTCCTGCGTTTTGCAAAGTGGATTTTTTATTAAACCTAGGAAGAGGAAACAAGGCTTAGAAAGAGCCAGGTATGGGGAAGTGGGATGTGTGGGAGATGTCTATGTCCTGAGACTAGGCTGTTGGGGGTGGGGGTGGGGGGCTGTGATGGATGAGCTCTCTGTTGCCTCTGACTAAGGCTGGACCAGAACCTGAGGAAGAAGTGCATGGGAAGTGGGGGGGAGTAGGCCATCTGTGAGTTAATGTAAGCCATGTGGGGAAGGGAAGTCCTTTACAGTGAACCATTTCCCTGAACATAAATGTGGAGAGTGCATTTCTTAACCTTTGCTGTTTTCCAGGAACACAGAGCTCCGGTAAAGTTCAAGGTCATCAGCACTGAGCACCCTGCCCGGCACACAGTGTCCAATTAATATTTGTGATTACTGACAAAATTGAAGGAATGACACCATTTTAAGTCATAAACACAGATGTTTTTTCAGTCACCTGTGTATTATCATTTTTTATATGCCCACTGAGCCTCTAAACTCATTTAGACACTGGATAGTGTCTAAATTAGACACTAGGAGAGATAGGATAGGAAAGGAACAATGCAACAGAGAAGAGCAAATCTGACTCCATGTTGGATCTATTCCTTTAGCTCTAACTCTTGTGCTCTTTTGCCTGGGCTGAGTCATGCTGGCCCTGCACCTTTTGTAAAAGAATGTTCCCTAGAGCCTGAAATATATAGGAGAGCCCTTCTCAAGGCTCTGACCTTTAAGGTATAAAACTTTTCCATCCATACAGAGATAAAATGTTTCAGAACAGAGAATAATATTTGTCTTGTTAGACTTTTACAGGAACATGGTGACCTGACCATGTTCACATGGACAGCTGCAAGAACAAAGGATTCCTGCACCAAGAAGTTTGCAACAACCAGCCACACCCTCTCCCCTTATAGTATCAAAGAAGTCGGAATTCTAACTTCGGGAAGATGGTTCTTTGGGACACTTGTCCACCATCTTCTCAATCTGCTGGTTTTTTAAATGAAGTCGCTATCCTTTGCCCCAGCATCTCCTCTCTTGATATATTGACCTGTTGTACAGTGAGCAATATGAGCCTAGACTCTGTAACACAGAGAGGAAAGCCTTCTTAGCAAGCAGAAATCTAAAAGATCTTTAGACTCTGTGAGTTGTTTTTCCAGCTGTTTCTAAAATGGGGCAATTTGCACCAAATACCAAGTCAGAAAGCTAGTCTCCTAGTATTACTTGGTTCCTCATTCTCTGACTTCTTGCAAATGCCTGGTTATTAACCTTTCTGATTTGGAGGAAATACTTAGCATATTTTTATATTAGATGCCAAAGAAGAAAATCCACTTTAAATGAAGCATGACTCTCCTAATAGCTGGGGCTTTCTAAAGATTGTAGAAAGAGTTTGAAGGCTTCTACTGAGAATGGCATCATGAAGTGTTTTGTTTTGTTTTTTTTTCTAAGAAGAAAGATTTTGTAATTTAGCAGAGTTGTGTAATTTGGAGGGAAGATGTTTCTTTCAGTCTGGATTTTTAAGGACTATTAATGAGTTTGAAGAAAGAAGTAGATTGTAAAATAATCTCTTTAAAATAGATTGTAGCCACAGATAAAGATGAAGTCATTTTAATTTTTTTAAATTGACACCCTTCCCCTGACAGACTCTTTTTTGTAATCATTTTTTACCAGAAGTTCCTTTACAGTCTAAAACAATTCTCTTAGAAATGACCTGTAGTGCCTTGGCTGGGGTTTTCATTCCAACTTTGGAGCCATAACTGCCTTATGGATCATATTCTCACAGACTTTTGATTTGATCCCTTCCTGGGCATTGGCTGCATGCTCATTGAACTGACCGCTTGTAATCATCCATCCATGTCTGTGTGAATGGTTGAGCCCGCTAGGAAGTGACCCCTCTGATAAGGATAAGGAGTATTCAGTATGGTGTCCATACCAGAGAGCAGTGTCTGTCTCAACTGCTATAAGAAATACGGGCTTAGGGGATTCCCCTGGCAGTCCAGTGGTTAAGACGCCATGCTTCCAGTGCAGAGGATGTGGTTTTGATTCCTGGTTCTGCAACTAAGATCCCACATGCCACAAGTGACATGGCCAAAAAATAAAAATTTTTTTATTTTAAAAGAGAAGATATGGAAACCACCTGACTGTCCATCTACAGACAAATGGATAAAGATGTGATACATATATGCAATGGACTGCTACTCTCTAAAAGAGTGAAATGCCGCCATTGGCAACCACATGGTTGGACTTGGAAGGCATTAGGCGAAGCAAAATAAGTCAGAGAAGGACAAATACTCCATGATCTTATTTCTTAGTCCAAGTTTTTGTTTTGTCTCAGTCAAACTGACTCAAGGATCATTTCAGAAACTATTTCTATTTCCCAAGACCTTCTGACATGAGCATTGCCATGCTTACTCATTTAGGGGAACCAGGAGAACAACCAGTGGAAAGACTGGGATTACATATAGAGTCAATACATTTCATTATGTCTTCCAGGACTGTGTCTCACCTCACACAAAGACGCATTGTCGGAGATTCAGCTGGAAACTCTTGTACTCAGGGTTTGAGGTAATAATCAATACGTGGCCCCAGCTGAGGGTTTGTATACAAATGAAATCTTGGGAAGAAAATGTGAACTGTGTTGGGATGGCCTTCAAGACTTAATCAAAACCTTATGGGAAACACTTTTCTTGGCATTAAAAGATCTTCAGTGATTAGTAAGAGGTCATACAGCTGTAACCACTACAGAATTTAAAACCAGTTTTTCACAGTGGCTACTGTACTGCAAGCTGTTCCAGATCGGCATTTTCCCTTCTCTTTATTTATTTATTGTTTAATATTTATTTATTTGGTTGTGTCGAGTCTTAGTTATGGCACTCAGGACCTTCACTGCAAAATGCAGTATCTTTCATTGCAGCCTGTGGGCTTCTTTGTAAATATGATGCACAGGCTCAGTAGTTGCAGCACATGAGCTTTTGCCCCCTGGCATGTGGGATCTTTGTTCCTCCACCAGGGATTGAACTTGTGCCCCTGCACTGGAAGATGGATTTTTTTTTAATTGAAGGATAATTGCTTTACAATATTGTGTTGGTTTCTGCCATACATCAGCATGAATCAGCCATAGGTTGACCCCTCACTCATAAACTTCCCTCGCAGTTCCCACCCATCCCACCTCTCTAAGTTGTCACAGAGCACTGGTTTGAGCTCCCTGAGTCATGAGCAAATTCCCACTGGCGATCTATTTTAAATATGGTAGCGTCTATGTTCCTATGTTAGTCTCTCCTTCGGTCCCACCCTGTCCTTCCTCTCCCAAACTCCCGTCCATAGGTCTGATCTCTATGTCTGCATCTCTGTTGTGCTAAGTCGATTCAGTTGTGTCCGACTCTTTGTGACCCCATGAACTGCAGCCTGCCAGGCTCCTCTGTCCATGGGATTCTCTAGGCAAGAATACTGGAGTGGGTTGCCGTGCCCTCCTCCAGGGGATCTTCCTAAGCCAGGGATCAAACCCGTGTCTCTTATGTCTCCTGCATTGGCAGGTGGGTACTTTACCACTTGTATCACTTGGGATGCCCATTTGCTGCCCTTCAAATAGGTTAATCTAGATGGAAACCTTTCTAGATGGAAGGTGGATTCTAAACCATGGAACCACCAGGGAAGTCCCTCTTTCTTTTTAACAAAACTTTAAATATTTCACTCTATTCTCATCTTATTTGCATGGTTCTATAGAAATCAGATATAATTCTTATAAATTTTTTCCTCTCTATGTAAGTGGGGGTTTTTTTCCCCTGTGACTTATTTCAAGATATTTTTTTCCTTATTTTTTATTTTCTGTAGTTTGAATGTGTTAAGCTTACATGTATATTTTTCTGGCATTTACCTTTCTTGATGATTTCTGAGTTTGCTGAATCTGTGGTTTGGTGTCTGACCTTGATCTTGGAGAACTATCAGAGTTATTGTTTCAAATATTTCTTCTGTTTCTTTCTCTCTTTTCCTTCTGGTATTCTCATTGTGCATGTTATAGTTTTTGAAACTCTCCCATAGCTCTAGGATAGTCTGCTCTGGTTGTTCATCCCCTTCTCTTTTGATTGTAGATCATTGTTTTGTTTTGTTTTTTAAACTTCATTTATTTATTTGGCTGCCCTGGGTCTTAGTTGCAGCATGTGAACTCTTAGCCGTGGCATGTGGGATCTAGTTCCTAAACCAGAGATCAAACCTGAACCCCCTACATTGGGAGTACAGAGTCTTAGTCACTGAACCACCAGGGAAGTCTCAATAATAGACCCTTGGTTTTTAACTGGGCACATGGCTGCTGGGAGAAAAGCCTGCAGTCCGTGGGCACAGTACGTGACTAGAAACAGGAATTTTCCTGAAAGGGAAGAGATAAATCTTTGCTCCCACTTTCCATCTTCCTGCAGCCTGGAATTCAGGCATGATGGCAGTGCTTGGGCAGCCACCTTATACCATGGGGGTAGAGAGGAACACCTGCTGAGAATGGAGGGTCCCTGACCCTTGGAAGCACAATCTGAGCTGAATTACTCTCTTTACTTGATAGATAAAAATATATTTCTCTTCTGCTTAAGCCACTATTATTTTGGATTTTCTGTCAGTCATACCCAAATATTAATTCTAAATAATACCCTTCCACTCCCCATACCCAGGATAGAGTTGGCCCCTCTTAATGACGGTTCTACATTCAACATGTTTAAATGTCAACACAGTGTAAGTCAGCTAAAAAGTGAAATAGCAAACCTTGCAGAAGATGCAGGATTTTCCTGAAATGGATGAAACGGATGCTGGAAAATTACCTAAAACCCAGGCAAAGGAGGCTCTGGCAGGATGGAACCAGGTAATGAGTGACTTAAGGATGATGACAGGGCAGACACTGCAGAAGAAAACCACAACATCAAAGGAAGAAAAGAAGCTCTGAGGAATATTGATGAAGTCCCAGTGGATGGGTTTTGTTTATTTGTTTGTGTGAAATATTTCTTGGCACTGCACTGAGTTTCAATTCTATCTACAGAAATAAATCTTAGTAAACATTAGACAAATGTACTCTATGTTCTTAATGTTGGGATTCAGTTTTTAATACAAAGTCACAACCAACCTTTACTTCAATGGTCCTTGTTTTCTCTGAAATTCTTGTCCATATTCAAGTGGATGTTTCAGTCAGTCCTTGTCCCTTGTGGCTGCACATTGAATCAGGGAAACTTCAGGCCTGGGTGCCTCCACCTCCAAGACTCTGATATAATCAGTCTGAGAGGCAGCCCAAGCATCAGGAGTTTTCAAAGGGGGAGTGGGGACTTCTCTGGTGGTCCAGTGGTTAAGAATTTGCCTGCCAATGCAGGGGACAGAGGTTCAATCCCTGCCCCGGAAAGAGTCCACATGCTGTGGGGCAACTAAACCCATGCACTGCAACTACTGAGTCTGAGCTCTAGAGCCTGGGAGCCACAGCTCCTGAAGCCCGCACGCCCTAGAGTCTGTGCTCTGCAATAAGAGAAGCCATCATAGTGAGAGGCCCACATATGGCAACTCGAGTAGCCCATACTCCGCAACTAGAGAAAAGCCCATGCAGCAACAGCCAAAAATAAATAAATAAATGAAATTATTTTACAAAATTAAATAAAATTAAAAATAAAAGCTGAGGCTGGGGAACTGCTGCTTTTACTACCTGGCCTCCCTGGTGAGGGCTGGCTTTGGCTGGGGAGGACTTCCTGTGTGTCATTCCTACATCTGACTCCTAACTCTCCAAGAGGAGACTGGGTCAGAAAGGGGAAGGGAGGTGGGAGGGTGGAGTATGGGGAGATGCACGTGAAAGGGGGAGGAGAGAGAGGTGGGAGGAGGAAGAAGACAAGAGCTGGCTCTCCCCATCTCCTGCTGCTGCTGCTGCTAAGTTGCTTCAGTTGTGTCCGACTCTGTGTGACCCTATAGACAGTAGCCCACCAGGCTCCCCCGTCCCTGGGATTCTCCAGGCAAGAACACTGGAGTCGGTTGCCACTTCCTTTTCCAATGCATGAAAGTGAAAAGTGAAAGTGAAGTTGCTCAGTCGTGTCTGACTCTTAGTGACCCCATGGACTCCAGCCTACCAGGCTCCTCCATCTATGGGATTCTCCAGGCAAGAGTACCAGAGTGGGGTGCCACAGCCTTCTCCTGCTGCTGCTGCTAAGTCACTTCAGTCGTGTCCAACTCTGTGTGACCCCATAGACGGCAGCCCACCAGGCTCGCCCGTCCCTGGGATTCTCCAGGCAAGAACACTGGAGTGGGTTGCCATTGCCTTCTCCAATGCATGAAAGTGAAAAGTGAAAGTGAAGTCGCTCAGTCGTGTCCGACCCTCAGCGACCCCATGGACTACAGCCTACCAGGCTCCTCCGTCCGTGGGATTTTCCAGGCAGAAGTTCTGGAGTGGGGTGCCATTGCCTTCTCCAGCCTTCTCCTAATGGGCTGCAATTAACGAACTGCAAGGTCAAGCACCAGGAAGCTTCTAGGGAAGAGTTTATGCAGCTATGCCAAGTATTGTTACTGAAGATGACACAGAAATACAACGAACACTTGAAGCCACGTGCCGGCTGAGAGTACAAAGGATTTCCAAATCCCATCCCTAACTGATAGTGTGTGTGTGTGTGTTAGTTGCTCTGTCGTGCTCCTCTGTCCACGGCATTCTCCAGGCAAGAATACAGGAGTGAGTAGCCATTGCCTTCTCAGGGGATCTTCCCAACCCAGGGATCAAAGCCGGGTCTCCTACATTATAGGCGGACTCTTTAGCATCTGAGCCACAGTGAGGGAAGCCATCAGAACGGACGCTAGCTAGCGGCGCATTCCAGTCTGTGGGGCGCCCAAGGCACCGTGTGGACCACCCATTCCCATCTGCATGGAGAGCCTGCACAGTCTGCCTTTGGAAACCTGAAGATGCCTGATGAACCTTTCAGATCAAAACAAAGCTATCCTATTTAACTTCATTGCAAAAGTGTGGGGAAGGGCTGCGGAGGGCTCTTCTGGCAGAAGCAGTGAGCGCCAGCCAGGCCGTCACACCAATTGCAAGTCAGGTACGAGCAGTGCCTCTTTGCTAGAGAACACCATGCTGCGTTAAATGCAATTTCCCTCTGCATGTGAAGGTTATAGTATCTTAGTTCTATCTGGAAATTGACTCATTGAGTCATCCAAACCTGTACATCAGCAAACTGGAAACTATACGCAAAATGTTTACACATAAAGTTAACGGAGTATGAAACTAAGAGCATCTAGAACATTTACAGAAAAGCATTCTTTTTACGTCTATACTTTGGTATTAAAATAGCAATTGTATTTTAAACCCTTCTTAATGAGTTGTGTCAGTGTACTAATATCTGCTTTTAAAGTGCAGGAACTGGAGGGTGGGATGGGTCTGGTTCTTGTTGAATCAGGCTCACAAAAGGAACACACAGGGACTCTTGCTGTACAGCGGACGGTGACACTTTATTCATTTAAAAACACGCCCTTCCCCAAAGGGCATGAGGCCTGTGTGTATGTTTCTATAAAGATATGGATGAACTACGCTGAGGTTCAGTGGAGCCAAGCACATACAATATCATTCAACCAGGATGAGAGTAGAGACTCCCAATGACCAGTATTTTATCAGCAGCAGCATCACTGGTCAGTACCCAGGACAACACTTGGCCTTTTCTTAGGTTGGCATCACTGATTCCAGACTCAGATAGATCTGTCCACTAGGGGTTTGGACTCTGTTTCTCCCTTCCTCTCTTCTCTATGGCCATAGGGGAGCCCCAACTCTCATGACCCTCAGATACCACCAAAAAAAAAAAAAAAAAAAAAAGGAGGATGGTGATGGGTATTGTTAGAGAATCCTGGGCATGAGGAGCAGGTTTACCAGATAACTGCTTTTGGGAAGGTACTCTGTTGTGAGATTGAGGCGTAGGATTAAACTGGAAATGACACAGGACAGAATCTATAAATTCGCTGTTCTCATCTCCACATCATCAGCACCAGAGTTTAAGGTGTTCAGTCAGAGCCTTCCTCTTTTAGGCTTGGCTGTTTATAAAAACAGGATGGTTGGAAAGAAAAAGCCCAAGATGTTGTGAAGTTTGAAGCAAAGATAGCGTGGGTCTTTCTGCCCCCTCCAGGGTCTGTGGGCATCAGAATAAACCCTAAGGAAACACTTTCTCGGATAGACTCAGAGCTGGCTTCATCTCCTCCTTTGGATCCTGCGGCTTCCAACTTCACACAAGAAACAGAGCATGTCATGCCCAGTCATCATGGAAGGTCCACTGGAAAGCGGGGATTTCAGGATCCAACAGAGGCAAATGTTGCCACCAAGGAAAACAAGCACAGGGTTTGGGGGATGCCCCACTGGTGTGGTCAGGGTGTCCTTACAGTGACGCAGACACTTGGTTAAACTCGCCCCATGTTGCATAAGGTCACTGGGACCCACGTGCCAGTCCTGAGATGGGCTGGAGGCTGGTGACCTGATCTCCACTCACTGCTGGGTCTCTGAGGCTGAGTCCCTGATGCTGAACCCAGAGTCAGTTCCAGTGTCTTCCAGGCCATGGGTTGATGCGGCCTTAGTGCCAACTGATTTTCAACCCCAATTCGACCGGAGGTAGGTGGAGCCTACAGGGTTGGGGGAGTGGGGGTGGTGCTGCCTGCTTATCTAAAGAGGTCTGGGCTATCTTACATGACAGATTACACACAGACCTGCTTCTGGTGTTCAGAGATGCAAGCCTGCAGAGCCTGGGGGCGCAGCCAGACATCTGACAGCCCTAGATTTGCTGCTGGGTCTGTACCATGTTAAAAATTGCTGCCAGAACCCCTCTCAGCTGACATGTCTGATGTTTGCTTTTGCTCCTTGAGAAGGCAGTGATCATTAGAAGACAGGAGAGAGGTGTCTGACCCTGTGAGGGCTTACAACATAAGTCCTTGTTGGCCCTGCTGCTGCTAAGCTGCTAAGTCCTAGAACGTCCTAAAGCAGCTAATCCAACTCTCTCCCTGACTCCCCTTAAAACCAGTGACCCCGCCCCCACCCCAGTGAGGACTGCATCTCTGGGAGGTATGATCCAGAAGCACATCTGGGATGTTACTTGGAAGCACAGAGAGGTTTTTGGATGAATCGTCTTATGACTGATAGGTCTACGATTCCAATGAACTGGGCTTGGTTTGTTCTGGCCAGGGCCCTTGCCCAGAGCTCTGTCCAAGGGTGTCAGCCCACGGCTGAGCATCTCACAGCATCAGGCAGGTACTCTTAGTCCTCAGCGCTTCTCTCCAGTGTCCTGACCAGCTGCCTGTAGGTCTGTCTCTCCTCCTGCCACGAATGATACTTTCTCACATACTCCCTTCCGTTGGCCACGATTTTTTTTTCTAATGCTGGATCGCTCACCAGTCTCTTTGCCAGCTGAACAAACTCCTGCAAAGAAGGAGGTGGAGGAGAAAGAGACGTAAGTAATTGGTGAAATGGGGGATGCAAACACATCTGAAAGCCCAGGTCGGCCTTTGCACCTGGTCCCTCTTTTGCCCACCTCCCTTATTCTGGGGAAAAAAATAGCCCTGCAGAGGGATGCAAGTTAGTGCAAACATTGGGACTGAATAAGAAATTACGTACACAAACCACACACACACACACACACACACACGTGCGCACGCAAGGGTGAACATCATGGAAAAATCCTGGAGCCATCAATTATGCTTCATCCACCTTTCTTTTCTAGACTGACCAAATTGGCTGTTTCTTACAGTAACTGAGTTCTTACGGTGACTCTTAGATCCATAATTTCTTCCCTCCTTTGTACTCAGCTGGGAGATTAAGTCAGGTCTTACTCCAGGATCTGAGCTCCTATATTGTAGACAACAGTACCTTTTCCCAGTTTTGTTTTGTTTTTTTCATTACATTCCTTCATCTTTTCTGGGCACTGCTGCTGCTGCTGCTAAGTCGCTTCAGTCGCCTCCAACTCTGTGCGACCCCATAGACAGAAACTCACCAGGCTCCCTGGTCCCTGGGATTCTCCAGGCAAGAACACTGGAGTGGGTTGCCATTTCCTTCTCCAATGCATGAAAGTGAAAAGTGAAAGTGAAGTCGCTCAGTCGTGTCTGACTCCTAGCGACCCCATGGACTGGAGCCTACCAGGACCCTCCGTCCATGGTATTTTCCAGGCAAAAGTACTGGGGTGGGGTGCCATTGCCTTGCCCATGTCTTCAAATCATGGACATCATCTGACGGAGTGGAAAAGGTCAGGCTTCTACTGAAAATCTGGGTGCAAATCCTCTTTGAAACACATAACTTAGCTGTGCAGCTTTGGGCAAACTAGTTAACCTCTCTGAATCCCACACTGATCATCTCCCAAGGGGCAGTGGGCACTTGACAGATAAGCCCTGCCCTGCCCCTGACTCCATAGGGGAGAGGGGCTTCAGCTTCAGAGCGAGGAAGTCTACATTGCTCCATGTTTATCCATACTTTTTGTAGACACTGATGCAATGAAAAAGTGGCCACCTCTTTTAATAATTAATAATTTGTTTTGTTTTGGGTTCACTGTGAGCAGGTGGGATCTTAGTTCCCTGACCAGGGATCAAACCTGCACTCCCTGGATTTGAAAAACAGAGTCTTAACCAGTGGACTGCCAGAGAAGTCCCCAAATGCACACTCAGTTGCTCAGTCGTGTCTGACTCTTTGCAACCCCATGGACTGTAGCCCACCGGGCTCCTCTGTCCATGGGATTCTCCAGGCAAGAATACTGAAGTAGGTTGCCATTCCCTTCTCCAGGGGATCTTCCCAACCCAGAAGATCCTGGATTGAACCCAGGTCTTCTGCATTGCAGGCAGATTCTTTACCACCTGAGCGACCAAGGAAGCCCAAAATAAAGTAAGACTACTAGAGAAATCCCAAAGTGGCCAGTTTTTAATAAGGGTTTAAAGGGTTTAAGGGTTAAGGGTTTAGTCAAAACCCTTCATAATCAGAAAGAATTAGAATTGTTTTGATTGCTAAAGAGTATTCAGAGAGAGGAAGGGAACGTGCATTATTTATTACGCTTGCACATAAGTCAAAGCAGTGCTCATAAGCCAGGAGGCCTGCATTTAAATTCACACCCTACCATTTTCTGATTGGGTTGGTTGTTTTTTTGATACTGAGATGCATGAGCTATTTGTATATTTTGGAGAATAATCCCTTGTCAGTTAAAGAAAGTGAAAGTGATGTCGCTCAGTTGTGTCTGACTCTTTGCATCCCCATGGACTGTAATCTACCAGGTTCCTCCATCCATGGGATTTTCCAGGCAAGAACACTGGAGTGGGTTGCCATTTCCTTCTCCAGGAGATCTTCCTGACCCAGGGATTGAACCCGGGTCTCCCGCATTATAGGCAGACACTTTATCATCTGAGCCATAAGTTAACTTGTTTGCAAATATTTTCTCCCATTCAGAGAGTTGTCTTTTAATCTCATAGTTTCCTTTGCTGTGCAAAAGTCTTTAAGTTTAATTTGGTCTCATTTGTTTAATTTTGTTGTTGTTGTTACTCTAGGAGGTGGGTCAGAAAAAGATCTTGCTGTGATTTATGTTCAAGAGGAGATGGATAAAGAAGATGTGGTACAAATATACAATGGAATATTACTCAGCCCTAAAAAGGAACAAAACTGTGCCATTTGCAGAGATGTGAATGGACCCAGAGGCTATCATAGAGAGTGAAATAAGTCAGAAAGAGAAAAACAAATATCATATGATATAATGTATATGTGGAATCTAGAAAAATTATACAGATGAACTTATCTGCAAAGCAGGAATAGAGAGGAACCCGAAGGCAAGCAGGAGCTGGGTGGGGACCATGGCCGGGATCACCACCATCCAGGCGGTGAAGCACAAGACCCAGGTTCTGCAGCAGCAGGCCGATGATGCAGAGGAGAGGGCTGAGCGCCTCCAGCGGGAAGTGGAGGGAGAAAGACCGGCCCGAGAACAGGTTGAGGCTGAGGCGGCCTCCTTGAACCGTAGGATCCAGCTGGTTGAAGAGGGGCTGGACTAAGCTCAAGAACGCCTGGCCACTGCCCTGCAAAAGCTGGAGGAAGCTGAGAAAGCTGCTGATGAGAGCAAGAGAGGTATGAAGGTTATTGAAAACCAAGCCTTAAAAGATGAAGAAAAAATGGAACTCCAGGAAATCCAACTCAGAGAAGCTAAGCACATTGCAGAAGAGGCAGACAGGAAGTATGAAGAGGTGGCTCGCAAGTTGGTGATTATTGAGGGAGACTTGGAGTGCACAGAGGAGCGAGCCGAGCTGGCAGAGTCCCGTTGCCGAGAGATGGATGAGCAAAGCAGACTGATGGATCAGAGCCTGAAGTGTCTGAGTGCTGCTGAAGAAAAGTACTCTCAAAAAGAAGACAAATATGAGGAAGAGATAAAGATTCTTACCAATAAACTCAAGGAGGCAGAGACCTGTGCTGAGTTTGCTGAGAGATCGGCAGCCAAGCTGGAAAAGACAATTGATGATTTGGAAGATGAACTGAAATGCACCAAAGAGGAGCACCTCTGTACAAAGGATGCTGGACCAGACTGCTTGACCTGAATGAGATGTAGAGCACCCCAGCCCCGCCCTGCCGCTGCTCCTCCCTCTCATTCCGACTCCACTGGGGCCAGCCTGCCCAAAGCTGACCTTTAAACTGAGGGCTGATCTTTAACTGGAAGGCTGCTTTCTCCTTTCGCCACCTCTCCCACCCCCTACTCCTGTGTCCTTTTCACCAAATTGTCTCTGCTTCTCCCCAGAGATTCCAGTTGGGCTAGAGGCTGAGCACCTTTGGGAACAACGTTTAAGGGAATGTGAGCACAATGCAAAGTGTCTTTAAAAGCATGTTGTGATGTACACATTTTGTAATTACCTTTTTTGTTGTTGATGTAACAACCATTTGTAAAAAAACATTCCAGATAATTCTGTAGTTCTGAAGCAGCAGTCTAATCCGGTTCTCACTTTTGGAAAGTAACATTTCAGCTTAATGCATATTGCCTTCTCCAGAGAGAAAGGGAAAAGGTTTGGGCCTGCCTTACTGAGAGACTAGCAGCCCAGAGAAAGGCTCCATTTGGGGAAACCTCATTGCTCTGTAAAAAGTACCTGCCAAACCAGAAAGATGATTCCAGGAGGAGTTAGCAAAAAAAAAAAAAAAAAGTGCTGTTCAGGTTTTCAGCTTTATAGTATCTTTGGACAACCTTTTTTTTTTTTTTTTTTTTTCAACAGAAGTGACCAAACAATTAAGACGGTGAAACCTCTGAGACCAAATCCTTATCCCAGCTCTACCCTGTTCCCAACTGCTCACAGAATGGATCATGTGCCCCTTATATTGAAGTTACCACTTATTTGCTCTCTTGCCTCCTTGAAAGAAAGGAAAGAAAATTATGTTTTGCCACTGATTTAGCCATATGAAACTCATCTCATCACCCTTTTCTGGATCTGAAGCTGCTGTCTCTAAAAGTGCCATCTCATTGTGCTTTGTATCGGTTGCTGCTGCTGCTGCTAAGTCGCTTCAGTCGTGTCCAACTCTGTGCGACCCCATAGAAGGAAGCTCACCAGGCTCCCCTGTCCCTGGGATTCTCCAGGCAAGAACACTGGAGTGGGTTGCCATTTCCTTCTCCAATGCATGAAAGTGAAAAGTGAAAGTAAAGTCGCTCAGTCGTGTCCGACTCCTAGCGACCCCATGGACTGGAGCCCACCAGGATCCTCCGTCCGTGGGATTTTCCAGGCAAAAGTACTGGGGTGGGGTGCCATTGCCTTCCCCTTGTATCGGTTAGTGCTGGAGAAATCTTGAAAAGTGTATGTACAAAACTTTTAAAATTTTATATTATTTTGGAACTTTGCTTCTTTGGGGTTGAGGCACACTGGTCTCCCTCTGCCTGTGAGAGCTCTCTACAGTCTGTGGGATAGCAGTGTGCTGATCCTTTAAAGTTTCTTTCCCTACCCAATCCCCCTTTTTTGATGAGGTTTCAGTGAGGTCTGTTAGGTGTGCATCCTGCAGCTTAATTGGCTTAAAATGTTCTCTCCTTTGGTGTGGTCTCTCTGGGGACCAACTGGGAGAAAAAAAAAACTAATAGTGTAACTGTTTTGATACTGAAAATTGATAAATGTCTTTTTGAAATAAAGAACCAGTCCCTCAAAAAAAAAAAAAAAAACAGGAATAGAGTCACAGATGTTGAGGACAAATGTATGGATACTAAATGGGGGAAGAGGGATGGGATGAATTGGGAGATTGGGATTGACATATATACCATACTGTGGTTAAAATCGGAGAAGGCAATGGCACCCCACTCCAATACTCTTACCTGGAAAATCCCATAGGCAGAGGAGCCTGGTGGGCTGCAGTCCATGGGGTCACTAAGAGTCAGACACAACTGAGTGATTTTACCTTCACTTTTCAGTTTCCTGCATTGGAGAAGGAAATGGCAACCCGCTCCAGCGTTCTTGCCTGGAGAATCCCAGGGATGGGGGAGCCTGGTGGGCTGCTGTCTATGGGGTTGCACAGAGTCGGACACGACTGAAATGACTTAGCAGGAGTGGTTAAAATAACCTACTGTGTAGCATAGGGAACTTTGGTGAGTGCTTTGTGGTGACCTAAATGGGAAGGAAATCCAAAAAAGAGGGGATATATGTATACATACAGCTGATTCCCTTTGCTGTATAGTAGAAACTAATACACATTGCAAAGCAACTGTACTCCAATAAAAATTAATGAAAAACAATCACAGAAGTGATGCTGGATGCATTTTGTAACCTGAGCCTCGGTTTCTTCATCTTTAAAACAGGAATAATAACTGTACCTAGGACTCCTAGGACTTAGCAGTAGCAGTAGCAGGGCTTCCCAGGGAGGGGGTTCAGTGGTAAAGAATCTGCCTGCCAATGCAGGAGATGGAGGTTCGATTCCTGGGTCCGGAAGATTCCCTGGAGAACGGAATGACTCCAGTATTCTTGCCTGGAGAATCCCATGGACAGAGGAGCCTGGTGGGGCTACAATCCATGGGATGGTTAAAAAGCTGAACACGGCTTAGCAACTAAACAACTAAAAAAAAAAAGTACCTGCTTTGTAGCATGCTGAGAGGATTTAATGAGTTAATACAAAGAATTCAGGGCAGAGCCTAGCACAGACTTAGCTATCATTATTATTATGATTCATCAACTTGTGTAAATTCCAATAAAACAACAGAGATTAATACACAATGCTTTGCTGTTTACAAGGAACATCCACATACTCTTAAAATTATTGTTAATTAAATGTTGGATGATTTTTATAGCTAGCAATATAAATAGCAATATTTACAATAGAGTAGAATTTTATTTTTCAGCAGTATGCATACACTTTATGGTAAATTGGTCTTCTTTTTATAATAAAAATATAACATATTTATTCTCATCTCATAGGATAACAACATCCTTATTAAAGTTATTCCAGAGGCTTATAGCTTTGGTACATTATTTTAAGATGCCAGTCGTATCTTTGATTTACCTGATACAAAGACTTTGGCTAAAACTCATCCCCCCTGCTTATGATTTCTATAGAATCTATGACCGTTTTACAACAGAGTCCTGAATGATAGAGTTTCTAGGAATAGGATGTGATAAAACACACTGTGTATTCCTCTCTGCATGTGAGACTGAACAAAAAAAAAACCCCACAGACTGAAATAAGGCAAGAGAGAGTCGGATGAGGAGTGAGAAATGTCTTTGCCGCTGGCATAGAACCCTGGACGCTGGCTGAAAGAAAAGAAAGAAGAAGAAAATCGCACTCTGGAATGTTGAGAGTCACTCTCTGAGGCCCTGAAATTATTTTCTTCTGGGCTGAAACAGCTCCCCATTTCAACTAAGGCAATATTCTGAACACACTCGTTCAGACAACGAGAAAAGTACGTTGACACACTCTGTCATTCACTCTGTTCAAGATGGTGGCCAAAGCCCTTCCATCCCTTTCATGAACGTCTCTTTGAAATAGGACCTGCCCACTCCTCCCATAAAGTGGGGAGGAGGTCTATTTCCCCATCTCCTGATCTAGGCTGGTACTGGAATTTGCTTTTACTAACAGACTAGGTAAGAAGTAATGTTGTCTGACTTCCAAGCAAGGCTTCAGAAGGCCTTACAGCTCCCACCCTTGCCATCACAGGCCCCTGAGGTCACCCCACAAAGAAGCCTGAGACAGCCTCCTGAAGACCAAAGACCACTTCGACAAAGATGCCTGGATACCACCTGCATCACAACCAGACACTCATCCTGTGGACCAAAGAGCCATGCTATAAGAGCTGTAGCAACACTTGCAGGGTCTTTCCTGGTGGTCCAGGGGTTGAGTCTGTCTGCCAAAGCAGGGGACACAGGTTCGATCCCTGGTGTGGGAGGATCCCACGTGCAGTGGAGCAACTAAGCCCGTGCACCACAACTACTGAGCCCTCATGGCTAGAGCCTGTGCTCTGCAACAAGAGAAGCCCATGCACCACTAGAGAGCAGACCTTGTTGGCCACAGCTAGAGAAAGCCCAAGCATAGAGTAGCAACAAAGACTCAGTGCAGCCAAAAATAAATAAATAAAATTTTTTCAAAAATTCCAGGAAACAAGTACAAATGCTAGTTCATCATCATCCCAACCAAAGGCCCACCGTGTCTTTATACCTGTCAGCTGCAGAACTTGCCAGAACACTCACCATCTGACTGCCAAATCCTGGTTGGGAAGGGGAGTGTTCATTACTCATGTAATGATCTATTCTTGAAAATTACTCATGATAATAAGTTATGAGGTATTAGTGGCTCAGAAGGTAAAGCATCTGCCTGCAATGCAGGAGACCCGGGTTCGATCCCTGGGTTGGGAAGATCCCCTGGAGAAGGAAATGGCAGCCCACTCCAGTATTCTTGCCTGGAAAAATCCCATGGACCGCGGAGCCTGGTAGGCTACTGTCCATGGGGTCGCAAAGAATCGGATACAACTGAGCGAATTCACTTCACTTCACTTCAGAGAAGAAGAACTAAACAGCCTCTTGATGAAAGTGAAAGAGAAGAGTGAAAACATTGGCTTAAAACTCAATATTCAAAAAACTAAGATCATGGCATCCGGTCCCATCACTTCATGGCAAATAGATGGGGAAACAATGGAAAGTGAGAGACTTTATTTTCCTGGGCTCCAAAATTACTGCAGATGGTGACTGCAGCCATGAAATTAAAAGATGTTTGCTCCTTGGAAGAAAAGCTATGACCAACCTAAACAGCATATTCAAAAGCAGAGACATTACTTTGCCAACAAAGGTTCATCTTGTCAAAGCTGTGGTTTTTCCCAGTAGCCATGTATAGATGTGAGAGTTGAACTAGAAAGAAAGCTGAGCACTAAAGAACTGATGCTTTCGAACTGTAGTGTTGGAGAAGACTCTTGAGAGTCCCCTAGACTGCAAAGAGACCAAACTAGTCCATCCTAAAGGAGACCAGTCCTGTATATTCATTAGAAGGACTGATGCTGAAGTTGAAACTCCAATACTTTGGCCACCTGATGTGAAGAAATGACTCATTGGAAAAGACCCTAATGCGGGGAAGGACTAAGGCAGGAGGAGAAGGGGATGACAGAGGATGAAATGGTTGGATGGCATCACCAACTCCATGGACATGAGTTTGGGCAAGCTCCAGGAGTTGGTGATGAACAGGGAAGCCTGGCGTGCTGCAGTCCTTGGGGTTGCAAAGAGTCGGACATGATTGAGCTACTGAACTGTAACACTAGAACAAGTAAAAGAAAATAGAAACCAAATATTAGGATCCCACATCTTAAAATCAGAGTTGGAAACTCAGGTGCCTGCCTCCTGGGCCCTGGCAGGGATGAGTCAAACCCCAGTTGCCTTGGTGAATAGAGGCCTCTGCTTGTCTCCACATTTCCTATGATCTTCAAGAGAAGTTGAAATTCTGAATATTTATGTAAAGGCACTCCATGTTAAATATCAACAGCTAATTCAAAATCTTAAGTATACAGCAAAACTAAACAAAACATGTTTGCAGACTAGATCCAGCCCAGGACCAGCGGTGTGCAAACCCTGGCATAGGTTATAGGTTTCAAAAGTTTTTTTAAAAAAATCATGCAAATAAGTATAGTTTTGCTTTCATAATTATTCAATTAGTTGTTGACTATTTTCAGAGTTTTCTTCCTTTCTGAGTGGTGGAAAAACTGGTGGAAAAACTTCTCACTGAGAAATGAGTCAGAGAGAGGACAATAAATACTATATGTAAGTTACAAGTGGAATCTAAAAAAGTAAAATGAAGGAATGAATATAACAAAACAGACTCACAAATACAGAGACCAAACCAGTAGTTACCAGAGAGGAGAGGTAAGTGGAGAGAAGTGAGACGGGGTATGGGATTAACAGGTACCAGCTGTTACAAAATAAACAAGCTATAGGGATATATTGCACAGCACAGGAAATACAGCCAAAATTTTATAGTAATTTTAAATAGAATATAATGTGTAAAAATAATGAATCACTACATTGTACACTTGAGACTAATGTAATATTGTAAATCAACTATATTTCAATTAATTTTTTTTTTTTTTAATCACTGAATCCTTTTCGACCTGCCTTGTTGCCCTGAGGCAACAATCAGATCCAGGGCATAAGAAGCTGTCCATTTCACAGGATGGAGAGCTAGACCTCTGTTGGGAGCCTTCACGTAACTATGTCAGCTGAAAGGCATGGGGCAGAGGGAAACCCCTCAACAGGAAACAAATGACCCACGCGGAGAGAACATGAGAGCTAGCAGACTGAACCTGGGCTGGTTTTAAAGAACACTGCATTCCAACAACCTTCTGTGAGTGATACATACTTATTCTTACTGGAAGAGCAAAAGTCAATCACATAAAAACTCTGAATTTCAGGCTCAGGGTGTCTGTTCAATTAAACAGCCCCAAAGCTGCTTCTGCAGAGGCTTTGAATACAACTCACTGATGGGAGAAATTGACAAGGAGCTTTCTGAAGACTGACAGATGTGCTGTCATTAAGATTGTGGTTTTCCCCAGGGCTTTCTTGCATGGAATCCTTCAGTTAATTAAAGTTTTGTCTGTACCTCTGGTTCTCAAACTTTGCCATAAGATTCTGATTGGATAGGTTGGGGGTGGGGTCCAGGAGTGTTGTCTTAGTCTGTTTGAGCAGAGACATCACTTAGTTCCATCTAGTCAAAGCTATGGTTTTTCCAGTAGTCATGTATGGATATAAGAGTTGGACCATAAAGAAGGCTGAGCGCCAAAGAATTGATGCTTTTGGACTGTGGTGTTGGAGAAGACTCTTGAGAGTTCCTTGGACAGCAAGGAGATCAAACCAGTCCAAACTAGAGGAAATGAACCCTGAATATTCATTGGAGGGACTGATGCTGAAGTTGAACCTCCAATACTTTGGCCACCTGATGCAAAGAGTTGACTCACTGGAAGAGAAGCTGATGCTGGAAAATACTGAGGGCAGGAGAAAGGGGCAACAGAGGATGAGATGATTGGATGGCATCATTGACTCAATGAACATGAGTTTGAGCAAACTCTGGGAGACAGTGAAGGACAGGGAAGCCTGGCATGCTACAGTCCATGGCGTCTCAAAGAGTGGGACATGACTCAACAACAACAACAACGACCAGAATATCAGAGGCTGGGCAGGCTGAGGGGTTGAGGATCGGGTGCAGCTCATAAACAGCAAACATTTACTTCACACAGGTCTGGAGGCTGAAGGGCTCTGCTTCTTAATTCATAAATGGCCGTTTTCTCATTATAATCTCATGTGGTGGAAGGAATCAGAGATCTTTGTGGGGTCCTTTTTTAAAAAATTGGTTAACTTTCAGCTGCGATGGGTCTTCATTGCTGCATGCAGGCTTTCTCTAGTTGCATTGAGCAGGGCTATTCATTGCTGCAGTGTGAGAGCATCTCCTTGTGCTGGCTTCTCTTGCTGCCGAGCACAGGCTCTAGGCACAAGGGCTTCAGGAGTTGCAGCTTGTGGGCTCTAGAGAGCAAGGGCTCAGTGGTTGCATTGCATGGGCTCAGCTGCCCCTCGGCACGTGGAATCTTTCCAGAGCAGGGACTGAACCTGTGTCCCCTGCGTTGGCAGGCAGATTCTTAACCACCGGACCACTAGGGAAGTCCATGTACAGTCCTTTTTATTAGGGTTCTAATTCCATTCATGAGGACCCAACCTTCGCATCCTAATGGATTATTGGAGGCCCCACCTCCTAACACCATCACAGGAGAGGTTAGAATTTCAACATGTGGATTTGGGGTTGAGTGTGTGGAAGCACAAACATTTGGTCCATAATACCTGTGTGTTTTCTAATAGTTCTCCACCCCTCCCCAGGTGACCCTGGCCTAAGATGGACCACTGTGCCTATCTTATTTTACACAAGTGATTAGGCCACAGAATAGACTGATCTTATCGTAAACTGTCAGTAGTGACAATCCCACTTCAAGATCCATCTAGAAAAGTCTCTTTTTCTTATGTGCAACACCATTCATTGGTCTAGTGTTATGCTAGGCTATGCTAAGTCACTTCAGTCGTGTCCGACTCGGTGTGACCCCACAGACGGCAGCCCACCAGGCTTCCCCGTCCCTGGGATTCTCCAGGCAAGAACACTGGAGTGGGTTGCCATTTCCTTCTCCAATGCATGAAAGTGAAAAGAGAAAGTGAAGTCGCTCAGTCATGTCCGACTCTTAGCGACCCCATGGACTGCAGCCTACCAGGCTCCTCCGTCCGTGGGATTTTCCAGGCAAAAGTACTGGAGTGGGGTGCCATCGCCTTCTCCAGGTCTAGTGTTAAGCTCTAGCTAAATGCCACATTTCACAACAATGGGTATGTAAACATGGTCACATAATACTCCCAACTGTCTGCATATATTAGCTATTCTCTCGACTCTTGCCATTGAGTAAAGTGGGGGCCACTCATAAGAATGTACAAATAGTATTGGAACTACTCAGCATAAACCTCCAGCCTGTGTGCGTGCTACGTAGCTTCAGTCGGGTCCAACTCTTTTCAACTCCATGGACTGTAGCCTTCGAGGCTCCTCTGTCTATGGGTTTCTCCAGGCAAGAATAGAGGAGTGGGTTGTCATGCCCTCCTCCAGGGGATGTTCCTGACCCAGGAATCAAACTCGCATCTCTTTATTTCTCCTGCATTGCCAGGCAGGTTCTTTACCACTAGCGCCACCTGGGAAGCCCAAATCTCCAGCTTATCATTTTTTTAATTGAAGTGTAGTTAGTTTACAATCTTGTATTAGTGTCTGGTGTACAGCAAAGTGATTCAGTTATACATCTATATACATATTCTTTTTTATATACTTTTTCATTATGGCTTATTACGAGATACTGAATCTAGTTCCCTTGTCATACAGCAAGACCTTATTGTTTATCTATTTTATATATAGTCCTGTGGATCTGTCAATCCCAAACTCCTAATTTACCACACCCCTTTCCCCTTTGGTAATCATAAATTTGTTTCCTGTATCTGTGAGTCTATTTCTATTTCATAAATAAGTTCATTTGTGCCATATTTCAGATTCCATACATAAGTAATATCACCTGATATTTGTCTTTGTCTGACTTACTTTTCACTCATTCTGATGATCTCTAGGTCCATCCATGTTGCTATGGCATTGTTTCATTCTTTTTATGGCTGAGTAGTATTCCATCGTATATATGTCCCCACAGCTTCTTCATCCATTCATCTGTTGATGGACACGTGTTGCTTTTATGTCCTGGCCATTGTGAATAGTGCCGCTATGAACGTTGGGGTGCACGTATCTTTTCAGATACATGAGTGCCATGGGCCACTTGGTGAGAAAGTGAACCGCCTTTCAATTCTCTTCCATGACTGGCTGAGTCAGGCAGAAGACCTCAGTGAGGTGCCAGTCTGTTCCCTAACTTCTCAACGATGACTCCTGATGTCTGTAGCCAAAAGCCTTCCAGGGTGGCCAGAATCAGGCAGAATTTGACAATGACAACAGCCGACATTGATCACGTTTCAGCGCTCAGGATTTTGGGTTACATGTGTGTGTGCCCAGTTGCTTCAGTCGTATCCAACTCTTTGAGACCCTATGGATCGTAGCCTGTCAGACTCCTCTGCCCACAGAGATTCTCCAGGCAAGAATACTGGAGTGGGTTGCCGTGCCCTCCTCCCAGGGATCTTCCTGGCCCAGGGATTGAACCCTCGTCTCCTGCTCCTAATGCACTGAAGGTAACTTCTTTATCTACTGAGCATTCCGTGAAGTCCAATAAAATGCTTAAGTACCCTTTTATTAACATATACCCTCCAGCAGGTCTAAGACAGAGCCCGTAAACAACACAATGAAACTTCCAATTCAAACTATGAATAGTCCCACCCAGCAGGACAAACAAAGCCACGAATAACTTCACATCAGCTCAGATAGGAGTTTGCTGCCAAGGATGTTTTGGCACCCAATTTACTAAAAATAAAATTGTTTTTTCAAGTGTTTTTTGGGATTTTGGAATTGCAGGAAAAAGGCATGAACTCTGTGCTATGACTATGAGAAACACGGGGGCACAGAGAGGTCCAGGAACCTGCCTGAGGTAACTAACACAGCAGGAAGTATCAGAAACGGGAAGTAAATTCGGACCATGCAGCCCCAGAGCCAAGGTTGCTTCACATTAGGATGGAGTAAGTCCACAAAGCTATCACACAGATCCACGGGACTTGGGACCTACTGAGGAAGCTAAAGGCAAGGATGGTGGAATTCTCTCTCTTGCTTCCCAGATTCCTCTCAGAGCATCAGCTCAAATATACGAGCTGGCAGAACATTGCCCTTGCTATGCTGGCAGCTCTGGAGGCAGGGAAGAGGAGGATGGCAGGAAGGAAAGGGAAGAAAATGAGGAATGGCTGTGGAGAGAAGAGGTGGACTCGGGAGATGGTTCTGGTGGACACGTTCCACCAGCGGTCAAATGTTAGAGGGAAAGAGCAAAACCCAGAAGAAATATGCAAGTTAATCTGCAATTAAGTCATCCTGGTCATGCTTTGGGGAGATGCCATGAGCATGACATTGACAGTGTCACCCAAGGATCACTGACCTCAGTGAGGACATGGAAAGAACCACCTAAGGAGGGGCACCTCAAAGTCCAGGCAGAGCTCAGGGGCCAAGGCTCTCATCAGCTACTTTGCAAAGAAAACAGGGAAAGACAGTTCAATCATACCTGGACAGTGCGTGGCGTGGAGTCACATCATACTTAAATAACCGAAGATGTTTACCAGAAAGATGATCCCTTTAATGCCCTGTACATCTCCCACTAGTTACTGGGCACCCATCTGTGCCAGGACCATCACGAGGGGGCTGCATGAAAAAACCAGCATGAGTGCCACTCTGGGGGGCATCCAGCCTGGGGTGGGGGTAGGGGAGTGAGGCTGTGGACAATAAAAGCAAGTGCGCATGTCTGAACTGTGCAGAGGGTTATGGAGGAAAAATACAGGGTGGGGGGATAGACAATATAGGGTGGGGAATGGGGTGATAGATCAGGGGCCACCAAAAGCCTCTGGAGAAAGAGACAGTGAAGTTGAGGGGGAAGGATGCTCTTGGGGGCCTGGATGTGGGTGGAACCGGGCAGGAGGAAGGGGCAGGGAGATCAGAGCAGGGGAGTGAGGGGGCTGACGGGGGCCTGGGAACTGAGACGGGAGCTGCATTTTCTCTGCAACCATGGGAAGTCACCCAGGGCTTTTCTACTGGAATGGATGGACGGGATCTGAGGTTTTGTTTTTTTTTTAATTTCTTTTTTTAAAGATTTATTTGTATGTTTTGGCTATTGTGGGTCTTCCTTGCTGCACACTGGCTTTCTCTAGTTGCATGGAGTGGGGGCTACTCTTTAGTTGTGGTACACAGGCTTCTCATTGCAGTGGCTTCTCTTGTTGCGGAGGACAGACTCTAGGCGTGCTGGCTTCAGTAGTTGTGGCCCATGGGCTTAGTTGCTCTGTGGCATGTAGGATATTCCCAGACCAGGGATGGAACCTGTGTCCCTTGCATTGAAAAGCAGATTCTTAACCACTGGACCACCTCGAAAGTCCCAAGATATGCCTGGTATAAAGATCCCTTTGGCAGCCAGGAGAAGAGTGCATAGGTGGAATGGCAGAGGCTGTTATAACCATCCAGTCAAGACCTAGTCATGCCTCCAAAGAGTCCCGTTGAGCAGTATTGTGGGGACAGAGTCCCCGAGAGACAGACAGAAGCAGCACAGATACAGAGGTGCAGGGCTCCTCGTGTGCACTCTCTGCCTCACTTGCAGCAGACAAAGGTGGAAGCCCCTGGGAAGGGGGCTTGAGTTGGCTGCCAGGGTCCCCCTTCCTTCTCCTATAGCATCACCCTTCATGCCTGCAGTCCCCAAAGATCCTAAACAGGCGACCTGCCTGAATTCTGCAAGTGCTAAGAAGTCACCAGCATCTCTTTGCTCTGAACTCCAGGATCAACTTCAAAGGCACCTACAGGGCTAATTGCTAGAGCAAGCTGTGCACAGCATTTGCTGTCCCGACATCTAGTCACTAGAAGAATCCACCAGGCCCCTGGTAAGAGGAACTCACAGAGGGATGGGCAGGGAATTGGCTGGCAGCTCTGGGGACAGATAGGCTTCCCTGATAGCTCAGTTGGTAAAGAATCCACCTGCAGTGCAGGAGACCCCAGTTTGATTCCTGGGTGGGGAAGATCCACTGAAGAAAGGATAGGCTACCCACTCCAGTATTCTTGGGCTTCCCTGGTGGCTCAGCTGGTAAAGAATCTTCCTGCAAAGTGGAAGACTTGGGTTCCATCCCTGGGTTAGGAAGATGCCCTGGAGAAGGGAAAGGCTACACACGCCAGTATTCTGGCCTAGTGAATTGCATGGACTGTATAGTCCATGGGGTTGCAAAGAGTTGGACAAGACTGAGTGACTTACTTTACTTACTGGGGACAGAGGGTCCCTTCGGTGTGGTCAGGCCAGGTCACAAAGGCCACTTTCCTAACTGCAAGCCCCCTAACTACAATGAAATTGTTTTAAATACTTATTTATTTGGCTGTGCTAGGTCTTGGTTGCAGTACACTGGACCTTTAGTTCTGACATGCAAACTCTTAGTTGCAGCATATGGGATCTAGTTCCCTGACCAGGGACCAAACCCCTACATTGGGAGCACGGAGTCTTAGCCACTAGACCACCAGAGAACTCCCCAGTTACTTGTTTGTTTTGTTTTTTTAATTTAATTCTATTGCATGTTGCATAGATTGCAAAACAGTTATTCCTCTTAAAGCATGTTGAATGAGTATTGTTTACACATGGACACATACTCTGCATCATGGTGACTAGGGATGGTCAAAGCCTTGAAATTGAATATATTAATATTTAATGAAGTAACTAAAAACTCTCACTTTCAAAAAATAAAGCCCCCAAACTATAATGTACTTGCTCACAAGCAGAGAGGACCTGCACAGCGCATGGGTCCCAGAAGCCCACATGTAGCCTGTGAGAAGCAGGCCACCGGCAGAGGTCAGGCCAGAAGGCCAAGTCCAAGATGCTTTCTCCTGCCCTGGAAAGGCAAATGAAGACTCTACAGTTGGCGGGGGTGGGGGGGTGGGGGGGGGGGGGGGGTGAGGGAACTGTCCCGTCTTCCTCCTATTTTAGGGGAATGTCAGACTTTGCCTGATGGCCTGAAACAAGACCCTGGACCAGAACCAGGAAGGGCCCTGCGCTCCGTCCCTGATCCACTGCCTTGCCTGGCCTGGCCTTTCCTGAGCATTGAGCCCCACCTGGTGGCTCTGCTCTCGTCTTCACCTGGCCAAGTCTGGCTCCGTGCAGCATCACTCAGCTCTGTGCCCACCTGGGGCATCCCTTGCCATCTGTGTCTTTCTGATCCCACAGACCAGCCACAGGCAGAGAAGCCAAGGAGGACTGGGACTTGGAAAGACGTCTGCTCTCCCCAGGGACTTGGACAAAATCATGAGCAGAATCCTTTCAGAGGACGGTCCAATGGAAAAGTGTCCCTTCTCTCCCCAAATGAGAGAAGGGGAGGGAGGGAGAGAGAGAGAGATGGAGAGGGAGACAGAGACCTAAAGAGAGACAGACATGTGGCAGGGAGACTGAGACACAGATAGAGGGAGAGAGACAGAAATAGAGACAAAGTCAAAAATGTTAGGACCCAACCTGAGCCATGACGGGCTCAGCAAGCTACACTAGGCCTAGAGTTTCAGATTCTTATAGACCTGAGTCATGACCCCGGGAATTATACCTCCGAGCCAATCAGGACAGTCCCCATTCGCGCCAAACTTGGCCAATCTGGATGCGGATGAGGGATTCAAAACTCGCGCGCGCGCACAGTTTCACCAATCATCACCTGCCAGCTACAAGGTGGCAGAGACAAAGAACCGCTGGTATAAAAACAGCCACGACTCAGAGCTCGGGGCTCTTGTCGAGACTCCACTGCGTTGGATGAGACTTGAGTCCTAGCTCGAGCTAGCAATAAAACCCCTTTATGCTTTTGCATTGCTGTGGACGTCTTATTCTCTCAGTTTTGGGGACTTGGACCTTGGGCATAACAAAAAACAGACAGTGATAAAGGAGAGACAGAGAGACACGGAGGAGGAGAGACCCACACAGACACAAAGTGGAGGGGGATCCAGAGACACAGACCCAGAGACAGAGAAAGAGAGAGACACACAGACAGAAGAGGGAGAGTCAGAGAGTGGGAGACAGAGACAAAGGCAGAGACAGGACATAGAGAAATAGAAGGAGAGCCAGAGGGAGTGAAAGACAAAGAGAGACATGGAAACAGAGAAGCAGAGACAGAGACAGAGGGAGAGGTGGCCGCAGGAGGAATCCTGTGCAAAGGCTCTCAGGAACGGCTGAGCAGACTCTGCCATCAGGCTGCGGGTTCCAGTCCCCGCCCCACCACCTCCAGCCTGTGTGGGGTTCTCCTGAGAAATAATAAGAGAAATGGGCAGAGTCCCTCCAAGGGCACCCAGCACCCAGAGGAGGTCAGGCGGGGACCACCTGCCCCATCACTCACTCCCTCTCCTGAGAGCAGTCCCACCAGGCACGCAGCCCCACCACCCACTCTGTGCTCTGTAAGTGTGGCCAGTGCGGCCGAGGAACCGCATTTTTAATTATTCACTTGAGAGGACTTAAATTTAATTCTAAACTGGTGCTCAAGTCAGGCATTGCAAAGCTTTTCAAGTGTATTTGGAACAGCCTGCATACGTGCATCTAGTTTCCCAACTGCAAACGGTATGGAGTCTCAATGCAAACCAAGTAGTTCAATACAAATTTAATCTCCAGAAGGAGATGAGCTGGTGCGTAAAATACACACAAGATTTCAGAGACTTAAAAAAAAAAAAAAAAAGAATGTAAAAATCTCATTAAACAGTATTCATACCGGGCTTCCCTAGTGGTCGAGTGGTTGGGAGTCCACTGGTCAATGCAGGGACATGGGTTTGATCCCTGGTCCAGGAAGATCCCACATGGTGCAGAGCAACTAAGCTTGTGCGCCACAACTGCTGAAGCCCACATGCCTAGAGCCGGTGCTCTGCAACCAGAGAAGCCACTGCAGTGAGAAGCCTGCTCACTGCAACAAAAAGAAGCCCCCGTTCACTGAAACTAGAGAAAGTTCAGATGCAACAACGAAGAACCAGAGTGACCATAAATAAGTCTTTTAAAAAAATATTTATATCAATTACATGTTGAGAGGATGCAAGTTTGCCTAGATGGAGCTAAATAAAACATATTGTATTATTGATACGAATTTCATCTGTTTCTTTTTATTTTCTTTGAACATGGCTATTAGGAAATTGTAACTCCCACACATCGTTGGACTCACCCTGGTCCCGGGACAAATACCAGCCATGCACCTGATTCCAGATTTTCAAGCAGACAGTCATTTGGTTTAGGTGCAAAGCTGTCATCTCAGCATAATTATCAATAGCACCCTCTTTGAGACTTCACTGGCAGTCCAGTGATTAAGATTCTGCACTTTCAATGCAGGGGACATGGGTTTAATCTCTAGTCAGGGAAATAAGATCCCACATGCTGCCAAGTGTGGCCAAAAGATAAAACACAATAATAATAACACCACTTTCACTCTCAAAGATATCCTGGTTTTGCACAATGAACAATATGGTCACCCTAAAGGGCAAATCCACGTAAATAAATGTTATATTGACTTGCGATTTAGTTTGCCCATAGTTCACCCTGGCCTTTGACTGTATGGACCACAACAAACTCTGAAAAAGTTTTAAAGAGATGGGAATACCAGACCACCTGACTTTCCTCTTGAGTAATCTGTATGCAGGTCAGGAAGCAACAGTTAGAACTGGACATGGAACAGACTAGTTCCAAATAGGGAAAGGAGTACATCAAGGCTGTATATTGTCACCCCCCTTATTTAACTTACATGCAGAGTACATCATGAGAAACTCTGGGCTGGATGAAGCACAAGCTGGAATCAAGACTGCCGGTAGAAATATCAATAACCTCAGATATGCAGATGACTCCACCCTTATGGGGCTTCCCTGGCGGCTCAGACGGTAAAGCGTCTGCCTGCAATGCAGGAGACGCAGGTTTGATTCCTGGGCTGGGAAGATCCCCTGGAGAAGGAAATGGCAATCCACTCCAGCACTCTTGCCTGGAAAATCCCATGGACGGAAGAGCCTGATAGGCTACAGTCCATGGAGTCACAAAGAGTCAGACATGACTGAGCGACTTCACTTTCACCCTCCACCCTTATGGCAGAAAGCAAGGAAGAACTAAAGAGCCTCTTGATGAAAGTGAAAAGAGGAAAGTGAAAAAGTTGGCTTAAAACTCAACATTCAGAAAACGAAGATCATGGCATCTGGTCCCATCACTTGATGGCAAATAGATGGGGAAACAGTGACAGACTTTATTTTTGGGGGGCTACAAAATCACTGCAGATGGTGACTGTAGCCATGAAATTAAAAGACACTTGCTCCTTGGAAGAAAAGCTATGACCAGCCTAGACAGCATATTAAAAAGCAGAGACATTACTTTGCCAACAAAGGTTCATCTTGTCAAAACTATGGTTTTTCCAGTAGTCATGTATGGATGTGAGAGTGGGACTATAAAGAAAGCTGAGTGCTGAAGAATTGATGCTTTTGAACTGTGGTACTGGAGAAGACTCTTGAGAGTCCCTTGGACTGCAAGGAGTCCAACCAGTCTATCCTAAAGGAAATCAGTCCTGAATATTCATTGGAAGGACTGATGTTGAAGCTGAAACTCCAATACTTTGGCCACCTGAAGAACTGACTCATTTCTAAGAACTGACTCATTTGAAAAGACCCTGATGCTGGGAAAGATTGAAGACAGGAGGAGAAGGGGACGACAGAGGATGAGATGGTTGGATGGCATCACCAACTCAGTGGACGTGAGTTTGAGTAAACTCCTGGAGCTGGCGATGGACAGGGTGGCCTGGCGTGCTGCAGTCCGTGTGGTCGCAAAGAGTCAGACACGACTGAACGACTGAACTGAACCGAACTGAGTTTGCCCTGAGCTTCCTTTGGGCTTCAGTGGAGATCCGATCAACAGCGAACATTCATCTGTGCTTTTACATTTGAAGGGACTGGTTGGGGGCTTATACATCACGTGTTTGTGCTAAGTTCACTCAGTCGTGTCTGACTCTTTTCGACCTTGTGGGCTCTAGCCCTCCAGGCTCCTCTGTCCAAGGGATTTTTCCAGGCGAGAACACTGGAGTAGGTTGCCGTGCCCTCCTCCAGGGGATCTTCCCGACCCAGGGATTGAACCCACATCTCTTATGTCCCTTACATTGGCAGGCGGGTTCTTTACCACCAGGGCCACTTATTTGATATCCAAGAATCCTAAATGTTTGACTAAAGAGTTAAAAATTTGCTTTACAAATATCATATATTGACACATATACATGGAATCTAGAAAGATGGTACTGATGAACGGGGCAGCAATGGAGATGCCGACATACAGAACAGGCTTGTGGACAAGGTGGGGGGAGGAAGGAGAGGGTGAGATGAATGGAGAGAATAGCACAGAAGCATATACATGAACACATGAAAAGTAGCTAGCCAATGGAATTTGCTATATGACTCAGGGAACTCAAACTGGGGCTCTGTAACAACCGAGAGGGGTGGGAAATAGTGGAAGGTGGGAGGGAGGTTCAAGAAGGAGGGGACATATGTACACCTATAGCTAATTCATGCTGATGTATGACAGATGTCAAACCAATACTGTAAAGCAATCATCAATCAAAAATAGATAAATAGAATTAAAAGTTAAACACTTGTTTTGAATAAAAAGAGAAATGACATTTTGCATGACGCTGGCCAGATCTCACAAGGAGAACATCTCGCTGTATTGAGCCTAATTCCAGTGCTTAAGTCTAAGAGCTCTGCAGACTATATAGCTCTCAGGGGGCAGCCAACAACGTCACCCAGCGGTCAGCACCATGAATACAATTAATTCTGTATCCACACAGCTCTCCTCTGAGACCAAGGATGGAACTCAACCCCACATGCTTTCTGCTGTTCCCCAAAGACCAGCATCATTATCTCCATCTTAGGGATCAAGGACTGAGCCCAGGAAGAAGAAATGTGTCCAGGATCACTCATATTTGGAGCGGAAAACTCAAGTTCCAAACACAGCCTGAAGGAGGCTGCTATGTCTCCGACATGCCTCACTTCTTCCATACCTGAAACTTTTGATCGACTATCAAAGTTTGAAAATCAAACAGTCTTAGTAAAAGTGTATGGTGAACACAAAGAAGAGAGGCTGGAACAAAATACACACACGATAAATGTTAGCTGTCATCATCATTATTCCAAAAGTTATGATTTTCTTTACAGTTGCCTAAAAAACAAACAGAACCTCCCAGCAAAATTAGTTTGGACCACACTTCAAAAGCCTGTCCTTGAGAAAGAATATAGATTCACAGTTTCTACTAAATGTCAAATGGATTTTAATTCTGAAGCTATAAAATGGTGCCATAAAATAGCTCAGCTCTTTTCTTCCTAAAAAGAAAAAGAATGAGATTGTCGTGGTAACAACAACAACAACAAAAATCAATGTTTAGTAGGTTTAGAGAGCTTCACGTAAATTAAGGTTTTCCATGGCTGAGGTGTATAAAAATGGAGGTTATTTGTTCCTACCACAGCTGAATATTTTTAATCATCATTTTGTTGAAAATCCAAAATATGACTTTTTGCATTTTATATGTAATGTATGTAGTTTTCCCAGGTGGCTCAGTGGTAAAGAATCCGCTCGCCTGCCAATGCAGGAGACAAAAGAGACGAGGGTTTGATCCCTAGGTTGGGAAGATCTCCTAGAGTAGGAAATAGCAGCCCACTTTAGTATTTTTGCCTGGAAAATCCCATGGACAGAGGAGCCTGGCAGGCTACAGTTCATGGGGTTGCAAAGAGTTGGACAGGACAGAGCAAATGCACATGTGTGTATGTATGTATGTATCTATGTATATACGTAACTATGTATCGATCTATGTTTCTATGTATGTATCTATCTATATTAACTTTATGAGGCTGACACCCTTGCATGGAAGTCCCTTCTTAGTAAGTGAGATGGAGCTTCGAGGACATATTTGAATACACATTCGAAATAAATCTCACAAACACTGACAACCAGTCAGTGGTTAATTTCATCTAAGCTCCTGAACCGAGATGACAGCAACCGCAGCCACTGACTTGTGGAAAATGCACATTTGTTTTTAAAGCAACAGCTCCCACTCCATGTTAGATCGAGTCTGATCACGACTATGAAACAAAGCCACGTGTGATATCTGTGTCTAGCACATGTTTCAAAATGTGATATTAAAAAGGAAAAAAAAAAAACAAAAAACACAGCCTCCCCCTGTATGAAACATAGAGCAGTTCTATTTTTTTTTTAACATCCTTTGTAAAACTAACATTAAAGGGTTGTAATCAAAATAAGCCCTAGCCTTAACTTTGTCAGTGCTTTGGTGCTGTGTCTGATAACTTACAGGAAGCCGGTAACCAGCAGAAATAACTTGGATGTGTCAGCGACAGGATCGTTATTTGCAAATATTAAAAGGAATGTCTTACAAGGAACATGAAATGAAGTCAGGAGAGCCAAACTGTTCTTGTTCTAACATTGGACTTGATACACCTGTTTATAAGTGATGGCTATTCAGACACTTGCTGATAAAACTGCAGTGGTTTGAAAATTGAGCTATAAAATAAATAGACAGTGTGTTTGGGAAGATAAAAATAAAATCTCTTTGCCCACAGGGAGACAATATCCTATGACCTCCGGCATGGCTGGTGCTGATGTGGAGAGATGCAGAACGTGGTAAAAAGCAATATGCTTTTGTCTAGAGAATCAGCAGGGAACCACTACACACTCTTCATTTCCTGGTATTGTTTTGGCTTTTAGGGGTTACTATTCAAAGGAAAGGGCTTCCCAGATGGCTCAGTTTTCCCGGTGGTTCAGCGGTAAAGAATCTGCCTGTAATGCAGGAGATGCAGGTTCGATCCCTGGGTCGGGAAGATCCGCTGGAGAAGGAAATGGCAACCCTCACCAGTATTCTTGACTGGAGAATCCCATGGACAGAGGAGCCTAGCAGGCTACAGTCTATGGGATCACCAAAGAGTCAGACATGACTTAGCAACTAAAAACTAACATGTGCTCTGCGTGCATGCTAACTCGCTTCAGTCATGTCCAACTCTTTTCGACCCCATGGACTGTAGCCTGCCAGGCTCCTCTGTCCAAGGGATTTTCCAGGCAAGAATACTGGAGTGGGTTGCCATGCCCTCCTCAAACAACAACTACTTTCAAAGGAAAGGGCTTCCCTGGTGGCTCAGTGATGAAGAACCTGCCTGCAATGCAGGAAATGTAGGTTTGATCCCTGGATCTGGAAGTCTGCTGGGGAGGAAATGGCAACCCACTCCAGTATTGTGGCCTGGAGAATTCCATGGACAGAAGATTCTGAAAGACTACAGTCCAAGGGGTCACAAAGCATCAGACACAACTTACTGATTAAGCAACAACAACATGAGCTACAGGGCATAAAGGGCTCTCCTTTTGCTGATAACGGTACCCAGAGCCTTGGGCTGCGGGCCATACCCACGGGCTCAGTCCTGTGTATCAGCCGCTTTAGCCCATGACACACCTCTATGTGCTCTTATAATTAGTTCCACTTGTACTGAGGAGAAGACGGAGCTTGGAGACTCAGGTTAAGGCTACATGCCCTGCACAGGGTCCTGGGGGTTTAAAGGTACATCCTTGGAACTTCAGACCTTGGGGCTGGAACCCCCTCACACATATCCTGGAAGGTCCTGGCACACACGTGTGCCCTGGATGACACTGTGCCCATCATCTGTGCCCATTGTCAACTGCACTGGCCTTTACTTTAATTTCAGATGCACACATGTATCGGACCCATACATGGATGAACACACCATGCTGCCTCTTCTGTACATTGTTTTGAAGAACTGCAAGGCAATGGCAACCCGCTCTAGTACTTCTGCCTGGAAACTCCCATCAACGGAGGAGCCTGGTAGGCTGTAGTCCATGGGGTCGCGAGAAGTCAGACATGACTGAGCGACTTCACTTACGCTTTTCACTTTCATGCATTGGAGAAAACAATGGCAATCCAGTGTTCTTGCCTGGAGAATCCCAAGGACAGAGGAGCCTGGTAGGCTGCCGTCTATAGGGTCACACAGAGTCGGACACGACTGAAGTGACTTAGCAGCAGCAGCAAGGGATCAGATATATGGCAATCTTCTGAATACCAGGGGATATTCCAGAATCATAGGATTATACCTGAAGAACACCTGTTTCAGAAACCAGAAATCTATTTGGGAGTTTGGGGTGGAGAAGGCAATGGTACCCCACTCCAGTACTCTTGCCTGGAAAATCCCATGGACAGAGGAGCCTGGTGGGCTGCAGTCCATGGGATCACTAGGAGTCGGACACGACTGAGCAACTTCACTTTCACTTTTCACTTTCATGCATTGGAGAAAATGGCAACCCACTCCAGTATTCTGGCGTGGAGAATCCCAGGGATGGGGGAGCCTGTGGGTTGCTGTCTATGGGGTCGTATAGAGTTGGACACGACTGAAGCGACTTAGCAGCAACAGCAGCAGCATATGCAAACTACTATATATAGCATGGATAAATGACAAGATCCTACTATAGAACACAGGGAACTATATTAAATATCCTGTGATGATGGAAAAGAATATGAAAGAGAATGCATACATGTATATACATATATCACTGAATCACTGTGCTATACAGCAGAAACTAACACATTGAAAATCAACTATACTTTAATAAAATAAACTTTTAAAAAAGAAACCAGAAATTCAAGCATCTAAGAGGGGAAGTGACTTGCTCAAGGTCATGGTAATCAACACCAGCAGCATCAGAAATAGAACCCAGGTCTCATGTTTCTGGAAAGTCCCTAGGTTTCTTTTAGTGACATGTCCAGGAGGCTGCCCATGAGACCAAGTGACCCTGTGCTCCATATCCTCTTTTACTGATTACAGTAAGTCCCCTACATGTAAACCTTCAAGTTGCTAGCTTTCAAAGACGCTAATTCACATTCGCAAGTCCAATCACGCAGGGAGTGGCAACCCGTTCCAGTATTCTTGCCTGGAAAACCACAAGGACAGGGGAGCCTGGTGGGCTACAGTCCCTGGGGTTGCAAGAGTGAGACAGGACTTAGCAACTAAACCACCACCACTGGCGCACGTTGTCACGTGTGTGCCTCCTCTACAAGTGGCTGTGCTTTTGTGTACTTTACTGCTCAGCACCGTATAGAGTACAGGAGTATAGCATCTTTATTTCAAGTCCAGGATGCCCAGAAACAAGCCTGAGAGCAGCGGCAGAGAAAGGATGAAGAGACACAAGAGGAAGAAGGATTAACTGAAGAACTGAAGAGATTCGTGATGCAGGAAATGGCCCGGGGGGTTTCTTTACTTGAGGACGCACTGGTAGGTTCTGAGGCACAGGACCCTCATGTCAAATGGTACATGAAAGTTGCAGCAGCCGTTCAGAAAGCAATCCAGTGCTACTGTGTCATCTATGACGAGAAAAAAAAGAGCTACTACCCAGACATCACTGGACTGTTTTTTTAAGAGGGTCGATAGAATTAAATCCAGCAAGGAACCAGAATCTGAGCCACCAACGTCCGGCATGAGTGAAGTTGCAGCTTGCCCTCCATCTGCTGTTGCTGACAGTCCTTCAGCTCTGCCTTCTCCCACCTCCTCTCCCTCCTCTAGCCAGTGACTCTTCTCGCCTGTTCATTCAATGCCAGCCCCTGTATGCCAACTGTCTTACTGTATTTTTCAAGGTCCTGCACTGTAAGATTAAAAATGTTTTCTTTTTTTTTTTAATTAAATTTTATTTTGCTTAACTTTACAATATTGTATTGCTTTTACCATACATCGAGATGGATCCGCCACCAGTATACATGTGCTCCCCATCCTGAACCCTCCTCCCTCCTCCCTCCCCATACCATCCCTCTGGGTCATCCCAGTGCACCAGCCCCAGGCATCCATTATCGGGCATTGTACCTGGACTGGCGACTCGTTTCTGATATGATATTATACATATTTCAATGCTATTCTCCCAAATCATCCCGCCCTCTCCCGGACCCAGAGTCCAAAAGTCTGTTCTATACATCGGTGTCTCTTTTGCTGTCTCATAAACAGGGTTATTGTTACCATCTTTCTAAATTCCATATATATGCATTAGTATACTGTATTTGTGTTTTTCTTTCTGGCTTACTTCACTCTGTATAATAGGCTCCAGTTCCATCCACCTCCTTAGAACTGATTCAAATGTATTCTTTTTAATGGCCGAGTAATACTCCATTGTGTATATGTACCAAAGCTTTCTTATCCATTCATCTGTGGATGGACATCTAGGTTGCTTCCAAGTCCTGGCTATTGTACACAGTGCTGCTATGAACATTGGGGTACACGTGTCTCTTTCAATTCTGGTTTTCTCAGTGTGTATGCCCAGCAGTGGGATTGCTGGATCATAAGGCAGTTCTATTCCCAGTTTTTTGAGGAATCTCCATACTGTTCTCCATAGTGGCTGTACTAGTTTGCAGTCCCACCAACAGTGTAAGAGGGTTCCCTTTTCTCTTCACCCTCTCCAGCATTTACTGCTTGTGGACTTTTGGATTGCAGCCATTCTGAATGGCGTGAAATGGTACCTCATAGTGGTTTTGATTTGCATTTCTCTGATAATGAGTGATGTTGAGCATCTTTTCATGTGTTTGTTAGCCATCTGTATGTCTTCTTTGGAGAAATGTCTATTTAGTTCTTTGCCCCATATTTTGATTGGGTCATTTATTTTTCTGGAATTGAGCTGTAGGAGTTGCTTGTATATTTTTGAGATTAGTTGTTTGTCTGTTGCTTCATTTGCTATTATTTTCTCCCATTCTGAAGGCTGTCTTTTCACCTTGCTTATAGTTTCCTTTGTTGTGCAGAAGCTTTTAAGTTTGATTAGGTCCCATTTGTTTATTTTTGATTTTATTTCCAATATTCTGGGAGGTGGGTCATAGAGGATCCTGCTGTGATGTAAGTCAGAGAGTGTTTTGCCTATGTTTTCCTCTAGGAGTTTTATGGTTTCTGGTCTTACATTTAGCTCTTTAATCCATTTTGAGTTTATTTTTGTGTATGGTGTTAGAAAGTGTTCTAGTTTCATTCTTTTACAAGTGTTCGACCAGTTTTCCGAGCACCATTTGTTAAAGAGATTGTCTTTAATCCATTGTATATTCTTGCCTCCTTTGTCAAAGGTAAGGTGTCCATATGTGCATGGATTTATCTCTGGGCTTTCTATTTTGTTCCATTGATCTATATTTCTGTCTTTGTGCCAGTACCATACTGTCTTGATGACTGTGGCTTTGTAGTATAGCCTGAAGTCAGGCAGGTTGATTCCTCCAGTTCCGTTCTTCTTTCTCAAGATAGCTTTGGCTATTCGAGGTTTTTTGTATTTCCATACAAATTGAGAAATTATTTGTTCTAGCTCTGTGAAGAATACCGTTGGTAGCCTGATGGGGATTGCATTGAATCTATCAATTGCTTTGGGTAGTATACTCATTTTCACTATATTGATTCTACCAATCCATGAACATGGTATATTTCTCCATCTATTAGTGTCCTCTTTGATTTCTTTCACCAGTGTTTTATAGTTTTCTATATATAGGTCTTTAGTTTCTTTAGGAAGATATATTCCTAAGTATTTTATTCTTTTCATTGCAATGGTGAATGGAATTGTTTCCTTAATTTCTCTTTCTATTTTCTCATTATTAGTGTACAGGAATGCAAGGGATTTCTGTGTGTTGATTTTATATCCTGCAACTTTACTATGTTCATTGATTAGTTCTAGTAATTTTCTGGTGGAATCTTTAGGGTTTTCTACGTAGAGGATCATGTCATCTGCGAACAGTGAGAGTTTTACTTCTTCTTTTCCAATTTGGATTCCTTTTATTTCCTTTTCTGCTCTGATTGCTGTGGCCAAAACTTCCAAAACTATGTTGAATAGTAATGGTGAAAGTGGGCATCCTTGTCTTGTTCCTGACTTTAGAGGAAATGCTTTCAATTTTTCACCATTGAGGATAATGTTTGCTGTGGGTTTGTCATATATAGCCTTTATTATGTTGAGGTATATTCCTTCTATTTCTGCTTTCTGGAGAGTTTTTATCATAAATGAATGTTGAACTTTGTCAAAGGCTTTCTCTGCATCTATTGAGATAATCATATGGTTTTTATTCTTCAGTTTGTCAATGTGGTGTATTATGTTGATTGATTTGCGGATATTGAAGAATCCTTGCATTCCTGGGATAAAGCCCACTTGGTCATGGTGTATGATCTTTTTAATGTGTTGTTGGATTCTGATTGCTAGAATTTTGTTAAGGATTTTTGCATCTATGTTCATCAGAGATATTGGCCTGTAGTTTCCTTTTTTTGTGGCATCTTTGTCAGGTTTTGGTATTAGGGTGATGGTGGCCTCATAGAATGAGTTTGGAAGTTTGCCTTCCTCTACTTTTTCTGGAACAGTTTGAGTAGGATAGGTGTTAGCTCTTCTCTAAATTTTTGGTAGAATTCAGCTGTGAAGCCGTCTGGGCCTGGGCTTTTGTTTGCTGGAAGATTTCTGATTACAGTTTCAATTTCCTTACTTGTGATGGGTCTATTAAGATTTTCTATTTCTTCCTGATCCAGTTTTGGAAAGTTGTACTTTTCTAAGAATTTGTCCATTTCTTCCACGTTGTCCATTTTATTGCCATATAATTGCTGATAGTAGTCTCTTATGATCCTTTGTATTTCTGTGTTGTCTGTTGTGATCTCTCCATTTTCATTTCTAATTTTATTGATTTGATTTTTCTCCCTTTGTTTCTTGATGAGTCTGGCTAGTGGTTTGTCAATTTTATTTACCCTTTCAAAGAACCAGCTTTTGGCTTTGTTGATTTTTGCTATGGTCTCTTTTGTTTCTTTTGCATTTATTTCTGTCCTAATTTTTAAGATTTCTTTCCTTCTACTAACCTTGGGGTGCTTCATTTCTTCCTTTTCCAGTTGCTTTAGGTGTAGAGTTAGGTTATTTATTTGGCTTTTTTCTTGTTTCTTGAGGTATGCCTGTATTGCTATGAACTTTCCCCTTAGGACTGCTTTTACAGTGTCTCACAGGTTTTGGGTTGTTGTGTTTTCATTTTCATTCGTTTCTATGCAGATTTTGATTTCTTTTTTGATTTCTTCTGTGATTTGTTGGTTATTGATATCTATAGGACATTTCATCCCAAAACAATGAATTTCACCTTTTTCTCAAGTGCACACGGAACCTTCTCCAGGATAGACCACATCCTGGGCCATAAATCTAGCTTTGGTAAGTTCAGAAAAACTGAAATCATTCCAAGCATCTTTTCTGACCACAATGCAGTAAGAGTAGATCTCAATAACAGGAGAAAAACTATTAAAAATTCCAACATATGGAGGCTGAACAACACACTCCTGAATAAAAATGTTTTCTTAATTGTTTGCTTTTGATGTTGTCTTTGTATGAAAAGTATTATAACCCTATCACAGTACAGTACTATATAGCTAATTGTGTTAGTTGGGTACCTAAGCTAATTTTGCTGGACTTACAAACAAACTGGACTTATGAATGTGCTCTCAGAATTGGGCTTGTTTGTACGTAGGGGACTTACTGAATAAAGGAAACACTGAGAGCTAATCACAAAGATGCAAATCACAGGCTCTCTGAACCACAGGCGGATGAAAACGACTCAGACCAGGCGAACACAGGGAAATGCTCTCCTTTACCTGAGGGTCTGAAAACAGCAATCCTGTAACTTCATGCTTCACCACCGCAGAGTTTCCGGGGATGTTCCTCACCAACACCGGGACTTCCAAATCCATTGCCTGAAAGGATGTAAAGAGCAAAGGAGACAGATCACTGTCAGAGTCTGTGTGGTGAGATGAGCCAATTTGTGACAAAATGACTCCTTAGTTTCACTGGGGCTCTGGCATCATACAAAACTCACCCCAAAACTTTGCCCAAAATGGTTTCCCAACACAAATCCCGGATTTTCCAACTACACACTGAATCTTAATGACTGACTGTATTTGCAAGTGTTGGCAAACTATATACTGTAATGGCCTGTCTTACTGCAACATCACAACAAAACCTTCTCCTTCTCCAATGTTCAGTTCACACTTCTTCAGTGGCAGCCTGGAGTACACTTTTTGAAAATATTTACCTATTTATTTGGCTGCACCTGGTTTTGGTTGCCGCACACAGGATCTCCATGGTAGCATGTGAACTCTTAGCTGTGGCATGTGGAATCTAGTTCCCTGACCATGGATCGAAACCCAGCCCCCTGTATTGGGAGCATGGAGACTTTGCCACTGGACCAGCAGGGAAGTCCTTGGAGTATACATTTTTAATTATCATCATTCTCACTTTCCTTGATGGGTAATTTTCTTTCAGCACCAGCCATACGATTGTCACCAGGTCTGTACACATCCCTTTGGCATGGATATAGACGTAAGGAGGAATAAGATTTATCACCTGATTACCCACTACACAACCTTTCCAGTCTCAAATGCCTGGGATCAGCCAGCATGGGGTTCCTCATGATGATAAAAGTCTCCAAGTCATGAATTTCCCTTCTCATCTTGTAGGATAAAGATTGGGACCCTCCACTGTCATTAGAATCAAAGCTATGGTTTTTCCAGTAGTCATGTATGGATGTGAGAGTTGGACCATAAAGAAGGCTGAGCACCAAAGAACTGATGCTTTTGAATCTGTGGTGTTGGAGAAGACTTTTTGAAAGTCCCTTGGACTGCAAGGGGATCAAACCAGTCAATCCTAAAGGAAATCAACCCAGAATATTCCTTGGAAGGACTGATGCTAAAGCGCCAATACTCTGACTACCTGATGTGAAGAGCCAACTCATTGGAAAAGATCCTGATGCTGGGAAAGATTGAGGGCAGGAGGAAAAGAGAGAGGCAGAGGATGAGATGGTTGGATGGCATCACTGACTCAACACATGAGTTTGAGCAAACTCCAGGGATAGTGAAGAACAGGGGAATCCTGGCATGCTGCAGTCCATGGGGTCACAAAGAGTTGGACACAACTTAGCGACTGAACAACAACAACTGTCATTACACTTGGGAACAAGAAAACTCAGCAGCACAGGCAGAAAGTAACTCCGCATCTCAACATCAGGGTCACAGCCACCTTATGAGCCCGCTGTTTGGGCCTTGGGTTCAGACCTCCAGTGAGCACCATCTGGCATTTTGGAAAAGATCACAGTCCAGGAATCACAAAACTGTGGTCTTGCCCTGGTGGGAGCTTTGCTCTTGACTGACAAAGGGGGTCTCAAATCCATCGCTCATCGCCATCATTTTGGGGAGACAAAGTTCATCTTAAACAGCAAGGATTTACTGTATAGCACAAGCAACTGTATATTCAATATCTTATAATAACCTACAATAGAAAAGAATTGAAAAGAAAAGAATATAGATGCATACATATAACAGGATCACTTTGCTGTACAGCTGAAACTAATATTATATTGTAAATCAACTATACTTCAATAAAAGAGAGAAAAAAAACATCTCATTTAAAAAGCATATGGAAATGCTATTTTCATTCAGCCAAGATGTGACATTAAGGATGGTTGATTCTCAAGTCACTTTCTTTAGGTGTAAAGTTACCTCTTCAAAAAGGCAAAGTCTCAGAATATGACTGTGCTGTGATGCTGGTCCTGATGAACACAGTGCCTGGGAATGTCTTGGGGAGATGGTGTTTGGAGATGAGCGAGCTTACCCTCTGAACCCCTTCAGGTCATGATCCTGGAAAGGGGCAGTGTTGCGGAGGGGCAGTTGGAGCAGAAATCAGCTCAAATCTGGTACCTGAGGCCCCATTTGGGGACTAAGAAGAGGAAACATCAGAGCTCAAGAGGCACCAAACACTTAGCAAGTGTGCAGTCACTGGATTTCTCTTGCCCACCGTCAGCTCTTCAAGCATCCAGCAAGTGGGCGGAAGCTTCACATTTGAACTTTTAAAAAAGCTTTGCTGGGGCTTCCCCTGGTGGTCCAGTGGTTAAGACTTCACCTCCCACTGCAGGGGGTGTGGCTCTGATCCCCCGTTGAGGAATTAAGATTCTATGTTGTGGCCAAAAAATGAACAAATAAAAATAAATTTAAAAGCTTTGTCTCTGGGTGCACCATCCTCAGCAGGGCTGATAAGGTTTTTCAGAGACATGAGCCCCGAGTCTACATTGCAGAACAGTCTTTGGAAACACAGCCACCAGGGCTCTGTATCAACACAGTAAGTGAGCTTTTGAAGGGTGCCTTATATAGGTGTCTATATTGGGCTTCCCAGGTAGCTCAGTGGTAAAGAATCAGCCTGCCAATGCAGGAGACATGGGTTCTATTCCTGGGTCAGGAAGATTCCTATGGAGGAGGAAATGCAGCCCTCACCAGTATTCTTGCCTGGGAAATCCCATGGACAGAAGAGCCTGGTGGGTGACAGTTCACGTTTAAAAGAAATGTGTCTTATCAAATGGGATTTTTACATGCCTCTGAAACAAAACAAGGGCTTCCCAGGTGGCACTGCTGCTGCTACTGCTGCTAAGTCGCGTCAGTCGTGTCCGACTCTTTGCAACCCCATAGACAGCAGCCCACCAGGCTCCTCCGTCCCTAGGATTCTCCAGGCAAGAACACTGGAGTGGGTTGCCATTGCCTTTTCCAATGCATGAAAGTGAAAAGTAAAAGTGAAGTCGCTCGGTCGTGTCTGACTCTTTGCGATCCCATGGACTACAGCCCACCAGGCCCCTCCATCCATGGGATTTTCCAGGCAAGAACACTGGAGTGGGTTGCCATTGCCTTTTCCAATGCATGAAAGTGAAAAGTAAAAGTGAAGTCGCTCGGTCGTGTCCGACTCTTTGCAACCCCATAGACAGCAGCCCACCAGGCCCCTCCATCCATGGGATTTTCCAGGCAAGAGTACTGGAGTGGGGTGCCATTGCCTTCTCCAGGTGGCACTTCTCCCAGGTGGCACTAGTGGTTAAGACCCCACCAGCCAATGGAGAACACGTAAGAGAACTGGGCTTGATCCTCGTATTAGGAAGAATCCCTGGAGGAGGTTATGGCAACCCACTCTAGAATTCTTGCCTAAAGAATCCCATTGACAGGGGAGGCTGGTGGGCTACAGTCCACAAGGTCGAAAAGAGTGGGACACAACTGAAGCGACTTAGCATGTACCCATGCATGACAAAACAATGCTAATTCTGAAAGGTCAAAAGATCCCCTCCCTCCAAAGTGAGATGCACTTATTCTGTGATTAACCACTTTGGGTCTTTGAATTGATTTTAATGAAATCCACCCTCCATGGCTCCTCTAAAATTAGTTTCATTCAAAACCCTCATCCCAAAGGTTATTTTGGAGTTTTTAAAAGGAACACAGTGTTGGCATCTGAAAGCAGACGGAATTACTCAGAGCTGCCTTTCCTTTGAAGTAAATGAGATTGGACAGCAATTCATCTGCAATGAAATGCTGTTATGTACTGGCTACAAAATCATCCCTGAAATTCACTTTACCTTTTCTTAAGAAGGTGGGGAGAGGAAATGTGTATTTACATACAAAGGAGCAAGTCAGCAAGGCTTGAGGACTGGTACTCTAAGAATGTACATTTTTAAAGCTAATATGAAGAGTACAATGTCCCGCTCCAGTGACTCTAGTTGAAAGCTGATTTTAAACCACAATGGAGATTAATGCTAATCATTAAGCTCAGATTGAGATATTGAGGTATTCGACATCTGGCTGAAGAAGAACATGTCACAAATCCAGGCTCTGTGCTCTAAAAGCTTCTGAACATGAGAATTACAGGAGTCGGTATATAGCTTCTACCCCAGCCCACAGTATTTTATTTTTTTATGTTTGTTTTTTTAAATGATGCCACACTTGCAGAAAATATTAGGCATACAACATCAGTCATTTCTTAAATTTATGGAGCATGATTTTTTTCCCTGCTTCAATTATTTACCATGACCTCTGAAACATCAAAATTCACAAATCGTACCTTTGGTCAGTAAATTCAACTAGTGTCCAAAGGAATAAATGGATGTTACAAACAACTTATGATACAATAATAGCATCACTCTAATTAAGTAGACCCTGAAGTAAAAAACTAAGGTTATGAGAATGCAGATGTGAAATGTGATTCAAAGACTTGGAGGACCAATGGCCAAACATTTCCTTTTCTGCAGGGGGTAGAAATAGATTCAAGGGATTCAAGGGATTAGATTCAAAGAGAATAGATTCAAGGGATTAGATCTGACAGAGTGCCTAAAGAACTATGACGGAGGTTCGTGACATTGTACAGGAGGCAGTGATCAAGACCATCCCCAAGAAAGAGAAATGCAAAAAGACAAAATGGTTGTCTGAGGAGGTCTTACAAATAGCTGTGAAAAGAAGAGAAGCAAAAGGCAAAGGAGAAAAGGAAAGATATACCCTTCTGAATGCCAAGTTCCAAAGAAGAGCAAGGAGAGATAAGAAAGCCTTCCTCAGTGATCAGTGCAAAGAAATAGAGGAAAACAACAGTATGGGAAAGACTAGAGTTACCAAGGGAACATTTCATGCAAAGATGGGCTCGATAAAGGACAGAAATGGTATGGACCTAACAGAAGCAGAAGATATTAAGAAGAGGTGGCAAGAATACACAAAAGAACTATGCAAAAAAGATCTTCATGACCCAGATAACCACAATGGTGTGATCACTCACCTAGATCCAGACATCCTGGAATGTGAAGTCAAGTGGGCTTTAGGAAGCATCACTATGAACAAAGCTAGTGGAGGTGACAGAAGTCCAGTTGAGCTATTTCAAATCCTAAAAGATGATGCTATGAAAGTGTTGCACTCAATATGCCAGCAAATCTAGAAAACTCAGCAGTGGCCACAGGACTGGAAAACATCAGTTTTCATTCCAATCAGAAAGAAAGGCAAGAATGCTCAAACTACCGCACAATTGCACTCATCTCACATGCTAGCAAAGTGATGTCAAAATTCTCCAAGCCAGGCTTCAACAGTACATGAACCATGAACTTCCAGATGTTCAAACTGGATTTAGAAAAGGCAGAGGAACCAGAGATCAAATTGCCAACATCCGCTGGATCATAGAAAAAGCAAGAGAGTGCCAGAAAAACATCTACTTCTGCTTCATTAACTATGCCAAAGCCTTTGGCTGTGTGGATCACAACAAACTGGAAAATTCTTCAAAAGATGGGAATACCAGACCACCCTACCTGCCTCCTGAGAAATTTGTATGCAGGTCAAGAAGCAATTAGAACTGGACATGGAACAACAGACTGGTTCCAAATTGGGAAAGGAGTACGCCAAGGCTGCATATTGTCACCTTGTTTATTTAACTTATATGTAGAGTACATCATTCGAAATGCTGGACTGGATGAAGCACAAGCTGGAATCAAGATTGCCAGGAGAAATATCAGTAACCTCAGATATGCAGATGATACCACCCTTATGGCAGAAAGTGAAGAACTAAAGAGCCTCTTGATGAAAGTGAAAGAGGAGAGTGAAAAAGTTGGCTTCAAACTCGACATTCAGAAAACTAAGATCATGGCATCTGATCCCATCACTTCATGGCAAACAGATAAGGAAACAGTGAGAGACTATTTTGGGGGCTCCAAAATCACTGCAGATGGTGAGTGAAGCCATGAAATTAAAAGACGCTTACTCCTTGGAAGAAAAGTTTTAACCAAACTAGACAGCATATTAAAAAGCAGAAACATTACTTTGCCAACAAAGGTCCATCTGGTCAAAACTATGGTTTTTCCAGCAGTCATGTATGGATGTGAGAGTTGGACTATAGAGAAAGCTGAGTGCTGAAGAATTGATGCTTTTGAACTGTGGTGTTGGAGGAGACAGACTCTTGAGAGCCCCTTGGACTGCAAGGAGATCCAACCAGTCAATCCTAAAGGAAATCAGTCCTGAATATTCATTGGAAGGCCTAATGCTGAAGTTGAAACTCCAATACTTTGGCCACCTGATGCGACGAACTGACATATCAGGGAAAAGACCCTGATGCTGGGAACGATTGAAGGCAGGAGGAGAAGTGGGTGACAGAGGATGAGATGGTTGGATGGCATCACCGACTCATGGGCATGAGTTTGAGTAAACTCCAGGAGTTGGTGATGGACAAGGAGGCCTGGCTTGTTGTATTGCAAGGGGTCGCAAAGAGTTGGACATGACCGAGCGACTGAACTGAACTGAACTGAATAGAGGGTTTTATCAAGTGCAAATCCATAGGACTTGTTTGCAAGGCATGTGTAAAGAACTATAGGAAATTCCATACATTTGATGGCTTGTGATTTAGGGATATGAAGACAACTCAGCACCGAAAGCTGGTTATTACAGGACAGAGGGCATCTCCTCTTTACTAATATCACTATTAAAGGAATCCAGCATGCCATGAACCAACAGCAAAATAAGAGAAAGCAAAAACCCTTCTGTATTAAGTGCACACTGGTGATGACCTCAAGTCACTAGCACAAAGCCATTAAGATATACGGGTAAGAGAATTCCCTGATGGTCCAGCGGTTGGCACTCCGCACTTCCACTACTGTGGGCCCAGGGTTTAATCCCTGGTCAGGGAACTAAGATTCCTGAAGTTCCAGGGCATGGCCAAAAAAAAAAAAACAGAAAAAGGTTTAAAAGATATCCAGATTGGGACTTTCCTGGCAGTCCAGTGGTTAAGACTCCATTTTATCAATGTAGGGAACACAGTTTCAGTTCCTGGTTAGAGAACTAAGATCTCACATGCCATGCTGCACAGCCAAAAAATCTAGTTTGATACAGTCAAACTAGAGCCTGACAGGTTTTCAAGAGCAGGGGCTTATTTCAATGCAGAAAACTCCAGCAACGGACTGCAAGGTTGTGCTGGGATGTACATATTTAGCCCAAGCAGAGTACGCAATTTTTCTTTTCTTTTTGGCTACGCAGCACGGTGGCGTGTGCAATCTTAGTTCCCCAACCAGGGGTCGAACCCTCGCCCCCTGCAGTGGAAGGTGTAGTCTTAACCACTGGGCAACCAGGAAAGTCCAGGAAGCGATTTTTCAGAGCTGAGCCCGAGATGGAGAGGTTCGGTCCACCCTCATTCCCGCCCTCCTGTGCATCTGTAACCACTCCTCTGTGTGTTACCACACCCACCCCCTGTCTTGTGTACAAGCCCATCCCTTTCTTATCCCCTAAATTCTGGGATCATTGCACACACTGAAAAGAGGGAGAAGAAATCAAGACAAAAGAAGGCTTCCTACAAAACACACCTTTATCCACATCCTGTCCCAGCCCTTCATAGTCTCCATCACCTTCCCACTGAAGCTACTCGGTGAGTCAGAGAGGCGACACTATCCTAGTTTTATTTCATTTTGTCACTGGCAAGGAAAAATGGCAAGGAGAAAGAAAATAGTATTTTTAAATCCCAGCTAGAACTTCAAAACTACTTTAGAACTCCCAAAGAGACGCTGCTGTGCTTGTTAGCTTTAAGAAGCACACAGCTTTATTGACAAATGCATCACCTCCATAACTAAGAAAAGGGGTGATCGACAATTTCATATTTCTACTTTCAGGACTCGTTAGATCATTACCTCCAGAATTGCGGCTGACATGCCTTCAGAGACAGAGCTATTCACCAGCGCGAAGCAATTCTTCATGACCGCATGGAGGTCTTCCTGAGCCATCTCCCTGATCAGTCGTACCCCAGGGGTCCTGAAACAACAGGGAGCAGAGAGCATCTATAGCTGGGAATCTTACAGAGAGAGGCTGGGCAGAGAGATGACAATTTTGGAGAAATATCTTAGATCACCAGGGAAGCATGATTGATAAAGGGTTCAGTACAGAAAACCATACTGGAGTGAGAATCTGTTCTATTTCCATCCCTGATAAGGGAGGGAGGAAGCCTGTGAACACACTGGCTTCCATCCTGAATCCTTCTGACCAACAAGACACATGATTCTCAGATACTGGACATCAGAGATGTGGCTCTTGCCATTTTTCTCTGAATGATTTAGAAAACAGACCTTTCCTAAGAATGCAGCCTTTTTCCCAATGCTTTTTAAAAGATACTCAGAGAGGGTGAGTACCCCTGGTGGTCCAGTGGCTAAGATTCCATGCTCCCCATGCAGGGAGCCTGGGTTCGATCCCTGATCAGGGAACTAGAGCCCACATGCCGCAACTAAGATCCAGTTCAGTCAAATGAATAAATAAAGATAAATATTAGAAAATATACTCAGAGATAATCATAGATGTATCATAAACAGAGAGAAATAGAAATAGTAAAACCAAGAGTGTAACACAACCTTTGTCACAGAGGTTTTGCCTTATTTTTCTCACCTGACAGTATGGACATTCTTCCCCATTCCCCCAACCCTCTCTAGTCTCAGGGTTATGAGGTTATCATTTCACATAACTGGTTATACTTTTACAAACGTGCATTCTGTATCCATGAGCAATATAAAGACACCTGATTGCATATGGGGGTGAAATCAGTGTTTCCCAGTCCTCTGGGGTGGTGGAGTGGGCAGGAGGAGGAGCTGGGATCCTGGGAGCGTGAGGATATACACATAAAAGGGGGCTGACCCGCACGGGAGAAGATCCTTCTGGCTCTTGTCCTGCCCATCTCCCCACTTAGAATATGGAAAGTGATGTGTGAGTTCTACAGCTACAGTCATCCTAGAAATGGAAGTCACAGGTAGGGAGCACAGGAAAGACAGACAGGAGACAATGTCTCTGAAGTCTTACCTGGTCCTGGACCAATGACCTCAGTTTTTTTGATGTGAGCAGTTAAAACCCCTGGGTGTGTAAGCCAGCACTGTTGGGTCTCTGTTGCTGCTGTTTCGTCTCTAAGTTGTGTCTGACTGTTTTGGGACCTTGTGGACTGTAGCCAACCAGGCTTCTCTGTCCATGGGATTTTCCAGGTAAGAATGCTGGAGTGGGTTGCCATTTCCTCCTCCAGGGGATCTTCCTGGCCCAGGGATCAAACCTGCATCTCCTGCACTGGCAGGAAGATTCTTTACTACTGAGCCACCAGGGAAGCCCTGGTCTCTGTTATGGGCAGACAAACACAATTGATAGCAAAGACCCTAGCAAATTGCTTTCCAGAGGAATGGATGCAATTTTCACCCTCACCAGCAGATTTTTAGTTGTTTTTTTTTTTTTTTTTTTTTGGTTTTGACCCATGAGGTAAGGGACAATTATAACCTCAAAGTGGGTTTCCTGGGCATTTCCTGACCTAGTGAGGTTGTATGTCTTCACACATGCATCCATGCGACTGCTCCCTAGGGAACTGCTGATGCTCCCAGCATGTCAGCTTCCTGGCTTGTCAATGGGGAAAGCAATAGCGCCCAGATTCTCACAGGATCATCAGGAGATTAAAGGAGGAATTATTAATGAAGTGCTGGGAACAGAGCATGGGATACAGTGAATGCTGGGAACTGGGATTATTTATCAGTCACTAGGCTTCCTCTTGGAGAAGGCAATGGCACTGCACTCCAGTACTTCTGCCTGGAAAATCCCATGGGTGGAGGAGCCTGGAAGGCTGCAGTCCATGGGGTCGCTGAGGGTCGGACAAGACTGAGCGACTTCATTTCACTTTTCACTTTTATGCATTGGAGAAGGAAATGGCAACCCACTCCAGTGTTCTTGCCTGGAGAATCCCAGGGACGGGTGAGCCTGGCGGGCTGCTGTCTATGGGGTCACATAGAGTCGGACACGACTAAAGTGACTTAGCAGCAGCAGCAGGCTTCCTCTCCTGCAAAACACCTGTTCACTCCCTATGCTTATCTCTCTCTCTTTTTTTTTTAAATGTATTTCATCATGTCACTCAGCATGTGGGACCTCAGTTCCCTGTTGCTTCATTCATGTCCGACTCTTTGTGACCCCATGGACTGTAGTCCACCAGGCTCCTCTGTCCATGGGATTTTCCAGGCAAGGATACTGGAGTGGGTTGCCATGCCCTCCTCCAGGGCATCTTCCCGACCCAGGGATCAAACCTGCATTGGCAGGCAGGTTCTTTACCATTCCCTGGCCAGGGATCAAGCCCGAATCCTCTGCATTGGAAGCTTGGAGTTTTAACCACTGACCACCAGGGAAGTCCCATACTTACCTCTTTACTTTGGCTTTTACTTCCCTTGTGAAGACTGGATCAACCTGAAAATTGACAAAGATGAATTTTAGGAAAAGCCAGAAATGAATCTAAGTCTCAAGAGAATTGCAGATCATGGTAACAGAGTCAGACGTAACAACTCAGAAAAGGAAAGAGTAAATCAAATACAAAAGAATACCCCGGAGTCCAGCTACTGCAAAGTAATAAGGAAAAGAAGGACTTGAGAGAAAATTTAAAGACACAAACACATACAATCATCCTTCAGTATCCACTGTTCCAGGACCCCCTCAAATATCAAACTCTGTGTATGCTCAAGTCCTTTATATAAAATGGTATAGTATTTACATCTAACTGAAACACATCCTCCTGAATACTTTAAATCATTTCTGGATTACTTACAGTACTAATATAATATAAATGCAATGTAAATAGGTGCCAATGCACAGCAAATTGAAGTTTTGCTTTTTGGAACTTTCTGGAATCTCTTTTCCTGAATATTTTCAGTCCATGGTTGGTTGAATCTGAGAATACAGAACCTGATGATACACAGGGCCAACTGCAGTCTTGTTTCCTGTTTGGTCTATAAGATAAGAGCCTGGTGAAGCTCCAGGTATGGGAGGCCAGGAATTATCCACCCAACTCAAGGTCCTAAAACAGAAGTCATTTACAGTCAAGTGATAATCTGACAAAAACATAATATTTCAATGAAAGTTTTGCCTGGTTGATTACAGTGGTGGATTTTGTCATAAAACCTTTGAGGCAAAAGGATTTGGAATCCTTGGTAGATCTAAAATAAAAGATCTGACTGAATTAAAATTTTTTAACAAGGAGCCTTTCCAGACACACAATTTTAAAGCAAAGGCATGTCCATGGGCTGATACATGGGAAAACAAAATGGGGTCTTGTCCACACAATGAAATATTATTCACCCAACAAAAAGGAATGAAGTACTGATTTATGCTACAGTATGGGGGAACCTTGAAAACATGATGCTAACTGAAAGAAGCCAGACACAAAAGGCCCTAAATTGTGACTCTTTTTATATGAAATGTCCAGAACAGACAAATCTATAAAGAAAGAGAGTAGGTTAGTTGCTAGGCACTAGGAGGTGGGGCGGGGAAGGCCATGTCACCCCACCCCAGTACTTTTGCCTGGAGAATCCCATGGACGGAGGAGCCTGGTAGGTTCCAGTCCGTGGGGTCGCTAAGAGTCGGATACGACTGAGCGACTTCACTTTGACTTTTCACTTTCATGCATTGGAGAGGGAAATGGCAACCCACTCCAGTGTTCTTGCCTGGAGAATCCCAGGGACAGGGGAGCCTGGTGAGCTTCCGTCTGTGGGGTCGCACAGAGTCGGACACGACTGAAGCGACTTAGCAGCAGCAGCAGCAGCAGCAGCAGGAGGTGGGGAGAATGGGAGTGACTGCTAATGGGTATGGGATTTGGGGGAGATAATGAAAATGCCCCAAAACTAGATAGGGGTGATGACTGCAAAACTTTGTATTAAATACTTCAAAATGGTGCATTGTATGACATACAAATTTTATTTCTATTTTTAAAAAGCCAAGTCCATCCTTTTAACTAGTTACAATGTGATATTCTTGAGTCTGTACTTCACTCCTATTTCATATTTAGAGGAAATACATCTTATGAGACAGGTGCCATGCTTTTGGGGTTTTTTTTTAAAGATGTATTTATTGGCTATGGTGGGTCTCCTTTGCTGTATGTGGGCTTTCTCTAGTTGTGGAGATTGGGGGCTATTCTCTAGTTGTGGGGCATGGGCTTCTCCTTGAGGTAGCTTCTCTTGTTGAGGAGTACAGGCTCCAGGCATACAAGCTTCAGTAGTCATGCCTCATGGGCTTAGTTGCTCTGTGACATGTGAGATGTTCCCAGACCAGGGATTGAACCAGTGTCTCTTGCACTGCAAGTCAGATTCTCAACCACTGGACTACTAGCAGAGCTCCCAGGCACCCTGTTTCATCCCATTGTATCCCTGGTAGTCAATATGTTTGCTGAATTAATGCAAACATTAATAGCAATGTTTCTTAAACCGGTCTCTTATACCAACATTTTTGACTCCACATGCTTTTAAGAAAACTCATATGTAGGTGTCCAGACTGAGTGGAGCTCTGGAGACAGACCACCTGGGTCAAATCCTTCCCAAACCAATCTCTAGCCACGTGGCATGTGCACATTAATGGATCTCTCTGGGCTTCAGCCTCCTCATCTGTAAGAAGAGAACGATAACAGCACCGTGGGATTGTTGGGAGGATCAAATAGTTTAAACATATTCAGTGCTTACAACTTTTTCTGAAACACAGTAACTGCTATATGAGTAGTAGAAGAAAGGTTAAATATCAAAGCCTTGGTGGAATGAATGAGTGAGAGCTGAAGATTGCAGCACTAATACAAAAATATCTATACACTTCATCTCAAATGTGCACTTTCCCAGTGACACTGCCGTACTTCTCAGCAAGACACCTGCACACCTGAAGGCCATCACAGAATCCACAGAAAACACCCCTTATTCCTGACCATCAGAAGTCAAACTAACGTACTCTTTATGCACAATGACCTCTTCTCAGGTAAATTTACTTCCTGAAGTACCAAGAGGATCTTTACGGATAACTTTCCACCTGTCATAGGGTCCCTACAAGCCTATATGAAGCTGCTGCTGCTGCTGCTGCTAAGTTGCTTCAGTCGTGTCTGACTCTGTGCAACCCCATAGACAGCAGCCCACCAGGCTCCCCCTTCCCTGGGATTCTCCAGGCAAGAACACTGGAGTGGGTTGCCATTTCCTTCTCCAATGCATGAAAGTGAAAAGTGAAAGTGAAGTTGCTGAGTCTTGTCCGACTCTTAGCGACTCCATGGACTGTGGCCCATCAGGCTCCTCCATCCATGGGATTTTCCAGGCAAGAGTGCTGGAGTGCGGTGCCATTGCCTCCTCCAATATGAAGCTGCAGTGCATGTTTATTGCGTCTGTTTCACCCAACTGCAAACTATTAAATGAAACAATCAGTAGACAGGTTTTACCCTGCATCCCTCCCCAGGTTTTATTAACAATGAATACAATTTTAAAATAACTGAGAAAATATTCTTAAACTTAGGCAAGTGTAAGACAAAATTCTAAACATGTCTTCAAAGATAGAGGTAGATGAGGGTGTAAGCACATTTTACAAATACAGTGTCTGCCAGCTCTTCCTGTTACTGCAGATGAGTTTAGAAATGAAGGCAGATTCAATTTCTATTCTCATTCACACCTCACCAGTAGGTATCAGGAATTACAAACCAAGTCGACTTAATGAATATGATGATATCCCTAGAGTCTGTCATACTGAAATAATTTTGTGTTTTCCAAAATTTCATTTTGGTTTCCTCTGGCAAGGAAATGCTGTGTGTGTGTATGTGTGGTGGAGCCCAGATCCTTTAAAATATTCATATGCTGAAGATGTATCCCAAAGAACCAGTAACGCAAAGCTCACTCATTCCCCTGAGGTCATGACATCACTTTGATGGTGGACACAGCAAATCTAGGTGTATAACAAAATGGAAATTATTCCTAGGTTTTTTAAAAGCTTAATATACTTTAATAGCAAACTTGCAGGAATAGTACAGAAGATACACACCACTAGACACATGTATGTAAAGCAACTCAAAAGTGTACTGAACAGATGGAACCTACCATATGATTAAAATACTGCAAAGACCATTTAGTTGCCATCAACAAGAAACGTACTTGTTTTAAATATCATATGATACTGTTTATATTTGGAATTTTTTAAATGATGTAAATGAAATTACTCACAAAACAGAAATAGACTCACTGACAAAAAACAAACTTATGGTTACCAAAGGGGAAAGGCGTGGAGAGAGGGATATATTAACAGCAGTCATGTCTGACTCTTTGCAACCCCATGGACTATACAGTCCGTGGAATTCTCTAGGCCAGAATACTGAAATGGGTAGCCTTTCCCTTCTCCAGCAGATCTTCCCAACGCAGGGATCAAACTGGGTTGATCAAACTGCGTTGCAGGTGGATTCTTTACCAACTGAGCTATCAGGGAAGCCCAACACATAAACACTACTGTATATAAAACTGATAAACAACAGGTCTTACTGTGTAGCACAGGGAACAATACTTAATCTATAATGGAAAAGAACCTTTAAAAGAATATATATTTAATGTGTGTTTGTGTGAGTGTGTTAGTTGCTCAATTGTGTCCAACTCTTTGCAACCCCATGGATTGTAGCCTACCAGGCTTCTCTGTCCATGAAATTCTCCAGGCAAGAATAGTGGAATGCCATTCCATTCTCTGTGGCATCTTCCTGATCCAGGGATTAAACCCAGGTCTCCTGTACTGCAGGAAGGGCAGTGTCTGAGCCACCAGGGAAATGTATGTGTGTGTGTGTGTGTGTCTGTGTGTGTGTGTGTGTGTGTGTGTGTGTGTGTGTGTGTGTGTGTGTGTCTGTGTGTGTGTGTGTCTGTGTGTGTGTATGCCTGAATCACTTAATCTATTATGGAAAAGAACCTGAAAAAAGAAGATATATATATATATATATATATATAAACTGAATCACTGTTCTGTACACCTGAAATACAACTTTGTAAATCAACTATATTTCAATAAAAAATTTTTTGCCACTCTGTTTTTTTAATTGGAGGATAACTGCTTTACAGAATTTTGTGGTTTTCTGTCATATATCAGCAAGAATCAGCCATCAGTTCAGTTCAGTCGCTCAGTCGTGTCCGACTCTTTGCGACCCCATGAATTGCAGCACACCAGGCCTCCCTGTCCATCACCAACTCCCAGAGTCCACCCAAACCCATGTCCATCGAGTCGGTGACGCCATCCAACCATCTCATCCTCTGTCGTCCCCTTCTCCTCCTGCCCCCAATCCCTCCCAGTATCAGAGTCTTTTCCAATGAGTCAACTCTTCGCATAAGGTGGCCAAAGTATTGGAGTTTCAGCTTTAGCATCATTCCTTCCAAAGAACATCCAGGGCTGATCTCCTTTAGAATGGACTGGTTAGATCTCCTTGCAGTCCAAGGGACTCTCAAGAGTCTTCTCCAACACCACAGTTCAAAAGCATCAATTCTTCGGCGCTCAGGTTTCTTCACAGTCCAACTCTCACATCCACACATGACCACTGGAAAAAACATAGCCTTGACTAGATTAACCTTTGTTGGCAAAGTAACGTCTCTGCTTTTGAATATGCTATCTAGGTTGGTCATAACTTTCCTTCCAAGGAGTAAGCATCTTTTAATTTCATGGCTGCAGTCACCATCTGCAGTGATTTTGAAGCCCCCCAAAATAAAGTCTGACACTGTTTCCATTGTTTCCCCCTCTATTTCCCATGAAGTGATGGGACCAGATGCCATGATCTTCGTTTTCTGAATGTTGAGCTTTAAGCCAACCTTTTCACTCTCCTTTCACTTTCATCAAGAGGCTTTTTACGAGCCATAGGTACACCCATATCAATATAAAAAAAATTTTAAGACATTTGTTTTAAGACAGTCCAAATGCTGGCAATATTTTAACAGGTTTATTGTTACAACATTCAGCTTCTGAAACTTGCTTGCTGAAACATTCTGAACTGTGTTAATGTCTCTGTTTTTAATACTATTCTCAAGCAAATGGAAATGGAACAATTGTGACCCCTGATTTCTGCCCCCTATTTTTCCACTCAAAATCACACAGGTAGCTTTTGACTCCATGGGGGTAAAATGTAACATTTAGAACTATCAAACAAGAAGATAATTTTTTTTTAAGGAGTGAAATGTTTTCTGTCCTAGTAGGGTCTTAGGGATATTCTGGGTGAATACAACATGCTGAGTGAATGTCCTTTGGCTTAACTGTGACACATTTGGCATGAATTGCCCACAGACTGGTGTCTTCTAAAAAGACAACCAGATGCCTCACTTGCGCTCTGTAGATGCAGATCTGTATGGAAGATGGGTCTTTGGGACACAATCCCATCTTTTCAGTCTGCTGGCCTTCCAAAATAAAGTTGCTATTTCTTGCCCCAACAACTCGTTTCTTGATCTATTGGCCTGTCGTGCAGCAAGCAGTATGAACTCGGACTCAGTAACATTTACTCTCTGCTTTTCACCTCTCTCCTAATTACATGTCTTTTTCTCCACCAGGAAGGCCAACCTCAATCCTTAAAATCCATTCACCCTTAAAAATTTGCACAGGTAAATGTTCCCTCTCTGAGAAACTTTGTCTGATCATCCAAACAGGAAGTAAAGTCTCCTCTCATACTTTTCTACCACCTGCTACAAAACATGGACCTACTTTTTTGGTACTTGTTGGGTATTTGTCCAACTCTTCTCTTTATACATCTTCATTTTCCTCCCAAGGTCATGCTAGTTCTGTGCTGGATAATATTTGCCAAATGAATGATTTCCAACTGGTTCTACCTTTCTGTTTCCCACTTTTGATTCTTTTCACTTGAATTATCCTAAGCCATTCAATTATATTATAATCCTAATATCTCATCATGAAAAGGTAAACAATTTCATGAAAGCCTTCTTTTGGCATTACATATGAATTTTGACCAGCTCAGTCAGTAAAGAATCTGCCTATGGTGCAGGAGACCTAGGTTCGATCCCTGGGTTGGGAAGATCCCCTGGAGAAGGAAATGGCAACACACTCCAGTATCCTTGCCTGGAAAATCCCACGGACAGAGGAGCCTGGTGGGCTGCAGTCCATGGGGTCGCAAAGAGTCAGGCACGATTGAGCAGCTAACACTTACTTATTAATTTTGATGAGGCTTCCCTGGTGGCTCAGTGGAAAGAATCCCACTGCAATGCAGAGACCCAGGTTCAATTCCTTGGAGGAGAAAATGGTAATCCACTTCAGTATTCTTGCCTGAGGAATCTCATGGACAGAGGAGCCTGGCAAGCTACAGTCCATGGGGTCGTAAGAATCAGACATGACTTAGCAACTAAACAACTACCACTATGAATTCTGACATACATGTTTTACTTATGATAATTTTTAGTTACAAATTCCTCAGAACTTCCCTGGTGGTCCAGTGGTTAACACTCTGTGCTTCAAATGCAAGGGGAACCAGTTCAATCCTTGTTCAGGAAACTAAGATCCCACATGCTCCATGGTGTGGCCAAAAATTTTTTTTCTTATTAGAAAAAAACAGAAATTCCTCTTGTTTTTAATTTTTAAACATGTTTCTTCTCTTATGATTGGGGGAAAAGATTTCAAGGAAAAAAATTGTAAAAGACAGCTGAAATACCTAACTGGAAAAAAGAATGGCTACCCATTCCAGTATTCTTGCCTAGAGAATTCCATGGACAGAGGAGCCTGGCAGACTATGGTCCATGGGGTCACAATGAGTTGGATGTAACTGAGCAACTAACATAACCCTTTAACTAAAATTTGGTCAAAGGTGTAACAGCAACTTTCAAGTTGAAAGTACAAACTGCATTAAACTTTTCTGGGCTTGCCTTCCACATCAGTTCACTTTCAAATCTCTTAGTGAAGCCAAGGGGAACAAAACACAAGATAAAGAAAAAAAAAAAAAGGGTAGATATTTTTATTTAATGAAAGCACATGTTATGAAATTTTAAAAAGCGAGAGCATGGCAAGCAGCAAAGAAAATTCTCTTTTCCTCCTTCTAAGCTTATTTACTTTCTAGCAAAATACATTGTCTCAACTCCCAGGCTGAAGGAAAATCATCTTAGATATAAGAAAATATCGTGGGAAGTCATTAAGCTGTCACGCACGAGCTGAATATTCCTACCACATTGCTTATCAAAGAGAACCATAAAATGCACCCACTCCATACGCCCCTGCAAGCAGAAATCACATGCTTTGCCAAAATGGTTGGATCGAGAGATCAAAGAAGCTTTAATAGAAAACCAGCATCTAACTCAAACCATCCTGCAGCTAAAACAGAATCTTAGCCTATGAACACACAAAGGAAACATCAGCACAGAAAGTTCTTTCATTCTTTAATTAAACGCCCCTATGATGCTGCCTACGAACCAGGTGCTATGCCAAGTGTTCACTTATTTTGGCCTCATATGAAACTATAAGGCAGGTAGTGTTTTCTGAGTCATGCCCACTTTACAGATGGAGAAACTGAGGCCCAGAGCAGTGGAGGGTACCCAGCTAGCATGCAATCACTTTATTACCCTGCCATGCAGAACTACCCTTTGCCTGACAGGGATGATTTGATCTTGTTCTAAAGATGTTAACAAACTTGCCAGCAGTAAGCAGTAATGAAGGATTAAGTAGATTTAACAGGGGACAGGGATCTCGCTTTTTGAAACGTTCTTGTTAAGAATGATCACTTTACTTTTTAGCTGTGTAACATACACAGCATTACCATTTTTTTTTATCAAGAATCTCTTTTATTGATTATCAGAAACATTACAAACATCTAATATGAACAAATTGTAACATGACAGTATTTAGTTTGAACAATTAATACATTTCAGATATAATATTATACATATTTCAATGTTATTCTCCCCAATCATCCCACCCTCTCCCGGTCCCAGAGTCCAAAAGTCTGGTCTATACATCAGTGTCTCTTTTGCTGTCTCGTAAATAGGGTTATTTTTACCATCTTTCTAAATTCCATATATATGCGTTAGTATACTGTATTTGTGTTTTTGTTTCTGGCTTACTTCATTACCATTTTTTAAAAGCAATCTAAGAACACTCTCTCTGTGTGCGTGCTAAATCATTTCAGTCATGTCCGACTCTTTGCGACCCTGTGGGCTGTAGCCTGCCAGGCTTCTCTGTTCGTGGGATTCTCCAGGCAAGAATACTGGAGTGGGTTACTATGCCCTCCTCCAGGGGATCTTCCCAACCCAGGGATCGAAACTGCATCTCTTACGTCTTCTACATTTTCAGGTGGGTTCTTTACCACTAGTGCTGCCTGGGAAGCCCAACATTCTGTCTGCTGCTGCTGCTGCTGCTAAGTCACTTCAGTCGTGTCCGACTCTGTGCAACCCCATAGATGGCAGCCCACCAGGCTCCTCCATCCATGGGATTCTCCAGGCAAGAGTACTGGAGTGGGGTGCCATTGCCTTCTCAGAACATTCTCTCTAGTATTTTATAAATGGTTGGTAGAGAGACGAGTGTCGATTAAAAAGGAGAGCAATAATATTCCAAAGAGGAGGGTGATAACTGCCTTCTGAGCTGGACCATGGCATATGGTAGGAACAAACGTGAATGCTGTATGCAGCCCAGCCCATGGGCTCCCCTGTCCTGGCAGATACACCTCCAGTCTAGAGTTACCTGTCCTTGTCTCTCTTCCTAACCAGACCTCATGTCCACTCAGGCAGGGGCCAAGTCTATTCTGTTCTCTGGGACTAAACATAAGGGCCACATTGATATCCATTAAGTGACCTACAAAAGTATTCGGTTCTTGTCTGATCGTTCATACAAACAAATCGGTAATTTGCATATGCCATGATCATCAATTTTCTGCTTTGGATATTTGGCATCCATTTCACCTCTTCAGCTTCCCCTGTGCATCTTCTCACTTCTGCCCACTGGGTGTGGTCTGATGGAAGTGGAATTAGGTGCCTGGTCCTCTCCTTACAAAATGGCAGAGGTAACCCACAGCAGACCACGGACCTTGAAGGGAATGACCCAGAGACTAAGAAATGGATGCAGTCAAACCTGGTCTTCAGCCTCCCCAACAATTCTCTTAGAAGCTCTTATCACCTCCTAATACATGTCCTTGCACTGAAGTTGGTCTGAGGCTGCAGCTCAGAGGCACAGGCTGAGCTGTGTAGCTTCTTCATTGGGGTTTCCTGTCTGACCAGGCTCCATGCAGAGACACAGACAAAGAGAGCAGGAATCACTGCTGTATGCACTGTGAGCACACCCTAAAAACAGACTCAGCTCTTTCTCAAGACATATTCACTAACCAAGTCAATGCAATTTTGTTCTAAGAGGCCCTGCACATGACCCAGAAAGGCTACAGTCCTCCTAAACGGTTCAATTTAGACTTAAAGCGCTTATTCAGTCATTGAGCTTGGCAGTTAACAAAGAAAAAAAAAAAATGAATGGAAGAAAAGTGTACTCACATCAGATGTCAAAAATAATTGTAGTACTTGGGGCGTTTAATCCGCTTTAAGAGATAATGGTTAAAAGATGAATTGTATTGTGTCCCAAGATTTGACCTCTGACCCACTTCTCAAATTCATTTCCAAAAGATCAGTGTATTAACCCATAACATTGTAGCAAAGATTCAATGTCAAGTGTAAAACCCTTTTAGTCTCTTCCTACTTCCATATTCCAAATTGGTGTTAAATTGAATTCTTGACACTGAAAACTGATAGATGCCTAGAAATCTTGCAAGGATAATAGGGAAGAGCTTGTTTAAGTTGAGTGGTCACGAGAAGCATATCGAAGCCAGGCCACGATCCGGGGAGGGAATCTCATTAAGGAAGCAGCCAACGCACTGGATTTCAAGAGGGAGTATGTTTAGGGGCCACACACACACATACACATACACACAACCATCCAGTGTGGCCCAAGTCAGAGTTTTCTAAACTTCAAATCATGAAGCACATCATGAAATCAATCTTGGAATAAAAACAGGCACTGTTTTGGTGACATGAAATATCAAAGCAGAGGCATGGAATAGGTTTTTAAAGAAATACCAGAGTGTGTGGAATACACGAAGCAAGAGGATTAATTAAGCTTGTTTCTGGGGTGTGTGTGTGTGTGTGTGTGTGTGTGTGTGGTGGGTCACCATGTAAAATGTGCTGGAGATGGCTTTACTTGCTGTCTGGTAATTTGAAATTGGCCATGTGAAAACCTTTTTACAGAAATAGGCAAATAGGGCTTTTATAAACTACGACTTGGGATTTCCCTGTTGGTCCAATGGTTAAGACTTTGCCTTTCAATACAGAGGATGCAGGTTCAATCCTGGTCAGGGAGCTCAAAAAAACAAACAAAAAAAAACCCAAAGAACATAAAACAGAAGTAATACTGCAACAGATTTAATAAAGACTTTAAAAATGGTCCACATCAAAAAGATAAAAAAAAAATAGGGTTTACTACCTTGCCCATCCCAACAGAACCAGTTGTTCAACACTGATCAGCATACCACTGGTTATGGAGAAAAAGCAAAGAAACATATAACACTTAAGAGACACTAGTTTATCTGAATTATTGGAGGATATGAAATGTGTGTCTACATATCAATATATTGGTTTTAAATCTTTGGAGGAACTCACTGATGGTCTGCATTTTCATTGCTGGGGGTTCAGGTTCAATCCCTGGTTGAGGAACTAAGATCTCACAAATCAGGCAGTGTAACCAAAAAAAAAAAAGAAAGAAAGAAAAGAAAACTTTTGTAGGAAAGAGGGAGCCAAGAAGGAAACAAGTGGTTTGAATTTGTGACTAATCATATTCAGTGCTGCCTTCGTATTTCAGAAACTCAAATTATCTGTCTACTAAGACAACACTAAGGTGTTTGTGATGGTGGCTACTGATTCTCTTTAGATTTGATAAAGACCTGTTAGAGGGCAGGGATATTGCTAGGGGCTGAATGTTTGTGTCCCCCTTAAAATTCACACATTGAAGTCTTAATGCCCAAGGTGATGATATTTGGGAGCGTAGGTCTTTGGGAAATGATGCAGAAACCCTCATGAATGGGGTTCTGATAAAAGATCCCAGAGAGCTCCGAGGACTCAGCAAGCAAGGATTTGCTTGCTGACTTGCTTGCTGATTCTGGACTTCCCAGGTGGTCCAGTGGTAAAGAATTCGCCTGCCAATGCAGGGGACATGGGTTCGATCCCTGGTCTGGGAAGATTCCACATGCCTCAACAGCTAAGCCTGTGCACCACAACTACTGAGCCCTCCCTTGAGAACGCTCTGCGACAAGCAAAGCCACCACAGTGAGAAACCTGGGCACCACAACTAGAGAGTAGCCTCTGCCTGCTGAAACTAGAGAAAGTCTGTATGCAGCAATGAAGATCCAGTATAGCCAAAAATTGAAGGAAAAAAAAGATAAAGGAAGAGCACCCTCAGAAGAAAATGACCCAGCTGGCACTTTCACCTTGGACTTGAAGCCTCCAGAACGTCAGAAATAAATTTGTTGTTTCTTAGCTACCTCATCTGCGGTACGTGGTTATAGCCGCCCAGATGAACCAAGACAAAGAGTCAGGTTCCAAACGCTCGCTTCTGCATTCAGGTCTGTGCAAGCCTGAGAAGGCAGCCACATCTCACAGGCAGAATTAGATCTGGAAGATCCAGTTTCTCTGATCGGTGGAGGAGAAGTGAACAGATCCCAGGAAATTTCCAGACTGAGTGTGGCCCTGGCACAGTGCCAGGTGCTTACGACTGGTTTTCCCAAGTGGCAAATTTGCAACCCAAGATGCCTTTCTCCCTTTCCTAGAGGGTTTTTAATTACAGATAGTGGAGCGCCTTGTGGAAGAAGTACTTGAGAATTATTACTAATTCATGGCAATGAACTTAAGGACCAGTAACTCTCAGATCATAACCCTTCACAGCCCTTCACTCAAGAGCTCTCTTTCCAGGCTCCTCTTTCTCTTTTATTCCCTTGCTGCTTTCCTGGCTCCACCCACACAAACTAAGTCAGTGGCTGAAGATGCAGCTTCAGAAGGGACCTCCAGGGGCCTCAGGGGTGGGGAATTCTACGAGACTTGTTCTGGACCTGCATTGGCGCAGGAAGAAATATGTCCTCAGGTATGTCAGAGATGTATTAGACTAGCTTGGAAAAGGGGAGGAGAAAGGGGGAAAGAAGAAATTCCACTAGAAATTGTGGAAGCACTAAAGCTTCCCAAGACATGACTTTCCCAGGGTCCCTGTAAACCTGTTTTGTCTCGGCCAGCTCAAGTCACCATCTGTTTCCTGATTCTCATCAGGCAAAGTCATGAGTCAAAGTCACTGCTTCCCTCTGGAAGTTACAAAAAAAGGAAATACAGGGACTTCCCTGGTGGTCCAGTGGTTAAGCATCCACTGGCCAATGCAGAGGACATGGACTCCATCCCTGGTCCAGAAGGATTCCACATGCCGCAAGGCAACTGAGCCCCCAAGTCACAACTACTGAGCCCTCAAGCGACAACTACCGAGCCCTCAGGCCTAGGGCCCACGCTCTGCAACAAGAGACTCTGCTTGCTGCAACTAGAGAAAGCCCATGTGAAGCATCGAAGACTCGTGTGATCAAAATAAATAAATACAACTTTTAAAAAAAGAAAGAAAATACAGAGATGCATTTTGTAGGACCGACAAGTCAAACAAACAGAAAGAGAGAAAGACAGAGCATGGACGCGCGTGAATGTTTGTCTAGCTAGTTGCGAGCAATTAACAATTTCACACACACACACACACACACACATACATTTTTTTCAAAAGAGAAAAAAAGGCCTCTGGGTTGTGACTTCTCTTGGAAGGTTGACAAGGGAGCCTGCATCTCTGGATGCAAATCCTGCTGCAGCTGAATCATGCTCCCAGTCAGTCATGCCACAGTTTGCCACAGTCTCCACCCTCCCCTACTGCCTCCCAACCCAGAGCCCAAGAGTTTAATTTCTTTGCAGTGAAATTAGGAGGAAGGAAACACATTTTTTACAATCACTGTTCTTTCAAAAGGAGCCCAACTAAAGTTAGAGGGAAGCTTGTATGTTTCAAAAACAAATGAGAAAATAAGGTTCTTTCCCCTGGGGATGGAAAAGCCTTCCTAACTGTTTAGAAAACAAAACAACTGGCTTCCCCTGGTGGTCCAGGGGTTAAGAATCTGCCTTCCAATACAGAGGACGTGGGTTTGATACCGGTGGGGGATCTAAGATCCCACATGCCTGGGAGCAACTAAGCCCTTTCGCTACAACTACTGAACCCTGCACTACAACTTGAGAGTCCCAGCACCATAACAAAGCCCGGACAACGAAGACCTGACATGGCCCAAAAAAAGCAAAAACAAAAGAAGTGCCTCTTCTAAGAGACCAGGACTTAGAAAGTCTTTATGAAGCAAATGGCGTCCCTCACTTGTAGGCAAGTGAGTTAAACAGGAAGGTGCTAATAGATGCAGGAAAATGACACACACCCTAGCCGTTCCCTCTTCTCTGACTCCAGTACCAGCTAAAATGCCGCCTCAGTTTTTGTGTTCCTGGAAAAGGGTTTCTGGCACATGTTTAGTGCTATACTTTGAAGCTTGCCACCTCTCTCCAGGTTTCCTTAAAAGGAAGCGTGACAGAAAAAGTCAAGCAGAGAAATCAGGTCATCATTAGGCCAGAGTTGTTTGTGAACATTTTTATCCACCAAGTATTGTTCTTTTTGTATTTCTGCCTCCAGATACACTGTGTGTGTGTGTGTGCGCGCGCGTGTGTGTGTGCGCGCACGTATGCACGTGAGCACATGTACTCAATCATGTCCAACTCTTTGCAACCCCAAGGACTGTAGCCCACCAGGCTCCTCTACCCATGAGATTTTTTTCAGGCAAGAATACCAGGATACATATTTTTTACCAAGGTACCAGCTGTGTATGTGAAATTTATTCTTGATCCCTTTTGCAGTAGTATTTTACTATAGAGTATTACTTCCATAGTATACCATTAGTTTTGTTATAATAAATAATCACTGATATTTGATTATGAAAATTACATATTCCCTCTGTACAACAACTTGAAAATATGGCATAAAGATAAAATCACTTATATTGGAAAAATAAATAAATAAATATTTGTGGGGTTGAATCTTCAAAAAAAAAAAAAAAAAGAATACCAGAATGGGCTGCCGTTTCCTCCTCCAGAGGATCTTCCTGACCCAGGGTTCAAACCTGCATCTCCCAGGCACACTGAGTCTTCATAAAAACTGTTTCCCAAACTGGCTATTTGCATACTTTTGCAATTCATCACATCTGTGCCCCCTTTCTACTATTGTTTATTTAATACTTTTGTGAAATAAATTCATTTTTTTAATCAACTTATTTTTAAAAGAAATTTTCAGAATTGGAAAACCAGTATCATGCATCATAAATGGAGCCAAACCATAAAAACAAAAGCAGTGAAAAGGAAAGCCACATTACTTAAATTCTTTCAAGATAACTGCTGCTGCCACAGCTCTAAGCTTGCAGCTTCTCTCTTGGTTAGCAAGAATCTCAGTATCAAATTAAAACTTTTTCAATCATGCTGCTTGAACAGAAGGATATAAGAGAATTAAAATAATAATAATAGCAATAGCTTTGCCACTATGTGACTTAACACTCATTAGTGCACTGGGAATTATCTTGCTAACCATCAAAAGCCTGCCCCTGCGCCTGTGTGTGATGTGTGTATGTATGTGCAAGTGTGTATATGTGAGTACCTGTTACACCAACTGTTGTAACACCAACCTGTTACAACAACATGGATGGTGGAGTGATTCATCTTCCGTGTGACAACCAACGTGGCCCCACAGGTTCTAGCTCTTGGTATATGTTTTAGGCTAGGGGGCCTTTCTCCAGGTAAATGTAGTATTTCCAGAGGTCTTTAGAATGCTGAGAAAAGCTTGCCACTTCCACTACGTACCTCATGGGTCCCTCGGGAACTAGGAAACCAACAAGATGAGAAACGACAGAATAGAACAAGGATGTCACGAAGGCATTTAACAGGCCCAGATTCAGCCTGCTGGGCGGAAGGGAAAGGCAGTGGGAGATGTCGTTCATGGGAACAGAAGACGCAGCCCTGATACAGACACCCCACGAAGAGAAGACGAGACATCCTTACTACAGGGTTACATCACAACTGGCGGGATGAGGGTTCTGTTTTCTAAACTGCTTGGACAGAGCCAATCAACGTTTGTTTTCACGAGATGACCAATGTTGTCACCCAGACTCTCTGAGTCCTGAGCGCTTGGAATTTACTCTGCGGGGTGGGGGGTGACCTCTCTAGCGGTCCAGCGGTTGGGAGTGCGCCTGCCAACGCAGGGGACGTGAGTTCAATCCCTGGTCCAAGAACTAAGATCCCACATTTCACGAGGCAACTAAGCCCGTGCTCTGCAACAAAGGAAGCCACCACAGTGAGAAGCCCTCGCACCACAACTAGAGGGTAGCCCCTGTTCACAGTAACCAGAGAAAGTCCATGCAGAAAAGAAGAGCTCAACAAAGATCAGCATAGCCAAAAATAAAATAAAACAACAACAAAAAACACAGCCTTGGTAACAATTGAAAAAAAAAAGAATCAACTCTGTAACAGATCACTTGCTTCCTCTAGATCTGCCAATGGGGAGCGGGGGTGTCCGGAGTCCCAGGGAGATGAGAGGCAGCACCCCCAAGCCCTTCCACTGATGTTTGTTTCCCGGACAATGGCCACGGTCAGCCAAGGACATCCCCCAGTGAAGACTTTATTTCTCATGCCTATAGATTCTTATTCTCCACCCTACTTGATTTCTAACTGCATATCAATTACCTAATCCAGTGCTTGGGAGAACAGCTCCACGTCTGTTGAGCACTTCCAATGAGTTTCAAAGATGATCTGGACCACATGTAACATCTATCTTATACACCGACTTAGACAAACTTTCTTTATATGCCTCTAGTCCCGAGAGAATCCATTACTCACCCTTTGTAGCATTAAATTAATTGTAAAGACTTATAAAGCATCATCATTTCTAACCTTGGTCTGTTGTTCATTTTTTAGAAGGCAAACAGGCTTTATTTGCTTAAGAAAGAAATCAAATATGGGTGAGAAAAGTAACTAATTTTACAAAATGTCTAAAAAGAATGGAGGAAAATAGAGATGAGATCAAGGCTCACGGCAAATCAACTTACTTCAGGACCAACAATAACCATGTAAACGTTGGGCTCTTCTTGATGCCATTCTTGGGGAGAAAAAGGAAAAAAAAAGACTTTTAAAATGGTTTTAAGTCACAGGTGAAAACATAAGTCAGTTCAGTATTAATTGTGATACAATATAAATTATCTTCATATCATTTTGCTTTCACATTAGTCAACTTATAATTATTTGAAATGTAAGTATTGGACATTTTATGGTTTAAAGGAAAACTTTTTTTTCTAGACCATTGCATATTATTCAGATAATTAATTTATTAGGTAGTTAGGATGCATATCGGAGAAGGCAATGGCACCCCACTCCAGTACTCTTGCCTGGAAAATCCCATGGACAGAGGAGCCTGGTAGGCTGCAGTCCATGGGGTCGCCAAGAGTCGGACACGACTAAGCGACTTCACTTTCACTTTTCACTTTCATGCATTGGAGAAGGAAATGGCAACCCACTCCATTGTTCTTGCCCGGAGAATCCCAGGGGCGGGAGAGCCTGGTGGGCTGCCGTCTATGGGGTCGCACAGAATCGGACACGACTGAAGTGACTTAGCAGCAGCAGCAGCAGCAGCAGTAGGATGCATATGCCATCGTAACTCAATATGCACTTGAGTATATACTGGAGTCTATTGACTAACTTAAGCAGTGCAACAAAACTCCAAATGTATCATACAAATTGGCATGTGTAAATTATTTCCAGGTAAAATTATTTTAGCCTTATTATTATTGGCTATTTTTTACGATTTTCTCAGAAGCTGAGAAGATCCCTTGGAGAAAAGAAATGGGAACCCACTCCAGTATTCTTGACTGGGAAATCCCATGGACAGAGGAGCCTGGTGGGCTATAGGAACCCACGGGATTGCAAAAAAGGCAGACAAGACTGGGCCACTAAACAACAACAGCAAACAGAAGCCCAAGTTACAGGAAAGTAGAAAACATCTGAAATGAATACACACTGTGATTATTTTTCTGGTTGTTTCCAAAGCAACAATCTAGAAACAGTTCTGCTGGTGGGCAAAAAAAAATGAGAAATCTCAAAGTCCTAAGGAGAGACCTTCGAAGATGGGAACCCCAGTGGAATCCCGCAGGCAAGGGGTCACCTGAGAACACATACCAGAGAATGCATCCACCAAATAGAGAGGGTCTTTCACTTGTCTGAGTCCACAGATCAGGAGAAACACGTGTAGATTGTCAGCACTTTGGTTAATCTCTGCAACAGAAGAGTTCGGGGTATATTCAAAGGAGAGAACGCAGCTCCATGACCTGATGACAATGAAAGATCAGAGGCTGTTCAGCTCTGACCTTTCGGCCAGTTGTGCCCATACCAAACCTTTATTTTCATTTCACTGCATGAACTAACAGTTCTTCTGATGGTTCAACCTGAGCTGAGCCTGGCCTAATAAACATAAATGTACTTCCCACTGCAACAGAGAACTGACTCACTTATTACTGAAATGTCAGCCATCAGTCATAGGAAATATTTCAGTGAAATTCCAGTTAAGAAGAATGTCTTCTTTATGAATCCAGAAAAATGGTTTATATAGGAATGTCCTCTTAAGTTCATATATTAGTACATAGACACAGCCATAGATAGAGAAAGTTTTGGTTTGCCATTTGAAAGCTATCATGTAAAACTGGAGCTTCCCAGGTGGTGCTAGTAGTAAAGAACCAGCCTGCCAATGCACAAGACTTTAGAGACATGGGTTTGATCCCTGGGTCAGGAAGATTCTCTGGAGAAGGGAATGGGGTACCCATTCTAGTATTCTTGCCTGGAAAATGCCATGAACTGTAGCCCGGCCGGCTCCTAGGGCTACAGTCCATGGGGCCACAAAGAGTCGAACACAACTGAGCACACACACACACACACACACACACACACACAAGTAAAACACATTCTTTGTGGTCCCTTTCAACAAAAGGTGGAACCCATTTCCACACCCCTAGATGCTGGGCTCACCTGGTGACTTGCATTAATTACACAGCAAGGGGGGGCTTCCCTAGTGTTCCAGTGGCTAAGACTCTGAGTTCCCAGTACAGGGGGTCAGGGTTTGATCCCTGGTCAGGGAACTAGATCCCACATTTTGCAACTAAGACTCAGTGCAGACAAATAAAGAGATAATATTAAAAAATAATAATAATAACAGAGCAAGTGAAAGAGATTCCCAAGTCTTGGTCTTGAAGGCTGATGTCCAGTGCCCTCACCCGTTGGGACATGTGTGCAGGCATGTTAAGTTGCTTCAGTTGTGCCAAATGTGTGACCCTAGAGACTGTAGCCTGCCAGGCTCCTCTTGTCCATGGTATTCTCCAGGCGAGAATCCTGGAGTGGGTTGCCATGCCCTCCTCCAGGGGATCTTCCTGACCCAAGAATTGAACCTGCGTCTCCTGTGTTGCAGGCAGATGTTTTACCCACCAAGCCACCTGGGAAGCCCCCACCCATTGGGACACTGCTGCCTCATAATCCGGCTGGGCTGCCTCCTTAAGAGTATACCTGGTGGAGAGAGAGCCACTCATGCAGGACCTTTCAGGCCTCAGCCTAAGTTACAAGTGAGCCCAATACACATAGAGGTAGCAGAGATGAGTCAAGTCCAAACCGTGCGTGTGTGCTAAGTCGCTTCAGTCATGTCTGACTCTTTGCGACCCTATGGACTGTGGCCCACCAGGTTCCTCTGTCCATGGAACTCTCCAGGCAAGAATACTGGAAAGTGAAAAGAAAGTGAAAGTGAAGTCTCTCAGTCGTGTCCTACTCTTTGCGACTCCTTGGATTGTAGCCCACCAGGCTCCTCCATCCATGGGATTTTTCCAGGCAAGAATACTAGAGTGGGTTGCCATGCCCTTCTCCAGGGGATCTTCCCAACTGAGGGACCAAACTCAGGTCTCTTGCATTGCCAGCAGATTCTTTACCATCTTAGCCACCAGGAAAGCCCCAAGTGTAAATCACTGACCCACAAAACCATAAGAAAATACATTGTGGTTGTTTTAAGTCATCATATGCTGAGGCGGTTTGTTATACAGCCATATCATAGGGTCAATAGACAGTATTAATATCATTAACCCCAGTGAACCTAAAACTTCATCATTTGCAAACACATATAACTAGACATAAAACCATGCAAGGAGAAAGTGTTCACTCATACATTTCATTCATTCATCCAGTTCTTCTTTGTTGTTGTTGTACTCTTCTGGTTTTGTTTTGCTTTGTTGACCACACTGCATGGTATGTGGGTATGTGGGTATGGCTGGGTATGGTATGGGTATGTGGGTATGTCTGGGGTCTCCCCAACCAGGGACTAAACTTGTGTCCTCTGCAGTGGAAGCACCGAGTCCACTAGACTGCCAGGGAAGTCTCCTCATTCATCCAATTCTCAATGGAAACAAGTTCATTTCCTCTGTGACTTTTTTCTTTTTTTTAAATCTTTTGGTGATGCCTTGAAGCATGTGGGGTCTTAGTTAGCCAACTAGAGATTGAACTCACTTTCCCTGCATTGGAAATACAGAGTCTTAACCACTGGACTGCCAGGGAAATACCTCCTCTGTGCTTTTTTTAGTAACATAATTAGAATAAATGTAATAAGATACCTTGAGAGCACTCTGACACAATCACAAAAGCTACTACTACTAATAATGCATAACTAGCTCTGGAGAAAATCTTAACTGAAATGTTAAGATTCAGATGTCCTCTTAGAAAACCCTTAAACATCCTAAGAAAAGCAGGTTCGGAAGACCCTTGGAAAAAAGTGATCTTCGACGTATCTGTACCCCAGGGTCCCTAGGAAAGCCAACCTTGTAAGAAAACAATCCATAATCGATAACACTGATCTTTAGAATGTTTGGTGAGTTATATTGCCACCCTGCACAGATAAGATATAACTGTTTACACACACAGACACACAGATACACACATACACAGTACAGTCTCAAAGAATGATTTAGACGTATTACATACCAGGCACTCTGATATTTTCTGTTCCATTTCACTTCATTTTCTAAAAGTGCTGGTGCCCAACTCACTGAACTGAGTTTGAGATCCTCCTTGCCCTTCTCCTCCTCGACCTACTAATCCATATCCCCTTGCTTGGACAGAGCTAATCCATATCCCCTTGCTTCTCTTCCCCCACTTCTTCCTGGGCTGGAGATTAAATGTCACAGGAATTTAGAAAAGGACATTAGAACAGGATCAAACAAAGAACCAAATGCTTTGTCTTATTTTAGGAATTTTTTAAAAACAAATTTTAAATTAAATGCAGAGACAGCACCTGGGTTTGAGAGCTTATGTGCATTTTTCAGATATACCAATATCATTTTCAGGAAATGAGGTTCAAAAATCCTGATCACACAACCAAGGTCTCAGGCCCTCCTTGGGAACGCATCAATCCGGAGTAATTCCATTTCAGCCTCTCCTGGGGAAATGTACTATGCTCATTCTCTGATTTTAAAAAGAACAAAACAGACTGGCCTGTAGAGGCTCGGAGGTCAGGCACAGACCCACCTAAACTTTTCAGTGGATTTCATCTCCTCATTCTACCCCAAAACTTATTTTTCTTCTCTTGACTCTTCCTCTAAGATCCAGGATTCACATGAACCAACGTTTGAACTCATCCTTTAAACACCCATTTACGTGTCTTTCCGATATTACCATTTCCTGGAGAATGGTATTTTTATCTTCTAAACAAAATGTGTCATTTTCGTGGTCTGACACCATATCGGTCGCGACAGACTAAGCACCACACTCCAAGTCCTCTAAGTTTGTTCCAGAACAGAAACCCAATCCTTCTTAAAGCCACTTTCTTTGCTGCTTTCTATTCCAGCAGCTCGTTTTGTTTTGTTTTTTCATGTTATTATAAGGAGAAAAAAATTCAAGAACTACTGCTGAGTGATCAGACTTAGTGAATGTTAAGTTGAAAAATCTGTTTTGGGGGGCTGTGAATGCAGAAAGAGATCTAATAACAGGAATTTTCCATCTGAAAAACAAGTGAGTTTTCCTCAGAGCAGCCTGAGGCAGGAAAATATGACCATCTGAGTTGGCATATTAGAGTATCCATATAGGAACACTGAGTTTTAAAGGAGAGAGAAAATCAAATAAACAATGAAAATAAAAATAAAGTGAGAATAAAACCCAAGAAGGTGTGGCCAGGTAAAGTGTTTACAGTTTCAGGATTGATGACCTTTGAGGCACCATTACTCTACATGCATTAGTTACTGGTATTGAAAAACAAAAATTAGAACTTCCCCGTGGTCCAGCGCTTAAAACTGCACAGCCAGTGCACAGGGGCCTGGGTTCAATCCCTAGTCAAAGAACTGTATCCCACATGCTGCAACTAAGCCACAGGGTGCAACCAAGATCGAAGATCCCACATGCCACATCTAAGACCTGGTACAGCCAAACAAGTAAATAAAAATCAAAGCAAAAATCATGGATGATGGAACCATAACAACATTTAAGACGGACCTGAAAACTCAAAGACCAGGTCACTAACTTGATGTGTAAACACATACCTCTGGATCAGAAGTGCTAGTGTGATTACCACATGAAAAATTGTAACAATGCCACTCGGTGCCTTTTTGGGCTTTCCTGGTGGCTCAGACAGTAAATAATCTGACTGTAATTCAGGAGACCTGGTTTCAAGCCCTGGGTTGGAAAGATCACTGGAGAAGGGAATGGCAACCCACACTCTTGCCTGGAGAATCCCATGGACAGAGGAGCCTGACGGGTTACAGTCCATGGGGGTACCAGAGTTGGACACAACTAAGCAACTAACACCCTTGTCTAACTCAATGAAATTAAGCCATGCCCGAGGGGCAACCTGGGATGGGCGGGTCATGGTGGAGAGAGATGACAGGGTGTGGTCCGCTGGAGAAGGGAATGGCAAACCACTTCAGTATTCTTGCCTTGAGAACCCCACGAACAGTATGAAAAGACAAAATGATAGGATACTGAAAGAGAAACTCCCCAGGTCAGTAGAGGCCCAATATGCTACTGGAGATCAGTGGAGAAATAGCTCCAGAAAGAATGAAGGGACGGAGCCAAAACAAAAAGAATACCCAGCTGTGGATGTGTCTGGTGATAGAGGCAAAGTCCGATGCTGTAAAGAGCAATACTGCATAGGAACCTGGAATGTCAGGTCCATGAATCAAGGCAAATTGGAAGTGGTCAAACAAGAGATGGCAAGAGTGAATGTTGACATTCTAGGAATTAGCGAACTAAAATGGACTGGAATGGGTGAATTTAACTCAGAGGACCATTATATCTACTACTGTGGGCAGGAATCCCTCAGAAGAAATGGAGTGGCCATCATGGTCAACAAAAGAGTCCGAAATGCAGTACTTGGATGCAATCTCAAAAATGACAGAATGATCTCTGTTCGTTTCCAAGGCAAACCATTCAATGTCACAGTAATCCAAGTCTATGCCCCAACCAGTAATGCCGAAGAAGCTGAAGTTGAACGGTTCTATGAAGACCTACAAGACCTTTTAGAACTAACACCCAAAAAAGATGTCCTTTTCATTATAGGGGACTGGAATGCAAAAGTAGGAAGTCAAGAAACACCTGGAGTAACAGGCAAATTTGGCCTTGGAACACGGAATGAAGCAGGGCAAAGACTAACAGAGTTTTGCCAAGAAAATGCACTGGTCATAGCAAATACCCTCTTCCAACAACACAAGAGAAGACTCTATACATGGACATCACCAGATGGTCAACACCGAAATCAGATCGATTATATTCTTTGCAGCCAAAGATGGAGAAGCTCTATACAATCAGCAAAAACAAGACCAGGAGCTGACTGTGGCTCAGACCATGAACTCCTTATTGCCAAATTCAGACTTAAATTGAAGAAAGTAGGGAAAAATACTAGACCATTCAGGTATGACCTAAATCAAATCCCTTATGATTATACAGTGGAAGTGAGAAATAGATTTAAGGGCCTAGATCTGATAGATAGAGTGCCTGATGAACTATGGAATGAGGTTCGTGACATTGTACAGGAGACAGGGATCAAGACAATCCCCATGGAAAAGAAATGCAAAAAAGCAAAATGGCTGTCTGGGGAGGCCTTACAAATAGCTGTGAAAAGAAGAGAAGCGAAAAGCAAAGGAGAAAAAGAAAGATATAAACATCTAAATGCAGAGTTCCAAAGAATAGCAAGAAGAGATAAGAAAGCCTTCTTCAGCGATCAATGCAAAGAAATAGAGGAAAACAACAGAATGGGAAAGACTAGGGATCTCTTCAAGAAAATCAGAGATACCAAAGGAACATTTCATGCAAAGATGGGCACGATAAAGGACAGAGATGGTGTGGACCTAACAGAAACAGAAGATATTAAGAAGTGGTGGCAGGAATACACAGAAGAACTGTACAAAAAAGAGTTTCAAGACCTAGATAATCATGATGATGTGATCACTGACCTAGAGCCAGACATCTTGGAATGTGAAGTCAAATGGGCCTTAGAAAGCATCACTACAAACAAAGCTAGTGGAGGTGATGGAATTCCAGTGGAGCTATTCCAAGTCCTGAAAGATGATGCTATGAAAGTGCTGCACTCAACATGCCAGCAAATTTGGAAAACTCAGCAGTGGCCACAAGATTGGAAAAGGTCAGTTTTCATTCCAATCCCAAAGAAAGGCAATGCCAAAGAATGCTCAAACTACCGAACAATTACACTCATCTCACACGCTAGTAAAGTAATGCTCAAAATTCTCCAAGCCAGGCTTCAGCAATATGTGAACCGTGAACTTCCTGATGTTCAAGCTGGTTTTAGAAAAGGCAGAGGAACCAGAGATCAAATTGCCAACATCCGCTGGATCATGGAAAAAGCAAGAGAGTTCCAGAAAAACATCTATTTCTGCTTTATTGACTATGCCAAAGCCTTTGACTGTGTAGATCACAATAAACTATGGAAAATTCTGAAAGAGATGGGAATACCAGACCACCTGATCTGCCTCTTAAGAAATCTGTATGCAGGTCAGGAAGCAACAGTTAGAACTGGTCATGGAACAACAGACTGGTTCCAAATAGGAAAAGGAGTATGTCAAGGCTGCATATTGTCACCATGTTTATTTAACTTATATGCAGAGTACATCATGAGAAATGCTGGACTGGAAGAAACACAAGTTGGAATCAAGATTGCTGGGAGAAATATCAATAACCTCAGATATGCAGATGACACGACTCTTATGGCAGAAAGTGAAGAGGGGCTAAAAAGCCTCTTGATGAAAGTGAAAGTGGAGAGTGAAAAGGTTGGCTTAAAGCTCAACATTCAGAAAACGAAGATCATGGCATCTGGTCCCATCACTGCATGGGAAATAGATGGGGAAACAGTGGAAACAGTGTCAGACTTTGTTTTTCTGAGCTCCAAAATCACTGCAGACGGTGACTGCAGCCATGAAATTAAAAGACGCTTACTCCTTGGAAGGAAAGTTATGACCAACCTAGATAGCATATTCAAAAGCAGAGACATTACTTTGCCAACAAAGGTTCGCCTACTCAAGGCTATGGTCTTTCCTGTGGTCATGTATGGATGTGAGAGCTGAACTGTGAAGAAGGCTGAGCGCCGAAGAATTGATGCTTTTGAACTGTGGTGTTGGAGAAGACTCTTGAGAGTCCCTTGGACTGCAAGAAGATCCAACCAGTCCATTCTGAAGGAGATCAATCCTGGAATTTCTTTAGAAGGAATGATGCTAAAGCTGAAACTCCAGTATTTTGGCCACCTCATGCGAAGAGTTGACTCATTGGAGAAGACTCTGATGCTGGGAGGGATTGAGGGCAGGAGGAGAAGGGGACGACAGAGGATGAGATGGCTGGATGGCATCACTGACTCGATGGGTATGAGTCTGGGTGACCTCTGGGAGCTGGTGATGGACAGGGAGGCCTGGCGTGCTGCGGTTCATGGGGTCGCAAAGAGTCGGACACGACTGAGCAACTGATCTGATCTGATCTGATCTGAAGCATCTAACATTTCACTTTCTTTAGTGCCTTTAATCTATTTTATTCTTTATTTGTTCCTAGTTGACCTGTTTGAACATGGAATCTGGTTGGCATAAAACTGATTTAATGTTTTAAACTAAGGAGATTTAGAAATATAACTGAACATTCTCAGCAAACCTAAGGTGTACTTAAAGGAGAATGCATCCTAAAATTGACATCAGATGTTTAAGAAGGTGACTCTAAACCCTGGGGATTAATCAGCTATCTGCCTATTTAAACCAAGCATTCATTAAGACCCTTCCCAACCCACCCATACTGAGTGAAGTAAGTCAAAGAAGGAGAAATTCGATATCCTGTATGTGAGGAATCTGAAAAGAAATGGCACAAATGAACTTATTTACAAAACAGAAACAGATTCATGGACTTAGTGAAGAAACCTGTGGTTGCCAGTAGGGAAGAATGGGAGGAACAGATGGAAAGTTTGGGATGGGCATGTACACACTGCTATATTTAAAATGGATAACCAACAAGGACCTACTGTATAGCACAGGAAACTCTGTTCAATGTCAGCCTGGATGAGAGGGGAGTTTGGGGGAGAATGGATACATGTATATGTATGGCTGAGTCCTTTAGGTGTCCATCTGAAACTATCACAACATTGTTAATTGGCTACACTCCCATATAAAATAAAGAGTTAAAAAAAAAAAAAAAAAAACTTTGATTTTAAGGTTAATAATTCGTAGGAATCCCGAAGATGAGTAACTGATCAGTAAGAGTCTTCATCAAATTCATTACAACCTTTTTTTAATGGCAGCACTGCGGCACACACGGGATCTTAGATCCCCGACCAGGAATTGAACCCATGCCCCCTGCAGTGAAAGTGTAGTGCCCTTATCATTGGACCACCAGAGAAGTTGCTCACTGTAACTTCTGTTTCCACTGTCTCAGGGTGGAAGTGACAAAACACAATCACAGATTTCGAATTCTCCAGAGGACAGCTTTAAGACGGAAGATGGGTGAGAAAGATGCTCCATCTCTGGAGTCTGAACTCCAGAACTGACAAAGATGAACGGCCACACAAATGAGAACAGACATCTGATCATAAAACCCAGAGTTGCTGCTGAATTCTCCATCTTATCCTTAAGCCATTATCCAACAGTCAGCTCCCGCAGCCACAACCACAGCTCCCTAAGCCCATCTATTCTGAATACATTTACACCTTCTAATTGCTCACATTAAGAATGGACTGCAGCTGAGCAGGTCTCCAGAGGGAATGTTGTCTAAGGAGTATTTAAAATCTCCTGGCTGTTCCGTTAATCACTCAACAGTAAGACCGAGGAAACAGGCAAACATTAGGCTACAGAACTGGATGACAAATCACCCTCTTTTTGGAAATTATGAATCTTAGTTACCCCGCAACGGTAACCTGTGATATACAGATGATGGAGTAACCTTACAGCAGGCGATTTAAAACAGGCCCCCAGGTTCTGAATAATGGCTTACCCTTCCTGACATGATAAAGCAATTGGACCCCATGGGTTCATTTGTAATGCTGACAACAGCTCTGCCACTGTAGCCGAGACTGATGTAAAACACTTGGAAAATTATTTCTCATCAAATGCTTGAAAATTTCTTCTTTTCAAGGGAATGGAATTCAAGGAAATGGAATGGACTACGTGGTAGAGGTTCTGTTTGAAGTTTTTGGAGCAAAAACAGGCCTGGGGTGTCTTCCTGTTTGCTGTGGGTTGGGCACTGATTTTGCATTTTCACGCTCTTCTCTGACATTTATAGCAGGACCTGCAACTTCAGCTCCCTCTAAAGATACCTTTGTATTATTGTCTTTAAGGAGAAGCATTTCAGGTTAAAAGAGATGAATCCTTAGGCTTCAAATTGCACTTCCTGAGATAATTCTATTTTTTCTTTTTTAACTTTGTGGCTGCCTCGGGTCTTGGTTGCAATGCACCAGCTTCTCTAGTTGTGGCACATGGGCTTAGTGGCTTGGTTGCCCTGCATCATGTGGGATCTTAGTTCCCTGACCAGGGATTGAACCCATGTTCCCTGCATTGGAGGGTGGATTCTTAACCATTAGACCACCAGGGAAGTCCTTTCTGAGATTATTATAACTATTCTAGCACCTTCAGCAGAATTACTGGGCTGATCAGCCTGTAAGGCAGTTATAATCCCAAGCAGCTTATGCTTATGGGCTTCATCTGTGGACAACTTAACTTTCTACACTTAAAGATCCTGTATAATAAAATTTTGCTTAAATATCATGATTATGCTTCGACCATACCATGCACAAAAAGCACAATGGCACCATACGTAGGGAAAATGGAACTCTCAGAGCTTCACTGATGGACACGCACCCTGATGGCATCTCTCCAAGGGACCATCGCACAAAATGTATGAAAGCTCTGGTTAAATGCATAATTTAATCCGGCAATTCTTTCTCTAGGAATTGCTCCTAAGAGCAATGGGCAGACATATGAAGATTAAAATCCTAGCACTTTCGTCACTGCATATCAAAAGGTTTTTAAAAATCTAAATGCCCTGGACTTCCCTAGTGGTACAGTAGTTAAGAATCTGCCTGCCAATGCAGGGGACATGGGTTCTATCTCTGATCTGAGAAGATTCCACATGCTATGGAAGAGCTAAAGCCCGTGCACCACAACTGCTGAGCCAACACTCTAGAGCCTAAGTGCTGACACTACTGAAGCCCGTATGCCTAGAGCCTGTGTTCCAAGACAAGAGAAACCACCGCAATGAGAGGCTCGTGCACCACAATGAAGAGTAGCCCCCGTTCACTGCAATTAGAGAAAGCCCTCATGCAGCAACAAAGACCCAGGGCAAACAGAAATAAAAATAGTAAATAAAATTATTTAATAAATAAATAAATAATAAAAATTTAAATGTCCAACAAAAAGGATTCTTTGGATACATTTATAGTATTTTAAATATAAAATAGGAATTAAGAACATGACGGAATTAGAATCAATAAATAATAAGATTTCAAGATATAATGCCAATGTACAAAAACCAAATGTACCTTTATATACTAGCAACAACTAAAATTCAAAACTGAAATAAAAAAATCTTCATAATACATCAAAAATAATAAAATCCTCACAAATGGTTTTAAAAGACATGATAGAAACTATTGTTTCTTTACAAACCATTATGAAGATAAATCAGAGAAGGCAATGGCACCCCACTCTAGTTCTCTTGCCTGGAAAATCCCATGGACAGCGGAGCCTAGTAGGCTGCAGTCCATGGGGTCACTAAGAGTTGGACATGACTGAGCGACTTCCCTTTCACTTTTCACTTTCACGCATTGGAGAAGGAAATGGCAACCCACTCCAGTGTTCTTGCCTGGAGAATCTCAGGGACAGGGGAGCCTGGTGGGCTTCCATCTATGGGGTCGCACAGAGTCGGACACGACTGAAACGACTTAGAAGCAGCAGCATGAAGATAAATAAGATCCAAGCAAATGGAAAGATATATCATGTTCAGAGATTTTAAGACAAATTCTCCAAGCCAGGCTTCAGCAATACGTGAACCATGAACTTCCAGATGTTCAAGCTGGTTTTAGAAAAGGCAAAGGAACCAGAGATCAAATTGCCAACATTCGCTGGATCATCGAAAAAGCAAGAGAGTTCCAGAAAAACATCTATTTCTGCTTTATTGACTATGCCAAAGCCTTTGACTGTGTGGATCACAACAAACTGGGAAATTCTGAAAGAGATGGGCATACCAGACCACCTGACCTGCCTCTTGAGAAACCTGTATGCAAGTCAAGAAGCAACGGTTAGAACTGGACATGGAACAACAGACTGATTTCAAATAGGAAAAGGAGTACGTCAAGGCTGTATATTGTCACCCTGCTTATTTAACTTCTATGCAGAGTATATCATGAGAAACGCTGGGCTGGAAGAAGCACAAGCTGGAATCAAGATTACCAGGAGAAATATCAATAACCTCAGATATGCAGATGACACTACCCTTATGGCAGAAAGTGAAGAAGAACTAAAAAGCGTCTTGATGAAAGTGAAAGAGGGGAGTAAAAAAGCTGGCTTAAAGCTCAACATTCAGAAAACAAAGATCATGGCATCCAGTCCCATCACTTCATGGCAGATAGATGGGGAAACAGTGGAAACAGTGGCTGACTTTGTTTTTCTGGGCTCCAAAATCACTGCAGATGGCGACTGCAGTAATAAAATTAAAAGATGCTTACTCCTTGGAAGGAAAGTTCTGACCAACCTAGATAGCATATTAAAAAGCGGAAATATCACTTTGCCAACAAAGGTCCATCTAGTCAACGCTATGGTTTTTCCTGTGGTCATGTATGGATGTGAGAGTTGGACTGTGAAGAAAGCTGAGCGCCGAAGAATTGATGCTTTTGAACTGTGGTGTTGGAGAAGACTCTTGAGAGTCCCTTGGACTGCAAGGAGATCCAACCAGTCCATTCTGAAGGAGATCCGCCCTGGGATTTCTTTGCAAGGAATGATGCTAAAGCTGTAACTCCAGTACTTTGGCCACCTCATGTGAAGAACTGACTCACTGGAAAAGACTCTGATGCTGGGAAAGATTGAGGGCAGGAGGAGAAGGAGATGACAGAGGATGAGATGGTTGGATGGCATCATCAACTTCATGGACATGGGTTTGGGTGGACTCCAGGAGTTGGTGATGGCCAGGGAGGCCTGGCGTGCTGTGGTTCATGGGGTCGCAAAGAGTTGGACACAACTGAGCGACTAAACTGAATTGCTAAGATATCAAATCTTTCTAAAATGATCTATAGATTCAGTGCAACAAGATTTTATAGAAACTGACAAGATGATTCTAAAATTTTTATATAGGTATGCAAAAAACCTGGCAGAGCTAAAACAATTCTGAAACTAAGTCATAGCCTAACACTGCCTGATTTCTAGACGTACCATAAATCTACAGCAACAAGACAGCATGATACTGACGTCAGAGTGGGTATATACAGAAACAGTGGAGAAGAGAATGGCAACCCACTCCAATATTTTGCCTGGAGTATTCCAATGACAGAGGCGCCTGGTGGGCTATAGTCCATGGGGTCACAAAGAGTTGGACAGAACTGAGCGACTAACAACATACAGGTACATAGAAGGAATGCATACAGTGAACTGATTCTCAGCAAAGGGATTAGAGCAATTCGTTGAAAAGCATTTTCAGTGATATTGGAATTTATAGAAAAAAAAATGAATTTCAATCCCTGTGTCTTACCATAACACAAAAATTAATTTCAGAAGGATTGCAATCCTAATGGAAAAGCTAAGACTTCTGGAGAAGAAAATAAGGAAAAATTTTTTTTGACCTTAGGGTAAGCAGATTTCTTAGATAGGACTCCAAAAGACTAACCATTAAAGAAAAAATTGATAAGCTAGACTTCAACAAAATTTAAAACCTCTGTTCTTCGAAAGACATGGTTAAGAACACAAAAAGGTAAACCAGAGAATGAAAGAAAATATTCAGTCTATGTATCACAATCTTTTCTGACAGAAAGCTTGTGCCCATGTGCTTCCCTCATGGTTCAATGGTTAAGAAATCACCTGTCAGTGCAGGGGACGTGGGTTCAATCCCTGGTCCGGGAAGATTCTACAAGCTGCAGAGCAGCTAAGCCCATGTGCCACAACTACCGAGCCTGCACACCTAGAGCCTGTGCTCCACAACAGAAGCCACCACAATAAGCCTGCTCACTGCAACCAGAGCAGCCCCCACTTCCTGTAACTAGAGAAAGCTCCCTTACAGCAACCAAGACCCAGCACAACCAAAAAAAGGACAAATCTGTCAACATTAAAAAGAGAGAGAGTGAGCTTTTATCCAGAACAACAACAACAAATAAATTTAAAAACTATCTGCAGATTGAGAATTAAAAGACAACATGCTAAAAAATTTGGGCAAAAGTCTTGGCTAGACATCTCACCAAAGAAGACACATGAATGGCCAACACCATAGTCAGATACCAATTCATTATCACCTAGGATAACTACAATTGAATAGTCTGAAAACACCAATTGTTGGCAAGGATGTACCATAACTAGATCTCTCACTAGTGTCTGTGGAAGTGTAAAATAGTTTTGAAAGTGTAAAGTATAAAACATTTTCAAAAAATGTTTGACTGTTCTTTATAAAGTTAAGCATACTCAAGCTATTGAACTTACAGGCTTTATCCAAGAGAAATCCCAACAAATATCACCAGATTCTTGTACAAACATGTGGACAGTGGTTTTACTTATAAAAGCTAAAAATGGAAAACAACCCAAAGTGGAAGAACGTGAAAGTCACTCAGTCATGTCTGACTCTTTGCAACCCCATGAACTAGAATTTATTTTTAATTTTATTACTTTTTAATTTAAAAGCATGTGAGAATGGAAATATTATTGTGACAATCTTTGGATAATACAATGTAACACAGTCTTCACTCTGGCCACAATTCATATCATTCCCATATGCACACTACACTGTACCCTCCCCAAGACCTACAAAGTCTCAATCCACTATGGCATCAGGACAATCTTGAACTTCAATATCTAAATCAGGTCCAAGGGTAGATTAAGCTCCCAAGAAGTGGTTCCTCAAGTACAGCACCTCTCGACCTGAAGATACTTTGTACACAAGATTAGGACGTCAGGAAACTTGAGTTTTACTTGAGACTCAACTAATAGTATGAAGTTTGGGGAACTGTTTTCTTTGAATTAGATTCCAAATGGAGCCCTCAGAGGGGGTCCGTTTCTTCCTGACGCAGGTCAGTTTCTTCCCAACACTCTTGGACTAGAATTTAATTTAGGTTTTAATTTAATTTAATTCTCCAGGCCAGAATACTGGAGTGGGTAGACTTTCCCTTCTCCAAGGGATCTTCCCAACCCAGGGATCAAACCCCAGTCTCCCACATTACAGGTGGATTCTTTACCAGCTGAGCCACAAGGGAAGCCCAAGAATACTGGAGTGGGTAGCCTATCCCTTCTCCAGGGGATCTTCCTGACACAGGAATCAAACCAGGGTCCCCTGCACTGCAGGCGGATTCTTTACCAACCGAGCTATTAGGGAAGCCTGCCCAAAAGTCCATCAATAGAAGAACGAAGAAACAAATTGTGACACATCCATACAAGGAACAGTGGAATACGACTCAACAATAAAAAGGAAGAACTACAGATACATCAGGACTTCCCTGGTGGCTCAGATGGTAAAGCGTTTGTCTACAATGCAGGAGACCTGGGTTCGATCCCTGGGCCAGGAAGATTCCTTGGAGAAGGAAATGGCAACCCACTCCAGTACTCGTGCCTAGAAAACCCCATGGACGGAGGAGGCTGGTGTCCATGGGGTTGCAAAGAGTCAGACACGACTGAGCGACTTCATTTTCACAGATACATCATCCTACAAGATGGATGCATCTCAAAAACATTATGTTGAGCAAAAAAGATACCAGACATGAACAGTATTTACTGTATAATTCTACTGAGATGAAGTTTAAGACTAGGTAAAACTAACTGAGAATGATAGAAACTGGAATAGAGTCCCTTACAGAAGGATGGGAATTAAATATGGAAAAGCACAAGAGGGAACTTTCTTGATTCGTGGAATGGTGATCTGTCTGGATTAGGGTATGTATACATTTATCAGAAATCATCTAATTCTACATGAGAAGTCTATATCTCATTCCCTATAAATATTACTTTAGTTCAGAAAGTTTTAAGAAAGAGTAAGTTAGAGCATATTGTTATTAACATAATGAATACAGCATGTTAGAGCAGCAAATACAGCTTGACTGCACTTTTGTCTTTAAAAATCATTATATATAGGGTTATTTGTACACGTGTATTATTTAAACATTAAAATATAAAACCATATCTACATTGTATAATTCATATGTAATCAATATAAATAATATAGATATCACACATAATTATGCATGTATAACAAATAGCACATCTTTGTATATTTAGTATATGATCATATCACTTTAATATATATGATGATAATATCATCATAATATACGATATTAATACATTTAATATATATTAATATATTAAATATATAATACATTAATACAGCTGAAACATTGATATTGAGGAGGGCATAGCAACCCACTCCAGTATTCTTGCCTGGAGAATCCCATGGATTAAGGAGCCTGGAGGGCTACAGTTCATAGGGTTGCAAAGAGAGAGACATGACTGAAGCAATTTAGTACACAGCACACAGAGTACAATATTGGTATTATACATAAATTTATGAGAAGCATTACTATGTATATAAAACTGTTGAGAAAGATATATCAATATTTGGCAGAAAATAACAAAATTCTGTAAAGCAATTATCCTTCAATTGAAAAATAAATAAAATTTTTAAAAAAGATAAATCAAAACACTAATAGCAGTTCCTTTTGGGTGCTGAAATTTCAAGTGGTTTAAAATTTTGTTTCTCAATCTGATATCCTTTTCAAAAATTTTTTATCACGGTGACTTACTATAGCTAATAAAGATACATCAAATGAACACATGAGGTTGGCATCCTTAATAAGAACAGCTGTCACGTGATACTAAACATCTGAGGGGTTGTCCCAAGAGCACCATCAGAAAGGCTGGTATTACTCTTCCTCTTGCGTTCCACCTGCATCCACAGGTTCATGGGGATGAGACCGCTGATGGGGAGAAACAAAGCTTGGTCTAATTGTGCCTTGCCCCTTCCCACTGTTTCACCCAGTTTCTTTGCCCCTGACAGCTCCTTCTTCAATACCACGTGAACCTAGCAAGAAATTGATGCACTGACAAGACGCATGTGTCAGAGTCCTACTGGAAGATCTCATCTCTTACCTGAACACTGAAGAAAAGCATTCCAGTTAAAGGCGGTGTTCGGCACTGTCGCAATTCCTGGGTCAAGGGAAAGAGATCAGAGGAAAGCTCACGTTGTTGAAACATAGCCGGTTATTTTGTGTTGACATTTTAAAAACTGTCACACTCGGCTCTCATACAGAATTAAAGTTCCGAGGGCTTCATTGAATTCCCACTAATCTCTCCAAGCCCCTGAGGTTTAAAATGAGCCTATGAGGGACTTCCCTGGTGCTCCAGTGGTTAGGACTCCATGCTCCCACTGCAGGGGACTCAGGTTTGATCCCTGGTAGGGGAACTAAGATCCCGCATGCCTCATGGTGTGGCAAAAAAAAGAAAAATTAAATTAAAAATAAAATAAAATGAGCCCACAGCTCCCAAGGAGAAAAGATAACATCACTTTCAACCCCACCACCCATTCCTGGGTCAAACTGTCTCTAGATCACAAAAAGCTTGAGTTCCTAAAAAAATTCACTTAGGTAACAAGTATCCAAACCACTACCAACTAAACTCTAAAAGAAATTATCCGGGCTTCCGTGGTGGTTCAGTGGTGAACAATCCATCTGTCAATGCAGGAGACATGAGTTTGGTCCCTGGTCCAGTAAGAGTCCACGCACAGTGGAACAAGTAAGCCCGTGTGCCACAACTGTTGAGCCTCTGCTCTAGAGCCCGGGAGCTGCAACGACTGAAGCCCTCTCGCCCTAGAGCCTGTGCTCCGCAACAAGAGAAGCTTCCACAATGGGAACCCCATGCAATGCAACTAGAGAGTAGTCCCCACTTGCTACTACTAGAGAAAAGACCTCACAGCAAAGAAGACCCAGCACAGCCAAAAATAAATAAAATTATATTTTAAAAAATTACACAGAAATTATATCTGTATTTAAAATTCCTCATCTCATCCCTCTAAATCATACATGACTGCCTGCTAGCTGTGTGACTTCTTCAGGCAGATTTTCGTTTAAAATGCTCTGAAAAAAAATGAACACTAAAATGTTTGAAAATCCGGAGGCAACATTTAACAATTTATCTTGAGAGTAGAAAAGATTTTAAAATGCATGGAGTATAAATTACGTCATTGAACCTTCTCTCCAAGACACCTCTAAGCTGGCCATTCACACTGACCAAACAAACAGTAGCTAGTTAAGGGGTGCCCACCCCATGCTGGCCCTGGCACAGAATCTGGGTGGGTATGATCCACGCCCCCCTGGAAACCCTTAAGCTCTGTTAAGCAGGTTGATTCCTCCAGTTTATCTGGCTGGAAACCGAGGTTCACTGAGGTTAATCGGATCCAAAATGACTCAGTGTGTAGGTGTTAGAGGCTGCTTCCAAACCCACATGGTACATCAAAGCCCGTGTGTTTCCTGCTGCACCACTGTTTTCTGTGGCTATAAACCAGGGGCCATGGAGGAGGAACGGGAACTTCAACTCCAGGCCTGCCCTGACACGGACACACTCCTTTTATACACACTGATTCAGCACATCATTTTTAAATGAGGGCTCTGAGAAAAAGTGTATTTGATGAGTGATTCTGCTTCTGAAATTATCCCTGACACCACTACTGCATTTATACCGTGACAATGAAATGTGTAACTCTGGAAGAAGATGAAGGACAGGGAAGCCTGGCATGCTGCAGTCTGTGGGGGTCACAAAGAGTCGGCCAGGACTTAGCGGATGAACGACAACAACAATAACAACAATGTGATGTGTATAATGTGGAATTGAACTTGTGACCCTGAACTCAGCATTAGTTCTAATCTCAGCTTGGACTAAGCTGCGTTCTTCCTGGAACTGTTGATTCCCTGAAGTCTATTATGTGGGTCAGTGTTTTATTAGGTGTGTTTAGGAGATCCTGAGGGTCTCCGGAAAGGATGTCGGAAATCACAACCAGGGCAGGACCCTGAGGAGGGCAGGAAGAGTTGGAACGGAGGCAGAGGGTTCTGGGGCCCCCATCTCAACTCAACTTAAATGAAGAAGCTCATCCTTTTCCTTTTGTAAACATACCACTGATAGAGTATTTGTACTCTGTTAAGTGATCTGTGATCTGCATTTTAAATTATTCTTTTATAAAGTTCTCCTTTTTTATCTTAATGATAAAAATAATAAAAATGCACCCATTTTACTATTTTCAAGTAAATCCCAGACATCATATTATTCCATTTCAGTACATATCTCTAAAAGATAAAAGACTTTTTTTTCCCCCAAATATATATGTTTTAAATTTCTTACCTTGACTCTGGACATAGATCTTATCCTTAGCGTGTGGCTTTTGAAAAGGGGAGAAAGAGAAAAAAAAAAAAAAAGTAAATTTGATAATCCATGCTCATTGTTTCTTAGAAATAAAATGAAGGTCGTAAAAATATCCTCTTGGCAAACATAGAAAATAATCATCTACACAGCTGCTCACAGACTAGTTACTTTATAAGAGCAAAGAGTTACCTCTATTTTTAATGGGGGTTAGCCCATTAAAAAATGAAGCATTTCTAAGATAAGAAGCACAAAGATGTCCCTTAAATCAAGCATTATGCAACATTACAGATATCTGTAATATAGCTGCTATGTTAGTCGAAGAGTTATGAAGCTCAGACAGAAAACATGCCAGGGACAAAGCCCATCAAGTGCACATCAGGAGCTGAGATCAAAGTTTTTTGGGGGAAATGTGGTTTGAGGGTACAAGTCCTTGAATAAGAGACAGTACATTCCCCGCCTCTATAGAAGAAAGGAGGAAGAGGCAGAGGAGGAGGAGGAGGAGGAAGTGAGAAGGAGATTAAGACAAAGATGGAGGAGAAGATGGAGATGGAGGAAGGGAACCAAATACGTTGAGAAACAGGAGGACAGGCATCAGGGGGCAGATTCTTCCAGGAGGTGAAGGGACTGGTCTCAAGGACCCTGTAAAGCACCTCCTCAAAAGCCTCTTTGACATCAAGGGACAAGTCGATACTTGCATGATCACCTAGATATGGGTCCCCAGAGATAAACTCACTACTCCTGGTGATGTTTTCTGGTGGAACTTCACAAAACTGCCAGAAAGAAAAAGAATCCATTTCTCGAGCTCATATTGAAACAGTGACATAAATATTTTTAAATTCAGGGTGAGACCTCCAAGACGGAAGTTGCAGGAGCCGAGTGAGACATCGGCTTGTAAAGGGCAGCAGGGTCAAGTAGGTTCCAATGGGTGTTTCTCATAAGTAGCCAAAGATATGGTCACCTGGATGAAAAAGTCTTAAAAGGTGCACTTTTTGGTCAGGAGGCCTAAATATCAGCTCTATGCATGAAGTGACTAAACTAGGTAAAGAGTGGCCATCCCAGAAGTCTCCCCCACGCTGAGCTCTGAATCTGTGTGTGGTGGGGGGTGCTCTGAGTGGTCCTTAAGGTGACCTGGAGCCCATGGACTGCGTGTGATCTGCTGGTCCACTCTGACCTTCATCCTCAAATCAGTTTTATGTTTTAGGAAACAAATTCAAGGTAATGCAGTCCCAATAAGAGAGAGATAACTGATGAGGAGAAGTAGAAGTTACCCTGCCCTCTCCCTACTGGATGGGAAGTTTCTGGGAGAGGCGCCTTCCAGCCACGCTAGGACAACGGCTGATCAGAAGTTGGTACAGGGAGACCAGTCTCGTTTCGCTTTTCACCTTAGCATGACATGTTACATTTAACCATCAGAGGCATCTGAGACCTCTAAAAGTCTTGCGTATCCTCCTCAATTCACCATAGAGCAGAGAGGCATCCTTAAACAAAAAAAACCCATAAAATAGCAAGCCTCCAAAACACACACACACACACACACACACACACACACACACACAAAAGTTTCAAAACCCTTTACTAGTTAAAAAAGATGTTAACTTAAATGGGGAAAAAATGGATAATAGTAACTATTTGATGTCAGAATTTAGCTCAGAGCCCTAAAACATTCCTTTTGGTTTAATTATAATTTCATTAGAAAACTGAAGAAAATTGTATTGGAATACGGTACAGGCTTAAGAGCATCTTTTCTTTAACCAGCCCTAACCTCAGATATGCAGATGACAACATTCTTACGGCAGAAAGTGAAGGGAACTAAAAAGCCTCTTGATGAAAGTGAAAGTGGAGAGTGAAAAAGTTGGCTTAAAGCTCAACATTCAGAAAATGAAGATCATGGCATCCGGTCCCATCACTTCATGGGAAATAGATGGGGAAACTGGAAACAGTGTCAGACTTTATTTTTCTGGGCTCCAAAATCACTGCAGATGGTGATTGATTGCAGCCAAGAAATTAAAAGACACGTGCTCCTTGGAAGGAAAGTTATGACCAACCTAGATAGCATATTAAAAAGCAGGGACATTACTTTGCCAACAAAGGTTAATCTAGTCAAGGCTATGGTTTTTCCTGTGGTCATGTATGGATGTGAGAGTTGGACTGTGAAGAAGGCTGAGCACCGAAGAATTGATGCTTTTGAACTGTGGTGTTGGAGAAGACTCTTGAGAGTCCCTTGGACTGCAAGGAGATCCAACCAGTCCATTCTGAAGGAGATCAGCCCTGGGATTTCTTTGGAAGGAATGATGCTCAAGCTGAAACTCCAGTACTTTGGCCATCTCTTGCAAAGAGTTGGCTCACTGGAAAAGACTCTGATGCTGGGAGGGATTGGGGGCAAGAGGAGAAGGGGACGACAGAGGATGAGATGGCTGGATGGCATCACTGACTCGATGGACGTGAGTCTGAGTGAACTCCGGGAGTTGGTGATGGCCAGGGAGGCCTGGCGTGCTGTGATTCATGGGGTCACAAAGAGTTGGACACGACTGAGCGACTGATCTGATCTGATCTGATCTGATCTGATCTGAAAGGCTACAAGCTGGAATCAAGATTGCCGGGAGAAATATCAATAACCACAAATATGCAGATGACACCACCCTTATGGCAGAAAGTGAAGAGGAACTAAAAAGCCTCTTGATGAAAGTGAAAGTGGAGAGTGAAAAAATTGGCTTAAAGCTCAACATTCAGAAAACAAAGATCATGGCATCTGGTCCCATCACTACATGGGAAATAGATGGGGAAACAGTGGAAACAGTGTCAGACCTTATTTTTCTGGGCTCCAAAATCACTGCAGATGGTGACTGCAGCCATGAAATTAAAAGACGCTTACTCCTTGGAAGGAAAGTTATGACCAACCTAGATAGCATATCAAAAAGCAGAGACATTACTTTGCCAACAAAGGTTCGTCTAGTCAAGGCTATGGTTTTTCCTGTGGTCATGTATGGATGTGAGAGTTGCACTGTGTAGAAGGCTGAGCACCACAGGATTGATGCTTTTGAACTGTGGTGTTGGAGAAGACTCTTGAGGGTCCCTTGGACTGCAAGGAGATCCAATCACTCCATTCTGAAGGAGATCAGCCCTAGGATTTCTTTGGAAGGAATGATGCTAAAGCTGAAACTCCAGTACTTTGGCCATCTCAGGTGAAGAGTTGACTCATTGGAAAAGACTCTGATGCTGGGAGGGATTGAGGGCAAGAGGAGAAGGGGACGACAGAGGATGAGATGGCTGGATGGCATCACTGACTCGATGGACGTGAGTCTGAGTGAACTCCGGGAGTTGGTGATGGACAGGGAGGCCTGGCATGCTGTGATTCATGGGGTTGCAAAGAGTTGGACACAACTGAGTGACTGATCTGATCTGATTTGATCTGAAAAGCTACAACATTTGTTTAGAAAATGTCTATAAGAAGGATATTGAAATATAGTAAAAAAAAAAAAAAACAAACACCTAGATGGCATTTTAACTTTATAGGTAATATAATATGTTTGACAAAAACACATTCAATATAATTCTATATAAATTTGATTCATAAAACTCTGGCAACATGGAGTTTATAGCCTTGCTACTGTTTTTGTTAGAACTGTGCTGTGCAATTAGAAATACATAAAACCCCTTTGGGGACTTCCTGGTGTTCCAGTGATTAGAATCCACCTTCCTATTCCAGGGACGTGGGTTCAATTCCTGCTGAGGGATCACAGAACTAAGATCCCACATGCCATGGGGCAAGTAAGCCTACACACTACAGGTAAGACCCAACACAGCCAAATAAATAAATATTTATTTTTAAAAAGATATGCAGGATTTTAAAAAATAAATAAATATACCCCAAAAGCTCCTCTCAAGAAAGCTCTTTTGGGCACAAAGATTAATTAATTAAATGGGTATTTCAACTCAATAATCAGAATAAACTGACACTATGTAGAAACATCTCGGTCTATCTGCTAATCTTTACCTATGTCTATGAGGATTATTTCCCCAGAATCTATTGAACCCCCTCAAGTTTGACATAAGCTTTTAAAACATGTCATAAATGATATCTGAAGATCTTACCCAGGCAAATCAAGAAAATAGAGGCACAGTATAAAAGAAATCTGCATCTGAGTTATTTTCAATAATTAAAAAGCTATCTGGCAAAAGCCAATTGCCTTATATTGATTTTGAAAATCATTCTCTATATTAAAATATTCTAAATACAAATCAGGGTTCTTTGCTCAATATTTATTGTTGTTTCACTTGCCTTGAAATAACATGAGTTGAAGTCCTTACATATATATCATTTCCTTAGCAAGATGAGCTCACCGATGCATAAAATGAAAAAGAAGACTGTGTATATGTGTGAGTGTAGGAAGGATGGAGAAGGAAGATTATCCATTTTTTTTCTCCATTTTTAATGTCTATGTGAAACCGTTACTTAATTTGACCCACTACTAGATATAAAAATCCAAGACCCTTTTGGATAAATACTTATAAGTATATGGGACTTTGTAACAAACTTAAATACTCATCTATATGCCTTTTTATAATGGAATACCTGACAGATGGCAACAACAAAAAGATTTCCCACTTTTTGATTAATATGACCTGAAATTAAACTTTATGCTAAGTGGAAAGCACAATAAATATTATTTTAAAAAATCTGTGCATAGTTTCATCCTCTACAGGTGGCAAAAACCATTAATTTTTATTTTCAATTTCAATACAACTTCTGATGATGGATTTGTTAAAAGTCCTCTTAAAGTAGTTATAAATGAGTTCAAAGAAATCATGAAGAGTAAGTGTAAAACTCTCGAAATACATCACAAAACATAGAAATTGAACACTTTTCAGGTGACACAGGTCTCTTCTTTTTCTCCTTTTTCTTTTTCCCCTTAAAAATTGTTTTTAAGCAAGAAAAGAAAATAATGTCCAGGGAATTCCTTGATGGTCCAGTGGTTAGGATCCAGCTTTTTCACCAACAGGGCTCTGGATTCAATCCCTGGTTGGGGAACTAAGATCTGTAAGCTGAGAGGCAAGGCTAAAAAGTAAAAAAGAGTTAAAAATAAAAAGGAGGGGACACGACCTTTTCACGGAATTCTTACAACTGAACCAAGCCAAGACTTTTCAAGAAAAGGAAAAAAATCCACGAATGAGATGGGAGAGAAATCTGAAAACTAAATTGGGGTCCAATTTCAGGGATCCAATCTGGAACAGGCAATAAAAATGAAACTAAAACAACCCTGGGCAAAAATCAAGGCGTGAATGTGTGATGGGTAATGTAGTCCAGCGATTCAAGAAATAGGAATGCCAACAGGAAAATCCCCAGGAAGATTTTAAAAAATACAGTTAAATCTATGGAGTAAATAACGTGGAAGCATTGGTGATCTGGGACTTCCCAGGTGGCGCTAGCGATAAAGAATCTGCCTGCCAATGCAGGAGACATTAGAGACATGGGGTCCCATACCTGGGTCGAGACGATCCCCTGGAAGAGGGCATGGCAACCCACTCCAATATTCTTGCCTGGAGAATCCCATGGACAGAGGAGCCTGGTGGATTATAGTCCACAGGGTCACAAAGAATCAGACACGGCTGAAGCGACTTAGCACATATGCATAGATGATTTTGGAGAAGGCAATGGCAACCCACTCCAGTACTCCTGCCTGGAAAATCCCATGGATGGAGGAGCCTGGTGGGATGCAATCCATGGGGTTGCTAAGAGTCAGGCATGACTGAGCGACTTCACTTTCACTTTCACTTTTCACTTTTCACGCACTGGAGAAGGAAATGGCAACCCACTTCAGTATTCTTGCTTGGAGAATCCCAGGGACAGAGGAGCCTGGTGGGCCGCCGTCTATGGGGTCGCACAGAGTCGGACACAACTGAAGTGACTTAGCAGCAGCAGCATAGATGATTTTATTCATGCATGCATTGCTGATTTTATTCAGGAGCTTCCCCTACTGTTCTGTGTCTTAGTAATCTTTTGAATTAGAAGCAATGCTTCAGATTATTCCAAAAGTTTGTGTCCCAGGTTATAGGAAAGGTTAACTCAGAATCTATACTCTGAAATTGATTAGTTTTTCCATTCTTTGGAAAAACTTGAAAAATTTTCAATTCCCAAGGATCTCACATGGGGGGAAAAATGCAAAGAACACTTGCAATTCTATCAGGAAATCTCTGAGGGAAGCCAATCATAATAGAAGTTATTAGAAATGATTAGCTCCCTAGGATATGACTGGTCCCTGGAGCTTCCTTTGCAGCCTATTTGCAGGGAGGGCCAGCATTACAAACTAGGGTTTCCAGAGATGAAACAAAGGAAGCAAATGTTTCCTAAGTTTCCACTGTAGTGGAAGCTATAATAAAGGATGTGGTCTGTGTAGCTTTTGTCAATGTGATTTTTCAAAGATGATCAGATATAAAGCAATAGACCATGTAGGAAGAAGAAATAAGCAATTCTCAGGACAACAAACTTCAACGATTAGGCAAGAGGCAGCCCATTCAGATTAGAACAGAACTAACACGGACATTGGCCTTTTGAGCTCACCTGTGCCATGAACCAGGCATATGACAGCCAATGAGATGTGTCTGGCTTTCTGTATTTTAACTTCCAAAAGAACTTTGATGAGTACCGGTATACAATGAAAGGAAAATTACTCTTTAAGTATCGCTTAACTGCTTCCAGAAAGTTGTTTTTCTTTAAGGAGTGCCAAGGCAGGGTAGATACCCGAGGGCTCTGGAGGCAGTGACTCAGTTTCAAAATTAAAAAAAAAAAAAAAAAAAACACTAAAAAGTAACAATGCCAGGAAACTTAGCTCAGCACTAAACTCAGCAGAGTACCCATGTGACATGTTGGTTGTTCTGAATCTGATAATTGCATCAAGCAATATTGACTCAAGCTCACGATTTTGTAAAAATAGTTAACAAATATTTGAATTTAGAAAAAGTCCTCTTAGCTGAGTACTTATTAGAAACAAAGCACATGAACAGTGCAGTTAAACTTTACACAGGCATGTGGGGTTTTGAACTCAATGCAGACAAATTAAACCACACTCATTGGTTCTGCAGAGAGAAAAGGCTTAGTTAAGGCTGTATCTATACCGAATTTGTGTTTAATTATTCTGGTGAAATAGTTACATTTGCTGGTAAAAGCCTGGTGAGTTTAGAGAAAGCATTCTGAACATGGACTAGAATTCAGATCAGATCAGATCAGTCGCTCAGTCATGTCCGACTCTTTGTGATCCCATGAATCGCAGCATGCCAGGCCTCCCTGTCCATCACCAACTCCTGGAGGTCACTCAGACTCACATCCATCGAGTCAGTGATGCCATCCAGCCATCTCATCCTCTGTCATCCCCTTCTCCTCCTGCCCCCAATCCCTCCCAGCATCAGAGTCTTCTCCAATGAGTCAACTCTTCACATGAGGTGGCCAAAATACTGGACTTTCAGCTTAGAAGTGCCCAAATTTGCATTCTGAAGATCTGTTACTGTGGCAAGAAATCAAAGTTCTTTTTAGACTAGTTTTAAATTTGTACAATGCCTAGATACAGTTAGACATGTATGGTAAATCAAATTCTTAAACACACAAAATCAAAGGTAAAATATCACAAAACAACAGAGTAATACTATCACAAAACGTAACCAATATTGAGCTTGGGTGGTAAATACTAAGGACATAGCAGGCAGACCTAGTAAAAAGCCCCCTGGGACAGTGCTCCCTTACAAAGCAGGCAGGACGTCACATTAAGGCTGACATAAGTAGCATTAAAAAAATAATGACCAGCCCAAACAAAGGCATTCCAATTAAAAGAGATAAAACTTTCTTTATCGAAATTCAATCCCACCTGCCATGGGGCAACTAAGCCTGTGTGCCACAACTAAGATCTGATGAAACCAAATTAAAAATAAAAAAATTAAGAATGTGGCCTCTGCCAAAACAGGTCCTGCTCGTGCCCTAGGCTTCTAGGAAATAATCTATGTGATTCCTAAGGGGCATGTATTGCTTAGGGTGGGGCCAGCCACAGTTAACAGTCTTAGGTGGGGACTGGCATGCCAGGAAGACCACCATGTGATAGAAGGTGGGACCTTTGGGTCAAGTGGTATCAATCCACTTGGGAGATTGGATTCAACCATATAGTCAATCAATCAAGTCTATGTAATGAGCCCCAGTATAAACTTTGGACACCAAACTCGAGTGAGCTTCCTGGGCTAGCAAAACTCTGTGTATACTGTCTCAGATCAATAAGTGGAAGTTAATTAATATCTCTGCAAATGGCACAATTTCTTTTTCTCATGGCTGAGTAATATTCCATGGTATATACGTGTCACATCTTCTTTACCCATTCCTCTGTTGATGGATATTTAGGTTGCTTCCGTGTCTTGGCTATTGGAAATAGTGCTGCAATGAGCATTGGGGTGCATACATCTTTCAGAATTATGGTTTTCTCCAGGTACATGCCCACAAGTGGGATTGCTGGGTCATATGGTAGTTCTATATTTAGTCTGTCATACAGAGTGAAGTCAGAAAGAGAAATATTGCATATTAATTCATATATGTGGAATCTAGAAAAATGGTACAGATGAACTCATTTGCAAAGCAAAAACAGAGACACAGATGTAGAGAATAAACATATGGACACCAAGGTGGGGAAGGAGGGTGGGACGAATTGGAAGGTTGGGACTGGTGTATATATACTGAAGTGAAGTGAAGTGAAGTCGCTTAGTCGTGTGCGACTCTTTGCGACACCATGGACTGTAGCCTACCAGGCTCCTCTGTCTGTGGGATTTTCCAGGCAATAGTACTGGAGTGGATTGCCATTTCCTTCTCCAGGGGACCTTCCCAACCCAGGGCTCAAACCCAGGTCTCCCGCATTGCAGACAAACGCTTTACCATCTGATCCACCAGGGAAGTCCCGTGCATATACTATGTATAAAATAGGTAACTAATCAGAACCTACTATATAGTTCAGGGAACTCTACTCTGTCCTTTGTAGTGACCTAAAGGGGAAGGAAATCCAAAAAAAGAGGATATATACCCTGCGTCTGAGGTCCGGGGCAGCAGCCGAGAGTACCAGACTGCGACGGCGCAGGAACAGCTGAGAGGAGTTACCCCGCATCCGAGGTCAGGGGCAGCAGCCGAGAGTACCAGACTGTGACGGCGCAGGAACGGCTGAGAGGAGTTACCCTGCGTCCGAGGTCAGATGCAGCGATGAGAGGAGTTACCCGGCGTCCAAGGTCAGGAGCGGCGACGAGAGGAGTTACACCGCGTCCGAGGTCAGGGGTGGCGGCTCGGAGGAGATACCCCATGCCACAAGCCCGAGGCCAGGGGTGGCAGGCAGGAAGAGCTACCCCAAGCCCCTAAGCCTGAGGCCAGGGGCGGTGGCCAGGAGGACCAACCCCACGTCCAAGGAGCCGTGGCTGCACCGGCGCAGGAGGGCCTAGAGGAGCTATCCCATGTTGAAGGTCAGGAAGGGTGGCGCTGAGGAGAGACCCCCTCGTCCAAGGTAAGGTGCAATGGCTGTGCTTTGCTGGAGCAGCCATGAAGAGATACCCCACGCCCAAGGTAAGAGAAACCCAAGTAAGGTAGGTGTCGCAAGAGGGCATCAGAGGACAAACACGCTGAAACCATACTCACAGAAAACTAGTCAATCTAATCACACTAGGACCACAGATCAGATCAGTCGCTTAGTCGTGTCCAACTCTTTGCAACCCCATGAATCACAGCACGCCAGGCCTCTCTGTCCATCACCAACTCCCGGAGTTCACTGAGACTGAGACTTCATTCTTTCTGGAGTTATTTCTCCACTGATCTCCAGTAGCATATTGGGTACTTACTGACCTGGGGAGTTTCTCTTTCAATATCCTATCAATTTGCCTTTTCATACTGTTCATGTGGTTCTCAAGGCAAGAATACTGAAGTGGTTTGCCATTCCCTTCTCCAGCGGACCACATACTGTCAGATCTCTCCACCATGACCCACCCATCCTGGGTTGTCCCACGGGCATGGCTTAGTTTCATTGAGTTAGACAAGGCTGTGGTCCATTTCATTATAGGGGACTGGAATGCAAAAGAAGGAAGTCAAGAAACACCGGGAGTAACAGGCAAATTTGGCCTTAGAATACGGAATGAAGCAAGGCAAAGACTAATAGAGTTTTGCCAAGAAAATGCACTAGTCATAACAAATACCCTCTTCCAACAACATAAGAGAAGACTCTATACACGGACATCACCAGATGGTCAACACCGAAATCAGATTGATTATATTCTTTGCAGCCAAAGATGAAGAAGCTCTATACAGTCAGCAAAAACAAGACCAGGAGCTGACTATGGCTCAGACCATGAACTCCTTATTGCCAAATTCAGACTTAAATTGAAGAAAGTCGAGGAAACCACTAGACCATTCAGGTATGACCTAAATCAAATCCCTTATGATTATACAGTGGAAGTGAGAAATAGATTTAAGGGCCTAGATCTGATAGATAGAGTGCCTGATGAACTATGGAATGAGGTTCATGACATTGTACAGAAGACAGGGATCAAGACCAACCCCATGGAAAAGAAATGCAAAAAGGCAAAATGGCTGTCTGGGGAGGCCTTGCAAATAGCTGTGAAAAGAAGAGAAGTGAAAAGCAAAGGAGAAAAGGAAAGATATAAACATCTGAATGCAGAGTTCCAAAGAATAGCAAGAAGAGATAAGAAAGCCTTCTTCAGCAATCAATGCAAAGAAATAGAGGAAAACAACAGAATGGGAAAGACTAGGGATCTATTCAAGAAAATCAGAGATACCAAAGGAATATTTCATGCAAAGATGGGCTTGATAAAGGACAGAAATGGTATGGACCTAACAGAAGCAGAAGATATTAAGAAGAGATGGCAAGAATACACAGAAGAACTGTACAAAAAAGAGCTTCACGACCCAGATAATCATGATGGTGTGATCACTGACCGAGAGCCAGACATCCTGGAATGTGAAGTTAAGTGGGCCTTAGAAAGCATCACTACGAACAAAGCTAGTGGAGGTGATGGAATTCCAGTTGAGCTATTCCAAATCCTGAAAGATGATGCTGTGAAAGTGCTGCACTCAATATGCTAGCAAATTTGGAAAACTCAGCAGTGGCCACAGGACGGGAAAGGGTCAGTTTTCATTCCAATCCCAAAGAAAGGCAATGCCAAAGAATGCTCAAACTCCCGCACAATTGCACTCATCTCACACGCTAGTAAAGTAATGCTCAAAATTCTCCAAGCCAGGCTTCAGCAATATGTGAACCGTGAACTTCCTGATGTTCAAGCTGGTTTTAAAAAAGGCAGAGGAACCAGAGATCAAATTGCCAACATCCGCTGGATCATGGAAAAAGCAAGAGAGTTCCAGAAAAACATCTATTTCTGCTTTATTGACTATGCCAAAGCCTTTGACTGTGTGGATCACAATAAACTGTGGAAAATTCTGAAAGAGATGGGAATACCAGACCACCTGATCTGCCTCTTGGGAAATCTGTATGCAAGTCAGGAAGCAACAGTTAGAACTGGACATGGAACAACAGACTGGTTCCAAACAGGAAAAGGAGTACGTCAAGGTTGTATATTGTCACCATGTTTATTTAACTTATATGCAGAGTACATCATGAGAAACGCTGGACTGGAAGAAACACAAGCTGGAATCAAGATTGCCGGGAGAAATATCAGTCACCTCAGATATGCAGATGACACCACCTTTATGGCAGAAAGTGAAGAGGAACTAGAAAGCCTCTTGATGAAAGTGAAAGTGGAGAGTGAAAAAGTTGGCTTAAAGCTCAACATTCAGAAAACAAAGATCATGGCATCTGGTCCCATCACTTCATGGGAAATAGATGGGGAAACACTGGAAACAGCGTCAGACTTTATTTTTCTGGGCTCCAAAATCACTGCAGGTGGTGACTGCAGCCATGAAATTAAAAGATGCTTACTCCTTGGAAGGAAAGTTATGACCAACCTAGATCACACATTCAAAAGCAGAAACATTACTTTGCCAACAATGGTTCGCCTAGTCCAGGCTGTGATTTTTCCTGTGGTCATGTATGGATGTGAGAGCTGGACTGTGAAGAAGGCTGAGCACCGAAGAATTGATGCTTTTGAACTGTGGTGTTGGAGAAGACTCTTGAGAGTCCCTTGGACTGCAAGGAGATCCAACCAGTCCATTCTGAAGGAGATCAGCCCTGGGATTTCTTTGGAAGGAATGATGCTAAAGCTGAAACTCCAGTACTTTGGCCACCTCATGCAAAGTGTTGACTCATTGGAGAAGACTCTGATGCTGGGAGGGATTGAGGGCAAGAGGAGAAGGGGACGACAGAGGATGAGATGGCTGGATGGCATCACTGACTCAATGGATGTGAGTCTGAGTGAACTCCGGGAGTTGGTGATGGACAGGGAGGCCTGGCGTGCTGCGATTCATGGGGTCGCAAAGAGTCGGACACGACTGAGCAATTGATCTGATCTGATCTGATGTATACATAGAGCTGATTCACTTTGTTGTACAGCAGAAACTGACACAAAATCGTAAAGCAACTATACACTAATAAAATCTGTTTTTAAAAAATGGAGGTTAAAATAACCACAGGTGGATAACCAGAGGGCACACAGTCTTGGCTCCACCAGAGAGAAGGCCATTGAGGATCAGCCCTTGTGTCTCTTCCTTTGGTTGATTTTAGTCTATATCCTTTCCCAGCAATAAACCGTAAATCTGAGTACAATAACACTCAGTGAGTTCTGAATCTTGCAAGGAAATTCTCAAACTTGAGGCTGGTTCTGGAGACCCCCTGAACTTGCAGTCAATGTCAAACGTGAGGGCAGTCTTTGCAGGCTGGCTTATCTTTCACAGGTTGGCTAACTCCAGGAGGTGGATTAAGTCAAACAGATCATTAAAACTGATTTTTCTTGTTTCTACTTACTTTTTAAAATGTGGCTATCAGAAAATTTTAAATTAGATCCATGGCTCACCTTTATAGGTTGCACTGAACTTCTAGTATAGTACTGGTATCAAGAGAGTGCCTATGGGGACTTCCCTGGTCATGCAGTGGTTAAGTGGTGTGAGGATACTTCCAATGCAGGGGGCACGGGTTCAATTCCTGACCAGGGAACTAAGATCCCACATGCCACATGGCAGAGGAAAAAAAAATTTTTTAATAAAATTAGATTTTTTTTAAAAAGATTAAAATTTTGTAAGAGCATGCTTGTGTTTTTATACAAATGAAGCTTGAGAAAATATGTTTTAGGCCAGCTTTTATGCTCAAAACTGCATTTATCTACACAGACGCTAATGAAATCACAAAAGCAGTAAAAAGCAAAGGCTGTAAATCTTTCTTTCTAATCTGGGATTATTGGAACTTGATTCTGGTCTGATAATAATTAGCAAGGATTAACTATATTTATACCTGAGTTAAGCCTGCTCACCAAAATAAAGAAGAAAGAATTAAAAACAAAAGCTGGCAGTTCAATAATGAAGAACAAACCTTAATTATTCAAAAACTGCATCACTGTTCAGAACACATAACTCTAAACAGTCTCTCCACAAAAATTCATCTCAAAGAATTCCAAAGATATGGCTGAACGGTTAACCTTTATATTATTTCTATATAGTTTTTATTTTTTAAAAAAACTAATCAAATAAAGATATTGAGCTAACATTATTGAAAAATCATTCACCGAAAAAAAATTCCAAAAAGCTGTATTAAAAAAAAAACAACAGGTTCACCTTTGAATTTAATAACTAACCCCACCACTTTAAAGTTTAAAATTAATTCATCCTTTCTGCTATGAGCTTTTATGATACTGCCTCTGATATCATCATCCAAAACCAAACAAGTTTTGCTGACTTCTCCCATTTTTCTTCAAATGCCTTGTTATTATATTTGAAAAAGTATCTTTCTGAAATCAATCAAAGACTGCTAACCCAGGATTAGAGAGTGACTGACCTCCTGGGTGACAGGCAAATGGCCAACTTAATCTTGAAATGTAAGATGATCCTTCCAGGAATTCCCTGGTTGTCCAGTGGGTAGGACTCTGCTCTCATTGAACTGCGGTGGCTCAGGGCTCACTGCAGTGGAAGGGGAACTAAGATCCAGCAAGCCCCTCGGCCCAGCCAAAAAAAAAAAATGACTCTTCATGTAAGATACTGCTAGCTATTATCAGAGAAGGCAATGGCAACCCACTCCAGTACTCTTGCCTGGAAAATCCCATGGACAGAAGCCTGGTAGGCTACAGTCTATGGGGTCGCTAAAAGTCAGATATGACTGAGCATCTTCACTTTCACTTTTCACTTTCATGCACTGGGATAGGAAATGGCAACCCACTCCAGTGCTCTTGCCTGGAGAATCCCAGGGACTGGGGAGCCTGGTGGGCTGCCGTCTCTAGGATCGCGCAGAGTCAGACACGACTGAAGCGACTTAGCAGCAGCAGCTATTATAGCCCGGACTGCAAAGTCAGCCCCAAATGTAACTGAACTATGTGTTTAACACCCCTTTCTCATCATCACGTCTAAAAGTTAACCTCCTCTAAGAGTAATCATTTCCACGCTTGAAGTGTCACCTTGACACTGCTGACTCCTACATCTGTTATCTCCAGCTGCACTCCTTTCTGACCACAGCTGGATAGTTACCCCTCAGGTTCCTTCTTTGTCTCGAATTCAGTGTGTCTGCAACTCAAAGGCTCCATACTCCTCCCTTTCCTCATCTAAACTCCTTGACTCAAGTTCTTCCAACTTATTCATAAAATGTTAACATCCCTGAGCCCTTTTTATTCTTCCTTACACACTATGATCTTCCTGCCCACAAATGGATCCATAACATGGAGCTTATATTAAAAAAAAAAAAAAAAAGCTTTTACCCAAGGAATATTTGCAAGTAAATGGCATATATGCACAGATAAAATGGAATGGTCACTCTGCTGTACACCTGAAACTATCATAGCATTGTTCATCATCAATACTCCAATATAAAATAAAAAGTTTAAAAAAAAATAATGAAACATAAAACATTCATCAAATTGTAATGCTACTTAGGGGACTTTTATTGGTGCCAGCCAAAGGGATTTATAGACTCAAAAACTGGAAGCTGATTACAGCAATTAGTTGTTCAGAATAAAAGCTGAGTTGGAAAGTTAAAACAATAAAATGGCATGGTAGTTGTGATTTTTTTTAATACTCCAGAAAAAATAAATGTGTGTGTGTATGTGTGTGTGCGTGCGTGTGTAGGAGTTGTGAGTAGAGAATGAGAGCAGATTAAACAAGGATTGGAGAATGGTAAGTAGACAGTACGTATATAGATTTTTACCTGACTATTCTTGCTACTTTTGTGCATGCTTGGACATTTCTATATTAAAAAGTTTTAAAGAAGGATCCATTCCTGACAAAGTCAACTGGACAAAAATGTATTGAATGGGAGGTGTTATGCTACCTCTAGGGACAATGGGGTGAACCATATCCGGTTCCTGACCTCAAAGAGCTCACAGCCACACGGAGAGAAAAGGAAAGGAAAGAAGTGTAATAATCGTGAGGGACAAACGCTAAGTGTGGCGGATTATTAAAATGGAGGACCACAGATCACCCGCTCCTTGAATCCAAGCATTTTCAAGGCTATCTTGAAGATCATCCTGTAATGAGGTGGAGACAACGTCTCCATTCTTGACTTGCTCTGGCCAACAGGACAGGAGCAAACATCACACAGGCAAAAGCATGCAGCCAGCTCATGCACTGGTGCCTGCACTCTCTTGCCACTGAGCTTAGTACAAGGCAATAGAGCATGTAGAGAGAGACAGCAATGGAGCATGTAGAGAGAGACAGCAATAGAGCTTCTAGAGAGAGAGACGGCGAGAGAGTAGAGCATGGCTAGAGAGAGACGGCGATAGAGCATGTAGAGAGAGACGGCGATAGAGCATGTAGAGAGAGACGGCGATAGAGCATGTAGAGAGAGACGGCGATAGAGCATGTAGAGAGAGACGGGAGAGACGAGAGACAGCGATAGAGCATGTAGAGAGAGACGGCGATAGAGCATGTAGAGAGAGACGGCGATAGAGCATGTAGAGAGAGACGGCGATAGAGCATGTAGAGAGAGACGGCGATAGAGCATGTAGAGAGAGACGGCGATAGAGCATGTAGAGAGAGACGGCGAGAGAGAGAGACGGCGATAGAGCATGTAGAGAGAGACGGCGATAGAGCATGTAGAGAGAGACGAGATGAGAGAGACGGCGATAGAGCATGTAGAGAGAGACGCATGAGAGAGAGACGGCGATAGAGCATGTAGAGAGAGAGGCGGCGATAGAGCATGACGGCGAAGAGATGAGAGAGAGACGGCGATAGAGAGAGAGAGAGACGGCGATAGAGCATGTAGAGAGAGAGACGGCGATAGAGAGAGACGGCGATAGAGCAGAGAGAGAGACGGCGATAGAGCATGTAGAGAGAGACGGCGATAGAGCATGTAGAGAGAGACGGCGATAGAGCAGAGAGAGACGCATGGAGAGAGAGACGGCGATAGAGCATGTAGAGAGAGACGGCGATAGAGCATGTAGAGAGAGACGGCGATAGAGCATGTAGAGAGAGACAGCGGCGATAGAGCATGTAGAGAGAGAGACGGCGATAGAGCATGTAGAGAGAGACGGCGACGATAGCGAGAGCTAGAGAGAGAGAGAGACGGCGATAGAGCATGTAGAGAGAGACGGCGATAGAGCATGTAGAGAGAGACGGCGATAGAGCGAGCTAGAGAGAGACGGCGATAGAGCATGTAGAGAGAGACGGCGATAGCGCTGGCGAGAGAGACGGCGATCTAGAGAGAGACGGCGATAGAGCATGTAGAGAGAGACGGCGATAGAGCATGTAGAGAGAGACGGCGATAGAGCATGTAGAGAGAGACAGCGATAGCGCATCTAGAGAGAGACGGCGATAGAGCATGTAGAGAGAGACATCTGAGGGGCTCCAGCATGTGAGCTAAGCCACGCTGGAGCACCCAGCCTTGCTGAGCCGACCTCAGCCAGAAATGCCCAGACAACACAAAGAACACATGATAAATGTTTGTCTTAAAGCACTATGTCTTAAAGCTTTGTTATGTAGCAAGAAATAACTGACACAGCAGTGAACAGATCTCTACCAATTTTAGAGACACGTAGATTTTATGGACAAAGGTGATGTTTAAATTGAGAAGTTAAAGGAGCCCAGCTTGGCACTCTGTGATGACCTACACGGGTGGGAGGGTAGGGTGGAAGGGAGGCTCAAGAGGGAAGGGATATATGTATATACACATATAGTTATGACTGGCAGGAACCAGTGTTGTATGGCAGGAACCAATACAACATTGTAAAGCAATTATTCTCTGATTAAAAAATAAATTATAAAAAATTGAGAAATTGGAGAAAGGGGGGAAAACTCATGGGGGAGAAATATGCTTCAACAAGGAAAACCCCTCTTTTATGTCTGGCTTAACAGAAGATAGCTGGAGTCTCATATTTGCTACTCTATTCAATCTGTTTCCATAAGTTGTATAGGCTGAAGTATAGAAAGAAAATTCTGCTTCTTGCTGATAGGTAGTTGAAATGGTGAGGAGTATTTTAATCTTAGCTCTTCCTGAGCCTTTTCAGATCATTATGGGTTTTATTCTTGGATATGACCCCAAACACTTGCTCATTGGAAGAAAAGCTATGATCAACCTAGACAGCATATTAAAAAGCAGAGACATTACTTTGCAGACAAAGGTCTGTTCAGTCAAAGCTGTGGTTTTTCCAGTAGCCATGTATGGATGTGAGAGTTGGACTATAAAGAAAGCTGAATTGATGTTTTTAAACTGTGGTACGAGAAGACTCTTGAGAGTCCCTTGGACTACAAGAAGATCCAACCAGTCAATCCTAAAGGAAATCAGTCCTGAATATTCATTGGAAGGACTGATGCTGAAGCTGAAACTCCAATACTCTGGCCACCTGATGCAAAGAACTGACTCATTGGAAAAGACCCTCTTGCTGGGAAAGATCAAAGATGGGAAGAGAAGGGGACAACAGAGGATGAGATGGTTGCATGGCATCACTGACTCGATGAACATGAGTTTGAGCAAGCTCTGGGAGTTGGTGATGGACAGGGAAGCCTGGTGTGCTGCAGTCCACGGGGTCACAAAGAGTCTGTTGCTGACTGAGCAACAGAACTGATGACACCGAAACTTAACAAATGGTTATTTCTTAAATGTGAGTTGCAAGACGGAACCTGAAATTACACCACATTCTGATATAGTAAAATCCATAGGTCTGTCTTTCAGTTTGATGGTTTTGTTATGTATGTATCGTTCTGTAGTGCCATCTGTTAGTCTTTTGGAAAATATTGGTTCACTGAGTGACACGGGTCTTCCTAACATGGAACCATTTCATTAAATAGCATTCGAAACAAAAAAATCACATTTGTTAACATGACCGCTGATCTCATTAGGAGAGGCTGTGCAGGGAAGCGGTCTGCCTCTTGGCAGCTTGTGTGTGTGCTCAGTCTCCCAGTCACCTCCAACTCCCTTCCATCCCATGGTCTATAGCCCGCCAGGCTCTTCTGTCCTTGGGATTTTCTACCAAATTCTAATTTTTGCTTGAAAATTCAAATGGTGTCATTGGCAATAAATACTACTCATTATTTTTCTAGAAGCAACTCACTCAATTGTCTCATTTTTAAGGAAATGACTAAGTGACTGCCAGATGCCGAAGTCTGAGGAAACATAATTTGGCTACCAGTCTTTCAGATTTAAAAAAAAAAAAAAATCCTATGAAGAAGTAACTGGTTCAGTCTACAACCCCAACATCCCACCAGGGCTTTTGCTCAAGATAACCCAATCCTTCACTCAGACCCAGCAGAAACAGTTGATGTATATTTTCCAGGTCAACACACAAAACATTTTAAAAATGTATTCAAAGGTTAATATTTGAGAAAATCAATAATTTTTATGCTTCATTGAGGACATTATTAAGTGAAACTAGCTCTTGTTTTTTAACTACAAGTGGGTGATGGTACCCATCCATGGGTACCCCTGCCTTCATGAGGATGAAGGCATCAGTGTTTTCCTCACCAATGCTCTCCACATAGTGAAAAAGGTTTTTGCCTTTCATCATGACTCTGATAAAGTCTGAGTATTATAAAGGAAATTGGTTTGACTCTGTAGAGATCCTGAGAGAGTCCCAGGGAAACCCCTTTGAGAACCACTGGTACATCACTGCTGTAAGGCTGATGAACAGTCAAACTGATACAGACATGAAACTAGCAGCTAGGAAGCTTGCTGTTTTTTATTCATTACATTGCACTGAAAAATGCCGCTGTGGATTCTCTGCCTGGGGAGTTTGACGTGAAAAAAAAAAAAAGACTCTCCCCACTCTGGCTGCAAGGGATCTTCAAGTGCACACGGTACTCTGGGCTTTGGTAAAGGACCACCATTCCCACAAAAGACTGTGTCTGCCCTTGTTGCATTGTAGCCATTTCCAAGCATAAGGTTTTATGAGTTGAAATTCTATAGATAAAGAATGAACATAGCCAGCAAAATGCCACCAACAGGAATAATGCTTCCAGATGACAAGGGTGTAAGCGTGTAAGTGCCAGCACAATGATCGGCTGGCAAAGCCCAGGGGCCAGCAATCCTGGTGGCCCAGGCACACTGCAGGGGCCACCGCCTGAGAAAATAGCCTTGTGCCTACAGTCCATCCAAGGAAAGTGGCATTTCAGCTGGCTTTTTTCTCTAGTTTCGCATACACTGGATCTGCCAGGGCTCTACAGAGAATTTAGACTCCCGCCAGCTCCTCTCACCTGTCCCCTAGGTTGTAATGAATTTAGAAAGTCACTAAGGGCATTAACTTGCAGAGCGACAAAGCCCTCTGCTTGTTAATGCTCTTCAAATTAGAGTCCAGCCTAGGAAACTCCAGGTTCCACCTAAGGGACTACTTGTGCAATCAGATCTTCTCAATGTGTAGAAGGATGCTGCAACATTTACAGTGTGATTTGTAAACCATTGCTTCTGAGCACACAAAAGGAGAACTGACAAAGCGTGAAAAGATCTGGATATTGGGCTATTTTTGCTGTTCAAGAAGAACATCAGGAAAAAAAAATCAGTGAAGGTTTAAGAGTACCTACGCAAATTAAAAAAAAGAAAAAGTCAATATATGAGAAATGTAATACACCATGATGGCCACCATGGACAGGCAGTGCTGATAGGAAGTTTGTCAGCTCTTTAATAAAACTGCCTTCCTGTTCTCCAATCCTGCAACTTGGCCAGCCCTGCCCAAATCAAAACACAAGAGGAACACCTACCCACTGTCTTTGTGCCGTTTCCTTCATTGACTCCGTGAAAGCAACAGCAAACCTAGGAAACAGAACAAAAAGAATGATAACAATTAGGGCAGAATCTAATCAACATAACTGAAAAACAGCGCTCTGGAACAAATGGTGACAGACAGGTGAGAAGTGGAATTTACAGCGCAATCAATCTCTATTAGTCATGGTCGTTGGCTATTAGGTCTCATCTCCACTCACATCCAAAAAAGAAGTTGTGTAGGCAGGAAATAAACAAATGAAGCTCAAAGCTTCCTATTTTTCTTGTTCCTTTACAGAAGGAGAGAGAAGCAGAGATAACGACAGAAAGCAGGATGGATGAGAGAAGCAGCGAACTTCTTGATATTCAGGGGCAGGATATGTGGTTCACTAGCTTCGCTAAAGGAAGACTAGGCTGAAGTGCTCAAGATTTATTGAATGTGGACAAAGAATGTAAATGTCCCCACTCATTGAGAATTGTGTGTTTCCAGAAGCTGGATTGGTACCCACGGAATGAACCAGGTATGGAGCCAAAAAGTAAGAGAGTTCAAAATATAGAGAGGGCTTGTCAAAAGGACGCAGAAGTCAACTCAAAATATCTCCGATGGCCATGGCTGGGGTGATTTGGGCACCAAAAAAAGTAATAGATACAGAGTCAAATATTGAGCTGGCCAAAAATTCATTCTGTAAGAGTGAAGTAAGCCAGAAAGGAAAACACCAATACAGTATACTAACGCATATATATGGAATTTAGAAAGATGGTAACGATAACCCTATATGCGAGACAGCAAGAGACACAGATGTATAGAACAGTCTTTTGGACTCTGTGGGAGAGGACGAGGGTGGGATGATTTGGGAGAATGGCATTGAAACATATATATTATCATATGTGAAACGGATTGCCAGTCCAGGTTCGATGCATGAGACAGGGTGCTCAGGGCTGGTGCACTGGGATGACCCTGAGGGATAGGATGAGGAGGGAGGTGGGAGGGCGGTTCAGGATGGGGAATATATGTACACCTATGGTGGATTCATGTCAATGTATGGCAAAACCACTACAATATTGTAAAGTAATTAGTCTCCAATTAAAATAAATAAATTTATTTAAAAAAATTTATTCTGTAAGATGGCACGAAAAAACCCAAACAAAGTTTTTGGCCAACCCAATAAAATAAAAATAAATAGCCATGAGTCCATGTTGATGTAACTATATAAATAATTGAACAAGTAACTAGGGTCAGACAACTCTTCTTGTAGTAGAATTCCAATTAACCAATGTAGGAGTGATAGAAACAGAAAATCATCATTATACAAACAGCACAGTAAAGAATGTCGAAGCAAAGAACCATTAATAGGGAATTCCCTGGCAGTTGAGTGGTTACAACTTGGTGCCTCTGTGATCAGGACCCGGATATGATTCCTGGTTGGAAAACTAAAGTCCGGCAAGCTGCACACACAGCATAGTCAACCAAGAAAAGCATTATTATGTGATTCTTCCCCTGTGGCATGACCCAGAAAGGGGAGCTTGTATTCCCTTGTCTGTGTCTTCTCCAAGCCTTCCTTTCTCCCCTCCCACTTTGACAACCAGCAACCAATCTCAGACACAGCCAATCATACGCCCCTTACTTAAGGAAGAAATACGGAATCCTTCCCTTTGTGCATGTTAAATATGAGCAACAAAGACCAGACCACATTAAACTTTGCATCTGAGTCCAGTAGGGATTGGAGAATCCAGTGAGATGCTCTCTGTGCCTTCCAAACACTGGCGAAAAGATAAAATCAACTGTATTCTAAGGCTATCAACTTTTTTCCAAAAAAAAATGAGGATAAAAAGGAGAGACAAGCAGCTAAACAGCAGTTACAAGGAATGTAGAAACCTTCATTGGTGGAAAACTGCAAAAATGAGAAACTTAAGAACCAAACAATGAACATCTTGCCTGTAAATTGCCTGCCACAGTTCCTGGTCCCTAGTTCTTTTCACATCTGCTATTATTATTTTCCACTAGTACTCACGCAACTACCAGCACATCTGCAAGACGTTAGGGCACCCCACGTGGCCAGTGACAGCCTCACACTTTTTAGAAAAGATCCCAAGAACCAAGAAGAGCCATTGAACAGAGAACGAGGTCAGTGACACTATGACTGTGCATTGTACCTCATAACAGCATTGATGAATACATGCACAAGTGCAGTCCTCAGGCTTTTGTGGAAAGGGAAATCCACTCATTTGGCAAGCCTGACGCTCTCGCTTCCTGTGAGAATGTCAGCTCCACATGTGCTGGAACACTGCTCTGCTCACATCCACCGCCCCGGCCTCTTGGAGCGTCTGGCACCCAGGAGGCAAAAATACCTGCCAGCTGAATGAGTGAATAAGCAAGAGAAGGAACAGTTTTGCCCTAAATTCCAACAGGAGTTTGCCCTAAAATCCAAACAGGTGAGGGTGAGAAAAGAATGGAGAGAGGCAGAAAAGAAATGAAAAATGTCCCAGGTGTTCAGAGCAGACTCTGTGTGCATCATAGCCTGGAGGCTGACGGTGACTGTTCCTACCTATGCAATGGTTCCCACCATCACATCCTGCTCATTTGACACCCAGGATGAGGCATCAGTAGGAGCTATAGTGTATTTAAGACAACAAGGAAGAATGAGATTCTTGGGAGGGTTTTCATCAAAGGTGCAAGGGAAAAAGTTCCAGGAGTCAGGAGGGTCAACTGGAATTAACTTGTTGGACATGTCACTTATTTCAGAGCTGCAGATAACACAGTCTTTATTGTGGCCCCTTATATAGAAAGAGTAGCCCTGTGTTTACACTCACCTAACAAATAACCTTTTAAAAGAGTTCTTAGCCGAAAGATCCTCAGAAGAAAAAGACATTTAAAATAACATGTGCTAAGTCACTTCAGTCATGTCTGACTCTGTGCAACTCTATGAACTGTAGCCTGCAAGGCTCCCCTAGTCATAGGATTCACCAGGCAAGAACACTGGAGTGGGTTGCCATTTCCTCATTTAGACTATTTACAATAGGCAAGACATGGAAACAACCTGAATGTCCATCAACAGATGAATGGATAATGAAAGTGTGGTACATACATACATTGGAATATTACTTGGCCACAAAAAAGAATGAAATAACGTCATTTGCAACAACATGGATAGGCCTGGAGATTATCATACTAAGTGAAATCAGTCAGACAGACGAAGACAAATATGTAATGTCACTTGTATGTGGAATCTAAAATTTGACAGAAATGAACTTATTTATGAAACCAAAACAGACTCAGGGACGTAGAGAACAGACTTATGGTTGCCAAGGGGGAGGGATGGATTGGGAGGCTGGGCTTAGCAGAAACAAACTATCAGATATAAAATGGATCAACAATAGGGTCCTACTGTATGGTACAGGGAACTAACTATATTCAGTATCCTGTGATAATCTATAACAGAGAAGAATATTTTTTAAAAAATGTATATGTGTATAACCAAATCACTTTGCTTTACAGCAGAAATTAACACAACATTGGAAATCAACTATACTTGAGTAAAAAATAAAAGAAATACTATCTGAGGTAACCATAAACAGAAACATATATCTTAGGAAAAATATAAAAACTACCACTTTTGCTTGAATACTGCCATTTCAAATCATATTTACATTGACAAAGAATTCTGTTTGTCAAAAACACCTTCAGTAACACTAAGTAGCTCAAAAGCCATATGAAATTACTGATGTTCAACCATTTTTGACCTACAAAACAGTTAATTTCGTGTGGTTTAACCTACTAATGTGCTACGCTGCTGCTGCTGCTGCTGCTAAGTCGCTTCAGTCGTGTCCGAATCTGTGCAACCCCATAGATGGCAGCCCACCAGGCTCCCCCGTCCCTGGGATCCTCCAGGCAAGAACACTGGAGTGGGTTGCCATTTCCTTCTCCAATGCATGAAAGTGAAAAGTGAAAGTGAAGTCGCTTAGTCATGTCCGATTCTAGCAACCCTATGGACTGCAGCCTACCAGGCTCCTCCATCCATGGGATTTTCCAGGCAAAAGTACTGGAGTGGGGTGCCATTGCCCTCTCCAGATGTGCTATAGATTTCATAATCATGGAAGTATTTACGAGGCAATTCATTCCATATAAACTACTGTTCATTTGCTTGGCAAGGTTAAGTTTTTTCTTAATAGGCACCTGGATGATCCTTCACTAAGCGACTTTCACAAATTTCAAATACTCCTTATTTAATTTTGGTATTTATAACTACCAAATACCTATTACAGTGTTCAGAAACCAAAAAAAGTGAGTGCTAAAATAAGTTCACATACTATACCATACAGGAAAAAAAGTTTTAAATACTAAAAGAGTTGAGGGAATTTCCTGGTGGTCCAGTGGTTAGGACCCTGAGCTTCCACTGCAGAGGGTACAGGTTTGATCCCTGGTCTAGTAATTAAGATCTTGCTTGTTGTATGGTGAGGCCAATCAATAAGTAAAATTTTAAAGTTGAAAAGTATACCTTGTAGGAAAAATATAAGTATTCAAATGAAACACCTGTCATAAAGCTAGACAAGTTCAATACTTTGTTCTATAGAAAACTGCGCTATATAGTGTCAGACAAAAAATCTATGATTCATGCAACTTCCCTGCCCACTAACTTCAATCAATAGCCCCCAAATAAAAATCAATGTGTGTTTTAATAATAACACAATGAATAATGCTAATGACAGTATCATAAGATGATTCATTCCATACTGTTTCTCCCAAGAAGAATGATTTTCTTTTTAAAAGACAATGCATTACAGACTGAAGGAATCTAAAGACATTAAATTTTTAGGGTGTAAGAACAACAACAAGAAAAAAACTTACAATGATACATCGCCTTTCAAGGTGAGCCGGCACTGTTTTCATGCCTTTATTTATTGTAAAACACACACACGTACGCAGAAGGTACTCCTTATATTAAAAAGGTTGTATTGCCACATTTATTTCCAGGAAGTCTTCAGGAAGAAGCAGGGTCCTGCAGTGCAACCACATCCAACTGTGACCCTAGTTTTAAGGAGCAAGACTCACACCTATCTTGACCAAAGACATTGGGGGCGCCAGGTTTCAACAGTACATGAACCGTGAACTTCCAGATGTTCGAGCTGGTTTTAGAAAAGGCAGAGGAATCAGAGATCAAATTGCCAACATCCATTGGATCATCGAAAAAAGCAAGAAAGTTCCAGAAAAACATCTATTTCTGCTTTATTGATTACGCCAAAGCCTTTGACTGTGTAGATCACAACAAACTGTGGAAAATCAGATGGGAATATCAGACAATATAACTTGCCTCCTGAGAAATCTGTATGCAGGTCAAGACGCAACAGTTAGAACTGGACATGGAACAACAGACTGGTTCCAAATCGGGAAAGGAGTGCATCAAGGCTGTATATTGTCACCCTGCTTATTTAACTTTTATGCAGAGTACATCGAGAGAAACGCTGGGCTGGATGAAGCACAAGCTGGAATCAAGATTGCTGAGAGAAATATCAATAACTTCAGATATGCAGATGATACCACCCTTATGGTGAAAGCAAAGAATAACTAAAGAGCCTCTTGATGAAAATGAAAGAGGAGAGTGAAAAAGTTGGCTTAAAACTCAGCATTCAGAAAACTAAGATTATGGCAACTGGTCCCATCACTTCATGGCAAATAGATGGGGAAACAGTGTAAATAGTGGCAGACTTTACTTTGGGAGGCTCCAAAATCACTGCAGATGGTGACTGCAGCCATGAAATTAAAAGATGCTCGCTCCTTGGAAGAAAAGTTATGACTAACCTAGACAGCATATTAAAAAGCAGAGACATTACTTTGCCAACAAAGGTCCGTCTGGTCAAGGCTATGGTTTTTTCAGTGGTCATGTATGGATATGAGAGTTGGACTATAAAGAAAGCTGAGCATCAAAGAATTGATGCTTTTGAACTGTGGTGTTGGAGAAGACTCTTCAGAGTCCTTTGGACTGCAATGAGGTTCAACCAGTCCATCCTAAAGGAAATCAGTCCTGAATATTCATTGAAGGGACTGATGCTGGAGCTGAAACTCCAATACTCTGGCCACCTGATGTGAAGAACTGACTCATTGGAAAAGATCCTGATGCTGGGAAAGATTGAGGGCAAGAGGAGAAGGGGACGACAGAGGATGAGATGGTCGAATGGTATCACCGACTCAATGGACATGAGTTTGAGTAAATTCTGGGAGTTAGTGATGGACAGGGAAGCCTAGTGTGCTGCAGTCCACAGGGTCACAAAGAGTCAGACACGACTGAGTGAATGAACTGAACTGAACTGAACTAGGCTATACAATAGAACCTGAAGTTCTGTCCTTGGTACGGATCAGAAATGGGACAATTATACAGATTTGAAGAGGCCAGGATTCCCTAACCATTTCTCAGCCACGGAGGGTGACAAATAAGCCACAAAAAACCCAAGGCTGGCCACATACTGGGGACACGAAAGCAACCTAAATACACATCAATAGACAAATGGATACATAAAATGTGGCATGGGACTTCCCTGGTGGTCCAGTTGTAAAGAATCCACCTGCCAATGGCAGGGGACAGGGGTTGGATCCCTGGTGGGGCAAGATCCCACACACCACAGAGCAATGAAGCCCATGCGCTCCAACCACTGAGTCCACACACTGCAACAGAAAGTAGCTTCCACTTGCCCCAACTAGAGAAGGCCTGTGTGCAGCAACGAAGACCCAGAGCAACCAAAAATAAATAAATATATATTAAAAAAAAAAAAAAAAGAAAATGTGGCATGCACATACACTAGAATACTATTCAGCCTCTAAAAAGGAGGACATGGTCGTCTGCAACAACAGAGATGAACTTGAGGCATACTTACGCTCAGAGAAACAAGCCAGACATTGAAGAACAAATGGCAGGGGGTCGGGGGTGACTCCACCAATATGTGGAATCTAAAATAGGCAAACTCATGGAAGCATGAGTAGGATGAAAGAAGGTAGGAGAGGGAGAAACAGGAAGGCATTAGTCAAAAGGCACAAAGTTTCAGGAACTTCCCTGGTGGTCCAGGGGTTAGGACGCCATGCTCCCCACTGCAAGAGGCACCGGTTCTATCCCTGGTTGGAAAACTAAGAGAGTAAATCTTACGCGTTTAAGTAAATCTCACCACAAGGAAAAAAAAAATCTCTTTTCTATTTAATTAAATTTGTAGCTATAGGAGATGATGGATGTTCACTAAATTTGCTGTGATAATCATTTCAAATCAAATCATTATGCCTGATGGCTCACCCCTGATGGCTCAATCAGCAAAGAAGTTGCCTGCAATACAGGAAAGCTGGGTTCAGTTCCAGGGTTGGGAAGATCCTTGGGAGAAGAAAATGACAACCCACTCTAGTATTCTTGCCTGGGAAATCCCATGGACAGAAGAGCCTGGCAGGTTAAGGTCCATGGGGTCACAAGAGTTAGACAGGACTTAGCAAGAAACCACCATCTTAAACGGATACAGTTCTGCATGTCAATTATATCTCAAAAAAACTGGAAAAATGAAAACATTCTACTTGGGCAAACCCGATGAAAAGTTGACCCTAAATTGTGCGCTAGTAAAGCCTGAGTTTACCCTTATTCACTCTTAGCAATAATTCTATCTCTTCCACTGCAACAAACATTTTAAGAACATTCATCCAATATTAACTGAAGTCAAAGAATTGCTCAAGACCAGTAACTTGTTTACAATGACTATTCCTGGTAAATAAACATGTGCCAACTGAATTAAAAAATGAAAGAAAGAAATTGTTTTTTTAGGGTAAGACATAAAAACTCCCAAACTACTGGTTTACTCCATCGTTTTGTGTTAATGAATTTTATCCAAAAAGGTTAAATGCTTAACTCCTGTGAAATTCTCTTAAGTATTACCTGGCTTCTTCAAGGACTTTTCCCATAACTTTGTTTTTATCTCCCTGGTTAACATCTTCATTTAAATCAGTTCCACCAAAGATGATTCCAAAAGGAATTCCATTACCTGCAAAATTAGGATACTTAACAAAGCACAGTTTACCTTTAAAACATCCTCTCACTAATTATCCCCAAGCATTAATATAAAAAAATCAAAGTTCCCAAAACATATGGAGTATGTCATGTTGTTTGTTCAGTTACATCTAACTCCCCTGAATAGAATAGGTATCACCATTATAAACATGATATGGGGTTACTCTTGTGAGGCAAGGCCATTTTAAATCAATACACTTTAAATTTTAACATGTGAAAAATGTTGTTAGCCTCCATCTATCAAAGTCAAGTATGCTGCTAAGTCACTTCAGTCGTGTCTGACTCTGTGTGACCCCATAGATGGCAGCCTGCCAGGCTTCCCTGTCCCTAGGATTCTCCAGGCAAGAACACTGGAGTGGGTTGCCATTTCCTTCTCCAATGCATGAAAGTGAAACGTGAAAGTGAAGTCACTCAGTCGTGTCCGACTCTTAGCGACCCCATGGACTGCAGCCTACCAGGCTCCTCCGTCCATGGGATTTTCCAGGCAAGAGTACTAGAGTGGGGTGCCATTGCCTTCTATGAAAGTCAAGTATAATCATAATTCAAAAAGACATATGTACCCCAATGTTCACTGCAGCACTATTTACAATACTTAGGACATGAAAGGAACCTACGTATCCACTGATAGATGAGTTGATAAAGAACTTGTGATATCACTGAGGAAAACAGAATTGAAAGAGACACATGTACCCCGATGTTCATCACAGCACCGTTTACCATAGCTAGGACATGGAAGCAACCTAGATGTCCATTAGCAGATGAATGGATAAGAAAGTTGTGGCACATATACACAATGGAATATTACTCGGCTATTAAAAAGAACACAGGTGAGTCAGTTCTATTGGGGTAGATGAAACTGGAGCCTATTATACAAAGTGAAGTAAGTCAGAAAGAAAAACACCAATATAGTATATTAACGCACATATATATGGAATTTAGAAAGATGGTAACAATGACCTTATGTGCAAGACAACAAAAGAGACAGATGTAAAGAACAGACTTTTGGACTCTGTGGGAGAAGGCGAGGGTGGGATGATTAGAGAGAGTAGCATTGAAACATGTATATTACCATATGTGAAACAGATGGCCAGTCCAAGTTCAATGTTTGACACAGGGCACTCAAAGCTGATGCACTGGGACAACCCAGAGGAATGGGATGGGGAGGGAGGTGTGAGGGGGAGTTCAGGATGGAGGGACACATGTACACCCATGGCTGATTCATGTCAGTGTATGGTAAAACCCATCACAATAATGTAAAGTAATTAGCCTCCAATTAAAATAAATTAATTAATTAAGTTGTGATATATATATGTGTATATATATATATACATATATATAATGGAATATTACTCAGCCACAAAAAGTAATGAAACTGAGTCAATTGTAGTGATGTGGATGAACTCAGAGTCTGTCATACAGAGTAAAGTCAGTCAGAAAAAGAAAAATAAATATTGTCTGTTAATGCATGAGGTTTCCCTGGTGGCTCAGTAGTAAAGAATCTGCCTGCTAATGCAGGAAATGCAGGTTTGATCCCTGGATTGGAAAGAATCCCTGGAGGAGGAAATGGTAATCCATTCCAGTGTTATTGCCTGGGAAATCCCATGGACAGAGGCGTTTGATGGGCTACAATCCATGAAGGTCACAAAAGAGTCAGACATGACTTAGGGACTAAACAACAGCAATATTAACTCAAATGTTTGGAAGCTAGAAATATGGTACTGATGACTCTATTTGTAAGGCAAGAACAGAGAGACACAGATGTAGAGAATGAACACGGGGACATAGCCAGGAAGGGGAGGGTGGGATGAACTGAGAGAGTAGCACCGACATGTGTACACTACCAGGTGTGAAACAGACAGCTAGTGGGAGCCTGCTGCGGACCGCAGGGAGCTCAGCTCGGTGCGCTGTGATGACCTACATGGGTGGGATGGGGGAGGTGGGAGAGAGGCTCAAACGGAGAGGGTATCTGTATACGTGTATTAAACAGCTATCTCACACTGTTGTACAGCAGAAACTAACAACACTGTAAGTCAATTATCCTCCAATTAAAAATTATTTAAATAAATAAAGCCAAGTGTATCATCCCTGGGAAAGGGGTTAATTTGGAACTGCTGGTGTTTATGACGGAAAAAGATGGCTTCAAATGTAGACCTGCTGTTCACGATGTCAGTCACCATGACGGCAAGGAACCAGGAGGGAAAGGAAAGAGGCATACACAGTATCTTCCAGGAACATGCAGTATGATAAATCAGGGAGGGCACAAATGTATGGGAACCAAAAATATCTGAGATGTTTCAAATGTCAAGTGCAAAAAGATTCCACCCCCTCCCCCAAGGAGCATATTTATTCTGAATGATGAGCCCTAAACTGATGGAAGGCACATTTCCTGCCTTGGTAATCTCAAAAGGCACGGAGCATGCACAGATCAAGTTAAACACATGCTCATCAAATAGGGCTTCCCAGAAGGACTTCCAAAGGTCAATAAAAATTTCAAAAGAGCAAAAGCAAACCACTAAACAGACCAGATCTAATTTGAGTTCATACTGGGGTTTCTCAAACAAACCATTGCTACAGAGATTCAACACAGCAACGAAAAGGTAGTGATCTTTCCCTGTATTTATCTTAGAAGTCTTTTGTCATGAAAAGGAGCAGATTTCACCTTTTTTCTTTCTGGTGAGGTGCCTCTCACTTCACAGCCTTTAGATACTAAGCACTCTGACAACACACAGGAGGTACAGAAAGGCAGTAACTAAAAATTAAAATGAAAACTTAAAATAGGAATTTAAGTAAAAAAAAAAAATCAAGAGCATTTTGATGAACACAATGTGTGTAGTAAAATGATCAACATAAATTTCTCTGTACAAAGAATATCTGTGAAAAGATAAGCAGAAAAACCTAGCTGCCATTGCCTCTATGGAAAGAACCCCGGGTACTTCCCCGATGGTCCAGTGATTAGGACTCATGCTTTCACTGCCAGGGGCACGGGTTTGATCCTTGGCCAGGGAACTAATATCCCACAAACTGCTTGGTGTGGCAGGGGAGAAAAAAAAAGGAACCCAGAAGATCACAAATCTGGGATGGTAGAGAAACTTACTTTTTCTCTCTATAACATTTTATATTGCTTGCCTTTCTTACTATTGACAGGTGTGACCTTTTCCAAAAATACATACAGCCAGACGTGGAAAAGCACACCATGTAGAGATGATTTACCTTCTGCCAGGGGCTTAGACTTTGGGGGTTGTTCAGATTTTAGCACATGGGATGCATATGAACCTTTGGGGACCAGAGAAAGGTCTGTTGCAGTTAAAATAATGGCCCTGAAAGATGTCCATCCATAATTCCCAGGATCTGTGAATATGTTACACAGAAAGGAGAAATCAAGGTTTTGACAAATCTTTCCCTTCGTTTCTTGTTGAGAATAGGCTTTAGGCTTGAATCTAGCAAGGAACAGACATCAGGTGGCTTTAAGAAGCCAGGTTCAGGAAACCATGAGGTTTTTTTTTCTCAGCAGATGATTGGGAGTGACAAATAGTCAGCACAGCACTTACTTGGAAAGATCACTAAGTTACGTGCTTAAATATGCCATATGTATGTGTGCGTGCTCAGTCATGTTTGACTCTTTGCAACCCCACGGACTGTAGCCTGCCAGGCTCTGTTGTTCATGGGATTTCCCAGGTAAGAATGCTGGATGGGTTGCCATTTCCTTCTCCAGGGGATTTTCCCGGACTAGGGATTGAACCTTTGTCTCCTGCATCTCCCACCTTGGCAGGCAGATTCTTTACCGCTGCACCATTGAGTGATACCTATATGGGAAAAGAGGGTCCTACTTCCTATGATGCAGGAGCAGGAGACAGAGCTAGAAGATTAATAAGGCTGATGCTGGGAGGGATTGGCGGCAGGAGGAGAAGGGGATGACAGAGAATGAGATGGCTGGATGGCATCACCGACTCAATGGACATGAGTTTGGGTGAACTCCTGGAGTTGGTGATGGACAGGGAGGCCTGGCGTGCTGCGATTCATGGGGTTGCAAAGAGTTGGACACGACTGAGCAACTGAACTGACTGATAGTGCAGGGAAACAGGAAGTCACCTTTAGCAATGAAATGTCTGAAAATTTCAGAAGTTGATACATCTTGCTGAGTGAACTGTTACCCCTGTATGATGATTACTCTAGATAATGTAGGGCCTCAAATGACATACTATCTCCTGAAAAGCTGCCACTGCCATGTCATTTAATCCATGTTTGGAAAAAGCCACTTGTAGCTCAACAGAATTGAGCTACAGAATTATCTGTCTTGCCTCCACTCGGTAGCCACTGGGCTCTCGGTGAGGTCAAGCCGAACTTGGAAGGGAAAAGAAGAAATATTCAAAAATTGTAGATAAAGCCAAGATAATGATTGCATGCACATCCTTTCAAGGTGTAAGAAAGCAGGTTTAAAGGTTCCCTGTGGATTAGTTTTCTAAGACTGTTGTGTGACTTCAGAATTTACTATTAATTAAAAGTTCTTACTCTGTGAAGTTGTAATTAGGAATAGATGAAGATAGTTATATAGGTAGTTGTAGAGTTCCCAGTAGGGAATTATAGATAGAGAGGGACACCTAGGGAACTTTGGGAGACCACTGTAAATCAACAAGCACTCAAGAAAAATATCAGGATTATTTTTCTAGATTCCACATATATGTGTTAATATGCAATATTTGTTTTTCTCTTTATGACTTACTTCACTTTGTATGATAGACTCTAGATCCATCCACATCACTGCAAATGACTCAATTTCATTCATTTTTATGACTGAGTAATATTCCATGGTACATATGTGCCACATCTTTATTCTTCATCTGTTGTTGGACATTAGGTTGTTCCCTTGTCGTGGCTACTGTAAACAGAGCTGCCGTGAACACTGGGGAATGTGGCCTTTTGAGTTATGGTTTTCTCAGAGTATATGCCCAGTAATGAGATTGCTGGGTCATACAATAGCTCTATTTTTAGCTTTTTTAGGAGCCTCCATACTATTCTCCACAGTGGTTATATCAATTTACATACGTGGAATCTGGAAAAATGGTACAGATGAATCTATTTCCAGGGCAGGAATAGAGATGCAGACATATAGACCAGACATGTGGACAGTGGGTGGGTAATGCAGGGTCGGGGGAGGGTGTTGGACTAACTGGGAGATAGCGATGACATGCACACACTACCATGTATAGAACACACAGCTGGTGGGAAGCTGCTGTACAGACAGTGAGCTTAGCCCCAAAGCTTACAGTTGATTGCCCTGCTAGACTTTAACCAGTTCTATAGCCAACCCCATCCTAATATCTTTTTTAAAAAAATGGATTATTTACTTATTTTTGGCTGCACTGGGTCTTCCTTGCCAAGTGTGGGCTTTCTCTAGCTGCCACAAGCAGGGGCCTACTCTTTGTTGGGGTTCACAGGCTTCTCATAGCAGTGGCTCTCCTGCTGTGAGGCATGGGCTCCAGGGTGCATGGGCTTCAGTAATTGCAGCACGCAAGCACAGTAGTTGTGAAACACAGGCTTAGTTTCCCCGAGGTGTGTGGGATCTTCCCATACCAGTGATTGAACCTGTGTCCCCTGCATGGACAGGCAGATTTTTAACGACTGGTCCACCAGGGAAGTCCTCATCCCAACAATCTTTACTAAATTGCCCACTCAAGTCTCAGTTCCCCAAATGCTCTTTAAATTGGCTTTAGCATCTTAGTAGTTCCCTCATTAATAAATCAATTGAGTAAACTCTCTCCTATGTGCTCACTTCTACATCTTGTGAAAGAGCCCCATTTTTAACTTTTGAACATTAGATTTTGAGTGAAGAAAAACACATCAAAAATATTCACGATAAGACTCAATGTAGTAAAAACAGCTTCGATATACATCCAATCTCAACTGGCGTAGTTACATCATTTTAGAAAATCACTCTGTTAAGAACAAACCGAAAAGATGATTGTGTTCCTTCCATTCTGGAGCCGGATAAATGGGATAAACTGTTTCATCTATGTTTCAAGCTGACCTTATAGGCCCTGCTGGTTTTCGTGACTGCTAGCATTTCACCCTGAAGAGAGGGGCTTACCTTGCAAAGTCTGCCTCCTCTATACAAATGCAGAGCCACAGCTGCCTCCAAGTTTTCTGCCTTGATGAAGTTTGAGATTTCAGATGGACTTTCAAAGTCAAAGGCATCTTTCAGAATACACACATGACCTGCAGCTTCTAGATGGTCCCTTTAGCAAAAAATAAACAGAGAAAAAAGATAGGAAAACAAAAAATTAAAATGGAACAGGTTGCTGCTGTGGTCAAAACTTTAAATCAATCAAAAGATTCATTAAACCAAAAGTTAATAATACATATCTTCTGAATTGTCCTCTAGAAGCAATCCACCTAAAAGACATTCAACCATTAGCCTCAAATACCAGAACTGGGACTGGGACCAGGGCTGGGACCAAGGGTAGCAGGAAAGAAAGAGTAAACGTTAGTCGCTTCAGTTGTGTCTGACTCTTTGTGACCTCATGGACTGTACCCACCAGGCTCCTCTGTCCATGGATTCTCCAGGCAAGAATACTAGAGTGGGTTGCCATTCCATTCTCCAGGGGATCTTCCCGGCCCAGGGATCAAACCCCAGTCTCCTGCATTGCAGGCAGATTCCTCATCATCTGTGCCACCAGGGAAGTTCCATCAACCCAAACAGAGATCAGTATAAAATTACAGTCCATACCCCTCATAATACAATTGGGCTTTTCCATACATGAAATGGTGATCAACTCTTTAATGTGATCATCTTTTCAATGTAGACTATTTGGAAAGTCTGCCATAGGCTTCAAGAAATAAACACTACGAACGGGGAAGGCAATGGCACCCCACCCCAGTACTTTTGCCTGGAAAATCCCATGGACAGAGGATCCTGGTAGGCTCCAGTACATGGGGTCGCTAAGAGTCTGACATGACTGAGCGACTTCACTTTCACTTTTCACTTTCATGCATTGGAGAAGGAAATGGCAACCCACTCCAGTATTCTTGCCTGCAGAATCCCAGGGATGGGGGAGCCTGGTGGGCTTCCGTCTATGGGGTCGCACAGAGTCGGACACGACTGAAGCGACTTAGCATAGCATAGCATAGCATACTGGGGAAACAGGCACAAGCTCTTCTGTGGGCAAAGTAGCAACCACTAGCAGATTTAAAATGCACAAACTCTGTGATCAAATAACTTCCCTTCTCAGAACTGATTCTAAAAGCACACTAGGGTACGAGTGCCACACACGCATCCAAAAGTAAGCACTGAGGTAGCAAAAACACTTAAACTGTCCTCAGTGTGCAACAGGAGGGGACCAGTTATAGTACAGTGCGTATGAGGCCATCAAGCCCTGATGCTGTGAAGAAAATGCAGACCACTGTGACATTATTTAGAATGAACTCAATACACACTGTTAATGAAAAGAGAGCAAAGTGAAGAATCCTGTGTATATATAGCATGTGTGCATAGAATATCTGTAGATTTAGAAGAAATAGGTAACAATGATTCTGTCTAAAGAGAACCAGGGACCAGAGCTTTTTTGCATGGCTAGACCCTTTTGCATGGCTAGATACTTTGACCAGGTACATATATGATTTTTTAATATAGTAAGTCCCTAACACACATATGAGTTCCATTCTGAGAGCGCGTTCATAAGTCCAGTTTATGGTAAGTCCAACAAAGTTAGCCTGAGTACCCAGCTAACACTACCAGCTATATATTACTGTACTGTAATAGGTTTATAATATTTTTCACACAAATAATACATAAAAAGGAAACAAACACAAAAAAGTAAAGAAAACATTTTTAACCCTACAGTACAGAACCTTGAAAAGTACAGCAGTAACAGTTACATGACTGCCGCTTTTGCACTTGCTTCCAGATATCCTGGGCTTGAAATAAAGATACTGCACCACTGTCCTCTATATAGTACTGCACAGTAAAGTACACAAAAGCATAACCAAAAGTTATGTCTACAAGCATAACTTGTAGACAATGCACACATGTGACAATGTATGCCAGACACAGGACTAACTTACATGGTTAGACATGTGAATGCACATTCTGCATTTTTCAAAATCTGCAATGTTCATAAGTGGGACTTATTGTAATTGCTTGAGGTGTATGTGTGTGAGCATGTGAATGTACAGCCAATCCAACTTGGCCTCTCCTTTGATTAAAACCCTCAAATGACTAAGAGTAGCCAGCTCAATTGTCAACTCTGCGAGAATGGGGCATGCATCTGTCTTGCTTACTGAATAAAGCAAGCAGTGATGACTGTATGTGTCTCTGGGATCAAGTCCAAGTGCCCTAGCCTAGCACACAGCGCCCTCCATATCCCACTTCCCCTGCAAGGCCAAGTGCATCCCACTCTTGCCATCCTGAGCTCCAGTCCTGCCCTTCCATCTGGAGGATGTCCAATGCATCATGCCTTCTGAGCCCCCTGACATGGCCCCAACATTCCCCAACACCAGCTCCTTTCAGTGAAATTTGACAGCCTCTGCTCCTAATGCAGCTGTCCCCTCACTATTTCCATTGTGCTCCAAGCCTATCGCTACCACCATCCCTCTGGGCTGCAGTCATATGAGCAAGTCACATCATACTTAGAACTCCTATTACAGAACTGAAAACCAATAGGACCCACTATAGCACAGGGGACTCTATACTCAATATCTTGTAATAATCTGTAAGGGAAAAGAATCTGAAAAAAGAATATATAGCTATGACTGAATCACTTTGCTGTACACCTGAAAAGAACACAACACTGTAAATCAACTATACTCCACAAACAAAATTGAAAAAGAACAAACAGAAAAACACAAAATCAGCACGTTGGTGGCAATCAAGGACACTTAAAATTACCCTTGAAAAGTTCTTAAATCATCCAGAAGGTACTGGAATACAAAGTTCAAACCTAACACAGCCATTTTCCCCCTAATTCCAGAGATAATAAAGATGCTTATTCTTCAGCTGAACATCAGAGGAGTTAGCTGGGTGGCACTTAGGGGCAATATTGTATCAAATAATAAGAGTAAACATAGAAGAACAAGGATCTAGAACATTCAATCCAAATGATCATAAAATGACCAACTTCCTTACACAGGGGGCGCCTCAGGAGAACTCAGGTCTTCAGAAGATACATTAGATTCAAATCTTCAAGCCCGCCTCCACGCTGGGAAATATGGCGAGAATCATCACTGATACTACTACGTGAATGATAAATTTTTTTCTCTCTCTGTTTTCTCTTTCGTGTTGTAAATTAAATGCACAAGGCTGCAGCTATCACCTTGCCAAGAAAGAAAAACTAAGGTCTGGAGACTTGAGTTGGCTTCTGCTCTTACAACATATTGAGTATCTTTATCTTATCATTTCTGCTGTTAATGCTGATTGACCACTGTCACTGCCCCCCACCCCTACCACCATCACCTAACCCCCTCAACTCCTTTAGAAATGATGATGGCAACTGTTAAGCAGAACCAGGAAAGAAGCCTGCAGGCTGTCTAGTTATCTGCTCACTTCAGCCTAAAAATACACATCATGCAAAAATAAGGACACCACGAACTTCAGAGCATAACTGTGAAATGACTGTTATTCCATCTTTAAAACTCTAAAATGAGAAGCCAGAAACAAAATGTTGGGAAATGGAAAGGAAACAGTTTGAATTCTACTTAGGAAATTTATACGTGAGAGATTTCTGGCTGATGCAGAATCTACAGGGCAGGGCATATTGGATTGGGTGACGGGGTACAGACAATGCCTTGTTCTTTGTCTATTAAACACATTTTCAAGTGGCATTTCAACACTAGCTTTATGATCTCATAAATATTTTAAAATAGTCTTTTTTTTTTTTTAATCTTAATTCTCTATGGACCAAGACTTGAGCCTTGTTTTCTGCTGATTTGTATCAGGTTGGCTAAAAAGTTCTTTCTGGCTTTTCCATAAGATCTTAAGGAAATAACACTTTTAAATTGCTTTGTCCTTGTTCCTTCTGAAACCAAGCAGGACCCTGTGGGGCTCCGGGGGCACAGGAGCCTTTCTGTTCAGCCTCCATGACCTCCACTGAGTTCCAAAAGGCAGGTTCAAACAGTTGCTAAACAGAGAAGGAAGAGGATACAGAGACAAGAGAGGAACAGCCAAGAAGCAACTGTTTGCTTCTGGTCAAAGTTTAGGATTACCTGAGTACAGGCCATGAACACACCCCAATCCTATCCTGGTTTGAGATTAACTGAGTACAGGCCATGCACACACCCTAACCCTATCAGCAACACTACCCTTGGACCATTGCTATAAAAATCCTCACCAAATTCTTCAGGGTTGGGACACATAGTTTCACGGGCTCCCCTTTGCCTGGGAAAGCAATAAAGCTATTCTTTTCTACTTCACCCAAAACTCTGTCTCTGAGATTTGATTTGTTAGGGGAAGCGCTGACTGAAACCACCTGCCCTGGCCAGCCACCATAGTAACCACTTGCATGAGTTCTGTTAAACAGGAGGTCCTCGAAAGGAATGTAGAACTAACAAGTTGGCATCAACCAGAAGAATTCAGGAAAAGTCAAAAGGAAAGAGGAGACGCCAGTACCTAAGTCCTACCAACCTCCCAGAATCCTTCTCACTGGAATCTATCTTGGCTGAGCCATGCAACCACCACCAGGAAGGACCCTGAGTCAGAATTATCCGCCAGAAACAACCTGGAAACTAACCTCATTACTATAAAACCTGAGACTGTGAATCACGTGGCAGAGCAGTTCTCCTGGGTTCTCTTACCCTGCTGCTCTCCATCCAAGTCCCCTTCCCAATAAAGTCTCTTGCTTTGTCAGCACATGTATTTCCTCCAACAATTCATTGCTGCGTGTTAGACAAGAGCCCATTCTCAGGCCCTGGAAGGGGTCCCCCTTCGTGCAACAGATTTGGCATCAGTGCACAGAAGCTGACCTTTCAGCATCACTGGGTTTCCCCCGTAGCCCAGCAGGTAAAGAATCTGCCTGCAATGCAGGAGATCCCAGTTCAATTCCTGGGTTGGGAAGATCCACTGGAGAAGGGATAGGCTACCCACTCCATTATTCTTAGGCTTCCCTGGTGGCTCAGCTGGTAAAGAATCTACCTGCAATGTGGGAGACCTGGGTTCAGTCCCTGGTTTGGGAAGATCCCCTGGAGAAGGAAACAGCTACCCACTCCAGTATTCTGGCCTGAAGAACTGGGGTTGCAAAGAATCAGACATGACTGAGCGACTTTCACTCTTGTCATGAGTAATAACTTGATTCAACTAATAAATTCCCCAAGCACCTGTTATGTCCCAGGAACTCTGGCTTATTTGGCTTAATGAAGGCTTTTTTGAGAACAAAAGCATCTCCAACAAATTAAGAGACTTTGAACATGTTCTAGAAATTGACTGAACCTCCTTGTACATCTCTGACTCAAGATTCAAAGATTCAGTAGGACTCTACCTGCTTCCACCTGGCTGAAAGCCATCCTATTTAACTGAGGGCACAAAGAGAGCTTAATCATTTGTGGATTTTGATAAGCTATGATGTCTCCATTTTAAAAAGGGGGGGGGGGCAAGAAAAACTGATACAGGGCAGGCAACATGAACTGCATCCCATTCCATAGCCATGAGCCCCTGCATGATCCTGAGATAGGAAACAGGAATCTAATATTCCTTAAGGCCATCTCACCTTGTGGGCCTCTAAGTGTGAGCAGCTGGTGGGGCCCATTGATTCTCATAGAACATTGCACCTAATGTCAACCTGGTGTTGACATTAATGTCCCGTGATGTCAACCTGGCTCAACTATGGTTCACCTGGGGGAAAGAATGTCATGTCACTGGTGGGGTGAAGTCACCTGTGTTGAAGTGTAAGATGTCACACTCTGATGTATTTCAAGAGTTCTGAGACGTGGGACTTCACAGGTGGTCCAGTGGTTGACAGTCTACCTACCAATGCAGGGGGCGTGGGTTCAATCCCTGGTTCGGGAAGATCCCACATGCCTCAGGGCAACTAAACCTGTGTGCCACAACTGCTGAGCCCATAAGCCACAACTACTGAGCCTGCACCCTAGACCCCTAGCTCTGCAACAAGAGAAGCCACCACAATGAGAAGCCCGTGCACCACCATGAAGAATAGCCCCTGCTCACTGCAACTAGAGAAAGCCCATGTGCAGCAACAAAGACCCAGTGCAGCCAAAAATAATTAAGTAAATAAAAACTTTTTAAGAAACGAAGTTCAGATAAGAGAAACCATGCTGGTCATGAAACCATGATGAAGCTCAGCAAGATGAAGACCTGCCAAGGCAATGCTCACATGAACCCATGAGCCCTAGCTCAGGAAAGTAAACTGGAGAGAACACTGTCCCCCTTGCCTCTCCATAAATGCAGTGAGATAATAACAGCACATTTGTGGGACATGGTGTTACCTTGCATATTATCTCCTTTGGTGAATTCTGCAAACTGTAAAGTGAATATACTTTTTAATGTGATTCTAGTGGATTCTTGTACTCGAGAGACAACTGTTAGGAAGTCACTCTTTTTAAAATGATGCAAACATATAGTCACAAAACAGGTAAAGCATCTAGATCAGGTCTCCTGAACCCAAAAGACTGCTGAGCTTAGACTGATGAAGTAAATGAACTTGGGGGGAAGGGGAGACAACAAGAAATGAGGGGTCCTACATCAAATGGAAGAGACAGGTCCCATCTGCAGCGTGAGTCCTACATTGTCTAATAATAAAGCCAACTGAGCACTGGAAATGTGACAAGTTCAAAAAAGATGTGCTGAGTGTAAAATATACGTACAGGGACTTCCCTGGTGGCCCAGTGGCTAAGACTGCACTCCCAATGCAGGGGGCTTGGGTTCGATCCCTGGTCAGAGAACTAGATCCCACGGGCTACAACTAAGAGTTTGCATGCCACAGCTAAAGATCTTGCATGCCACAACTAAGACCTGGTGCAATCAAATAAATAAATGCAGCTCAATCATAATTTGTATATTGATGACATGTTGAAATGATATTTGGATATACTGAGTCCATAAGACTGTATTATTAAAATTAATTTGATCCATTTCTGCTTTGTTTAAAGTGACTACTAGAATGTTTTAAATGACACGGCGGCTCCCTTTATGTCTAAACATATGGGATTACATCCTCTTCAGCTCTAGACTCCCTTCATGGATCACTGCCTTGTCGTGGAGAAGGGGTTGCATAACAATGAAGCTGTGAGCCATGCCATGCAGGGCCACCCAAGGTGGACGGGTCACAGTGAAGAGTTCTGACAAAACGTGGTCCACTGGATGAGGGAATGGCAAATCGCTCCAGTATTCTTACCGAGAGAACCCCATGGACAGTACGAAAAGGCAAAAAGATAGGACACCAGAAGATGAGCCCCCCAGTTTGGAAGGTGTCCAATATGCACTGGGGAAGAGTGGAGGGCAATCATGAACAGCTCCAAAAAGAGTGACGTGGTTGGACCAAAGTGGAAACGACACTCAGCTGTGGATGTGTCTGGTGATGAAAGTAAAGTCTGATGCTATAAAGAGCAATACTGCATAGGAACCTGGACTGTTAGGTCCATGAATCAAGGTAAACTGGACATGATCAAGCAGGAGAACCAAGACTGAATGTAGACATTTTAAGGATCAGTGAACTAAAATGGATAGAAATGGGCAAATTTAATTCAGATGACCATTATATCTACTATTGTGGGCAAGAATCCCTTAGAAGAAATGGAGTAGCCCTCAGTCAACAAAAGAGTCCAAAATGCAGTACTTGGGTGCAGTCTCAAAAATGACAGAATGATCTCTGTTCATTTCTAAGCAAACCATTCAACAACACAGTAATCCAAGTCAATGCCCCAACCACAAATGCTGAAAAAGCTGAAGTTGATCGGTTCTATGAAGACCTACAAGACCTTCTAGAATTAACACCAAAAAAGATGTCCTTTGCATCATAGGGGATTAGAATGCAAAAGTAGGAAGTCAAGAGATACCTACAACATTTATTTTTCCCTTAAACCTTCAAAAATTGATGCTTTTGAACTGTGGTGTTGGAGAAGACTCTTGAGAGTCCCTTGGACTACAAGGAGATCAAACCAGTCAATCCTAAAGGGAATCAATCTTGAATATTCATGAAACTCTAATACTTTGGCTACCTGATGTGAAGAACTGACTCATTGGAAAAGACCCTGATGCTGGAAAAGATTGAAGTCAGGAAGAGAAGGGGAGACAGAGGATGAGATGGTTGGATGGCATCACTGACTCTATGGACATGGGTTTGAGCAAGCTCTGGGGGGTGGTGATGGGCAGAGAAGCCTAGGTTGCTGCAGTCCATGGGGTCGGAAAGAGTCAGACACAACTGAGTGACTCAACTGAACTGAACTAAAACTTCAAAAGTTCAGAGGTCTGCTTTTCCTCTTTCCTTTACTGATAAGTATCAGTAAAGCTTTCATTCTGAAATGTGTCACCTCTGTCGACTACAAATTGGCATTTGCCAAGAGCATTTGCCAGTTTCTACATAGCTCAGTTGGTAAATCATCTGCCTGCAATGCAGGAGATCTGGGTTCAATTCCTGGGTCAGGAAGATCCCTGGGAGAAGGAAATGGCAACCCACTCCAGTATTCTTGCCTGGAGAATTCCATGGACAGAGGAGCCTGACAGGCTACACTCTATGGGATCTCAGGAGTCGGACACGACTTAGCGACTAAACCACCACCACCACCACCACCACCACCACCACCACCACCACCACCACCACCAAACAAGAACAAGGGCATTTGCCATCTGCTTCTGTGGAGATTGAACCCTGTGCTGCTGCAGCTATTGATCTTCAATACCGGCTGAGGGAATCCAATGAGATACTCTGTCTTCCAGGGAATCTGGTGGGACAGGTCTTTAGATAGATATTTCCAGGAATTGATTTCATGATCCCAAACTTTGTATCTTTTCATATCTAGGAAAACACTAAATCCCTTCATGGTGACATCGGCTTCTCATGACTAGCAGAAAACCTTGTGTAAAGTAAGCACTCAATTGCATTGAACTCCCCTATTGACCTTCCTTCTTCCCATTGCCTCTTTGGAGCAGTCTCTCAGAGCTATCAGAGGTGCTGTCTCCCAGGCTGCAGCCCTCATTTTACCCCAAATAAAACTTAGCTCATAGCTCTCACGTTGCACATCTTTTTTGTCTACACTTCGATAACATCCCTCTTCCTTGAACATCTGCATCCCTCATTTCAGTGTGAAGCACTCAACTCCAGGATCCAATCAGAGCACACCACCTATGCATACAACCAGGCTGGGGAAGGCACTTTTGGACTTGGGACTGCACTTTCAGGGACTCAAACTTGTGTTTCTTGCTGAAAGTCAAAGTGAAAATGAAGTCGCTCAGTTGTGTCCGACTCTGCAGATCCCATGGACGGTGGTCTACCCAGGCTCCGCCGTCCATGGGATTTTCCAGGCAAGAATACTGGAATGTGCTGCCATTTCCTTCTCCAGGGGATCTTCCCAACCCAGGGATCGAACCCAGGTCTCCTGCACTGCAGACAGACGCTTTACCATCTGAGCCACCAGGGAGAGTTCTGTTTCTTGCTGGGCTTGAACTGAATAGATATAAAGTCAGGAGGTGCCAGCAAATAAAACCTGACAAGAATGGGAAGTGGATACAAGACAGAGAGAGCAAATGACTCCCATCCATGCCATCTTAAAAGTAATATCATGCCTGAAGTCTGCTCTACCTTCAGACTTTTTATAGGATAAGCAGCTAAATCCCTTTCCTTGTCCATGTGATTAGGGTTGGGTTTTCAGTGACATGAGGCTGCAAATCTCTGCTACTATTATAGACCATCGGATTAGAGCCTTTCTTATTCTTGATCTAAAATCCTGTCTAGCTTCTCATAAATCATCAGGGTCTCTAATCCCAGAGGTAATCTTTTCCCAAGGCCCTTCATCCCTTCCACAGCAACAGTACTCTGACCTCAGAGGGTCACAAAGCCCCCGCTGTCCCCTAGAAAAAGGCTTTAGTTTCCTAGACCCTCCCCGAGTTCCAAAGAGCAGACTCAAGCAGTTATTAATTAGGGAAGGGAGGGAACATAGAAACAGAATAGAAGCAACCATCAATTGCTCAAAACAAAACAAAAAAGTAATAAAGAAAAAATTTAAAAAGAAAAACAAACTCCCAAAAATAGAAAATAAAATAAGAAAGGATAATTTAGTGATAAAGCAAGAGTCCTGCTCACAGACATAGAGAACAAACTTACAGGTTGCCCAGAGGATGGATGAAGGGAAAGGACAGTTTCAAAGTTTGAGACCGACTTATACACACTGTTATATTGTAAATGAATAGTCAACAAGGACCTATTGTATAGCACAGGGAACCTGCTCAATGTTATGTGGCAGCTTGGATGACAAGGAAGTTTAGGGGAGAATGGATACATGGATACGTATGGCTGAGTCCCTCCACTATTCACCTGAAACTATCACAGCATTGCTTGTTAATCAGCTATACCCCAATACAAAATAAAAAGTTTTAAAAAAGGAAAATTACAGCAACAACAACAAAAAGAAAACCGGATATCACAAGTTAAGGAATTGAGGACTTTTCTATGTATTGGGAAGATGCAAGAGTCTGAGCTTGCTGAAATCATTCCTTTGGTAAGCACCTCAGCTATCTGGGGCCAGTATCCTGGGTTTTCACATCCTGAGATTCCTCAGGCTGCAGTCTGATGTCTGCTATCAATAGATGGCAGGTATTTTTTCCTCCCTGAGTGTCCTCAGGGCTCACCATCAGTGGCGGCTGCAATCGCCAATGACTGTGATGTCCTTGTCTACTGATATGGCAGGAAATATTCAATTCTTCACATCTCTTACTTCATCTCTCTCCTCTGCTACATCATCCCAGGTCCTTCCAAATCATTTTCAAGCCTGTGTACTCTCCCTTTGTTCCTATGTCACCCACCTCAGTCCCTCACTCTGAAATCTTGCTAGCATTCAATCCAGAACCTTCACCTGGCAGCTGCCCTCTCTTGCTAACTCTTCAGAGGCCTCCCTTCTCAACTCCACAAGCTGCTTCCTGTCTCAGGGCATCCCCACAGGCGGGTCCCTTGGCCAGAAATGCTGTTCCCAACCTTTCTCCCTCTTCATCCAGTTAACCCACAGGTTTTAAGCTCCAGCTTAAGAAGTTATTTCTCTTGGGATTTTTCCAGTGACCCAGTGGTTAAGGTTCCACACTTCCAATGCATGGGGCGTGGGTTCCATCCCTGGTTGGGGAACTAAGAGTCCACGTGCTGTGTAGTATGGCCAAAGTAAACAATAAAAAATAAATAAATAAAAAAGTTTTTTCTCATATGCAAACATTCACAGCAGCCCTATTCACAGTAGCTAGCAAGTGCAAACAACTCAAATGTCCTTCAGCTGATGGATGGACAAGCAAAATGTGATATGTCCATAAATGGAAGATATTATTCCACTATAAAAGAAGTACTGATGCATTCTGCAGAGCTTTCAAAAAGGACCATATAGAGTATGATTTCATTTATATGAGATGTCCAGAAGAGGCAAATCCATGGGGACAGAAAGATTATTGGCTGCTTGGAGCTTGGGGAGGGGCACTAGGGGGTGGAGGGAGGGATGACAGCTAATGGGTCTGGGGTGCCTTTTGAGATGGCTAAAAATGTTCTGAAATGAGATAGTGGTGATGGTTGTGTGACTTTATGAATATACTAAAAACCACTGAATTAGATGCTTTAAAAGGGTGAATTTTATGGTATGTGAATTATATCTCAATTAAAAAAAAACTGCATGAGAAAGGAAAAGCTATTTCTCTGGGGAGCCTCCCAGACCCTCTAGAAATAGGTCTGTCCTTTGAACACACTTGTGTGTGTGTGTGTGTGTGTGTGTGTGTGCGCGCGCACTCAGTCATATCCAACTCTTTTTAACCCCATGGACTGTAGCCTGCCAGGCTCCTTTGCCCATGGAATTTTCCAGGCAAGAATAATGGAGCAGGTTGCCATTTCCTACTCCAGGGGATCTTTCCGACCCAGGGATCAAACTCATGTCTCTTGCGTCTCCTGCACTGGCAGGTGGAACACACTCTTACCACCTGGCAGTTCTTCCTAGCATTGATCATATTGTAATTAAAGAATCTGCTAGAATGCTGAAACCTTCTTTTAAATGACAGCACATAGCATTGAGCTGATGTGCTAAAAATTCTCTGGCTGAGCAGCTGCTGGCTTCTGCAGGGCTAACCTGTCTTCCTCTGTTCCAGAGCCTCCCCAGCTCTGTGCCCCTGGAGATGTGCAATAATAAATATTTGCTGAATGAAAACAATAAGCAACAATGATTTTATCAAGGGAAAAGATGAAAGTCTCTTCTCACTGACTTAATGTACACCTGCAGTTTCTGAAACTGGGCAGGACCCTGCAGGGCTTCCAGGTATGGAAGCCTTTACAAGAAATAGGCTTCATACAGCCTCGGTGACCTTCCCTGAGGTCCAAAGAGCAGGTTCAAACAGTTGTTCACCAGGGAAGGGAGGGGTTGTGGAGACAAGGGAAGAGGAGTCAAGAAACAATACTGCAGCTTTGGGACAGGGTCCTGGTTCCATGTCAAGGGGTACATAGAACAGTATCTTTGAGCTCTTCTGCAGCGCCAAACCCCCAGCAACACTTGGTGGTTACAGCAGAATTCAGACCTATACCAGCAGAGGGTCCCTGGGCAGTAGAGTCAGGGCTGTACTAGATGTGATAATATTTGCTTTCCTCCTTTTTTTTTCCCCTCCAGTGCATTTCCACAAAGTCTTCTGTTTGCTTCTCTTATCTAAACTACTTCCCATCAAATAAAATCACACTGTGTTTCAGATGGAGGAAAAAGAGAACACACAACCACACACTCCTGTACAAAGTCTGGCTCTCTCAACACAGGGACATTGCATTCACTCTGGTGTCAGAGCCCTGGTCCAAGCAACAACTTTTAGAACTCCCTACTCTGCTGTGCCTCTTGATGAAAGTGAAAGTGGAGAGTGAAAAGGTTGGCTTAAAGCTCAACATTCAGAAAACGAAGATCATGGCATCTGGTCCCATCACTGCATGGGAAATAGATGGGGAAACAGTGGAAACAGTGTCAGACTTTGTTTTTCTGGGCTCCAAGATCACTGCAGATGGTGACTGCAGCCATGAAATTAAAGACGCTTACTCCTTGGAAGGAAAGTTATGACCAACCTAGATAGCATATTCAAAAGCAGAGACATCACTTTGCCAAAAAGGTTCGCCTAGTCAAGGCTATGGTCTTTCCTGTGGTCATGTATGGATGTGAGAGCTGGACTGTGAAGAAGGCTGAGCGCCGAAGAATTGATGCTTTTGAACTGTGGTGTTGGAGAAGACTCTTGAGAGTCCCTTGGACTGCAAGAAGATCAACCAGTCCATTCTGAAGGAGATCAATCCTGGAATTTCTTTAGAAGGAATGATGCTAAAGCTGAAACTCCAGTATTTTGGCCACCTCATGCGAAGAGTTGACTCATTGGAGAAGACTCTGATGCTGGGAGGGATTGAGGGCAGGAGGAGAAGGGGACGACAGAGGATGAGATGGCTGGATGGCATCACTGACTCGATGGATGCGAGTCTGAGTGACCTCCGGGAGCTGGTGATGGACAGGGAGGCCTGGCGTGCTGCGGTTCATGGGGTCGCAAAGAGTCGGACACGACTGAGCGACTGATCTGATCTGACTCTGCTGTGTGATTCTGGTTTTTTGTTTTTAATTTTTGTGCCCCACCAAAAAATTAAAAATTAAATTGAACCTATGCCCTCTGCATTAGAAGTGTAGAGTTTAAACTACTGAACCCCCAGGGAAGTCCCAGAACTGTGGACTGAGGAAGCCTCAATCTTTCACCACCTTTTCTTGTTTTCCATCTCTTGTTCTTCTTTTTTTTTTTTTTTTTTTTTGGCCAAAATAGGTAGCTTGTGGGATCTTAATTCCCCAACCAGGAATTGAACCAGGGCCCTCAGCAGTCAAAGTGCTAAGCCCTGACCACTGGACCACCAGGGAAGTTCCTTCTTTTCCATCTCTTTTCTTGCATTTTCTTTTCTACTAAAATGATGCACAGCTTGAGAGTTGCGAGTTAAGTTTATTTGGGACAAAATGAGGACTGCAGCCCGAGAGGCAACACCTCAGATAGCTCTGAGAAACTACTCCAAAGAGGCAGTGGGGAAAGATTAATATATAAAGTTTTGGTTAAGGCAGAGCTCAATACCATTAAGCATTCATTTTACAGAAGGTTTTCTGCTAGTCATAAGGATCTGAAGAGGAACCAGAGATCAAATTGCCAACATTTGCTGGATCATAGAGAAAGCAAAGGAATTCCAGAAAAACATCTACCTCTGTTTCATTGAATTGACCAAAGCCTTTGACTGTGTTAATCATAATAAACTGTGGAAAGCTCTTAAAGAGATGGAATACCAAACCATCTTACCTGTCTCCTGAGAAACCTACATGCGGGTCAAGAAGCAACAGTCAGAACTCAGTATGAGACTACTGATTGGTGCAAGATTGAGAAAGAAGTATGAGAGGGCTGTCACCCTGTTTGTTTAACCTGTACGCTGAGTACATCATGAGAAATGCCGGGCTGGATGAGTTACAAGCTGAAATCAAGAGAAGCGGGAGAAACATCAACAACCTCAGATATGCAGATGATACCACTTGAATGGCAGAAAGAGAAGAAGAACTAAAGAGCCTCTTGATGAGGGTGAAGGATGAGAGTAAAGGGCCAGCTTAAAACTAAATATTAAAAAAACTAAGATCATGGCATCCGGCCCCATTACTTCATGGCAAATAGAAGGGGAAAAGGTGGAAGTAGTGATATATTTCCTCTTCTTGGGCTCTAAAATCACTGCAGATGGTGACTGAAGCCATGAAATCAGAAGACATTTGCTTCCTGGCAGGAAAGCTATGACAAAACTAGACAGTGTGTTGAAAAGCAGAGACAATACTCTGCTGACGAACGTCCGTATACTCAAGGCTATACTCTTCCCAGTGGTCACTTACGGTTGTGAAAGCGGGACCATAAAAGGGCAGAGTGCTGAAGAATTGATGTCTTTAAACTGTGGTGCTGGAGAAGACTCCTGAGAGTCCCTTGAACAGCAAGGAGATCAAACCAGTCAATCCTAAAGAAAATCAACTCCAAATACTCATTGGAGGGACTGATGCTGAAGCTGAAAGTCCAGTATTCTGGTCAGCTGATGGGAACAGCTGACTCATTACATGTCCCTGATGCTTGGAAAGATTGAGGGCAGAAGGAGAAGAGGGCATCAGAGGATGAGATGGCTGGCTGGTATTACCAATGCAATGGGCATGAAGTTGGGCAAACTTAGGGAGATGGTGAGGGACAAAGAGGCCTGGTGTGCCCACGGGGTTGCAAAGAGTCAGATAAAACTGGGCAACTAAACAAAACAAACAAAAAGGATTGGGTTCATAAAATCTGTTCCTGAAAATATCTGACTATCTAAAGACCTGTCCCACCAGATTCCCCGGAGCACACAGTCCTCACTCCACTCTGAACTCCCTCAGTGGGGGCTGAAGGTCAACAGCTAAAGCAGCACAGGGTTCAATCTCCAAAGGCAGATGGCAAATGCCCTTGTTCAGTCGCTGGCAGTGCTCTTGGCAAGTGCCAATTTGCAGTTGACATCCTTAAATCTTTAGCCACATTGAAGGAGGAAACAGACAGAGCTGGACTCCATCTTAGGCCAGGCTGCGAACATTAGGCTACACGCATGGTCAGCCTCCCAATGGACTCTGAACTTTGTGCCCGGTTTGTCTGTAGAAATGGCATACCAATGGAAAACCAGACCCCATCCCGGATAAAAGAGCCTCAGGACTTGGACTTGGACTCTCCGTTGCCTAAAAGAATATGCTAATTATCTCTGTAACAGAACAAAGTGGTAAATTCCATTATGTTTATCAAGATATGACCACAGGCCTATTGATAAATATCCACTGTTTACCTAGTCTTGTGACACATGAATCATGGGTTAACTTTGATCATATTTCTCTTTTACCTTGTCCAGACTAGTTTCAAGGAATTTGGGGAGGTGGGTTTGAGCAAGTACACTTAGGGTATATAAGTTTTCACAAAAACTGGTCGGGGTCCTTGGCTAAGAGGAGTAATAAACTGCCTTGGGCCCGAGGTGTAATAAACTGCACTCCACTATCTGCATTGTCCTTCTGAGTGAGTTTGTTTCCCAGAAAGCGTGGCTACAACACCGCAGACAAAACTCTAGGTACGGGACATAGTAATCCATCAAGTCTCTGATGGTCTGATTTAGAGCAGGGGTCAGCAAACCTTCCCTGGAAATGGCCAGAGAGTAAATACCTATGAGTTTAGAGGTGGAGGATCTCTGACCTACTACTTGACCCTGCTATTGATTGTAGCCTAACAGGAGGTGTCCTTTGACACTGATCTCCCATTACTTTGTCCCAAAGAGAATGGTATGACTTTTTTTTTTTTACTTGTGCAATTTAAATTTCCACCTTTACTGTGAGGAACTGACCTGGACCCATTCTCCTGGCTCAGAGGATCCTCAGGATTTGGGGGTTCTTCTGGAAATTGTTGACAACCTGAGGGGATTAGAAGTGAGAGGAGGGAAACATGGATACCCTCACTGGACCTGGCTTCTAGCTGAGCCAGGTGACACAGTGGGGACACTGAGCAAAGGGAGATGCAGACAGCAGGGTTGCTGGGTGGGCAGGGCTCCCTGATTCTCCTCCACACAAAGGCCCCCATAACCGTGCAGCAAACCACGTACCCTAAACAGTTCTCTTCTTTATGACATGCTACATGCTGGTGAACAAACCTGTGGTGCAGGTTTCTAACATTCATAGGGCTTAGGAGACAACCCCAGAGAGTAGGCCTTGATTATGGTATTTAAAATTCTGCAAACAGGACTTCCCTGGTGGTCCAGTGTATAAGAATCCGCCTGCTAATGCAGGGGACATGGGTTCAGGCCCTGGTCTGGGAAGATTCCACATGCCGTGGGGTATCTAACCCTTGAACAACTACTAGCCTATGCTCTAGAGCCCGTGAGCTGCAACTCCTGAAGCCCACATACCCTAAAGCCCCTGCTCCACAACATCAGAAAACTCAGCGATGAGAAGCTGGTATACTGTAACCAAAGAGTAGAAGCCCTAGAAGGAACGAAGACGCAGCACAGCCAAAAATAAATGAATAACTGAAGGTCTTTCGTGACTTGGGTCTACCCCTCCAGCCACATCTGCTGACTCCACCAAGAGCAGGGATTGTCAGCCTCAGCACCACTGACATTTTGAGCTCATTCTGTCTTTGTCATGGGCTGTCCTGTACATTGGAGGCTGTTTAGCCGCATCCCTGGCCTCTATTCACAGGATGCCAGGAGCTGTGACAACCAAAGATGCCTCTAGGAAATGCTCCATGTTCTCTGGGGGCAAAATCACTCCCTCCTCCTTCACACATTTTCTTGGCCTCTGCTCCCATCAAGAAGCACTGACCTATGGGACTTGCCTGGCAGTCCAGTGGTTAAGACACCAAGCTTAACCACTGCAGGGATCACCAGTTCAATCCCTGGTCGGGGAACTAAGATCCTGCATTGCTCAAGATGCAGCCAAAAAAAAAAAAAAATCACTGACCTAGAATATTCTGTACTGCTTAGTTTGCACAATTTGGTACAGAAGGGATCCGCTTTTACCAACATCCCACCTGCTTGCCCCTCAACCCGAGACACCACCCCCTTCACACTGACCCTTCCCTGCTTTGCCAACTAAGGTACATAGTCTCATGACCAGCCCATGTTTACTGAGTGCGTACTAAGTACCACGCCCTGTTTCAAAACACTCACATTTGATCCTAATAACAAGCCTATGCGGCAGGTTTGAGCTGTGATTATGTAACCTGACCTAGATCTTAGAGATCTTAAGCAGGGAAGCTGGCAAGTGAAGGCAGGAGATCTGAACCAGCCTAAGTCTAGCCCAGGATAGCTTCCCAGAGTGCCCTGTATGTTGTCCTGTGCCGTGTGGATGTGCCCATCGCAAGTCAGCATCGCTAGTTATATGTCGGGTGCTCATTCACAACTACAAGCTTGAGTGTGCAAGAATGGACCCATTTCCCCTTTTTGTAAGCCCAGTCTTATCTAACTCAGCCTGCCCAGGTAGACTGATGGTTTGGAACCCCAATCTTATTCACTTGGGGGGTTCCCTCCCCCATGGCCCAGGGTCACTGGAGGATCACAGGAGTCTCCCTCAGAGAAAGTCTGAACCTCTGGCTCTCACTGCTTTCTGGTAATTGGCTCCCAGGGAAGTTTGTTGCCAAGGAAACCTTCCCCTCCCCTTCAGGATACATAGCATCATTTCCTCAAGGAACCCAGGCTTTCACAAGACAAAAGATATCTTCCAGCAACTTCTGCTTTTCCCCTTTTCTACTCCCATCCCCAGCAATCTTCCTGAGTGAGTGAAGGGGAGGTCAAAGCCTGGCTCTGATAAGAGAGACAGACTAAAGCAGAGAACAATATTTTGCATCCTGTACAACCAGGAAAAAAAAGAACACAGTAACTAAAGGGCCCTGCACCCTTGCTAAATGTCTGTGGCAGTGCCTGTCTGGTGCCCCTGGAAGCCCTTTAGTGGGTGAGGGCCTTTGGGTGATTTGGCTTGATGTGTGCACCTTGAGGGGCTTCCCAGGTACTGCTAGTGGTAAAGAACCCCCCTGCCAATGCAGGAGACATAAGAGACACGGCTTGATCCCTGAGTCGGGAGGATCCCCTGGAGGAGGGCATGGCTACACACTTCAGTATCCTTGCCTGGAGAATCCCATGGACAGAGGAGCCTGGTGGGCTATACTCCATGGGGCTGCAAAGAGTTGGTCATGCCTGAAGTGACTTAGTCTGCACACACGTGAGGCTAGTGTTAAGGAGTGGAATGTTAAATAATGGATGCTTTCTCTAGTTTCCAAAGCATAAACTATGGGCACAGGCTCTGCTGGGCTGGCCACCCTCTCTGACCTCCTTTCCTCACCACAGTCCAGGGAGCACGGCTTTCTTTCTGTTTCTCAAGAGCCTATTCTGGTCCCAGGACCTGTGTTGAGCTATTACCTTATCTTGGGACCATCCACCCTTCCAGATCCTCAAGAGACTGCCTCCTTCTGTCATTGAGGTCTTTATTTGAATGTCACCTCCTGAGAGCGCCCTTTTCTGAACCCACAGCCTCAATCACCTCCTTTATTTCTGGTTAATATCCCCAAATCTCTCTTCCCCTCACAGAATGTGCTCCATGAGGGTAAAGACCACTGTGTGCCTCCTGGCTGCTGCTGCTAAGTCACTTCGGTCGTGTCCGACTCTGTGCGACCCCACAGACGGCAGCCCAGCAGGCTCCACCGTCCCTGGGATTCTCCAAGCAAGAATAGTGGAATGGGTTGCCATTTCCTTCTCCAAAGCATGAAAGTGAAAAGTGAAAGTGAAGTCGCTCAGTCGTGTCTGACTCTTAGCGACCCCATGGACTGCAGCCTACCAGGCTCCTCCATCCATGGGATTTTCCAGGCAAGAGTACTGGAGTGGGGTGCCATTGCCTTCTCCGTGCCTTCTGGCTACTTGTGTCCAAATGAGTGATGACTGGGACTTCCACAGTGGTCCAGGGGTTAAGACTCCAAACTTTCACTGCAGGGGGCACAGGTTTGATCCCTAGTCAGGGAAGTAAGATACCATATGTGGCACAGCATGGGGAAAAAAAATAAAAATAGTGGCAAGCACAGCTGCCTTTCAAATGAGTGATGGAAGTGTCCCTATTTTAAACCTGTATGGTGAAAATTCTCATCAGAAAACCCGTAAACTTCAGAACACTGATGTATCTGGTGGGCCATTCTCACTGACGCACTTCAGGAGAACTAACAAATTCGAAGGAGAAAGCAAGGACAGGAAGTGGTAGGCGTGGCCCCATCATTCATTCTCATGATGAGGAAGCAGGTTCACAGAGAGGAAGTCAATTGAGAAATTACATGAAGCAGGTCACTCTGCCTAAAAAAAAAAAGGCTACCATGAAACTTCAGCAAGGAGATCAAGCCAGTCCATTCTAAAGGATATCAGTCCTGAATATTCATTGGAAGGACTGATGCTAAAGCTGAAGCTCCAATACTTTGGCCACCTGATGTGAAGAGCCAGATCAGATCAGATCAGATCAGTCGCTCAGTCATGTCCGACTCTTTGCAACCCCATGAATCACAGCACGCCAGGGCTCCCTGTCCATCACCAACTCCCGGGGTTCACTCAGACTCACATCCATTGAGTCAGTGATGCCATCCAGCCATCTCATCCTCTGTCGTCCCCTTCTCCTCTTGCCCCCAATCCCTCCCAGCATCAGAGTCTTTTCCACTGAGTCAACTCTTCACGTGAGGTGGCCAAAGTACTGGAGTTTCAGCTTTAGCATCATTCCTTCCAAAGAAATCCCAGGGCTGATCTCCTTCAGAATGGACTGGTTGGATCTCTTTGCAGTCCAAGGGACCCTCAAGAGTCTTCTCCAACACCACAGTTCAAAAGCATCAATTCTTCAGTGCTCAGCTTTCTTCACAGTCCAACTCTCACGTCCATACATGACCACAGGAAAAACCATGGCCTTGACTAGAAGAACCTTTGTTGGCAAAGTGATGTCTCTGCTTTTGAATATGCTATCTAGATTGGTCATAACTTTCCTTCCAAGGAGTAAGTGTCTTTTAATTTCATGGCTACAGTCACCATCTGCAGTGATTTTGGAGCCCAGAAAAACAAAGTCTGACACTGTTTCCACTGTTTCCCCATCTATTTCCCATGAAGTGATGGGACCGGATGCCATGATCTTCGTTTTCTGAATGTTGAGCTTTAAGCCAACTTTTTCATTCTCCACTTTCACTTTCACCAAGAGGCTTTTTAGTTCCTCTTCACTTTCTGCCATAAGGGTGGTGTCATCTGCATATCTGAGGTTATTGATATTTCTCCCGGCAATCTTGATTCCAGCTTGTGTTTCTTCTAGCCCAGCATTTCTCATGATGTACTCTGCATATAAGTTAAATAAGCAGGGTGACAATATACAGCCTTGACGAACTCCTTTTCCTGTTTGGAACCAGTCTGTTGTTCCATGTCCAGTTCTAACTGTTGCTTCCTGACCTGCATACAAATTTCCCAAGAGGCAGATCAAGTGGTCTGGTATTCCCATCTCTTTCAGAATTTTCCACAGTTTACTGTGATCCACACAATCAAAGGCTTTGGCATAGTCAATAAAGCAGAAATAGATGCTTTTCTGGAACTCTCTTGCTTTTTCCATGATCCAGTGTATGTTGGCAATTTGATCTCTACTCGTTAGAAAAGACCCTGATGCTGGGAAAGACTGAAGGAAGGAGGAGAAGGGGACGACGGAGGATGAGATGGTTGGATGGCATCACCGACTCGATGGACATGAGTTTGAGCAAGCTTCGGGAGTTGGTGATGGACAGGGAGGCCTTGTGTGTTGCAGTCCATGGGGTTGCAAAGAGTCAGACATGACTGAGCGACTGAACTGAACTGAAAACTGAACTGAGCTTCAGGCACTAATCAATTCCCTCCTTGCCCTGAGGACTTTGATCTTCCAGGAGGGAGAAGAGAAAAAGTAAAGGGGTAAATTTAGAAAACAAGAAAACCTCAACTGCATTAAAAGATAAATGTTAAGATAACCAGGCAGGGAGAAGGGTAGGAAAGAAGAGAGAAGACTAGTTTGTTTTTTAGTGGGCGGGTGGGTGAGGTGGGTATGTTGACCATGTGACAGCGCTTGTGGAATCTTAGTTCTCCCGCCAGGGATCGAACCTCCATCCTCAGCATTGCAGGGTAGATTCTTAACCACTAGACCACCAGGGAAGTCCGAGGGAAGGTACTTCGGATGGCAGGATGCAGGAACACTGGTTTGTACTTTTGCTGCGCCTTCTGCCTGGAAATCCTGGTTAGCCACCCGCCCTCCCCCCACACCCCGCCAGGCCGCCCCGGCTTGAAGGAACGCTCCTGGCACCCAGGATTCTGCGCAGATGTCACTCCAACAGGGAGGCCTCCCTGAGCATCCTGCCTGAAACAGCACACGCGCACACGCGGCCCCTGGCCTGTGTCTATACGGTTCTATAGGTATCAATGTAAACATGGACCCATATGCTTTTATTCTTTCTCTAGCGTCCCCACTGAAATGTGGCGTCCGGAAGCCCCGACTCGGGGTTTCGTTGCTGTCTCCCCAAACCTAAGGCATTCACAATCAATAGGGGGCATCCCTGAAGGCGGCCCCAGCAAGATGCGCGTGGAGAGCGCCGAGAAGCCTCCGCCGCGCTGCCTCGCGGGGCCACCCCGGTGCCGGGTATCACTGGGATCCCCCGCAGAGCGGCCCCGGGGGGGCTCATTAGAATCGGAGCGCCAGGCTAGGGCCCGGGCCCCCGCGCCAGAGCCGAGCCAGCGCGCGCCTCGCAGCCCCGCGCTCCCCGGGCCCCGCGCCCGCCGGCGGGTCCGTTTGGGCGCGCGGTTCGGTCGGGGAAGCCAGGTCGACCCCATCCCCGTCCCCTCCCGGTGCCCTCGCCGAGGCCCTGGGCGCCGCCGCACCTACCGGACGCGCTGGGCGGTGACTGCGTTGCCCGTGTGCCGCCGGAGCACCGCCAGGAATAGGAGCCGCATGCCGCTGCCGCCGCCCGGCCATCCACCGCCCTCTGAGGCCGGGCCCGGGGCGGGGGCGGGGACGCGGACCCGGGCGGCGGGCGGCCGGGCTCAGTCAGTCCCCCCGCCGCTCCCCAGGCCGCGCCCGCGCTCGCCGGTTCCGGCGCCGGGGCTCTGGGGCGTGCGGGGCGGCGAGTGGGGCGCGTGCCCGGGAAGATGGGGGGTGGCGGGTGGTCCGCGAGGTCCCTCCCATGGGACCAGCACCGGGGCATCCGCGGGTCCCCTCCATGGGAACCAGAAGAGGCTCCTCTGGTGGTCCCAGAGTGACCATAGGTCTGCATCCATGTGGCCTGTAACTTGAGCTGATAACAGGTTTCTTCCCACCTAGACAAGGAGGGCTGGGTGGCCACCATCCCCTCCCACAGGGACCAGGATTAGCCGCAGGTTCCCCACCACACACACACACACACACACACACACACGCACTTAGAGGAACCAGGGTGGCTGCCCATTGCTCCGCTTGGGGACCAAGGGTTTCCAGTCCCTTTCCACGGCGGCTGGCACAAGGGGTGATGATCAAGTCCCTCCTATAGGAACCAGAGGAGGCCATAAGTGGACTCCCAAAGGGATCAGGTTGACCTGATGTCCATTCCCCTGGGTACCACCACGAGGGATTTCTGATATCTTTTGAAAATGAGAGATCCTGCAATATTTAGCCATCATTCCCACTGTTGCCTGAACTAAGAAGCCGTTGCCCCCTTTGGAGGTATTGAGGTAACCTAAAGCATAATTTTAAATTTAAGCAAAAATTCATTCCCATTGGGCAGCACCGAACCAGAAGTGGCCAGGAGCACTCCATAGACAGGAGCAGGGGAGAGGCTATTATACCTAAAAGGCAGAAGCAAAGTAAGGAACTTCAGTTCAGTTCAGTTGCTCAGTCGTGTGTGACTCTTTGCAACCCCATGGACTGCAGAACACCAGGCCTCCCTGTCCATCACCAACTCCTGGAGTTTACTCAAACTCATGTTGATTGAGTCAGTGATGCCATCCAACCATCTCATCCTCTGTCATCCCCTTCTCCTCTTGCCTTTAATCTTTCCCAGCATCAGGGTCTTTTCAAATGAGTCAGTTCTTTGAATCAGGTGGCCAAAGTACTGGAGTTTCAGCTTCAGCATCAGTCCTTCCCACAAATATTCAGGACTGATTTCCTTTAGGATGGACTGGTTGGATCTTCTTGCTGTCCAAGAGACTCTTGAGTCTTCTCCAACACAACAGTTCAAAAACATCAATTCTTTGACATTCAGCTTTCTTTATTGTCCAACTCTCACATCCATACATAACTACTGTCAAAACCACAGCTTTGACTAGATGGACCTTTGTTGGCAAAATAATGTCCCTGCTTCTTAATATTCTGTCTAGGTTGGTCATAACTTTTTTTCCAAGGAGTAAGCGTCTTTTAATTTCATGGCTGCAGTCACCATCTGCAGTGATTTTGGAGCCCCCCAAATTAAGTCTGTCACTGTTTCCATTGTTTCCCCATCTATTTGCCATGAAGTGATGGGACCAGATGCCATGATATTAGTTTTCTGAATATTGAGTTTGAAGCCAACTTTTTCACTATCCTCTTTCACTTTCATCAAAAGGCTCTTTAGTTCTTCTTTGCTTTTTGCCAGAGGGTAGTGTCATCTGCATATCCGAGGTTATTGATATTTCTTCTGGCAATCTTGATTTCAGCTTGTGCTTCATCCAGCCCAGAGTTTCTCTTGATGTACTCTGCATACAAGTTAAATAAGCAGGGTGACAATATACAACTTTGACGTATTCCTTTCCCAATTTGGAGCCAGTCTGTTGTTCCATGTCCAGTTCTAACTGTTGCTTCTTGACCTGCATTTCTCAAGAGGCAGGTCAGGTGGTCTGGTATTCCCATCTCTTGAAGAATTTTCCACAGTTTGTTGTGATCCATTCAGTCAAAGGCTTTGGCATAGTCAATAAAGCAGAAATAGATGTCTTTCTGGAACTCTCTCACTTTTTCGATGATCCAGCAGATGCTGGCAATTTGATCTCTGATTCTTCTGCCTTTTCTAAATCCATCTTGAACATCTCAAAGTTCATGGTTCACGTATTGCTGAAGCCTGGCTTGGAGAATTTTGAGCATTACTTGACTAGCGTGTGAGATAAGTGAAATTGTGCAGTAGTTTGAACATTCTTTGGCATTGCCTTTCTTTGGGATTGGAATGAAAACTGACCTTTTCCAGTCCTGTGGCCACTGCTGAGTTTTCCAGATTTGCTGGCATATTGAGTGCAGCACTTTCACAGCATCATCTTTTAGGATTTGAAATAGCTCAGCTGGAATTTCTTCACCTCCATTAGCTTTGTTCATAGTGATGCTTCCTAAGGCCCACTTGACTTCACATTCCAGGATGTCTGGTTCTAGGTGAGTGATCACACCATCACGGTTATCTGGGTCATGAAGATCTTTTTTGTATAGTTCTGTGTATTCTTGCCACCTTTTCTTAATATCTCCTGCTTCTGTTAGGTCCATACCATTTCTGTCCTTTATTGTGCCCAACTTTGCATGAAAAGTTCACTTGGTATCTCTAATTTTCTTGAAGAGATTTCTAGTCTTTCCCATTCTATTGTTTTTCTCTGTTTGCATTGATCGAAGAGGAAGGCTTTCTTATCTCTCTCTGTTATTTGGAACTCTGAAATCAAATGGGTGTATCTTTCCATTTCCTCTTTGCCTTTTGTGGCTTCTTTTCTCAGCTATTTGTAAGACCTCCTCAGACAACCATTTTGCCTTTTTGCATTTCTTTTTCTTGCGGATGGTCTTGATCATTGCCTCCTGTACAATGTCACGAACCTCCATCCATAGTTCTTCAGACACTCTATCAGATCTAATCCCTTGAGTCTATTTGTCACTTCCACTGTATAATTGTAAGGGATTTGATTTAGGTCATACCTGAATGGTCTAGTGGTTTTCTCTACTTTCTTCAATTTAAGTCTCCCAGTCTTGTTTTTGCTGACTGTATAGAGTTTCTCCATCTTTGGCTGCAAAGAATATAATCAATCTGATTTCAGCATTGACCATCTGGTGATGTCCATGTATAGAGTCTTCTCTTGTTGCTGAAAGCTTAGTTGGCTCTCTGTGATTGGTTATCCTTAGGTTTCAGTTCTGTAACCTTGAGGCATTTACAGCTTAGATTTTGGTTTGATTGGCTCAGATGGAAAGAATCTGCCTGCAGTGCTGGATACCCAGGTTCCATCCCTGGGTGGGGACGATATCCTGGAGAAGGGAATGGCTGGCTACCCACTCCAGTATTCTTACCTGGAGAATTCCATGGACAGAAGAACCTGGTGGGCTACAGTCATGGAGTTGCAGAGTGGGACACAGCTAAGCCACTAACACTTTCACTTTTTCTCTTTTGGTGTGGTTAAGGAAGCACCGGGGCATTTAAGCCCTCAGTCAAGTGGACTCCTTGTTTAACAGATGGCACCTGAGCTTCCCAGTTTACCACAGTGGTTGTAGGTGCATTTCAATTTCTTTGTGAGCTCAATCTGTATTCCTGTTGTTAGAAGAGGTTGAAGTTTATATCTTGGCTCCATAGTCACCAAGGACAGAGACTTTTTTCTTTCTACTCCAGCATCATAATGTTTGGCCTTTATTCTTAAGATAGTTTCTAGGTGTAATATAATTGCTGGAGCTCCAGCCATCACATTCACATTCCAGGTCAGCAGGAAGGAAGGATATAATGCTGCATTTCATTTTAAGGGCTCCTCCTGGAATTTCACATAGCCTTTATGACTTTATCTTACTGTATGGATGACTACATCATCCATCCCAGACAGCTAGGAAATGCAGTCTGTTAGCTGGGTATATTGCCACCCTAAATAAAATGGTGACCTCGCATGACCAAAAATATTCTTTTTCACGGCCGCCATTTAATCCATTTCAGAGGCTCCTTTTCACAGATGGCTGCATGTATGAAGGTCCCCAATGACTCATCTGGGATTGTTCTCTACCTCCCCGCCCCTAATGTTCTCTGTCTCTTCTCTACTGACCTCATTTGTTTTGTGATCAGGATGAAGTGCTCACCTTCCCTTGTCCGGCACCAGACAACAGACGTCAATAGATGCTTGTTGAATTAAGTAAAACCACTGAATTTGCTCTGTTGTGAGATTTTATTCCCTTGAGAATGCATTTCTGATTTTTTTTTTAGTGAAAGTCAGTGCTGCCACAGTAGGCTTTGCTAGGCTGAAACTCACTTTTATTCAGTTTTCCTGGAACACACCTGTTCCATGAGGTAAGATATCCTGACATATCTTTGGGGGGCCATTACTTTATCCTTTCATGGCTTTCATTTACCCATTTGTAAAATGAGAAAAGCTATAAACAGCATCATAGTTAATTAGCTCATTTTGATGAAGTCTTTTATGATTTTCCCAGGTAGGTAATATAAAAGGGTACAAAGACAACTGTGTTATTATTGAATAATGTAGAAATAATTATGAGGCAGAGAGGAGGTAGAACTTGGCGTCTCATAGGAGTTTTCTCCAGATGCTTCTAACATAAGGGTCTTAAAATATACATAATGCAAAATGTGTGTGTGTGTGTGTGTGTGTGTGTGTGTGTGTTTGATCATAGTGTTTGTTCAGACTATTTCTCTAGTTCCTAGCTCTGGGGGGGAGAAAATGAAACTGTATTATCTACCCTGCATAGAAGTGATAGCATTTTCACGGGAGGGCACTGTGGGCATATTGGCTTTAAAAATGGCTCTGTGACTTAAAAAAAGAAAAAAAGTCAGCACTTAAATCTCCCGCCCCATTCCCCACCCCACTCCTCCCCTCCCCCTGCCCTTCTTGACATTAATAAATGGGGTATTCTGCTTCTTTGTTTCCATCGGAGTTTTCCATCTTTTTTGGTTTCCTCCCCCCACCCTACCCCCCTCCCCATGCCCTTGGTTGCACCCTGACATGTGGGATCTTAGTTCTCCAGATCAGATCAGATCAGATCAGTCGCTCAGTCATGTCCGACTCTTTGCAACCCCATGAATCGCAGCACACCAGGCCTCCCTGTCCATCACCAACTCCCGGAGTTCACTCAGACTCACCTCCATCGAGTCAGTGATGCCATCCAGCCATCTCATCCTCTGTCGTCCCCTTCTCCTCTTGCCCCCAATCCCTCCCAGCATCAGAGTCTTTTCCACTGAGTCAACTCTTCGCATGAGGTGGCCAAAGTATTGGAGTTTCAGCTTTAGCATCAGTCCTTCCAAAGAAATTCCAGGGCTGATCTCCTTCAGAATGGACTGGTTGGATCTCTTTGCAGTCCAAGGGACTCTCAAGAGTCTTCTCCAACACCACAGTTCAAAAGCATCAATTCTTTGGTGCTTAGCCTTCTTCACAGTCCAACTCTCACATCCATACATGACCACAGGAAAGACCATAGCCTTGACTAGACGAACCTTTGTTGGCAAAGTTATGTCTCTGCTTTTGAATATGCTATCTAGGTTGGTCATAACTTTCCTTCCAAGGAGTAAGCGTCTTTTAATTTCATGGCTGCAGTCACCATCTGCAGTGATTTTGGAGCCCCCAAAAATAAAGTCTGATACTGTTTCCACTGTTTCCCCATCTATTTTCCATGAAGTGATGGGACCAGATGCCATTATCTTTGTTTTCTGAATGTTGAGCTTTAAGCCAACTTTTTCACCCTCCACTTTCACTTTTATCAAGAGGCTTTTTAGTTCCTCTTCACTTTCTGCCATAATGGTGGTGTCATCTGCATATCTGAGGTTATTGATATTTCTCCCAGCAATCTTGATTCCAGCTTGTGTTTCTTCCAGTGCAGCGTTTCTCACGATGTACTCTGCATATAAGTTAAATAAACAGGGTGACAATATACAGCCTTGATGTACTCCTCTGACCAGGAATCAAACCCACACCCCCTGCAGTGGAAGAGTAGAGTGTTAACCACTGGACAGCCAGGGAAGTCCCCAGAGTTTTCCATCTTTGTATCTGCATTCCTCTCCTTAGTACTGAGAACTACAAATGGTGTGTGTGTGTGTGTGTGTGTGTGTGTGTGTGTGTGTGTGTGTGTGTGTGTGGGAAGAGAGAGAGATGGAGAGGGACGGAAAGTGAGAAATCGTCATTAAAAAAAAAAGATACATGTAGAACTGTGGTTTAAGTGTGCTGCTTATGTTTCCTTTTCCTGGCTTTCACTGACAGCAGTTGAAAGTGACCAAAGGGAAAAAAAAGCTGTTAGTCTGAAAATAACTAGTTCCTTCTGGTGTTGTTTAACGAACAGGAGGAAGTCCACCAGGACTAAGTGCTTTTCCCTTTTAGCTTTGGGCAAGAAAGCAGGCCTTTGATTCCCAATGCTGTTCTGATGGCTGAGCAGACTCTTTTCATAACTTTTCAGCAGGAGGATGCTCACCCTAAAGATCCTCATCAGTGCTGAAGGAGACAGTGAGTCTGACAGCTATATGGCTTCCTATTTCTAATTATGCAAGAGACACAGGTCCAATTCTGGGCACACTGGAGCTTTACTAAAGGGAAGGTGTCCCAACTGCTTCCAGTAACAACCTGTTGCTTGCAGAGGCCCATAGTTATTCTTTCAGGTTGTGAACTTATTTTTATTACATTACCAAGTTTTATTATATAGCCATACAGAAAAACAGATTTTTAAAATCTCACAGCATTCCACACTCTGAGAACAGTGCTATTAATACTTTTTCAGCTTTTTCCAGAATTAACAGGTAAATATAATCATCCTAGCAGTGGTTGCGGACCCTGAGGTTGGCAACACTCTAAACACTCAGCATACTCCCGGACCTTCCCCCAGTCCTAGATGGTAGGTAGTATGGTTCTCACCACTTTTCAGATGAGGAAACAGGCATAGAAACTTCCCAAATTAACACGGGGAGTGTGGATTTTTTACTGTGATTTTTTTTTAGCTCTGCTTTGGACTTACTATTTTATTGTGGCTGATTTTTATTATGTTTTGTGTTTGTGACTGCTACAAAAAGTAGAAACACTCTACACTTTTGCGGGGGGGCAGGGGGGAGGTAACCGCTCTTTTGACAATTATGATAGGCAACATTCTACCTCAAGATTTCCCACCTCTTGTTTTACATTCTTCCAATTTAAACACTTATCCAGGTGATGCTATGAAGAGAATTTGCAAAAGTGATTAAATCCCCAAAGCAGTTGCCCATAGGACTTCCCTGGTGGTCCAGTGGTTAAGACTTTGCCTTCTGATGCAGAGGGTGTGGGTTTGACCTGTGGTTGGGGAGCTATCCCATATGCCTTGCAGCCGAAAAACCAAAACACAAAACAGAAGCAATATTGTAACAAATTTAATAAAGACTTATGGTCCACAAAAAAAAACCAAGCGAACAAACAAAAAAATCACACAAAACTAATTAGTTGCCCTCCACAGGGAGATTATGCAAGCTAAGTCAAACCCACTAACTGTCTCTTTAAAGAGACTGGGCATTTCCTGATGTAGAAAGATGCAAAGTAAGAGAGGAGAGGATTTGATGTCAGGGAGATAATTTAATGATGGCTTTGGGCATAAACGAAGTCCCATGACTAGGAGTACTAGAAAGTAGTAGAGGCTGAGAGCAACCCCCAGATGCCAGCCAGCAGGAAATGGATACCCCTACTCCCCACCTCCCACCACCACCTCAAGGAACTAGAATCAATCAGGTGACCTCTCAGCCACCCCACACCTTAATGTCAGCTGGGTGAGACCTTGGGCTGAGAACCCAGTCAGCCCCGCCCAGCCTCCTGAATTGCAAAGCCTCCAGATAATGGGTCAGTGTTGTTTGAGCAGCTAAGGTTGCGGTCATGTGTTTTGCAGCTTCCCTTGTGGTTCAGCTGGTAAAGAATCCACCTGCAATGCTGAAGACCTGAGTTTGATCCCTGGGTTGTGAAGATCCCCTGGTGAAGGGAAAGGCTACCCACTCCACTGTTCTGGCATGGAGAATTCGGACATGACTGAGCAACTTTCACTCACAGGAAAGTAGTACAAAAACATATCAGCAATACTTAGACCCCACTTCTATAGTATCATGTGAATAACTACATATTACCGAGTATGTATGCACTGTAATTCATTTAATCAATGCCTTCTGGAGTGAACATCGACATTTTAGGAGTTGGGGAACTAATATGGACTGGAATGGGTGAATTTAACTCAGATGATCATTATATCCACTACTGTAGGCAAGAATTCCTTAGAGGAAATGGAGTAGCCATCATAGTCAACGGAAGAGTCTGAAATGCAGTACTTGGATGCAGTCTCAAAAACAACAGAATGATCTCTGTTCGTTTCCAAGGCAAACCATTCAATATCACAGTAATCCAAGTCTATGCCCTGACCAGTAACACTGAAGAAGCTGAAGTCGAACAGTTCTTTGAAGACCTACAAGACCTTCTAGAACTAACACCCAAAAAAGATATTCTTTTCATTATACGGGACTGGAATGCAAAAGTAGGAAGTCAAAAGATACCTGGAGTAACAGACAAATTTAGCCTTGGAGTTCATAACAAAGCAGGTCAAAGGCTAACAGAGTTTTGCCAAGAGAATGCACTGGTCATAGCAAACACCCTCTTCCAACAACACAGGAGAAGACTCTACACATGGATATCACCAGATGGTCAATATCCAAATCAGATTGACCATATTCTTTGCTGCCAAAGATGGAGAAGCTCTGTACAGTCAGCAAAAACTGGGAGCTAACTGTGGCTCAGACCATGAACTCCTTATTGCCAAATTCAGACTTAAATTGAAGAAAGTAGGGAAAATTGTGAGACCATTCAGGTATGACCTAAATCAAATCCCTTACAATTATACAGTGGAGATCTGGCAAAGTGTCTGAAGAACTATGGACGAGCTTCTTGACACTGTACAGGAGGCAGGGATTAAGACAACCCCCAAGGAAAAGAAATGCAAAAAGGCCAAATGGCTGTCTGAGGAGGACTTACAAAAAACTGTGAAAAGAAAAGAAGCCAAAGGCAAAGGAGAAAAGGAAATATATACCCATTTGATTGAAGAATTCCAAAGAATAGCAAGGAGAGATAAGAAAGCCTTCCTCAGTGGTCAATGCAAAGAAATAGAGAAAAACAATAGAATGGGAAAGACTAGAGATCTCTTCAAGAGAATTAGAGATACCAAGGGAACATTTCATGCAAAGATAGGCTCAAAAAAGGACAGAAATGGTATGTACCTAACAGAAGCAGAAGATATTAAGAAGAGGTGGCAAGAATACACAGAAGAACTATACAAAAAAGATCTTCATGACTCAGATAACCGTGATGGTGTGATCACTCATCTAGAGCCAGACATCTTGCAATGCAAAGTCAAGTGAGCCTTAGGAAGCATCACTATGAACAAAGCTAGTGGAGGTGATGGAAGTCCAGTTGAGCTATTTCAAATCCTAAAAGATGATGCTATGAAAGTGCTACACTCAATATGACAGCAAATCTAGAAAACTCAGCAGTGGCCACAGGACTGGAAAAGGTCAGTTTTCATTCCAATCCCAAAGAAAGGCAATGCCAAAGAATGTTCAAACTACTGCACCGTTGCACTCATCTCACATGCCAGCAAAGTGACGCTCAAAATTCTCCAAGCCAGGCTTCAACAGTATGTGAACTGTGAACTTCCAGATGTTCAAGTTGGATTTAGAAAAGGCAGAGGAACCAGAGATCAAATTGCCAACATCTGCTGGATCATCAAAAAAGTGAGAGAGGGTTCCAGAAAAACACCTACTTCTACTTTATTGACTATGCCAAAGCCTTTGACTGTGTGGATCACAACAAACTGTGGAAAATTCTTCAAGAGATGGGAATACCAGACTACCCGACCTGCCTCCTGAGAAATCTGTATGCAGGTCAAGATGCAATAGTTAGAACTAGACATAGAACAACAGACTGGCTCCAAATAGGGACAGGAGTACATCAAGGCTGTATATTGTCACCCTGTTTATTGAACTTCTATGCAGAGTACATCATGAGAAACACTGGGCTGGAAGAAGCACAAACTGGAATCAAGATTGCTGGGAGAAATATCAATAACCTCAGATATGCAGATGACACCACCCTTATGGCAGAAAGTGAAGAACTAAAGAGCCTCTTGATGAAAGTGAAAGAGGATAGTTAAAAAGTTGGCTTCAAACTCAACATTCAGAAAACTAAGATTATGGCATCTGGTCCCATCACTTCATGGCAAATAGATGGGGAAACAATGGAAACAGTGACAGACTTTTGGGGGGTGGCTCCAAAATCACTGTAGATGGTGACTGCAGCCATGAAGTTAAAAGATGCTTGTTCCTTTATACTCAAAATAGGAGTGTGCATGGACTGTTACAGGGAACTAATAGTCCCTGCTCCTTTAAATTTTTGATGATGGGTTTTAACCCTTCTTTAACCTCAGGTTTCAGTGGATACTGCTTCTTATGTGGAAAAAGTGTGGGTCTTTGAGCTTGACAACTACAGGAATAGCATTTTGTGCTTGACCCACAGATTTTCCATCAGCCCATACTCTAGGATTTACATTTTGTTCAGGGAGAGAAAGGGGGAGAAAGGAAGAGAAAGGAAGAGAAAGAGAGGGCTCCGTATTCATGAAAACAGAGGCATTACCTTGCTCAGCATATCCCTCCCCAAAAGGGATAAGGGAGATTCTCGCACGATCAGAAACTTGTGTGAAAATAGCACAGAATCCCAGTTACAGCATAAACAATAACTGAAATAATACCTTTTGGCTCGTCCAGATAGTCCCATTCAGATCAGATCAGATCAGATCAGTCGCTCAGTCGTGTCCGACTCTTTGCGACCCCATGAACTGCAGCACGTCAGGCCTCCCTATCCATCACCAGCTCTCGGAGGTCACTCAGACTCACATTCATCGAGTCAGTGATGCCATCCAGCCATCTCATCCTCTGTCGTCCCCTTCTCCTCCTGCCCTCAATCCCTCCCAGCATCAGAGTCTTCTCCAATGAGTCAACTCTTCGCATGAGGTGGCCAAAATACTGGAGTTTCAGCTTTAGCATCATTCCTTCCAAAGAAATCCCAGGGCTGATCTCCCTCAGAATGGACCGGTTGGATCTCCTTGCAGTCCAAGGGACTCTCAAGAGTCTTCTCCAACACCACAGTTCAAAAGCATCAATTCTTCGGCACTCAGCCTTCTTCACAGTCCAGCTCTCACATCCATACATGACCACAGGAAAGACCATACCCTTGACTAGGCGAACCTTTGTTGGCAAAGTAATGTCTCTGCTTTTCAATATGCTATCTAGGTTGGTCATAACTTTCCTTCCAAGGAGTAAGTGTCTTTTAATTTCATGGCTGCAGTCACCATCTGCAGTGATTTTGGAGCCCAGAAAAAGAAAGTCTGACACTGTTTCCACTGTTTCTCCATCTATTTCCCATGTAGTGATGGGACCAGATGCCATGATCTTCGTTTTCTGAATGTTGAGCTTTAAGCCAACCTTTTCACTCTCCACTTTCACTTTCATCAAGAGGCTTTTGAGTTCCTCTTCACTTTCTGCCATAAGGGTGGTATCATCTGCATATCTGAGGTTATTGATATTTCTCCCGGCAATCTTGATTCCATCTTGTGTTTCCTCCAGTCCAGCATTTCTAGTGATGTACTCTGCATATGAGTTAAATAAACATGGTGACAATATACAGCCTTGACGTACTCCTTTTCCTATTTGGAACCAGTCTGTTGTTCCATGTCCAGTTCTAACTGTTGCTTCCTGACCTGCATACAGATTTCTCAAGAGGCAGGTCAGGTGGTCTGGTATTCCCATCTCTCTCAGAATTTTCCACAGTTTATTGTGATCTACACAGTCAAAGGCTTTGGCATAGTCAATAAAGCAGAAACAGATGTTTTTCTGGAACTCTCTTGCTTTTTCCATGATCCAGCGGATGTTGGCAATTTGATCTCTGGTTCCTCTGCCTTTTCTAAAACCAGCTTGAACATCAGGAAGTTCACGGGGATAGTCCCATTACAGAAGCGGATCTGGAAGAAAGTGGGCCAGGGGCTTCAGTAAGCACAGAGTAAGTTGTCCCAGTATCTAAAAGGAAATAGATGGATTGGCCCCCCACAGTTAATACCCGGGGTGTAATTAGGATGGGAGCTTGTGTGGGGAGCCCCCGGGCACCTTCAGTCCTGATTGTCCTGATTGTCGGTCTCCATGCCTTTGGGGGCAATCTCTCTTCCAGTGTTGTCCTTTGCAGACCAGACATGGAGCCAGGGGCAGCTTAGATGCCTGAGGGCAATTCCGCTTGAGGTGTCCCTCCTTTCCACAGAAATAGCAAGCCCATCCCTTTTCACCTGGGTCCCTCTGGGCATTTTTCTCAGGCTGTTTAAGAACAGTTTTCATAGCCATTGCGAAGGTTTCCGCCTGTTCCTTTGTCATTCTCTGTCTTTCTTTCTTTTCCTCATATTTCCTACCATAAGAGACTGTCTGAGCCAGTTGTAACAGATTATCTAAAGACTGATTTGGTCTTTATTATCCGTTTTAATAGCTTACGGCGGATATCTGGAGCCAACTGAGTGAGAAATCTATCTTTTAAGATCACTTTTCCCTCTCCACTTTTGGGATCAATCTCAGCGAACCTGCAAAGGGCTTCTCTCAGTCTATCTAGGAATTTACCAGAAGCTTCCTTCTCCTCCTGTTTTATGTTTGCCAATTTGCCATAGTTTAAAGGCTTAGAACACGCCTGCATGAGTCCTTCAAGAATACATCTGACAAAATGATTCTGATCCTATCTTCCTTGTTTTCTACAGAACTGGTCTAATTGTAAAACAGTATTATACTTTAGAGACCCTCCAACCGGCCACCGTTTGCCATCCTCCAGTGGGTACTGCAGCCATGCAGAATCATGTAGGAAGACCAGGTGTGTCTTCTTTAAGCCCTGGGGATCAAATCTATCCCAGTTCTCCAGGATACAGTTCAAAGGAGTGAGGCTAGAATTGTTAGCTCCCATCCGTAAGAGAGAAAAAAAGCGACCAGAGCCATCTTTCTACCAGAGATGTCCCTCTCTGCTCTAGATGGGGGTGTAGACAGACTTTACAGGCGTCATACTCGTCCCTCCCGGTTCTACCACTGAGACAGGGTGGGGATGCACCAGGGTAGACCTGATGGCATCCCTGATTGATGTCCAGCTCTTCACCATTAAAACCTTGCTTGTCTCTGATGTCACCTGCGGTGCAATCAGAGTAACCTTCCAGAATGCCTCCCAAGCTAAGACCGCTGGGGGAAACATTCGTCACCCGAGTGCCTGTGCACAACCCTGAGTATATTCCTTACCACAATAAGACCAATACCAACATAAAACTGAGATGTTCCTTCCAAGCGTCACCACGCCAGTATAGGAGCCTCCTCTGGTCCACTAAGAGCCAGCGTTACCAAAGGAAAAAACCCAATGCACTTCCAATCTGAGTAACCTTTTAACCTCAGAGATGCTCTTGGAGATAGAGCTCCATCTAGCTTCCAAACTTTTGATTCTTAGCAAGGCTAGGCACTTCCTGACTACCAATCCAAGTTTGGGACTTAAGTAAGAGTACACAGTAATTAATAGCATAGATTCCAAGTCCCTTGAAAGTCTATGATCTGATAGATTAGGTTAGTACTTCTAATTCCCAAGGAGTTATGAAATGGTCAAAGGGACTGAAAAGTTTGACAGAGAAAGGAGAGTTTGGTCCACACACTTTGCCCATTTCTGGTTGGTCCCTGAAGGAGACATTGGGTGCCTTTTGGCATTGGCAGGTCGGTATAAACTCCCTACAGGTTTCTGCCATAAGCCGTACGAGATCACCACGGAACCGCAGAGCAAGGCTCCTCACTTGCTTCGCTCAGGGCATTTCATTTATTCACACAACCACACCATAGAGTTAGTAAAGTACAGCAGAAAATGTGTTCGCTAGGAGAACAAAGAACTAGAGCTCCAAGCATCCTTACCTTGTCCTGAAGGATTCCGGATGAGCCCCCAAGATGAAAGGTTTTGCTGAATGAAAAGACGCTGGGATTCTTGGCCTCCAGAGGAGAAGAAATCAATCCAGGGCCAGAGACGAGGCTTGATCACTCAGAGCTTTTGTGTAATAAAGTTTTATTAAAGTATAAAAGCTTCTAAAATAAGCATTAGAAGGAGGCAGAAAGAGTACCCCACTACTAGTCTTCAGCTGGATGTTATATAATCACTGCTGCTGCTGCTGCTAAGTTGCTTCAGTCGTGTCCAACTCTGTGCGACCCCATAGATGGCAGCCTACCAGGCTCCCCCGTCCCTGGGATTCTCCAGGCAAGAATACTGGAGTGGGTTGCCATTTCCTTCTCCAATGCATGAAAGTGAAACGTGAAAGTGAAGTCACTCAGTCGTGTCCGACTCTTAGCGACCCCATGGACTGCAGCCCACCAGCCTCCTCCATCCATGGGATTTTCCAGGAAGAGTACTGGAGTGGGTGCCATTGGAGCAGTCTGTTAATGAAAGAAAGGAATGTCTTAAAACTCAGAATGGCACCAGGCCCCCTATCCATAAAATGCATTTTGGGATAATCTTGGCACCAGAAGATTCATCCCGGGCCATAAAACGACTGACTTGAATCTTGTAGAAGGGGAGATTACCATACAAATAGTTTCGTTTACATAAATTAGGGGAACAATATCTGAGTATAACATACTGGTTTGTCAAGTAGATTCTGAGCCATTAGGCTGAACCGACTTGAAGACAGAGTCTGGGGTAAATGCATAGTACATTAACATAGCTTAAGACAAACATTTCCATAAGAAAAATGCATTGGTTAACTCAAGGTTTGAGAATAGTTAACATCAGGTGAAACCAGGTGTCTTATGGCAACACAGTATTTTAAGAGAAACCTTTTAAATTTGTATAGAGAAGGAAAAAAAAATATCACTAGTTTGTTTTCTCCTGCCACTTAAGAGAGATAAAAATGTCTGACACTTTCAGCCTCTTTCCTCCGTTTGGAGACCCCTGGCCTTCCTGCCTGTTACCTTCTCAGTTGGACTATAAAGAAAGCTGAGCACTGAAGAATTGATGCTTTTGAACTCTGGTGTTGGAGAAGACTCTTGAGAATCTCTTGGACTGCAAGAAGAACCAACCAGTCCATCCTAAAGGCAATCACTCCTGAATATTCATTGGAAGGACTGAAGCTGAAGCTCCAATACTTTGGGCACCTGATAGGAAGAGCTGACTCATTTGAAAAGACCCTGATGCTGGGAAAGATTGATGGCAGGAGGAGAAGGGGATGACAGAGGATGAGATGGTTGGATGGCATCACGGACTCGATGGACATTAGTTTGAGTAAACTCCAGGAGTTGGTGATGGACAAGGAAGCCTTGTGTGCTGCAATCCATGGGGTGGCAAAGAGTTGGATAGAACTGAACAACTGAACTGATTGTAAATCTTTGCTGTTTCTAATCTTTTTGTTATTCTAAGCAACACTGCAATGAGCATTTTATAACTAAGTCTCTGCCACATTCTTATGTTCCTAGAAATGTAATTGCACATTCCAAGCGTAGGCGAATGTGATTTTGATACAAATGACTAATTGTCCTCCAGGAAAGTTGTGCAATTTGACTTTGTATTGGTCATTTACTAGCATATTCATCTCCCCAAACTTTGCCAATACTGGGTATTTTTCTGTTCGAGTGATGAAACGTTCTCTCTTTTTGCATTTTTAAAGTATTGATGAAATGTAATTTTTTTTTCTTCCATGAAGGGCATTGGCATTTTTGCTTTTCTCTCTGTGTATGTATTGCTTGAATTAACTGGGACTTTTTCAACTGAAAATAAAGAAAGTCACATTTGTTTAATCAAAATGAGAATTTATGGACTCAAAATTGAAATGTCCAGGGTGGGGGAAGTCAGGGTCAGAACTAAGACCTAGAAAATGCCACGTTGAAACAAGGGCTTTCTCTCTTCATTTCTGCCTTCTTCTGGGTTGCTTCATCCTTAGGTTTCATGAGATGGTCCCCAGAAACTCCAGGCTTATATCCTTAAAATTCCAAATCCAGGAGAAAAAGGAATGTTTCTTCGTGGTTACTCCAGAATAAGTCATGGGGTTAGCTCTGATTAAACTAAGTTGGGTCACATGTCTATCTTTGATCCAATCACTATAGAGCAATAGATGAACTACTATTGATTGGATGGGCATAGGTCACATGACCACTTCTGATCATTCTCAGCCAGTCCTACTGAAACCACAGGGAACATGGATGACCCTAGAAAATCCAGGGGCTGTTGCCAGAGCAGGAACAGAGGCCGGTGAAGCCCAAAGGACAGCTGTCTTCAGTAATACCTGGACATTCACTTTGCCAGTTTTATTTATTGGATGCTTATTCAATACATTTCATAGGATTCCAAAGAACTCTGTATAATAGGACAATAACTTTGTCATAGGCATTTTAAAATAGTTTTTTGTTTGTTTGCTGTCAACTGAAATTTTTTTTTTTCTATGTTTCAAATCTTTGTGGAGTCAAATCAATTAACTTTTCCTTTATGGTTTTAGCATTAGGCTCAGAAAAGCCTTCCCCACCCTGAGATTTTATATTTGCCCATATTTTCTCTTAATGCTTTTATCTTTTCAATTTGTCCATGATACTATTGTGTCTATCTGGAATTTATGTCAGTACAATATGTGAAGCCTACTTCCCACACATGTGTAGTCTCTGCCAACAAAATTTACTGAATAATCTATTATTTTCCCCATGGATTGGAAATGCCTTTAATTTTCACATGCTGAGTTAATTTATGTATTAACATGTGCTTCAATTTTTGTCCTTTGGATTCATCTCCATTTATCTTTCCTGTAAGACCTAATTTAAAAAATAAATACACTTATAACTAGCAATTATTTTACAACTGTAACATAAATTAAGATATTTATAAGGAACTTCTTAAAGTGGGAGTGCAAAGAGAATGGTTAGGCATGGTCCACATCTGTTATGTGTTCACATCTGTTACTTCTTCAAATAGGAGGAAACAGAAGTTCATTTTCTTTCACTTACTCTCTCACTCCCTCTTCTACCTCCCCCTTTCTATTGGTGAATGTCTGACTTTTGCAGATGTCCCACAGGTTTTTAAAAGCCAGGAGGGAAAGAACCCAAGAAGCAGAGGTTGCTACTCCAAAGGTCCAACATAGCAAGTGTTTCAAAAAAGTCAAATCAAAACCCATCTTCCTGGTCACACACTCTCACATCCTCTGCAAAAATAAAATACAGGTCATTCTGAGAGCTGAATTAATTCCCACCAAGGCAGGTTAGGGTAGCTTTGGTTTAGGCTTCAAAAAATAAGACTTTATTCCGCTCTGTTGGTTGACTTTGTTTTCAGTCCTGTTTTCTGCTTCTACCTAGACTATCTGCATTCAGATAAAACTGTTGCAATAGGGATTCCCTGTAATAAAGGGAACTTATGACAGCTCTCCATGGAGTGTTGGAAGACCAATGACATGATCTGTGAGTCTAATAAAGCTAATGATGCACAAAAGATGAGCTGTGCCTGAGTTCCTCTGTAGGGAACTGGGAAACCAGAAAAGCAGAAGGATCAGCCGTGGGTGCTGACGCTGAGCTGTTGTGACATGCAGGCAAGGTGCTTGGCAGTCTGTTGAACAAATGAGTGATGTATGGATGTGCAGAAGGTCCATGATGACTCTTTGTAAACCAGCACTTTGAGGAAGCTGAAACTGAGTAAGTACATGCCACTGTCTGATCGCAAAGGGTGAGCCGCACAGATGTGAAACAAGAAGCAGAAATGTCATGAAAAAGAGTCAGAGAGATTGGGCAGCCCCTGAAATGTCCTCAGCCTCTGGTGGTTTCTGAACACCTCCCTTCCGAGAGCATCTTCTCTGAGCTCTGCATTAAGCGAGGCACAGGGGCAGGATGGTGGTGGAGAAAACAGAGCATTTGTGTTTTGAGCAAATGGCATTTCTAAAGTCAATCTATACCACAAGCGTCCTTGCAGTAAGATCCTCTTTACCAGAGGGCCCTGGAGGGGAAGAAGCTGCCCAAAGAACTTAATAATAAGATGATGTCACCTATCCCTGGACGCTTGCTGCATGAGTTTGGTCCTTTATATATTTATTTGTTTTAGGTGCAGGGGAGAGACTTATACAATTATTTTCAGGAAGAGGGCATGGATCATATATGTACCCAACAAAGAGGTGAGAGTCAATGTATAGCAACCCTTTAGCTACACAATCATTGTGGGCTTAGTATGCAGTCTGCAAAGTCACTGATTACAAGAACCAGATGGAAAACTCTAAGAGCAAATTGGACCATGTATTGAGGGGAAGGGGCAGGAAATTAGGCTGCTTTCCCTTATTCTATTTTTTATTTTCCCATTTTAAAAATTATTATTACTTTAATTGGAGCACAATTGCTTTACAATGTTGTATTAGTTTCTGCTTAACACCAGCGTGAATCTACTTATTTCTTTGGCTGCAGGGTCTTTGTTGCAGTGTGCAGGATCTTTAGTTGTGGCATACAGACTCCTAGTTGCAGCATGTGAGGGTCTACTTCCCTGAGCAGGGATAGAACCCAGGCACCCTGCGTTGGGAGCACAGATTCTTAGCCACTGAATCACCAGGGAAATCTCAGTTTTCCCATGTTCTGATCGAATCACAACAGGTGGTTTTGGATCATACTAACATAAAGTTGGACATACTAACACAGAGTCGGACACGACTGAAGTGACTGAGCAGCAACATAAAGTCCAGCACAGTGGCTTAAACAACGTCAGATTTACTATCTTTTGTTTCTTTTGTTATGTGACATCTCCCTAATTCATCACTGTGCCATCCACAAAGCTGGCTTCATCCTACACTGATTTGTCACATGATTGTGAAACAGCCATCCCTGGCAACTAGGTCTATGGACATTCTCATTCACGCCCTGTCTGCTGCTGCTGCTGCTAAGTTGCTTCAGTCATGTCCGACTCTGTGCGACCCCACGGACTGCAGCCTACCAGGCTCCCCCATCCCTAGGATTCTCCAGGCAAGAACACTGGAGTGGGTTGCCATTTCCTTCTCCAATGCATGAAAGTGGAAAGTGAAAGTGAAGTTGCTCAGTTGTGTCTGACTCTTAGTGATCCCATGGACTGCAGCCTACCAGCCTCCTCCATCCATGGGATTTTCTGGGCAACAGTACTGGAGTGGGGTGCCATTGTGTATTTCTCTTGCAGTCATTGAGTAAGAGTCCTTTCCTTTAGCCTGACTGGGCCCATCTATGTCACTTGTCTTCTCTTGGGCCCTGGTGGAAATTCACATCCTGAATGGCTACAGTCTGGGTGTCTGAAAGCTGTGAAGAAGCATCAGAAGGACTACCCTGGTGGCCCAGTGGTTAAGACTCTGTGCTCCTAATGCAGGGGCCACTGGTTCCATCCCTGGTCGGGGAACGAAGATCCCACATGCCATACAGTGAAGACAAAAAGTAAGTAATAAAAAATAAAAACTAAATTAAAAAAGGAAGAAGCATCAGAGATTTAGCACTGGTATGGACTAGTCAGTTCCAGAAACAAACAAGAAGTTAGTTTCTCCTGAACTACATGGGTAGTTGAAGGAGAGCAGGGTGGGATCAGGATTGTTTAGAAGGAGGAAAAGGGTGTGGACATTGGTAACAAGTAATCAATCATGCCTGTTGCACATTCATATAGAGCAGTAGAACTTCCTGTAGCTGTGTAGTTATCTGGACTGTGCTGTGCACAATGGCAGCCACACGTCACCTGGGGCCACTGCGCACCTCAAATGTGGCTAGTGTGATTGAGAAACAGAATTTTTCATTTTATTCAATTTGAACTAATTTCAGTTGGACAGCAGTCAGTGTAGATATGGGGAATAATTTCTCTACTGTGAAAAAATAAGACAACAGAGAGTTGGGATGACATGTGTGAGCTAGACAGTGTGTGCTCCACCTACACGTTGGGTGGTTACCTGGAGTCACAGATGGTGGCTATGAGAGAATGCAGGCATATTTTCATTTTCTCACGCTGCCTAACAAACCTACGCAGAACTTAGTGGTATAAAGTAACAGCTATTTAGGGACCTCCCTGGTGGTCCAGATTTCCCTCATAGCTCAGATGGTAAAGAATCCGCCTTCAAGCCCTCGGTTTGATTCCTGGAGGGAAGATCCGTGGAAGAAGGGATAAGCTACCCACTACAGTATTCTTGGGCTTCCCTTGTGGCTCAGCTGATAAAGAATCTGCCTGCAATGTGGGAGACTTGGGTTCGATCCCTGGGTTGGGAAGATCCCCTGGAGAAGGGAAAGGCTACCCACTCCAGTATTCTGGCTTGGAGAATTCCGTGGACTGTATAGAGTTGGACACGACTGAGCGACTTTCACTTTCTGGTAGTCCGGTGGTTAAGACTTCCATGTTGGGAACTGCTGGTTCAACCCCTGGCTGGGGAACTAAGATCTCCCGTGCCACACAGACAAAAAAGATTAAAAAAATAAATAATAACAACTATTCAATCTGTTCATTTTTCTGTGATCTGGGTGGAGGTTCAGTGGGGCAGTTTTTCCTGTTGCTCTTGCTGGTGGTTACTTATGTGTCTTCTTTCAGTGGGAAGACCTGCTGGAAGGCTGGGGTGCTGGGACCCCTTCTCCATGGAGTTGTAGAATCTTTCCCAACATATGATCTCTCCAGCAAGATAGCTTGGTCCAGGACTCCCAAGGCACAAAAGTGGAAGCTTCCAGAACTTCTCCAGGTTTACCCTAAGACCTAGCTCAGGGACACTTCTGCCACAGTTCCTTCACCAAGGGCAGATCATAGACAGCCGTCTGGCACTGTGGCCTGCAAAGAATATGTAAAGACACAAATACCAGCATCACAGTTCAAGCAGGGGGTTGGGGGAGTGGTCACTCGTATCACAGGCAGCCACAAGTCCCAGTGTTGCCATGGCTTCTGCCTGTTTTTTCAAGAGCAGCAGAGCATCTAACTTTACATATGAAACTTCCCAGTGTTTAGCTTTTGGCTCACTTTTTTGGGCAATGGCTGTATTGAAATGCAATTCACATACCATCTGGTTCATTCACTTAACATGTACAATTCAATGGTTTTTAGTATATTCACAGAGTTGTGCAACTATCATCATGATTTCAGAATATTTCACTACCACAAAACGAAATGCACAGGCTTTAGCAGTCACCCCTCAATCTTTCCATCCCCCCAGCACCTGGGTATCACACACTAGCTTAAGTTCTGTCCCTATAGGCTTGCCTATTTTGGACATTTCACAGAAAGTGAATCTTGCATTATGTGGTTTTGACTCACTTCTTTTAAACACCACAATCAAAGGAAAACATTCCTGCCCACTGAATATATTTTGCAGGCTCTAGGTTCAGAGATTGGGGTGCACGGCAGACCTCCCGAGGACCAGGTACAAGTGCTCACCAGTCCTAGGTGCACATCCTGAGTCCTGTAACTGCCTTCCTCTCTCCTCCCCCCCACCCCACTGTCTCCCCAATTTTGCCTGGCTTTATCCTTCTTAAATGAGACAATCTAATTGGGTTAGTTTGCTGTCATTCAAAATGGCACATCTGTTTTGGGCAGAGCTCCAGAACTAAGTCATCATGTGATTCCACTTGAAGAGCTTTATTTTCATTCCATGTTTAATGCTAATATTATTCTGTGCTTTGTCTGAGTGCATCATGCTGTCAGTCTTTAAAAAAGAGACTCATAGTTTTTGACTTATCTACCAGCTGGAGTATGGAAGAAGCACTGGACTAGGAATTAGTTTTGGAGCCTTTTACTCAAGTCTAAACTCTAATGCCTACTAGATGTAGGATTCAGGACAGGAATCCTGAGGGGGTTGCTTTTTCCACTAGCAAAATTTGGATACTAATATATGCTGCAGAACATCACAAGAGTCTCAAAAATAAGAATAGGTGAGCACAACAAGTTCTTTCAACACCATTTACAATTCAACAAATAGTCATTCATTTATTCATTTAATTCCATACATATCTATCACTGGCAGGTACTGTCCTAGATTCTAGGAATACAGTACCAGAAAAAACAAAATCTTAGCACTCTGAGCTTTAAGGACAGCTACTAAACATCTTCACAAAACAAATAAGTATAAATTATAATGGGTGGTGTGTAAGAAAATTGTATCCTGTCTTCTAATGACATATAAAAGGGGGATCTGTTCAAATCTGGTAAGATCAGGAAAGAGACATTGGAGCTGACATTGGAGCTGCTTAAAATGATTAGCACTAATGGATATGGTGGGAAAAGTCCTATGTTGGCAGTCAGTTATCTCTCATGAAATATTTATTAAATATTTATCTACTGCCTGCTGTATGCCAGCACCTTGCTCTTCTACAGTCAAGATGTCAGACATTTTGAAAAATAAAAAAGTTAATACATGCTGCTTCAAGCCTTTTAGGAAGGACTACTTACCCAGATGACCTACCGGCAAGCCCACAACTTAAAATCCCACGGGAGGAGCCTGGTGGGCTACAGTCCATGGGGTCACTAAGAGTCGGACACGACTGAGCGGCTTCACTTTCTCTTTTCACTTTCATGCATTGGAGAAGGAAATGGCAACCCACTCCAGTGTTCTTGCCTGGAGAATCCCAGGGACGGGGGAGCCTGGTGGGCTGCCGTCTGTGGGGTCGCACAGAGTCGGACACGACTGAAGTGACTTAGCAGCAGTAGCAGCAGCTGGAGTTAAGGATGGAGGAAGAAGAGGATGTGGTCTTGCTTGAACTGAATCATTATAACCCTGTTTCCCAGTTTCTGAAGCATGCTGAGGACTGTTTCTGTAGGACACTCTCCAGTTCCACCACTGGTGCAGTGTCCCACGCGGTACCCGTGGCACTGTGACAGTGTCTCACATAGGTGCCCGGCGGTGGGGTGGGGAGGATGGGGGCGGGGGTGAAGCAGGGTGACGAAAAAGACAAAGAACCCTGCCACCATAGAGTTCATAATTGTGGGGGCCACGTACAAGCTGGGGACAAAGGAATAAGCATAAAAACGTGGCGGAGAGTATGTGGAAACTAAAACAGGTTAATGGGATGGGCGTGGAATCCACTTTAGATGGACTGGTCAAGAAATGTTTACAAGGAGTCGCCACTCCAGTTGAGGGCTGAAGGAAAACAGAAAGCCAGCCTTGTGACAAGGAAATCGGCTCTGAGCTTGTTCTCAGGCAGTGGCTCTCAGTGCCGACTACTTTGCATTCAGGGTTCATTTGGGAACATTTGGAGACAGCTTTGATTGTCACAACTGGGGAACAGAGTGGAATGGGCATTTAGTGGAGACTAGAGGCCAGGGATGCCATTACTCAGCCTACAATGCACAGGACAAACCGCCAAAAGAATTACATGCTCCCAGTCAACAGAGGGGAGAAGGCAATGGCACCCCACTCCAGTACTCTTGCCTGGAAAATCCCATGGATGGAGGAGCCTGGTGGGTGCAGTCCATGGGGTCACGAAGAGTCGGACACGACTGAGCGACTTCACTTTCACTTTCCACTTTCATGCACTGGAGAAGGAAATGGCAACCCACTCCAGTGTTCTTGCCTGGAGAATCCCAGGGACGGGGGAGCCTGGTGGGCTGCCATCTCTGGGGTCGCACAGAGTCGGACACGACTGAAACGACTTAGCAGCAGCAGCAGCAGCAGTCAACACAGAGAAGAGAGACAATATTCCAGGGCCTGGAAGCCGGCTCGGGTGCGGGGCCAGCCTGAGTGCACTGGCCTGGAGGGCAAGGAAAGGCTGAGATCACTGCTAGAAATCTGGGAACCTCCGAGCGCGAGGTTCTGATTTTTGTACTTTTAAAACCCTCTCTATAGTCACGCCCCCGCCCTCCCGCACAGCAGCTGGCGGAAGCCGGGCCACCTCCCGGGCAGACTTCCGGGGCACGACCGGAAGTCCAGGCGGCCTTCGCGGCGGGCTCGCCCTATGGGAACGCTCGTGGGGCGGGCCGAAGAGGCTGGCGGGACAAGTCTCGCGAGAAGGGCGGCGGCGACGGCGGTGGCTGAGCCGGGCAGAACCCGGCAGAGCGGTCCGGGGGGCGGCGCGCGAGTGGGCGCATGGAGGGCGCTGGCGACGAGCGGGCGCCGCTGCTGGGCGCGCGGCGGACGGCGTTCGCGGGCCGGCGCGCGGCGTGCGCGGCCGTGCTGCTTACGGAGCTGCTGGAGCGCGCCGCCTTCTACGGCGTCACAGCCAACCTGGTGCTGTTCCTCAACGGCACGGCGTTCGGCTGGGAGGGCGCGGAGGCCAGCCAGGCGCTGCTGCTCTTCATGGGCCTCACCTACTTGGTGTCGCCGTTCGGGGGCTGGCTCGCCGATGCGCGGCTCGGCCGGGCGCGCGCCATCCTGCTCAGCCTGGCGCTCTACTTGCTCGGCATGCTGGCCTTCCCGCTGCTGGCCGCGCCCGCCACGCGCTCGGCGCTCTGCGGGGCCCCCGGCCCTACGAACGTCCGCAATTGCTCGGCGCCGCCGTGTACCGATGCACCCACTCGCTACTGCGCTCCCGCAGTGCTTTCCGCGCTCGCGCTAGTGGGCCTGGGCGTGGGCGCGGTCAAGGCCAACATTACGCCCTTTGGCGCAGACCAGGTGAGGGGTCCGCAGGTGCGAGGCGAGTGGGCGGGATTGGCCGCGGACCCGGTAACCCAGGTTACCACCCGGGCTGCCTGAGGTGGGCGCTAGCGAGCGGAGCTGCAAACTCCGGGGGCCACCTTCCAACCAAGGGGCCTTTGGAGTTGAGTCCCGGGGGCGGGGACAGAGGCGTTTCAGTACTGGGCATCCGCAAGTGCAAAGGCCCTGGAGCCAGCATAGAGGGCTGCTCTGGTTGTCATAGCAGCTACAGTAGCTGTCGTGTTGCAGCGTAGAACACATCAGAACACGTATTGTATACAACACCTACACGTATTGTATGCCTTAAACGTACAGAAGGTTGTCGACAGTATGTCTCAAACAAAAAAGAAATGGGAACAGAGGTGGCAGGTAGGGGCTTCGTGATGTGACGCTTTGTAAAGAGTTTGAGGTTTGTTTTGAATACAGCCTTTTATGGCGTTTCAGCCGAGGGTAGTGATCTGATTTACGTTTCACAAATATTCAGTCTCTGTAGGGCAGGGGCCTGGCAGCTGTGGCCTGCCAGCCAAATCTGGTCTACTTCCTGTTTTTGGAGAGCCCGCAACTTAAGAATAAGAATGATTCTTAGGTGCTTTTTTTTTCTTTTTTCTTTGAAAAAAGTGTGTGTGTGTGTGTCAAATGAAACTGACAGGAAACTCACATTTTAGCCTCCATAAATAAAGTTTTATTGGACCACAGACCTGCACCTACCTGGTCACCTATCAGCCATGCTGGGACTCCTTTCACAATAGGATAGCAGAATTAGGTAGTTGTGACAGACTGAATGTTACTTAAAATGTAAGCTGTTTACACCCTGCCCCTTCACAGAAAAAGTTTGCATCTGGTATAGAGCTTCAGTTGTATGGAAAGTGCTGACACCAGGCAGATCAGGTAGGAGTCTGTTGCACTGGCTAGGTGAGAAATTAGAGATTTGCACTAGGACAGGGGCAGTGGACAAGGGATGAAGTGGTGGATTAAGGATGTTACGAAGGTGGTGGTTGTTGCTTAGTAGCTAAGTCATGTGTGACTCTTTTGCTACCCACCCCTGCCCCACGGGCTGTAGCCCTCCTGGCTTCCTCTGTCCATGGAATTCTCCAGGCAAGAATACTGGGGCGGGTAGCCATTCCCTTCCCCAGGAAATCTTCCCGACCCAGGGACTGAACCCAGGTCTCCTGCATTGCATGCAGAGAGGGCACCAGAATTGCTGGCTGATCTTATGCAACAGAGAAGGCAACTCCTAGGTTTCTGGGCCAAGTAGCCATGTGATTGCCAGTATTTACAGAGGGCCTACTGTGCATCAGGCCTTGTGCTTAGTACTTTGCCAGTTCATAGGATGCCTGTGTGTTACTGAGGCCATTTTGTTACTGTGCCCATTTTGCAGATGAAGAGGTTAAATCATTTGCCCAAAGTTACAGAGCTAGTACGTGACTGGGCTGGGCTGCAAGAACTTGCATCCTTTGAACATTAATCACACCTGTGAAAGGCTGTTATGGTAAGGCGATTCCATATAACGATGCTGGAGATAATAGTTGCCTAATGTCCTGAATTCTTAACCTCTTTCCTCTGCACCATGGAATGTGCTTTACATACCTGAACTCATTTGAATCTCTTATGAATCCTAGACCTATTTTTAAAATGAGGAAATGGAGGTGCGAAAAGATGTATTTCTTTTGTTTTGTAGGTAGTGAGTGCTCACACCATGGTTTAGGTGCAGGTTTGATTCCTTAATGTGTACTGTAGCTGAGATGGGCATTCTGTGATGGTTCTGCCAACTTTCAAGGCCCAGGACTGGGAGTTCTTCATCTTGTGTTTTTATTTTTTTTTAATTTATTTTATTTAGTCTTTTTTTGGCTATGTTGAGTCTTCACTTCTGCGCTCATGCGTTCTCTAGTTGCAGAGATTGGGGGCTATACTCTTGGTTGTCCACAGGCTTCTCGTCGTGGTGGCTTCTCTTACTGTGGAGCACATGCTCTAGGGCACGCTAGTGGCTGTGGTGCTCAGGCTTCAGCAGTAGCATTAGCAGGCAGGTTGATAACCCCTGGACCACCAGGGAAGTCTCTCCATCTCTGAAGACCAGCCCAGAGGACTGCAGTGCGAGCTGAGTATGTAGGTTATGCCCCACTGTACTGAGTGCTCTTCCTACACTGTCTTACATAAAAGCCCGCAACAATTTATATCCCATAATTATGCCTGATTTACAGTAAACAAAGGCTTAGCAGGTTGACCAGTCCTGGTCCACTGCAAGTGAGTGGGGAAGCTGGATTTGAACCCAGAAAGTCTGACTTAAAAATGACTGCTCTCCACTAGATAATAGATGAGTGATCAATACTCCTTAAAAGAAAGTGGTCCCATAGAAGTTCTCAAGAAGGCATGACAGAATTTGGACTCTTTTGATGTGTAATTAAATGTGGACATTAAAAAGAAATGTGCAGTTCTGCAAGAGAATTGACCCAGTCTCTTGACATGACACTGTCATGCAGAACAGATTCAGGGCTATCAAAGATTTGACCACCATACACAGCATGTGCTTTGTGATTGTAGCCCACCGTCTTTAAAAGTCATTTATCAGAATGACTGGGATAACTTGATTACAGACCACATAGTAGATAAAGTTGGAGAAAGCCATGGCACCCCACTCCGGTACTCTTGCCTGGAGAATCCCATGGACGGAGGAGCCTGGTAGGCTGCAGTCCATGGGGTCACTAGAGACGGACATGACTGAGCGGCTTCACTTTCTCTTTTCACTTTCATGCATTGGAGAAGGAAATGGCAACCCACTCCAGTGTTCTTGCCTGGAGAATCCCAGGGACTGGGAAGCCTGGTGGGCTGCTGTCTGTGGGGTCGCACAGAGTAGGACATGACTGAAGCGCCTTAGCAGTAGCAGTAGATAAAGTTGCATTGATGTTAATTTCTTAGATGATGGTTTGAGGTCTTGTAGAAGAACAGCCTTATTTTTAGGAGATTCATGATGAAATCTTTGGGGTGAAATATGATGCTGCAACTTAATCGTTCAGCCAAAAGAGTATTTTATATATATACAGAAAAAGAACTAAGGATGTAGATGAAAGCTATAGGTGTGTATGGTTTACTGTTCTTCCAACTTTTCTGTATGTTTAAAATTTTTTTAAACTTAAGAAGAATCTGCCTGCCAAGCAGGAGACCTAGGTTTGAACCCTGGGTTGGGAAGATTCCCTGGAGAAGGAAATAGCACCCCACTCCAGTATTCTTTCTGGGAATCCCGTGGACAGAGAAACCTGGTGGGCTACTGTCCATGGGTTCGCAGGAGTCAGATACAACTTAGCAGCTAAACAGCAGCAGCAGCAAGGAGATGGCCATCAACTGATGGATGGACATATGCAGAATATACTTCAACAGTAAAAAAGAGATGAAGTACTTGCTTCAGTGTGGATGAACCTTGAAACCATCATGCCGTTGAAAGAATCAAGGCACCAAACGCCACATATCATAGGATTCCATCTATATGAAATGTCCAGAATAGACAGCTCCATAAAGACTTAAGAGATGAGTGGTTGCCGGAGTCAGGAAACGGGAGGGGAAGCCCCTGTGAACAGAACCAGGTTTCTTGCTGGTGTGATGAGAAGGTAGAATTGGAAAGCGGTGGTGGTTGGACATCTGTGAAGACTGAAAAAGACAGTGGTACATTTCAAAAGGGTGAATTTTACAGTGTGAGAATTGTATCTCTGGAAACAAAAATGTTAGTACCCTTCAGCTGGAGTGCCTGCTCTGTGCCAGGTGTTGGCCGGTTGAAGGGGACTTCAGAAGTCTCCCCTCCCTCCCCCGCAGGTGCAGGGAGGTATGGCCAGGAGCCTGTTCTCTGGGCATGAAGCCTGTAATCTGTTCTTCAGGAGGAACTAGTTGGGCATCTCCTGGCCTGTCTGAGTTTGAAGAAATCTATTTGTATTTTTTTTTTCATCTTGGCCGTGCCCTGCAGCTTGCAGGATCTCAGTTCTCTTACTAGAGATTGAACCTGGGCTGCTGCACACTGCCAAATCCTCACCACTAGACCACCAGGGAGCTCCCAGGAGCATTTTTGTTTAACTGAATTATGATTGATTCACAATGTTGTGTTAGTTTCAGGTATACAGCAAAGTGATTTGGTTATACATTTATTTATACATACCCTTTTTCTGTTTCTTTTCCACTATAGTCCATTACAAGGTATCAAATATAGTTCCCTGTGCTATACAGTAGGACCTTGTTGTTTTTCTGTCTTATATATAGTAGTGTGTATCTGTTAATCCTAAATTCCTAGTTTTTGCCGTCCCCAACTTTTCCTGTGGTAGCCGTAAGATTGTTTTCTATATGTCTGAATCTGTTTCTGCTTTATGAATAAATTCATTTGTCTGCATATAATTGATACCACATAGCATTTGTCTTCCTCTGCCTGACTGACTTCACTTAGTGTGATAATCTCCAGGTCCATCCGTGTAGCTGCACATGGGATTATTTCATTCTTCTCTGTGACCGAGTGGTACGCAGAAGGTACCTTTTAGGCATCTCTATCACTCACGCCTTTGTGACACAGGGCTTCTGGGAAGCAGTCTGAGGGAGAGATGAACGGGGCCAGGCTGTGCAGCTCTGAGAAGGAGGCCTTGGCTGGCTTTGGAATGAAGACTTACACCACAGAGTCCAGGGGCGATGCTGATCTGAACTTTGTCAGCCCCACCTTTCCCCCAGTGCTTAACCTTTCTCAGAGGTCACAAGCATTCTTAATGGATGGATCCTGTATTTGAAGTTGCAGACTGAAAGAGCTTATTTTACAACGAGAGCAGAGCTACATTTCACCTAGAGGAAAGAAAAGTTGCGCGCTCGTGTGTTTAAAGGAATTTTTCCAAGTCAGCCTACTGTTTCACTCACTGCACAGGATCCTGTTCTTCCAGCTGCTCTTTGAGTTGCAGCAGTGGTGTCTTGTGACCAGTCACATGATGGTCTTGTTTGCCCTTGATTTGGTGGGGCAGGAAGCAAGGGTACAGATGGTGATGTAATGTGACCGACGTGAATTGAGGGTGTCAGTCCAGGGCATGGAGGCATGTGATCTGCAGTTTACAAGGGCAGCTTCCCATTTGTTCCAGAAAATTACTGGTATGTGGTTATTTAGGGCTTTAGTAATAGGCTTGGATTTTTAATTGGGGTGCATTACACTTGGAAGTTCAAATAAGTTGATTGCCAAGTTCACTGGGATGTGCGTAGCGTCTCTATAGATAGTGGGAAGGGCCCTGATATATTTCAGTTAATGCATAAGTTATCTGTGTTAATTTTCGATATTCTGTTTACTGGCCCTCTTCCCTTTTAAGTTTGCCCCCCACCCTAATTACTTGTTTTCTTATCTTTAGTTTCATTTTCTCTGTAGCCATTGGCCTGCTTACAATTTTTTCTTCCCTTTGGTTTATTCCCAGGAGATCACGAGTATTTGAGTCCATTTTAGTGACATTTGAATACATTAAGGAGACCTCCTTTATACTCTAGTGGTTAGGACTCGCCTCTACTGCAGGGGCATGGGTTTAGCCCCTGGTTGGGGAACTAAGATTCCAGAAGGCACATGGCACAGCCTAAATAAACAAACAAATGCATTGTGTCCTCAGGGGGAGCTGTCTTAGAAACGTAAGACATCCTGCATACCAATCATTTATTCACTCCTTAGTCTTGCCATCATTTGTTCTTGGATCGCTGTTCATTTCTGATGTGGAAGGGAGTCAAGTTTAAGCTCATTCTGATAACATGAGGTTTGTTTAAAAACTCAGATTTTCAGTTTTAGACAGTGATTACCAGATAATTACTTCACGCATATTACTTGTTACCGTGTTGTTGCTGTTTAGTCATTAAGTTGTATCAGACTCTTTTGCGACCCCATAGCATATTTAATCATGTCGGATTAATATTTTTTGGAGGGACTCATGATTCTGATTTTATATTTACACCTGTACTTTGATCTTAAAAAATAGAAGTTAAAATGTCATATCACATAATATGGCTGCTAAAAAGATGGTTTTTGTGCAATATAACTGGTTGTTTAGGCCCCCAGTGAGAACCTCCTTTCTTACTTAGATTCAGATCTGTTACTGGACCAGAAATTGTCCAACCTTTTCATAACCTGTAATGTAAGGACAAGACAACAGAGGTTCCCGAGACAGCAACACCCGGAAGTCTTTGTACACAATCCAGCATCAGCCTTTAAATCAGGAGGTTTGTTTAAACATTTTATGAGATGGAACTGGCTAGAAATGACTGGCTCAAGCACATTCTCGGGGTGTCACGTAGATGTGAAAAGCTGTCTTCAGGGAGGGATGTTACAGGGTGCCCATGCCCACACAGACTGTCTTGTCCGCACCAGGACAGGCCCCCACTGGGTAGGTCTTGAGGAAAGTGCTTGTGTAACCTGGTAACTTCTGTTTGTCTACGTTCAGGAAGTCAGTGACCTTTGAACCTTTAAGGAATCCTGTTCTTATCAGAACTTCTTTTGATTCCCCGAGAGGCTTCCTGGTCTGAAAACAGCACGTGGTTTTAGTTGCACTCTCTAATTTTCCTCTGGTTCCAGATGTATCAAGGCTTGGAGCTATATGGCTTTGAGTAGAAGTCCTCTGGAAAGTTGTTTAAAACGCAGACTCCTGGGTCCCAACCCCAGAGATGATGAGTGGCTGGTCCTGGATAATAATAGGTCCTGTGAATCTATTTTTAAGGAGCATTCCGGGCGTTCCTAAAGCACGTGGTCCCTGGGAGTTACTTTGAGAAATGCTCTAGGATTTGTTGGATTTAAGTATATTTAAGAAATCTGTAATAATTGAAAGTATAAAACACATTTTTTATCAAGGGACCCTTGAGCTTATCTGTAAATACTGTTTGATTGTGCTGCTATTTTTCCCTTTTTTTTTTTTGGCCGTGGCTTGTGGGATGTTAGTTCCCCAAAGAGGAATTGAACCTGGGCCCCAGAAGTGAAAGCACCAGGTCCTAACCACTGGTCTGCCAGGGAATTCCCACGTGCTGCATTTCTTAAAGACTGTGGTGACAATAGTAATTGATAGAAAGTTGTATCAGTGTATCATACTATTTTATATATATATGTATAAAGTCAGTTTCCCATGTAACGCTAATGGTAAAGAATATTCTGCCAGTGCAAGAGATGCAAGAGACCTGGGTTCGATCCCTGGGTTGGGAAGATCCCCTGGGGGAGGAAATGGCAACCCATTCCAGTATTGTCTGAAGAATCCTATGGACAAGGGAGCCTGGCAGGCTACAGTTGATGGAGTCACAAAGAATGACATGACTGAGCACACACACACACACACACACACAACAATGTATATAAAAACATCATATATGTTTTTCATCCTTGAAGGTTTTAGACTTAAACACAGGTTTAAGTCTTTTTCTTCCTTGTTATTTTAGGTTAAAGATCGGGGTCCAGAAGCCACACGAAGATTTTTTAATTGGTTTTATTGGAGCATTAATCTGGGAGCAATCGTCTCACTGGGGGGCATTGCCTACATCCAGCAGAACGTGAGCTTTGTCACCGGCTACGCCATCCCCACTGTCTGCATCAGTGTTGCTTTCGTGGTCTTCCTGTGCGGCCACACCTTCTTCATCACCAAGCCGCCCGACGGCAGCGCCTTCACCGACATGTTCAGGATACTAGTGTATTCCTGCCGCCCCCAGAAGCGCATCAGGGAGCACAGTCCTAGCGGGTGAGCGGCTTTATTCTCATCACAGACTGTTCCACGTGACTTATTAACCACTCTAAAATAAAGTGCTCGCTTCTGTCTGTCCTGTGCTCACCATTGGGGGGGTCATGGGGCGGGAGTTGAAATGTCTCACGGCAGCACCAGGAGTGTGAGGTGTCTCCATCTCCATCTTAAAGATGAACCAGTGGCCTCCCTCCCCCCTGCTCGAGCTTTTTCATTTCTAACCTGCACTTTGACCCTCCTCTCACTGCTGATGTAGATGGAGGCCCCTGACTGCTTAGCTCTGTAAAGAGGATAAAGACAGAGGCTTGCCGAGGGCATCGAAGAGACAGTGTTAAACTTGATACATTTCTCTTTATTTTAAAAGGCCTGGACAGTCCTTTTTCTCAGAAGCCAAGCAGTTGCTTAGTTTGTAGGTGTAGACGCACGTTGTGCTCCTTAAGCAGTGAGCCGCTGCCTCCCACGTCAGGGCCAGCAGCTGAGCAGGTCAACGCGGGCCATCCTCCAGTGGTCAGGTCAGCCGCTCTCTGCGGACAGGATAGCAGAATTAAGATGCTGGTAGGGTAAGGCCGACGTCCCGTTAACACGGGACTTCCCAGGTGGAGTGCTGTCTGCCCACGACCTGAGGTTTTAAAGCCAAAAGTCCCGGGTCTCAGGGAATCCCAGGCAAGCTCTGACGGAAGGTCGGTCACCCTAGTTGCAGAGTAGTGAAGAAAAGTCCAGAACTTAGCTCACAGAAAGACCTCAGAAATTTTTGGTGTTACTTTTGACATGTAAATTAACGTGTATTAAAAGACTTCCCTTTTACCTGCACTATTCTGGGAATTAGGACAGATTTATTCTATCAGGTAACCACAGTCAGAACGTAGAATATATCCATCACCTCAGAAAAGTCCTCGGGACCATTTGGAGTTGAGCCTCTCCGGGAGTATTTTGATCAAGACGGGGACATTGAGATGGGTGCTCAGTCCCTGAGTCGGAGAGTGACTGCTCAGCCCTGGGGAGCCTCCTGCCCTTCCAGAAGGAGGGCCCCCGTTGCAAGAACGTTCTGCAGACTGGCCCACGTCTGTCTGCCTCCTCGTGGCTTGTCTGCCTGTATCCTGTTTCTGTCCTTGGAGCCATCACAGATGTCTCATGTTCCTCCCACATGGTGGATCTGAAGCTGTACCAAAACAGCTCCCACAGCCCTGCCCCTTCGCTCCCAGCTCACGCCTCTGGTTGCTTTAGCTGTCCCCAGGCGGGACTCCACAGACTCCTAAGTGCATTCAGTGTCGCATTCAGACTCACAGTTCAGAGCAGCTGATGGTGGGACCACACTGAAGAATTTTTAACGACTGAAGCCCCGCTGCCTCTGTAGCCGGCAGCAGTGCTTTACTGGGGCCTCATTTTAATTCAGCAAAAGCATGATTTCAGATCCCAGATGTTTAGCTTAAGTACTCACTAGCAAAATGTATCATTAAAGTTTCAGAGTGTCTTTCTGGGTGATACGTGGTACACCTGTGCAAGAGGACACTGTTGCTTTGTGTACATGTGGGTTTTGATGCACAAATGGTGTGGTAAAGACTACTGGGACTTGGGAATATATTTTTCCTTTATGTTGGTTTTTGAAGTCTTCCTTGGCACAATTCAAAGAGGACCAGCTTGCAGAGAAGTTGATGGTCTGGCAAATTCTCTTGACAGTACTCTCCTTATGCACGGGCTGGGGCTGTCTGATCTTGGGCAGGTCAATGACCTTGCAGAGCCTTCTTTTCTTTCTTGTGCAGTTGGAGAGGTCCCCTCTCATAGGATCATTGTGAGGCCTAGTAAGCTGATAAGAGGCCAGTCAGTGGTAACTAATTGATGAGGATGCTTTTGCAGAATGTTGCTCTAGAAGTGAAGGAAGCACAGCCTCATCCAGCATTCCCTTATTTATGGGGCCGATTTCATCTGGCCCAATCCCAGTTTCTTTCTGCTCTAGGTGGTCTCTGTGTTTTTTTTTTTTTTGCGGGGGGGAGGGGGGCAGGATCTCTGTTTTGAAGATGTTTTAATGCTGTTTTAGACATGAAATCCATGCCTGTCAGTTCAGTTCATCACTGAGTGGAAACAGTGCCACACCCTTTGTGAGAGACTTAACCTCTGAGTTGAGGATCTGAGAGGTGACAGCCCCACTCCTCCTGGGAGAAGGTGCACAGCTGCACACACAGCCTCGGCCGGGGTCTCGGGGAGCACTTGTCTGTGTGCCTTGTCGTTCGTGACTTGTGGCTCCATGTTGGACCCTTGTATGTTACAGAATAATAACACTAACAATGTGTGTGACCTGGGCAAAGTTTTAGATGTGTAGTGACTTAAAATAGTTTTTAAAATACTTTAATGATATGAAAACGTAAGCATTATAGCCAGCAGCCTGTGGCATGACTCTGTGTGTGAAGTGAATTTGCTGTTTGACTTTTGAATGTATTTAGAGAAGCGTCAGAGGTATGATGTAGTAATCACTGATAGAGTCTATATTAGGTTTATAGGGACTTTACATCTTTGGCCAAAAAAAAGGAGAAGCTATGAAGGTTTTCACATAACAGTATGAATAATAATATGTTTAGAATTTAGTGTTTTCACATTATGTGTATTTTTCTAAGTATTTTTCCCCACCGGACTCAGCTCCATAAGGACAGGAGATGTATCTTTTTTTTTTATTTATGTGTGTTTCCTCAGCACTCAGAAACAGAATAAGGCATATAGCAGGTGCTCAATAAATGTCTGTTGCATTTACTTTTTCTGTCCAAAGCTTGGTTTAAATTTTATAGTTTTCAATTTTTCCCTGCTCAGAAAGGTCAGATTTAAAATGTCAGTGTTAAAAGACAGAAATTATTCACAGTAGTTGGTGACTCAATCAAATGGGTCAGGAGTTTATAAACTAGAAAGCTGACAGCTACCATTATATCCAAGTCCAGAATTGCAAGCATCCTTAATGGTAATTTATTTCTCATTTTAGAGATGGGTGTGCAATTAAGAGTGTGTTTACCCATTAAGAGTGTTTTGGGTTGGGAAAGGTCTTGGAGTTACCCCTGAGACCTGGGACCTGTGCATGTTATAAATAGTGTTAGCAAGGCACGCCAGGGTGAGCAAGTGGGCAGGGCTGCCAGCACCAGAGCCAGGACCGGAAGGCCTCCTGGTACCGGAGCCAGCCAAGAGCTCTGGACTGTGACCGGCGGGCCCGAGCATGGAGGGGAGGCCCGAGGGCGAGAGCAGAGGGACAGGTGGCCCTATAGTGATCGGGGCCTCAGGTGCTACAGCCAGGACCGCCGGGGGTCAGATCCCAGCCCTGTTCTCTGGGTGTGTTGCCCTGGGCACATTTCTTACCCGCTCTGTGCCCTGACTTCCTCCTCCTTGCGGCGGGGCGGGGGTGCTAGTATGAGTGTCCTGGTGCCTGATAGGGTGGCGATCAGGGCTCAGCGGCGGGCACTCTGCCGTCCTCCCCCAGGCGACACTGTCAGGTCATCACGAGGAGCATTGCCCCTCCTTGTCTCAGCTCTTCCTTACGTGAAGAGCTGATGTGTCGTCTCTGCTGTAACAGAGCCCTCCCTCCCAGTCACACCAGTGTGACTACAATACAGTAAACCAGCTCGGTTTTGTAACAGAGTTTAGTGTTGGTCATCGAGTCTTGACATTTGATGCATAGCCTAATTGAAGGTCCAAACAATCCAGAACAGTCGTCTTTTCAAATGCTCACCCGGTGATGTAGCTGATGTAGGTGTCACCAGCTTCAGATGAAGCTGCAGGCTTCCTCCACACACAGGACCAGTGGCCATTGTGACAGAGCTGGGGATGAGGTTGGCCACCTTCCAGACAGCGCTGGGTGATCCCACCGTGATGGCGGCCAGCGTCGCACTCTGGCTAGGAAGTGCTTCCATCTGCTGATTCCGGACGTCTCCCTGTTTTGAGGAGTAATCTGGGTGGCCACATTGGGTGGGGGTCGATTAGTAGGGAACGGAAGGGGGTTTGAGCAGATTCAGTGCAGCAAGCTCATTTCCTATCCCCAAACCTAATTTGTTACCAAATAACTGATTTCTGGGGGTGGAAGAAAACTAATTCCTTCATTTTATTTCCCAAAGTGAAGGCATTGGAGTCTTTCAGCAATCTTCTAAACACAGTCTGTTTGATTCATGTAAGATGTCTCGAGGAGGGCCATTCCCGGAAGATAAAGTGGAAGATGTGAAAGCTCTTGTCAAGATTGTCCCCGTTTTCTTGGCTTTGATACCTTACTGGACAGTGTATTTTCAAGTGAGTTTTATATTCAGGTCTCATTTCCTCTCTTCCCCCCACCGTGAACACTGCCCCAGCAGTCACGTGCCTGGGTTCCCAGCTTTCTTTGCCATAAGTCTCCAGGATCTTGGAATCTTGATGTTAGTTATGGACTCATTTTTGTGGACTTAAATGTTTTGAAAACCGTTTTTAAAATGAAGCTAAGAATGGGCATACCTCTGTTTTTCCAGGCCCCACCTTTTAATTTCTCACTGGGGTAGTCGTTACTTCTTTTTCCAAGTTCATCTCCAGACGACTTTTATGGTGGCCAAGAGACTGACCTGCCTGTTTGCCAACCTGACCTTTGCGAGTCTCATCACAGAGTAGTCTGGGGGAGGGGCGGCTCGCTGCAGGTCTGTGACAGCCGTGCACATGTAACGACACTGCTTTTTACACCCAGATGCAGACGACGTATGTTTTACAGAGTCTTCATTTGAAGATTCCAGAAATTTCCAGTATTACAACCAATCCTCATACGGTGAGAACAATTGAAATGATGTGAAAATTGTCATTGGGGGTTTACGTGACAAATAAATTTCTTCTGCCAATCACAGATACTTTGTAAATGATATAGGTAGCTTGAACCAAACATGTTCCTATTGAAATAGAATTTTTACTCACTTCTGACACTGTCTTTCCTTTAGTTATGTCCTTTACCAGATTAAATTACTTTGTGGTGGTTATTTAGTCATTAAATCGTGTCCGACTCTTGCAACCCCATGGACTGTAGCTTGCCAGGCTCTTTCCAGGCAAGAATACAGGAGTGGGTTGCAGTTTCCTTCTCCAGGGGATCATCTTGATCCAGGGATTGAACCTGCATTTCCTCCTTGGCAGGCAGATTCTTTATCACTGAGCCACCTGGGAAGCCCAAACTAAGTTGCTACTGTCAATTAAACATGAATATTTGACCCGTTTCTTCTTCCCCCCAGAAAGCACAGAAAACCCAAATCACATCCCTTTAGAAATGAAAGCCTTTCCTCAGATCCAGTGTCTTGAGACAGACTATTTTCCTAGGAGGTCATACTTGTACAAATGAGCTATTTTTGAAATAAGCTTTTCCTATTTAGACATTAGTTGTCAAGCAAGCAGCTGCTGACACTGCAGAAAAATAAGCCCATGTCTTCTGCGTCTCCAAATTCTAGTTTCCGGCAGCCTGGCTGACCATGTTCGATGCTGTGCTCATCCTCCTGTTAATTCCCCTGAAAGATAAACTAGTCGATCCCATCTTGAAACGAAACGGCCTGCTCCCATCATCCTTGAAAAGGATCGCCGTGGGGATGTTCTTCGTGATGTGCTCAGCCTTCGCCGCAGGTGAGAAGACAGCTCCATTTCTGTTCCCACCTGCTTCCCGTTGTGGCTGATTCAGAATACGGTAGTCACTCACGTGTTCTTTAGGAAGCGTGTGTACTTCAAAGAATATATAAGGATTATTGTATTAAGCTGGAGTAGTGTTCATTTTTTGCTATATGAAGTTTAAGGTGTTTTCTCAGGATTTGCTCTTTTACATTTTTTAAAATATTTATTTTATTTATTTGGCTGTGGAAGCTTTTTGGTTGTGGTGTGTGAACTCTTAGTTCCAGCATGGGGTTCTAGTTCCCTGACTAGGGATCAAACTCAGGCCTCCTGTATTGGGAACCTGGAGTCTTAGCCACCTGACCACCAGCGAGTCCTTAATTTTTTTCCCTGAAGAATTGTAACCAATGAAATGCTCTGGAAGGTGACTTTTGTGTTGAATCAAAGGAGGCTTATTGTCTCCTACTGATTTAGATTTTAGACCACTCATAATTGCTAGATATAGGGAATTTTATAAATTAAAGGCGTTAAATAATCCTCAGACCTGTGATTCTTAATGTCAGGCCCATTAATCAGTGCCTTATGCCCTGAACCCTTTGCGCTTTTATGTAAAATTTCATGTGCGTTTTTCTGGAGAGAAAGTTTTGTTATTTTTTAAAAATCAAATACAGGTTTGGAACCAGCCTCCATCCCCCAGAAAAAAAGAAGGCGGTTAAGAACTAATGCCCAGGTATTCTAACATCTATTGGGGGCTCGGTTCTGAGTTCATAATTCTTAGATTCTGAAGTATAAGCTGAATTATCTTGTGCCCATAAGATGTGTTTCTGACTGTCTCACCCTGCTTTGGCACTCTTCCTTCATTAATATTTGAAAATTATTGAACCGTAAAATAGCTTAGTTATATAACAAGACAAGAAAAGCTGATATTCCTGAATCACTTATATATCATCTCCGTTATGAGGAATTTAATGTTAAGCACTGCTGAGGTGGAATTCAATATTCTCTGACAAGGCTTCACCACAGCCTCCATCCGCTGTCGCCCAGGTGAGCATATTGATACAGCACTCAACAGATTTACAGAAGTGAGTCTCTAGGCTTAAGAAATCTATATTCTAGACGCTGGGACATCGTAGGGGACAGTTACATTTCTTTCTTAATGAAATAGGTGATTAAAGGGAGGTCATCTCTGGATGAAGTTCCTGCCGTGTGCTGGCCATGTGATCCGTTTCCCTTCCAGTTCTATGCATGTGGGCAAATAAGCCTGAGCGAACAGGAGCTGGGTCACAGCAGGGCTCTGGTGGCTGGTTTCCTGATGCAGAATCAGCGATGGGGGGCGCCCTGGAGCAGAGCAGTTGTGCTGATGGGGCAGGGGGTGGGGGTTCCTGAGCACTTGCTGTGAGCCCAGCTTCAGCCTCAGCACCTCTTCTCTTACTGGATGGGAGAGCGCCCCCTGTACCCCAGCCAGCCAGTTGCACCCCACGGACAGGTATCCTTGTCAGCTGCCTGTGGAAAGGAGAGATTGCTGGTTTCTGAGGCATCATCTAGCAGACTCTGGGTTTGGTTCCTTTAATACACCATCTTCTCTTTCAGTTTTGTTTATGGCTGAATAGCTTCTTCGGGGGCCCTGAGAACCCTGGAGTCATCCCTCCCTGTGGTTTCTGTAGGAAATGACGGCAGACGGGAGCCTGTTGAGCGGGTCCAGTTGGGCAGGCAGCGCTGCCATTTGTTTCTTCCTTTTTTTCCTTCTTTCTTTCTGTCTTTCTGATCTTTAGTTGTGGCATGTGGAATCTAGTTTCCCAACCAGGGGTCGAACCTAGGGCCCCTCTGTTGGGAGTGCAGAGTCTCACCCGCTGGACCACAAGGAGCCCCAGTGCTGCCTTTTCAAAGCACAAGCAGTGCCAGCAGTTCACTTCCTGCCCAGCAGGGTCGGTCGGGCTGCCATCAGGTGGCCGTGGGCACCTGTGGGGAGGCAGGTGCTCTGCACCTGTGTGACCACGGCCGCTCTGAACGTCAGCATCCAGATCACTTGCTTAGACACGGAAAACGCCTCCAGTGCTGACGGTCTTAAAGAGGCTTTCTTTGCTGAGTGACCAGATATTAGGAAGGAACTTAACCGTCACTGATTCACAGAGTTTAAACATCTTATAACTTGACTTAGGCACAATTTTATTAAATTTAAGCGGTGACTGGTGTTTCATGCCGTTTCATTTCCAGCTCTAGTGAATATTATTTAACTGGGACATTAATGAGCTTTGAATGGAAACCAGAAATCATAACAGCAGACCAACATTTTATAGGAAAGAGATGATTTTGCCTTTTAACTTGCTACGTTCATCCATAATAAATCAGAATCTTCTGTTTAGTACCATCCCTGCTGGAAACAATTCTTTCTTTAAAGTTTTTCAGGTGAGAATCAGGTGCACCCAATGGGTTTTCTTCCATTCTGCTTGAGGAAAAAAGAAGTGTGCTTTCCCTGTCAAAATTATATGTGTTCTTAACTTACTAACATAATAGATGCTCACTGGAGAAATGGTACCTTGGAAACATAAAGAAGAAAATAAAGATCAGCTGTGATTTCCCCAGAGATGCTCACTGCTGTGATGGTGCATGTCTGTCTGACTTTGTTTGTGCATCTGTGTGTACATACACATACCCTTTTTGTGTTTCTGCAGAAATGAATTCCTGTTGTGTACAATGATTTGAGCCTGATTTAAAAACTAAACCTAAGAAACCCTTAAAGATATAAAGAAACACTTGTTAACTGTAGGCAGGTTAAAAAAAATCACCAAATACAGATGAGCATCCCCCCCCCCCTCTTCTCCCGGGGGTCTCCCCCCATTCGCTCCTCCTTCCTTCCCTCTCCTCCTCTCTTGTCTCTCACACACAGAGTTAAGCACTCATAATTCCATCCAAGGATATCTTCTGCTATCAGTCTGCAAGTGCATGGGAAAAATTATACATGATGTGATGTGTGTGTGTTCTTCCTTTGTCACCCACTATTAAAAAAAACTAAAGCATCCTTCCATGTCAAACATTCACCTGCAGTCCTTTGTTGTTGGGTATGTAGGATTCTAGTTCTCACTGTTAACATCATGCATCTGTGTGTACTAAGTCACTTCAGTCGTGTCTGACTCTGTGCAACCCCGTGGACTGTAGCCAGGCTTCTCTGTCCTTGGGATTCTCCAGGGAAGAATCCTGGAGTGGGTTGCCATGCCCAGTGAAATTACTTTCCTTCTTGAATCCCCCCGAGGAAGCCCTAGACTCCCTCCGTTTATCCCAGACTTTGATGGGAGCCTTCAGCTGCTCACTGTTCACAGTTCACTCTCACCTCTTAGTTTGAAATAGGTGTTTATGATGATGTTAAATATCTAAACTTTATTTCAAGTTTACTGAGTATTTTTGGCAGAAATGAATGTTGAGTTTTTCTCAAATATGTTATGTTGGTTTTCAGGAGGATGACATGCCCTCCCCCCTCCACCTTTGGCAGCTCATGTTTTATTTATTTTAACCTCTGGTGTTTAACTGTTGAAATAAAAAAACCCTGTTTGTTAAACGGGCTGACCCTGATGGTCTGATTGGAATCTGCTGCTGTTGTGCTGAGTGACTACGCATCTCTAACCAACAGCATTCTGGTTTGGTGTCTGGATTGCACAGCTTCGTTAAAGGCTTGGTAAATGCCCTGTTTCTGGAGGCAGGGTGTGTTTAACAGGATGAGAAATTTCTGTCTGTTCCCAGGAAGTTCCAAGTCTTTACCTACAAAATTACAAGGGTGCATCACTTCTCTGAAAGGAAATAAGATCATTTTTCCACTTTTTCCTCAGTTTTGTATAGATCTTGTTTTTTGCTGAATCACTTAAAAGCTTTTTATTTTTTAGTGTCCTTTGAATATAATTTATTGAGTTAGAGAAATTGAGAGGAGATAAAAATGGTCATTTAAATCTGTTGCATTTCCTTCCTCTTTTCTAGTTTCACTTTTTTAATGTGTTCTTTTTTATTAGATTGGCCAAAATTGTATTTTACGATTTTTCCTTAGATGTATCTCTTGAATTTATCATTTGACTGTTTTTATGTTTTCTCAGTGAATAATTAAGATATTAACTTTTATTACCTTCAGTGTGTTTTGCTGATTTCTTTTTCTCATTTCTTGAGTTAAATTCTTCACTTCTATTTATTCATTCCTGCTTAATAGTAAAGACCATGTTATTCTTAATTGGCCTGTTACTGCCTTTCTATCAAGGTCTCTTGCACTTTAGTTTGTTGTAATGGTTTCTTTTTTTTTCCCCCAGGAGAATATTGAAACTGTGGTTTTTACTTTCTTTTTGATCCAAGAGTACTTTTAGAGAACTTATAATAATTGATGCTGTTGTTTGTCCATTTGCTACCGAGAAAGCTTTAGTTGAGGAGTTAAGAGATCATGGCTTTGTAAGTCCTGTATCATGCATTTCAAGGCTTCCTTTTTGGCCAGTATTCCTTTCTAAAAATGTTTGTGGGGTGCTGCACAGGATGGTACGATAGCTGTCAGATCCTGTGTAGCAGGAGCCCTGGAGTCCAGTGCTGCCTGGGGTTACGGGCATGACGTGTGTCTAGGGATGCGGTGGTCTGTGCAGGCTCTGGTGAATGGGAGGCACTGTCTAGTGTGGGCGACAGTGTCCTTAGAGAGACACTGTTTTCTCTTAGGCAGCATGAGTCTGTTAGAACTAAGCCCTGGGGGGGCCACAGATGTTAGTGTCCCTGAAGTTCAGGACGTGGGTCTGCCCTGGGTCTCCTCCAGTTAGCAATGCATCGCCGAACAAAGCCTTGTCTTTCCATCTGCTTGCTCTGACGGGGACCAGCAGGGCTCGTGTGCCTCAGATTCTCACTGCATTTCTAGCACATGCTACGTGCTAAGTCGTTTCAGTCACGTCCAACTCTTCGTGACCCTACGGACTATAGCCAGGCTCCTCTGTCCATGGGGTTCTTCGGGCAAGAATACTGGAGTGGGATGCCATTTCCTCCTCCAGGAGGTCTTCCTGACCCAGGGCTTGAATCTGCGTCTCTTGTGTCTCCTGCATTGGCAAGCGGGTTATTTACCACTAGTGCTACTTGGGAAGCCAAGACAAAGCCTTATCCTTTCCATGCACTTGCTCTGATGACCAGCAGGGCTGATGTGCCTCAGGTTCTCGCTGCACTTCTAGCCTGTGATGGTATTTTACTCATAAAGGTTTATGGGGGAGTGGCACTGTGTGGGGAGGCCACACAGGAGCTCTTAGGTCCAGTGAAAGCCCAGCCAACACCCCAGCGGACACGGGGGCCTTTCCTGACCCTTGGTGTGTTTTCTTGATGCCTCCTTCCTGCCCATGGTTGTCACGTCTCCCTCCAGGTGACTCTGCCTGCCCCTCCTCTTACCCAACCTTGGCTGCTGCTGCACTTCATTTCCTTCTCACCCACAGTGTTGGGTTTTCTTTTGTGTTTGACCTGATGTAAGTTTGTGTTGTTAATTGGAGAATTTGCCGCTCTTCCTTCTATCTTGGTTCTCCCAGCTTCTGTCTTTATACTGGTTTGTACCCGTGCTTCTTGTCTCTTCCATCATGAGCTCTGCAGTCTCTCAGGGACAGGCCTGCCCAGACCCAGCAGGACCCCTGTTGTCCGAGGACCGCTCTGGTTCTCTGTTGGCCTCTCTCAGGACCCTGCTCCTTCCTCTGCTCTGTGTGGTGTCAGCCGTGTGCTCCACACCTGCCCATCCTTCCCCTGGTCCCACCAAAGAGGCGCTCTGCTGATTTCTCATGTTCTTGTCTCAGGGCTTGGTCCTGGTTTGTTTATGCCCCTCTTGCCGTTGCCCCTTCGTTTCTGTTTCCTTTTCACCCTTAGCCTTCACAGGAGTCTGCGTTTTCCTAACTGATGAGACCACAGCAGGCTACAGCTTACTCCTGTTCTCTGCCAGCTTGCCAGAAGTCAATGGTACCTTTTCTCTTCCTGGTACTAAACCCGTATATGGCTCCCACCAGTGACACCCCACCATAAACACACAAGCACACTCGGTGTCGTCTTCATGCTCCCTTGCCTTTCCTATGAAGGGCAAAAGATTATCCAGCTTCAGTATTTATTCCCCTAAACCAGACGGAGTGAGTTCTTCCCTCTCCCTGTACTTAAATCTAACCCTTTCAAGCTAGAGGGTTGGTGGCCAGTGCAGGGCAGTGATCTTCCAGTCCGAGGGCAGTGGCCCGGGGCCGGCTGGGCCTCGGCTGAGCCAGAGGAAGCCTGTAGCACTTCAGCCTCGCGTTTGAAGGTGCTCCAACCAGGGTAACACTGCGGGCCCACTGGGGCTGCCTGCTGCCCTGCCAGGGAGCAAAACTGCTGTTTTTGGGCAAGGCCCTTAATGCCACCACCAGTTTCCTGAGATCACTGCTGGGCTGAGCCTCATATTCCCCTTTCCAGAGCAGCAGACGCTCTGCAGACCTGGTCTGCTCCTGTTTCTCAGTCACAGGACGGTCGTGAGGGCTGAGGTCTGCCTCCATCACCCACCGTCAGGGAGGAGACGCAGCTTTCCACGTGGAAATGAGCTAGGAGGTCTCACCTTCTCTTGGGCCTTTGACGTGTGTTCTCTTTGGATATTTGAGATGTGGTGTGGGGACAGATTCTTTCACTCTGTCTGTCAAATCCTGGTCCTTTTTCATGCTCAGATCTTAAAAGGAATATATATATATATTTGTTGTTTAGTGATGGACAGGGAGGCCTGGCATGCTGCGGTTCATGGGGTCGCAAAGAGTCAGACACGACTGAGCGACTGATCTGATCTGATCTGATCTGATCTCAGTCATGTCTGACTCTTTTGTGACCCCATGGACTGTAGCCCACCAGGCTCCTTGTCCATGGGATTTCCCAGGCAAGAATACTGGAGTGGGTTGCCATTTCCTTCTCCGGGGGATCCTCCCGACCCAGGGATCGAACCCACATCTCCTGCATAAGCAGGAGGATTCTTTACCACTGAGCCACCACGGAAGCCTCTTATGTGTGTATATTCCAGTATTCCTCTGCCCAGACTCCTGTCCTTCCTCATACTGTTTTTAACACATAATTATTATGTATACATTAGCTATTAGAGTCCATTTTTGGACTAGAATTCCTTAAAATTATCTTTAAGAACTTGGTCCTACGGGTTGTTGTTTTAAACTTCATTTCAATCTGTTTATTTTATTATTTTTTTTGTAGAGTAGCTATTTCTGATCTTGCTTATTTTCCTGTGTCCGTCTGTCCCACCTGACAGACGACTGATAATCCAGGGAGTCCTGGCTGCTGCCAAGGGCAGAAGGCCACTGGTGGTGGGTGAAGCCCAGTGTACAGTCCTCCCCCTTATCCCTGGCTGTGGTTTCCATCATTTCCGTGACCCCAGGATCAACCACAGTCAGAAAATACCTACAGTACAGTGAGATGCTTAGGGAGACCACCATCTTCATGTAACTTTTATTATCATTGTGTTGTTATCATTGTTCTGTTTTATTCTTAGTTACTGTTAATCTCTTACTGTGCCAGATTTATAAGTTAAATTTTATCAGAGGTTTGTGTGGGTAGGGAAAAAAATAGTGTGTATATATATGATGTAGAACTGTTCTTGGTTTCGGGCATCCACTGGGGTCTTGGAACGTATCCCCCACAGATAAGGGGGACTGCTGTAGTTTGTTGATAAGGTTGAGCCCATCTAATGGGGAAATTGGCATTAGTAGTGGTAGTGGTAGTCGTTGTAGTCATGGTAATCAGTCAGTAAATCAGCGTAAATATGTTACCTTGAAGGGAAAAGCATCTCCAGATTTATTACCTTCTGGTAAGTAAATAGCGTGATTAATCTTTTTATTGCAGCACTGTGTAGCTTTCTCTTGCTCCTCTTTCTGAAGGAAGCAAAAGGTGTTTAGGTGAGCGATTCAGAGCTTTTAGGGTTGTGTTGAGCACGCTGAACGCTGGTTTTATAAGGCGCTACAGAACATCCACGTGAGATATGGATGACATGACCGCTGGTTTTCAGTGACCTACTTCGGAAGCCGAAAGGGGGAAAGGGAAATTCCTGAGCTTGGGGGCTTGGGGGGAGATATGTATCATCTGGTGTTAACCTTTCATGCATTTCTCAGAATCATCGACAGGCATCTTGTCCCAAGGATCTGGTTTTTCAATTACAAATGTTAGTGAATAAATGGCTCACAAGCTACTTATGAATTGTAGGGATTTTGGAAAGCAAGAGGCTGGACCTCGTGAAGGAGAAGACCATCAACCAGACCATAGGAAACGTCGTGTACTACGCCGCGGACTTGCCCATCTGGTGGCAGGTCCCACAGTACGTGCTGATCGGCGTCAGTGAGATATTCGCCAGCATCGCAGGTGAGGTTTCCTCCTGTCGGGGGCATCTGTATCCTGTCCCCTCACTGCATGATTAAGGCCGTGCTATTTCCTCCCTTGTTAGGCTGTGTCGAAACGGAACCACACAGTGCTTGGTGGGTGTTGGTGAGCAGGTGCAGTTCAGAATGTGAATTGGTGAGGAAAGGGTGACGTTATGGCTGAGGCTCCCCTTTCTTGGTGTAAAAGTAGGATTCCCACAATGTCAACATGAAAATGACCTGCTGCAGCGCGTCCGCAGGAGACAGGAAAGGAGAAGGACGAGCCCCACTTTGGGGGGCCGGGGGTTTGGCTGCCTGGCCTGGTGCTGGCTCCCCAGCCCTGCAGCCGTGCTGCCGCGGCGAGGCCTCGGGCCCCTCACTGCCCGGCTCGAGGTGTCTGCCTTTAGATGTGTCCGGGAGAAACCTCATTTATAAAGCGTGTTCTCACAGGCCTCTCTTCCCTATTGCTGAGGTCCTGTGGTGGCATGTGGACAAGTGAATTCTGTGCAGGCCTGTTTCCTGCTGCTGGGAGTGAGGGAAGGAGGAAATGAGTGATAACCAGAGCCCTCCGGGCTGTGGGCGGCGGCTTTCCCTTCTGCTCCCCGCCCCCTGAATTCACGTGGAATTGACTCATGGACTTGGGAGGGAATAATTCAAAGACCGGCCCTTCCTTTAGAGCCCAACGCATATCTCCGTGTCTGGTTATCATGGCAAGAACTGGGTTATAGATGTGCCTGCCAAAACTGTTTTCAAACGCCTTGCCTTTCAGGTAGAATTCCTAAGTAGATTTCCCCATTTTAGTGTCAGTGGTTCATTTGCAAACTCACATCAGTTAAGGAAATTTGGCTTCTTCAACTTCTTTCCATGAGGAACAAGAAATTCCAAGAGCTGGCAAGACAAATGCTGCCCTCTCATGTGAGCGTGGGGCTGACCACCACCTCGCGGTTTCCAGGGGCTGTGGTGGGAGATGAGCAGCCAGCCAGGGGCTGTCTCAGAGCAGGGAGGGGCCATGCCCAGAGTCCCAGGTCCCCGAGGGCTGCAGTGTGGAGGCAGCGCTGTGTCCTCTACAAAAACACCCTTCATCCCCCACCCTCCCCAGGCCTGGAATTTGCATACTCGGCTGCCCCCAAGTCCATGCAGAGCGCCATCATGGGCTTGTTCTTCTTCTTCTCTGGAGTCGGGTCCTTCGTGGGCTCAGGACTGTTGGCGTTGGTGTCCCTGAAGGCCATCGGGTGGATGAGCAGCCACACGGACTTCGGTAAGGATCCCCTCCACCCCTGCCCACCCCATCAACAGTGACCAGCATCCAGAGCCCCGGCCCTTGGGTCACGTGGGGGACCTGGGACCAGATGCGATCAGTGACTCTGGGCTGGGTCAGGAGCCCCCACCCTGCTCCCCAAGCTGCCTCAGACCACCCACCTCACCACGTTTGCCCATGACACACACAATCTCCCAGAGACAGGTGAACCTCTCCTGCCCGGGTTAGCCTTGACCACACCGGCCATCAGCAGCCAAGTGGCCGCTGTTTGTTCCCACATCTGTGATGGGTAGGCTGCCTTCTTTCTCTACCATCAGGTCCAGCACTGTATTTTATTAGGTGGCAAATAAATCTGTATCACAAATTTCCCTTCATTTATCTTAGTTTTGTATTTTCTTTCCCTGACAGTACCTTTTAATTTCTTGCGGCTAAAATAAAGATAGACAATAAGTTGCCTTTTTAAAAACAAATATGACTCGTGATCAATCATAATGGAGTTTTACAGCCATTGCCAGTAGGTGGCATCTTGAGCAAAATCACTGGCGAGGCATGAGAAGCTCTGCTCTTTGCAGATTGTGTCGCCTGTAAACGGACCCAGAGATGGAGGCGTCTTTCTTCTTTATGTTTCACCGGTAAAAACCACCATTGCTTTTGGTTGCTTTTCCTTGTGTAGTTGTGTGGTATTTGCTGTCCCCTGGTCCTTTTAGGTTGTAAATCCCCGTGGAAACCTGATGCAAGCCGAGAGACTGTTCTCCAGAAATGGCAGAATTCCAAAAGCCCTCCCATGATTCAGTTAAAATTCCTGTCCTGAGGTGAGGGTTTAGGCCCGAGAAGCCCTGATGTTTCAGAAACTGGAGCCCCCAGCACCCCCTGGGCGCCATGGGTGATGTGGTCCAGCTGTGAGCATCGGGGCTATGGGGGTTGGGCAGGCCCAGCCTGGTTGTGGTGAGGAGGGGCCACCCCCTCCCGGAGCGTAAGGTCCGGGTACACAGGGGTTCTGAGAGTTCTCCTGGGTTCTTGCTGTCACGGAACAGACCTCCTTCAGAGACTTGTTACAGAGATCAAACCTCTGTGGTTCTTCAGATGTAGGTGCTGCTCCTTAGTTTTTGTCTCCTTTTTCAATGTATCATAAAGGGTCGATTGGCTTTGGTCATCCTTGATGCTGTCCAGTGATTTAATCCCCCCACTGCTAATTTAATAACTGGTTTGCCTGTCAGTCATCCTTTCCTTCTGACAGGTCATTTTAATACTTGCAGCTGTGAGGGTCACCTCCAGCGCTGATGCACACAGGTACCGGTGCTGGACCTGGGTCCTGTGTGTTGATGTTATTTCCACGAGAGGGAGGCGTGTGTCCTGGATCGGCTGCCCTGTCTAGGAGCGCAGGTGGTCTCCCGTTTCCCTCGAGTGCAGAGAGCTTGCGCCCCTTCTACCTGGAGCCCCGGGAGCTGGGTGCAATGACGGTCACGCAGGAGGGCGTGGCAGGGCTCCCTCTCGGTTAGGGGCAGAGCTGTTGGGGTGGAGATGGGGGACAGGATGGGACGGGGGCATTCCACTCCCACCCCCAAGCCATGCCAGATTGTTCTGGAGGAGGAGGAGCAGGCCGGCTTCTCCACGCCCCCTGCTCCTCCCTGCTCCGCCAGGGCTCAGGTGGCGGTGGGAGCTGACTCAGTGCTTCCCAGCAGATGTGTGGATCACTTCCTGTCAGGTCTCCGGGCTGTGGTCTGTCTCTTCACTGTGTCCTTCTCTCCCCGTCCTCTGCCTGGCCTGCTTGTCCTTGTTGTGTTTAGACTGGGAGCCACATCTGTGCTATGAGGGGCTCTGGTCTTGAAGTGCGCAGCTCGGTGTGTCTTCATCCCAACCCACGTGCAGGACAGCTGGAAGCCTTCCTCCTGTCCTTGCTGCGTTAAGCCCCCAGGCCCCGGCAGGATGAATCCCTGTGATGCCAGCCCGCTGAGTCCTCTCGCCTCCCAGTCCTCTGCCGCGGCCGGCATCTCACTCAGCGCTGAGTTCTCCGAGTCATCCCCAGTAACTGGTTCTTTTGTTATTTTTGCGGAGTATCTATTGTACGAATAAGTCACAGTTCATTTATCTGCTGTGTTGTGCATGGGTGTTGCAGGCGTCACCAGTTGGAGGCTGTCATGAATAGAGCAGCTGGGAATGTTTTCATGCATGTGTTTGGTGACACGTGAGCTTGTTCCTTGGGGTCCAGGAGTCTGTCTTATCAAATAAAGAACACCCAGAATTTACCACCTTCATATGTCTGATAAGAAGCCCAAGAAAGCGAAGGCTGATTGTGATAGCTTTTAGGTGGTGGACCCAGTTCTGAACACCCTTCCTAGCCCAGGCTGAGACTCGCCCTGACAGCGAAAACGCCATGTACAGTCTGCTTGGCCTGCCGGCTTTTAGCTTTGCTAGTTTTAACCGCCTGTGTTATCTGGGGAGATGAATGTTTCAGGATTGGCACTTTGGCACCACCCAGCAGTGCCATGGTGGGCGCGGGCACACCAGGCTCCAGGAGCGGGGGTCTCTGTCCAGGGCGGAGCCCAGTAGGCAGTGAGGACCTAACCACGGCTTTTCAGTATCTGTTGAATAAATAGCACAGTCTAGTAGAAATTCTAGGTATTACTGGATTTCTTCCCAAAGCAGTAAACATAGGAAATGGTTATCTTCTTCAGCCTGAGTGAGAATTCTTTAAAAACATGTGAGTGATTATTATGCAAACACGTGTGTTATAGCTGTTCGTTCATTTTGTTTAATGAAAGCAGTGTTGTACGTCTAATTTTAATTTTAATGAGTGTATGTTCAGATAGAAAAAGGAAGTTCCAGAATAACCCAGCCTGAGGGAGACCGTCAGAGGGAAGGAAGTCTGGTGTCTTAAGTAAAGAAAGTGGAAATGCTCGTGAAGCCTGGCCTAGAGAACCTCGGCTTTCCTTCCGAGACGCCAGCTTCCTCTGGACACGTTGCTGATGGACGCGTCTCCCCCCGCCTCTGCTCGGCTGTGTCAGGCCCTTTTCAGTTGGTGACAAGCAGTGTAAACGGTTGTGGGGACAGCCGTCTGCAGGGAGCTGGGGTGACCCTCGCCCACGGCCCTGCGTCTCCACGCCAAGGGGCCGTGGTGGGTGGTGCTGTGAAACCTCAGTTCTCTCTGGTGTGCAGACCTGGTACCCCAGACCTCCATGAGGCCTGGGGCTCCTCACGGGCACTGCTGAGGAGGCGGCCTTCCGCCCTGGGCGCTTCTCACGGCAGCGCTCCTCCTGCCTGGGGGCGGGATGGGGGGCCGGCCACCATGTTTTCGCATCTTACAAACGAGGAGACTGGGTTTGAGCCTGGTTGGTTGAGCTCAGGTCCGTGACCGTAACCCCCTCCTCCTCAGGGTCTGTCAGGAGTTAAATGGACCCTCGCACACAGGACGCCCGCACGGTGCTCGGGCTTTCAGTAGGTCAGCTCTTTGGCAGCCTGAAGTTTTTAAGGAGAAATTTAAAAAGCAGACTTGTGTCTCCCCGTTGCACGTGGCTTGTGTGTTCAGCCACCTGCCCTGGCCTGTGAAAGGTACATTGGAGTGTGTCTAATGTCAGGTGACAACGCAAGAGTGCAGGAGTCCAGGACTCCCATGAGACATGATGTCCAGGCTGTGTCCTGGGCCGCTCTGTGGTCTTTTTTTTTTTTTTTTTATCAAGAATCTCTTTTATTGATTATCAGAAACATTACAAACATCTAATATGAACAAATTGTAACATGACAGTATTTAGTTTGAACAATTAATACATTTCAGATATAATATTATACATATTTCAATGTTATTCTCCCCAATCATCCCACCCTCTCCCGGTCCCAGAGTCCAAAAGTCTGGTCTAAAATGTACAGACTCTGGACCCAGGATACCAAGACCCTCCGCTTCCAGAGCTGACTTGGGGGCAGTTGGGCTCCTTGTCTGTGGAGCAAGAGAGGCTGGTGACAGAGCCCCAGCCTGGAGCTGGTGTTAACGTACAGCCAGCGTCACAGTGGCTGTGGGAGCAAGGCACTAGTGTACTTCGAACTAGGGATAGGTTATTCTTTTTTCTTTTGTTTTTTTTAATGACAACATTAAAAGTCACCCTGACTTTGGTAGGAACCAAGTTAAAGAAATTGTAAACTTTCTCTCTAAACTTTGTTTCTTTTTCCTTTCCTTCTCTCCAGGCAACATCAACGGCTGCTATTTGAACTATTACTTTTTCCTTCTGGCAGCCATTCAAGGAGCCACACTCCTGCTTTTCCTTATTGTTTCCGTGAAATACGACCGTCAGCGGTCGAGAGCAAACAGCACACCTGCCAGCAGGAGGACCTGATGCTCCCGCACCCCTGTCGGGTCTGTTGGACAGACAGATGGATGGACGGATCTGGGGGAAGGGGCTGCGGGGGCTCGGAGAGTGGATGGCTGACTTTCCTGAGACTCGGCGTGACACCGGGATTGGTCTCTTCTCTCACCTGGTGGCCTAGGTTAGTGCTTTCCTGCGGTTCATCTCCTGCCGTCCGAGCCTTCCTGGAGCACATGCACAGGCTGCCGCAGGCTTCTCGCCACTGAAGACCCCAGCTCACCCTGCAGCTGGTCTCTGGCAAACACCTGCAGACACTGACATCGAGTCTCCGGAGACGACACCCATGCGGGTTGGCATCCCAGTATTTTAAACAAGTAGCTCATCTCCTTCCCGTAAAAGCTGCGCTCACCTTCTTCCTCTTTCTTGATGAATAGACACCTGTTTCCATTGAAGAACAGGAGGATTTGTTAAGAAACAAAAGAGTGGTCAAGTGCCGCGAAGGTTTTATAGAGAAGTCCTGCTCATGGTCTCTCTCCTAAGCCACAAGTCTTGCCAACGCCAGGTTCCTCGGTACAGGCCGGCGGTGAATGCATTTTATCTGCTGCTGCTGCAAATAGTGCTAATGTCTTAAATGTTGAGATTGCTTTCCTGTTGTTTCCTTAAGAACATGGTGTTGTACTAGGAGCTATTTAAGACCATGTGTTCATCTCAACCTGTGAAGCAGCCTGACGTGTGTTTTAAAACCTCGCTTAGTCAGTGCTCGTGTACGATTTCACTGTGGTACCACTGAGACTGAAGACCCGCTCTTGAGTGGGGAAGGACCTCCGCTGAAGGGCACTGGCGCGCTCAGGGACGGTTGGCAGGTTCACTGTGAACCTGAACTGTCGACAGGCACTGGCTCTGGGCGGCGAGGGTGTTACGTGATGGGGGTTTCTCGTTTTGTCTGATAAACTGTTCTTCATTTGTTGCTGTGCTTTTGGTATAACTTTATTATAAAAAACACCTTGACTTTGAGACCCATTGACTGCTTCTCTCTGTGCTCTGTCCACCATCGTCACGAATGTGCGTTTTATGTGTGGACTTCATGTGAATTCCTCAACTGTCACGTAGCCCGTGTGAGGGGTCCTCAGGCAGGAACTGGTGAAAAGTCTCAATAAAATACCTGCTCCTGATGCAACTCTTTGACTGTCTAGGAGAGTGAAACTTGCGCCTGCTCTGTACTAAAATACAATTGTATATTATTTATGTTATTTTGTTTGGAGAACAAAAAAGCAAACACCTTACTCCTCTGGGTGTGAGTTTGTATTAAAGATAAATAAGGGTTGGAAAGCCCTGCTCTAGGAAATAAATACACCATCCTCTAGGAGTATAGTTTCAGCCTTCAGTCTCCATTACATATTGAAAACCATTACCTCATACTGTCAAAAAATCACATTTTTTTCTGTAAGGAATTGGGCACAAAAGGGAAAAGAGCTGTGTGACGAGAGCCCAGCCTGTCCCTGGGCTCTGTGTGGTGGGCGTGCCCCAGGCATGTGGAGGCGGCATGTGGGGCCCAGGTCCTTGCCCAGCCTCCGGGCCTTACGTGGGCTGGGAATCTGTACAGGTAGCCAGGTACACCTCGCCTGTTAAGGGGAAGCTATCTAAAAAGCCAATCGGTTAAAGAACTGATGACCTTTTAACTTTCCACCTGAATTTAGAGAGTGTACCATTGTGGTCGCCGTGTGGTGCTGAACAGCAGTTGAATAAACAAATCCACAAAACTAGTGTGCTGTCATGGGGCTCTCATTAAAACACATGCCTGGCAGACCTCGCTGTGGGTCTCCAGCCAGTGTTCGTGTCCTCCATTGGAAGACACTCGTCCCTGCTTTCTCTTCCTTGGAGGTGGATGAAACTGAGCGCTCTATTTCTGCTCAGTCTGATGGGTGGGTTTAAAGAGAAGGTTGTCATCAGGCTGAATTCTTACGAGCTCACACGTCTCCAGGTTTCTCATGGAGCTCGCAGGCTGCTGTCCATATTTCTGGCTTCATGGGCGGGAGTCCCACCTCTGAGGGGCGACTGAAGCATCTCCAGCCACCTCAACATCCGAATGTGGAGGTGGCCTCTTCTTGGGAGAGCAGGGAAAGCACAAAATGATACATATAACACTGCAAAGTTTCAAAGCAACAAGTCCTTTCAAAATTACAGGGGGCCTTTTATAAAACCCTGATCACTTCTTAAGTCCAGGTAATAAAGAATAGATGATCTTCAATATTAGTGAACTGTTCCACTCAGTGCAAAACAATCCCGTTGCTTCAAAAAGCACATTAAAGAAAGCAGAGTGCTGTGATAATCTGAAATCGCCACACAGTTTACGGGCATCTTCGAGTAGAAATCATTTGAGCAGATACTTTCAAATGTTCATTGTAACACCTTGCTGTTTTGAAAATAAGGCCTTTTAGGGGAAATAACACATGTTTAAAAAGTGCTTTTGGAACTAAGACAAATTAAGGGAGCAATACAAAATGCAAAGGAAAAAGCAAAACACCTCCAGACGGCATAACTGGAACATCAGCATTTGCTAATTTCCAAATGGGCTAAAAGAGGCACGCACCTTAGAAAGGAAGCCAGGCCAGGGCCAGGGAGTTGCACCTGCAGTCTCACCTATATTAGTGCCTCCTCCAGACCTGAGCGCAGGGAAGAGGGTCTAGGGCTGACAGCTGAGCAGGCCCAGATGGGAGTGACTTCACCGCAGCCAAGACTCCATAGTGACGACGACCCGACAGGAACCACATGCTCTTCCCAGTGCCAGGCTGATTTTCCAGCAGCTCTTGGCTCCTGGCAAAACAGGTTGAGTAGGGAGTGGAGAGGAAGGCACCCGACCGTGGTGCTTTAAAGAAACACATGATGAAGCCCTTGACCCTGGGACACCATCAGCGCAGCTGGAGGTGGACAGGCCAGTCAGGATCTCTCAGTTGCACAAAGTTCTACGAATCCTCCCCTAATGCTCAGAGCTGCAGTCATGAGTTGTTCTTAAAAATAGATCAATATCTTAACCAAAGTGGCTTCTGCCTGACCGACCACAGAATGTGGGCAGGAGATTCTAGGGGGTAGGTGATGCTTGAAGCCTCGGTTTGTGAGAACACAGAGAGAAGGGACATAACCTGGCTGCTCCCATGTTCCAAGGTCAGAGGGATGAGGGGTGGGCATGTCCCCAGAAAGAAGCGGAAACAGACAGACACCAAGTCTCTCCTGCTGAGTGATGAGTCAGAGGTGGGGACCCTGGTGACCACTGTCGAGGGCTGGTGTGCTGGAGAGGAGGGTCTGCAGACAACCGAGAGGGGAAGAGCTATGCTATGCTATGCTAAGTCACTTCAGTCGTGTCCGACTCTGTGTGACCCCCATAGACGGCAGCCCACCAGGCTTCCCCGTCCCTGGGATTCTCCAGGCAAGAACACTGGAATGGGTTGCCATTTCCTTCTCCAATGCATGAAAGTGAAAAGAGAAAGTGAAGTTGCTCAGTCATGTCCGACTTAGCGACCACACGGACTACAGCCTACCAGGCTCCTCCGTCTGTGGGATTTTCCAGGCAAGAGTACTGGAGTGGGGTGCCATTGCCTTCTCCAAGGGGAGCGCTAGGCACTCATAAAATTGCACTAACTTCACCCTAAAGGGAACCAGAGACAATAGGTGGTAGCCAGGGACCAAGTGGGGCAAAGGAGGGCTTGGCGTTCCTTCTGTTTTTGAGAACGGAGAAAAGAAAGCTTTATGAAATCCCAGCATTTGTATAAAGTGAACATTATGATCTTGGGAAAGTGGTGGAAGCCCAAAGTGACATTCTCGCTGCTGAGGGTGGGGGTGGGGCTGGGCTTGGGTTCCATGAGCGAGAAAAGTAGGGAGCAAAGGGGGTGGAGGTTTTCAAGGCCCCTCCCCCACAGGAGCCCAAACCTGCCACCCCCAGTGTGTGGGGGCCACAGTTTCCGTGTCCTCACGCTGTTAGTCAAAGCCTTCGGGACCACAACCTTGGGAGGGAGAAGAGAAAAGGATACGGAAAAAACTATGCACCCACCACAACTCCGCACAGTGTGGCCAGACGAGCCCCCAGACTCAAAGCTGCGAGCATGAAAGGCCAGACCTTCCCTGTACCAGACCTGCCTCTTAGCGATCCCTGTGGAGATACAGCTGCTGTGCTGGGTTGACCCTGTGGGTGTGCCCTCGTTAGGAAATAGCATCTTTGTAGACAGAATCAAGGTAAGATCAAGTCAGCAAGGTGGGCCCTAAATCCAATACAACTGGTGTCCTTATGAGACGAGGGCAGTTCGGGCCGAGACACCCTGCGTGTGACGGTTGAGGCAGAGTGGCTGGAGCGATGCTTCCACGAGTCAAGGACACTGAATGTGACACGGCAACTCCGGGGCTGGAAGAAGCCAGAAACGACCCTCCCCCAGACCCTTCAGAGGGCATGGCCCCACCCACACCTCTGGCCTCTAGACCTGGAGAGAAGACATTTCTCTCTAAATATTTGTTATTTATTTGACTGTGCTGGATCTTGGTTGCAGCACATGGGATCCTTAGTTGCAGCGTGCAAACACTAATACTTGCAGCATGTGGGCTCTAGTTCCCTGACCGGGGATGGAACCCAGGCCCCCTGCGTTGGGAGCGTGGAGTCTTAGCCACTGAACCACCAAGGAAGTCCCAAGAAGAAACAATTCTATTAACACCTTCCCAGGACTGCCTTCACCACGTGCCATAGAAAGGTGTTCTCTCAGGCTTCTGCAGGTTAGGGATCTGACACAGTTCTCACTGGGCTAAAGTCAAGGTCTGTGTTCCTTTCTGGAGGCTCCAGGAAAGATTATTATTATTATTGTTATTATTTTTGCAGTGCCTCTCGGTTTGTGGGATCTTAGTTCCCCCACTGGGGATTGAACCCGGGCCCCCTGCAGTGGAAGCACAACCAAGTCCTTACTGTTGGGCCTCCAGGGAGTTACAAGAGATGACTTTTCTGGCCTTTTTGATCCTCAAGAGGCTGCCTGCATCCACTGGCTAGGACCCCCTCCCTCCCTATGCAGAGCCAGTGACTGCACGCTGAGTCACCCACATCCCTCTGACCTCTGCCTCCTCTTCCACTTTTAAGGATTCTTGCAATGATGCCTGGACCATGCAGATAACCCAGGCTGATCTCAAGTTGGTTAATAAATGCAGTTATCTTTGCCCAATAAGGACCTGTAAACAGGTCCCGAGAGTTCGCATGTGGACATCCTTGGAGGCCTTTCTTCTGCCCATCACTGTGGCCGGCCGCAGTCAGAGTTTTGAATGTTCAAGCCACTCTGTGAGGAGACATGTTGTCACAGGAGAAGCCCATCATCAATCAAAACTGCCTTCCACACATAGCTGGTAAAAATGCTAAACTCGCCCTCTCTTGTTCTGGCAGTGCTAATAGCCAACAAAATTAATTTGTTTTGGACAGATCCAGACATGAATTTCTATACTTTGTATTATGGCATAAATGCATTTGCTGGGTACAGATGTGCATAGGAAAAATTGAATTTGTTGTAGAAAACTGACTTAGAAAGTGGGACATTCCCTCATACACCTGGTCCCATCAAGTCATACCCCCAAGCCACCTAGCACAGCGTGCTGGTCAGATAACCAGAACAGCTGTGGACACGTCACCTGGTTTCCTTTTTTTGTTTCTTTTTTTTTGGCCTTGCCATATGGCTTGTGGGATCTTCGTTCCTCGATCAGGGATTGAACCTGAGACTTTGGCAGTGAGAACCAGGCCCCCTAACCACTGGATCACCAGGGAAGTCCCTCCTTTTCATTTTTGGTCCAGGATTTTAATTTTTGTACATTCTGAACACAAAAGTAGTGTGTTTTTAGAGTGAAGCAAATTCCAACAGGCTGAAAGTTCAGGACTTCCCTGGCAGTCCGATGGTTAGAACTCTGCACTTCCACTGCAGAGGACCAGGGTTCAGTCCCTGGTCTGGGAACTAAGATCCCATATGACTTGGGCAACTAAGCCCATGCCTGGCAACTCCTGACTTGCTCCCTCTGGGGCCTGTGCACTACAACCAGAGAGAAGCCCATGTGCCCCAAAGAAGAGCCTGTGTGCGGAAACTAAGACCCAACGGAGGCAAAAAGGAAAAAGAAGTGCAGGTCAGCCTTGTGTTAGGCTGAATACCACCCTTCCCCAAAGATTTTTACATCCAGATCCCTGGAACTTTGTTGCAAAAGATGAAGATGTGATTAGAGATCCTGAGATGGAGATGGTACCCTGGGTTACTTGGGAGAGCCTTTGGAATCACAAGGGTCCTCATAAGTGAGGAGGCTGGAGTTCAGCATCAGAAGTGAGGACAGAAGGAGGGGGCAGAGGATACAGTCTCTGGTTTTGAAGAAGGAGGGAAGGACCACGAGCTCTTTTTGGGGTTTGTTTGTTTGAGGCTGCTTTGGGTCTTAGTTGCGGCTTGCAGGATCTTTCGATTGGAGTGGGATCTTCTCTCTAGTTGTTCACAGGTACCAGGCTCACAAGCTGAGTTTCCCTGCAGCATGTGGGATCTTTGTCCCCTGACCAGGGATTGAACCCACATCCCCCCGCACTGGGAGGCAGATTCTTAACCACTGGACCACCAGGAAAGTCCCCCACGAGCCCCTTTTTGTTACAAGACCCAACCTCGCTCTCTCACTCTCCTCACCCTTAATCCTGGCCCTGTTGTGTGAATTCACTCCATCTCTCAGCCTGCGGCTTGTTTCATTTCCAGTATGGGGCATCCCCGGCGTTTCCCAGGAATCCAGCAAAATCTCTGCCTGCTTTGACTAATTGCAGATGAGTGATTTATCTCAAGCGACCTCAGTGCGCTAGAATTTACAGCTTCCATCCCATCTGAGCCGTTGGTCATTCCCGGAGCTGAAAGGGAATGGACACACTTCAGGGATGGTTGGAGAAGCCTCCGAGTGGATTTATGCGTGCCATTTTAAATTTTAAACTCGAAGCAAGCTAGTTAGACCCAGAGGACTTCTTGCTTACTGCTCTTCAGGGCTCAGATATTTCAGAGACATAAACCAAACCACAGAATTCAGCAGTTTTCTAATGTCCTGGACACCGTGTTAAGTGCAAGTCATCATTCACAACGAGCCACGGTGCCGCTGGAAACAGCAAAGTCAGAGAAGGAGAATCGGCCTGCTCGCATGGATTGCTGGTCTCGTTCATTCATTCCCTCCCTTCATTCAGTCACTCAACAAACACCCCCTTACGTACCTAGTGTGTTCTGGCTCTGTTTTAAACTTGAGGGGAAGCCACAGTGAGCAAAACGAAGTCTCAGTTCTCTTGGAACTCATGTCTTAACGCGGGAGACAATAAACATGTAAGCAAACGATAACACAGCAGAAAGCATGAGGGTTCTGCTGAAAACAGTATAAGATGATAGGGTAGCACCATCTCCCATGATGAGACAACTGGATGCAGAGCAAGACTTGGACTTAAAACGCTTCTCAGGGTGGTCCTGCCTCCTGTCCAGCTACTGAGAAACTGGTAAGCTGTCTGCCATTTCTTGTTTGCCCTGCCATCTAGTGGCTGGAAATAGAACTACAGGCTACTTTCCTAAAAATAGAAAAACTTTATACAAAAAAATCACATTGGTTAAAGGTACAAGTTCATTTCCATTCGGTTCAGTCGCTCCCTCGTGTCTGACTCTTTGCGACCCCATGAATCGCAGCACGCCAGGCCTCCCTGTCCATCACCAACTCCCGGAGGTCACTCAGACTCACATCCATCAAGTCAGTGATGCCCTCCAGCCATCTCATCCTCTGTCGTCCCCTTCTCCTCCTGCCCCCAATCCTTCCCAGCATCAGAGTCTTTTCCAGTGAGTCAGCTCTTCGCATGAGGTGGCCAAAGTACTGGAGTTTCAGCTTTAGCATCATTCCTTCCAAAGAAATCCCAGGGCTGATCTCCTTCAGAATGGACTGGTTGGATCTCTTTGCAGTCCAAGGGACTCAAGAGTCTTCTCCAACACCACAGTTCAAAAGCATCAGTTTTTCAGTGCTCAGCCTTCTTCACAGTCCAACTCTCACATCCATACATGACCACAGGAAAAACCATAGCCTTGACTAGACGAACCTTTGTTGGCAAAGTAATGTCTCTGCTTTTCAATATGCTATCTAGATTGGTCATAACTTTCCTTCCAAAGAGTAAGCATCTTTTAATTTCATGGCTGCAGTCACCATCTGCAATGATTTTGGAGCCCCCAAAAATAAGGTCTGACACTGTTTCCACTGTTTCCCCATCTATTTCCCATGAAGTGATGGGACTGGATGCCATGATCTTCGTTTTCTGAATGTTGAGCTTTAAGCCAACTTTTTCACTCTCCACTTTCACCTTCATCAAGAGGCTTTTTAGTTACTCTTCACTTTCTGCCATAAGGGTGGTGTCACCTGCATACCTGAGGTGATTGCTATTTCTCCCGGCAATCTTGATTCCAGCTTGTGTTTCTTCCAGCCCAGCGTTTCTCATGATGTACTCTGCATATAAGTTAAATAAACAGGGTGATAATATATAGCCTTGACGAACTCCTTTTCCTATTTGGAACCAGTCTGTTGTTCCATGTCCAGTTCTAACTGTTGCTTCCTGACTTGCATACAAATTTGTCAAGAGGCAGGTCAGGTGATCTGGTATTCCCATCTCTTTCAGAATTTTCCACAATTTATTGTGATCCACACAGTCAAAGGCTTTGGCATAGTCAGTAAAGCAGAAATAGATGCTTTTCTGGAACTCTCTTGCTTTTTCCATGAGCCAGCGGATGTTGGCAATTTGATCTCTGGTTCCTCTGCCTTTTCTAAAACCATCTTGAACATCAGGAAGCTCACGGTTCACATATTGCTGAAGCCTGGCTTGGAGAATTTTGAGCATTACTTCACTAGCATGTGAGATGAGTGCAATTGTGCGGTAGTTTGAGCATTCTTTGGCATTGACCTTATTTGGGATTGGAATGAAACCTGACCTTTTCCAGTCCTGTGGCCACTGTTGAGTTTTCCAAATTTGCTGGCATATTGAGTGCAGCACTTTCCCAGCATCATCTTTCAGGATTTGAAATAGCTCAACTGGAATTCCATCACCTCCACTAGCTTTGTTCGTAGTGATGCTTTCTAAGGCCCACTTGACTTCATATTCCAGGATGTCTGGCTCTAGGTCAGTGATCACACCACTGTGATTATCTGGGTCATGAAGATCTTTTTTATACAGTTCTTCTGTGTATTCTTGCCACCTCTTCTTAATATCTTCTGCTTCTGTTAGGTCCATAGCATTTCTGCCCTTTATCAAGCCCATCTTTGCATGAAATGTTCCCTTGGTATCTCTAATTTTCTTGACGAGATCTCTAGTCTTTCCCATTCTGTTGTTTTCCTCTATTTCTTTGCATTGATCACTGAGGAAGGCTTTCTTATATCTTCTTGCTATTCTTTGGAACTCTGCATTCAGATGCTTATATCTTTCCTTTTCTCCTTTGCTTTTCACTTCTCTTCTTTTCACAGCTATTTGTAAGGCCTCCTCAGACAGCCATTTTGCTTTTTTGCATTTCTTTTCCATGGGAATGGTCTTGATCCCTGTCTCCTGTACAAGGTCATGAATCTCATTCCATAGTTCATCAGACACTCTATCTATCAGATCTAGGCCCTTAAATCTGTTTCTTACTTCCACTGTATACTCATAAGGGATTTGATTTAGGTCATACCTGAATGGTCTAGTGGTTTTCCCTACTTTCTTCAATTTAAGTCTGAATTTGGCAATAAGGAGTTCATGATCTGAGCCACAGTCAGCTCCTGGTCTTGTTTTTGTTGACTGTATAGAGCTTCTCCATCTTTGGCTGCAAAGAATATAATCAATATGATTTCGGTGTTGACCATCTGGTGATGATGAGTCTTCTCTTGTGTTGTTGGAAGAGGGTATTTGTTATGACCAGTACATTTTCTTGGCAAAACTCTATTAGTCTTTGCCCTGCTTCATTCCGTATTCCAAGGCCTGTTACTCCAGGTGTTTCTTGACTTCCTACTTTTGCATTCCAGTCCCCTATATGAACAGGACATCTTAAGTCCTGGAGTTCACATCCACAGCATAGTGATTATAGTTGACAATACTGTGATATAAACTTCAAAGGTGATAAGAGACCAGTTCTTGATAGATCCCAACCACAAAAATGGAAATGATAATTATGTGATGAGATGAGATCTTAACAAAACATCTTAACAAAAGCACCTGGGGGTAATCATAGTGCATTATATAAATGTATCAAATCAGTATAGACACCCTAAACTGATACAATGTCATGTGTTAATTATATCTGAGTTACAAAGAATTTTTTTTTAATTGTAAAGAGAATAAAAATAGTTAGAATCCACCAAAATGTATGAATCCTGGTCCCTCAAGTCATTTTTTCCCCCAAACCTCTTAGAGTCAATGTAAGTATTGAGATCTACTTAGAATTTATTGTGTGCATTGTGTGTTTAATCATTCAGTTGTGTCCAACTCTTTGTGACCCCATGGACTGTAGCAAGCCAGGCTCCTCTGTCTGTGGGATTTCCCAGGCAAGAATATTGGAGTGGGTTGCCATTCCCTTCTCCAGGGGATCTTCCCGACCCAGGGATGCAACCCCATCTCCTGGACTGCAGGTGGATTCTTTACAGCTGAGCGATCGGGGAAGAATTTATTAGAGCTAAGTTGCCTTTGTCTTTAACTTTATTTCACTTTCATACAGGATTCTTTCTTGTAAAATTACTGTGAACCTGCACCTTCATGGGGAGAGCCTGCAGTGCGATCCCGGAGCAGGAAAGGAGGAAGAGGAAGAGAAACAGGAGCGGAGAGAGAGCAGGCAACAGAAGTCACTGAGTTGGATGCTGCCACTGTGGTTCCTGGCACTGGATTTGGTGAGTCCTCACGAAATGCATATGTACAAAGATCTTAATGACCCAGATAACCATGATGGTATGCTCACTCACTTAGAGCCAGACATCTTGGAGGGAGAAGCTAAGTGGACCTTAGGAAGCATCACTACGAACAAAGTTAGTGGAAGTGATGGAATTCCAGCTGAGCTGTTTCAAAATCCTAAAAGATGATACTGTGAAAGTACGTTCCTCAATATTCCAGCAAATTTGGAAAACTCAGCAGTGACCACAGGACTGGAAAAGGTCAATTTTCATTCCAATCCCAAAGAAGGTCAATGCCAAAGAATGCTCAAACTACCACACAACTGCATTCATCTCACATGTTAGCAAAGTAATGCTCAAAATTCTCCAAGATAGGCTTCAACAGTACGTGAACCAAGAACTTCCAGATGTTCAAACTGGATTTAGAAAAGGCAGAGGAACCTGAGATCAAATTGCCAACATCTGTTGGATCATAGAGAAGCAAGACAATTCCAGAAAAACCTCTACTTCTGCTTCATTGTCTACACTAAAGCCTTTGACTGTGTGAATCACAACAAACTGTGGAAAATTCTTAAAGAGATGGGAGTACCAAACCACCTGACCTGCCTCCTGAGAAACCTGTGTGAAGGTCAAGAAGCAATAGTTAGAACCGGACATGGAAAAATGGACTGGTTCAAAATTGGGAAAGGAGTAAGTCAAGGCTGTATATTGTCACACTGCTTATTTAACCTATATGCAGAGTACATCATGCAATATGCCAGGCTGGATGGAGCACAAACAGGAATCAAGATAGCTGGGAGAAATATCAATAACCTCAGATATGCAGATGACACCACCCTTATGGCAGAAAGCAAAGAGGAACTATAGAGCCTCTTGATGAAGGTGAAAGAGGAGAGTGAAAAAGCTGGCTTAAAACTCAACATTCAAAGAATGAAAATCATGGATTCCACTCCCATCATTTCATGGCAAATAGACGCGGTAACAATGGAAACAATGAGAGACTTTATTTTCTTGGGCTCCAAAATCACTGCAGATGGTGACGGCAGCCATTAAATTAGATGATGCTTGCTCCTTGGAAGCAAAGCTATGACCAACTTAGACAGCATACTAAAAAGCAGACATTACTTTGCCAACCAAGGTCTGTCTATACAAAGGTGTGGTTTTTCCAGCAGTCATGTATGGATGTGAGAGTTGGATCATAAAGAAGGCTCAGCACCGAAGAACTGATGTTTTTGAACTGTGGTGTTGGAGAAGACTCTTGAGAGTCCCTTGGACTGCAAGGAGATCCAACCAGTCCACTCTAAAGGAGACCAGTCCTGGGTGTTCATTGAAAGGACTGATGCTGAAGCTGAAGCTCCAATACTTTGGCCACCTGATATGAAGAGGCGACTCATTAAAAGAACCCCTGATGCTGGGAAAGATGGAAGGTGGGAGGAGAAGGGGAGGACAGAGGATGAGATGGTTGGATTTCATCACTGACTCAAAGGACATGAGTTTGAGCAAGCGCTGGGAGATTCTGATGGACAGGGAAGCCTGGCGTGCTGCAGTCCATAGGGTCACAAAGAGTTGGACAGGACTGAGTGACTGAACAACAACAACCTGAAGTGCATCTCAGAGCTGTCTGCTGGGGACACGGGGACCACCCATCGCCCCTTGTCCAGTGAAGCATGCACTCTCTGACTGTTTCTGAGCTGCCAAGGGTGAGTGCTGAGCAGGTCCCCATGCATCACTCCTCAGCTCCCCGACGCCAGTGGAGACAGAAAGATCCCAGGTTTTTCTGGAGATTTCCTGGCCCACCTAGTGGGGCTGGGAGGGTTTTTAAATGGGGAGAAGTGTCCAGGGCACTGGGAGTCTATGCCAGCTAGCCAGAGAGTCTTCCAGGAAGGTATTTCAGGGACCAAGGGAGCTCCCACAAGTGAAGACAGAGGAGACTGCGGTGGCAGGCGCTAGAGTAGACAAACCCCTCCTAACTACACTCAGAAGTTTCTCAAGAAGGAAAGTGCCTGGTAACAAGAAACAGAGCCTTCCCTGGAGTGTTTCGTGTGGGGGTCTTCCCCTCTTCCAGTTGCAAAACATTTCCTAAGAGGGTCTCGAGGGACCCATGTTCACCCCTGCAGGTTCTGAGAGCCGTGTGTCCAGAGCTGCTTGCTGGCCTCTTGGAGGCTGTCCTCCCTGAGGGCTGGAGGGAGGACAGAATGGCTCGAGGACACTCACTGGATTTAGGGCCACCTTCATTCAGTATGATCTTATCTCCATCCTTAAAGACCCCATGTCCAAATAAGATCCGATTCTGTAATTCTAAGTAGATGTGAATTTAGGGGGAATACTATTCAAACCACTACACCCAGCATTGGAAAATTAGATTTTTCTATTTAAAAAATGCCATACTTTTGGAAAGGAGAAGACAATGGCAACCCACTCCAGTACTCTTGCCTGGAACATCCCATGGACGGAGGAGCCTGGTGGGCTGCAGTCCATGGGGTTGCTGAGTCGCACACGGCTGAGCTACTTCACTTTCACTTTTCACTTTCATGCACTGGAGAAGGAAATGGCAACCCACTCCAGTATTCTTGCCTGGAGAATCCCAGGGACGGGGGAGCCTGGTGGGCTGCCGTCTATGGGGTCGCACAGAGTCGGACACGACTGAAGTGACTTAGCATACTTTTGGAAATAGGTCAAGATGGGATTCCAGTCCCTGGGGTATAAGCTGGAACCGCCTCCTTTGGAGGGGATGTTTTCTGGTTTGTCATGGTACCTGCCTTTCCGAGGAGACATACATACACACCTTTGGCCAGGCTGGTTACAGCATTTACATCATCTGCCTGGACTGGGCAAGTTTCCAGTCCTCTATGTGACAGAATTCACTTGATAGCAGAGAATGACTATTATGGTTCATTGTGGCCAAAATGAAACAAAATCACCTCTCTCAAACAGCTGCTGCTGCTGCTAAGTTGTTTCAGTCATGTCTGACTCTGTGCAACCCCATAGATGGCAGCCCACCAGGCTCCCCCATCCCTGGGATTCTCTAGGCAAGAACCCTGGAGTGGGTTGCCATTTCCTTCTCCAATGCATGAAAAGTGAAAAGTGAAAGTGAAGCCACTCAGTGGTATCTGACTCTTAGCAACCCCATGGACTGGAGCCTACTAGGCTCCTCCATCCATGGGATTTTCCAGGCAAGAGTACTGGAGTGGGGTGCCATTGCCTTCTCCGTCTCAAACAGCACATCAGTATAAAAAGTAGTCATTCACATCTCTGTCTTTAGAACCTTCTTAACAGTGGCTCACAAGTTTAGAACATACTCCCTCGATGGATTTCTCTGTTTGGGGCAGACAATTCATATTATGGACATTTGTATCATTCCAGTGAAGTAAAGCCACTGCTTTACTCTCTTTATCTTACTCATTAGCCCAGATCACTCCTACCTCCTGGAGAGGGAAAGTCCATCCACAAGACGGATTCTGTGTGGTCTTACTTTTTTGTCCTTGGTAAGAAGGAATCTGACTCATGTTGCTCATTATGCTGCAAAGATTTAGTCCTGGAGAAATAGGTTACAGTCATGAAGTTATAAGAGACATAACTCATTGGTTTAAGGATATGAAAAACCCAGACATGAATTGCAAGTATGGCTGGATCCAGCAGCTCACATTATGTTGTCAGGACTCCAACTCTTCCCATTTTTTGGATGTGGTTTTATATGTGTTGGCATCCCTCTCAGATCATCTTTCCCCACAAGACTGCAATAGTTCCTGATCCCTAGGAGCTATATGCTTTCATTCTACCAACTTTAAGTCCCATGAAAATAGGGTTTCCGTTTCCCAAAATTCCACTGAAAGTCTTGGAGTTGATCTCATAGGCTTTACTAGCAGGATTACAGACACATGTCCATCACCGTGGCCAGGATGGTACAACGCTTTGATTGCCCAGGACTGCATCTCATGCCACCTTGGAGACAAGGTCAGACTCAGCTCCACCAAACCACACAAATAAGGACTGGGGGAGTGTGTCTCTCCATGAAAAGTCTGAGAGGCACAGGAAGGGGAAACAAATTCAGCAAACTAATAAGTGTTATATATTATTACCCATTTTATCTGTTTGGACTCTTTTAGGACTTGAGCCCTTCACCCAAGTTCAGCAGTCAATACTCTACAAAGACTTTATTCATTTTATTTATTTTTAAAATATTTATTTATTTATTTTTGGTTCCATCAGTCTTTATAAATAAATACACTTATTTATTTTTTGTTGCTGCATGGGTGTTTCTGTAGTTGAGGTGTGTGGATTTAGTTGCCCCAAAGCATGTAGTTAGTTCCATGACAAGGGATCAAACCCACATCCCCTGCACTGGAAGATGGATATTAACTATTGGACCAGCAGGGAAGTCTCCTACCCATTTTATTAACAGATCAGATCAGATCAGATCAGATCAGTCACTCAGTCGTGTCCGACTCTTTGCGACCCCATGAACTGCAGCACGCCAGGCCTCCCTGTCCATCACCAACTCCCGGAGGCCACTCAGACTCACATCCATCGAGTCAGTGATGCCATCCAGCCATCTCATCCTCTGTCGTCCCCTTCTCCTCCTGCCCCCAATCCCTCCCAGCATCACAGTCTTCTCCAATGAGTCAACTCTTCGCATGAGGTGGCCAAAATACTGCAGTTTCAGCTTCAGATCATTCCTTCCAAAGAAATCCCAGGGCTGATCTCCTTCAGAATGGACTGGTTGGATCTCCTTGCAGTCCAAGGGACTCTCAAGAGTCTTCTCCAACACCACAGTTCAAAAGCATCGCGCTCAGCCTTCTTCACAGTCCACCTCTCACATCCATACATGACCACAGGAAAGACCATAGCCTTGACTAGGCGAACCTTTGTTAGCAAAGTAATGTCTCTGCTTTTGAACAGGCTATCTAGGTTGGTCATAACTTTCCTTCCAAGGAGTAAGCGTCTTTTAATTTCATGGCTGCAGTCACCATCTGCAGTGATTTTGGAGCCCAGAAAAACAAAGTCTGACACTGTTTCCACTGTTCCTCCATCTATTTCCCATGTAGTGATGGGACTGGATGCCATGATCTTCGTTTTCTGAATGTTGAGCTTTAAGCCAACCTTTTCACTCTCCACTTTCACTTTCATCAAGAGGCTTTTGAGTTCCTCTTCACTTTCTGCCATAAGGGTCATCTGCATATCTGAGGTTATTGATATTTCTCCCAGCAATCTTGATTCCAACTTTTGTTTCTTCCAGTCCAGCATTTCTCATGATGTACTCTGCATATAAGTTAAATAAACATGGTGACAATATACAGCCTTGACGTACTCCTTTTCCTATTTGGAACCAGTCTGTTGTTCCATGACCAGTTCTAACTGTTGCTTCCTGACCTGCATACAGATTTCTCAAGAGGCAGATCAGGTGGTCTGGTATTCCCATCTCTTTCAGAATTTTCCACAGTTTATTGTGATCTACACAGTCAAAGGCTTTGGCATAGTCAATAAAGCAGAAATAGATGTTTTATTTTTTTCTGGAACTCTCTTGCTTTTTCCATGATCCAGCGGATGTTGGCAGTTTGATCTCTGGTTCCTCTGCCTTTTCTAAAACCAGCTTGAACATCAGATAGTCTTGCCTATATTGCTTTATCTTACTGTCTAAACAAGGTCTCCCAAAACTGAACCTTGCATCCATCTCATGAGTTGTCATCAGAACTAAATGAGATATTTTAATCAAAACAACACAACTCAGAGGCTCAACCCAAGAGACGATTGCCCACCCTCATGCTGTAAACACCTCACCTCATCCTGATTCCATCTACAAAGACCCTATTTCCAAATAAGGTCATGTTCACAGGTCCTAGTGGGGAGGACTTGGATATCTCTTCTGAGGGATACCTTCCAACTCATGACACTGGGTATTATTTATTTAATGTATATTTTTAAGCCAACTCTTTTTCCTGCCTAAGTGAGAGTGGGCAGAGAGCTGGTGGGGAGTAGATTTTTAAAACAGATTCCCTGCAGGTTAGGGGTGGATCACATCCCACTTTTCCACTTTCTAGGTGAGGGAAGAAATATGGCTTTCTCTCTGAGTGCTTGTATCCTTTTCGGTATGATAACTGCATCTGCCTCATAATCTGGTAATGAGAATTAAATACAGGAATACATACACAGGCCCTAACTGGTGCCTCACACACAGGAGAGGGAAGCTCTGGTCATCATAGGATTTGTTGTAAAAGGAAGTGGTATCATTGCCTCAGATGGCAGACCACAGCCTGGTACTACCAATGAAAGGGAACCACTGAGGGACTTCCCTGGTGGTCCAGTGGTTAAGTATCAGCCTTCCAGTGCAGGGATGCAGGTTTAATCCCTTTTCGGGGAACTAAGATCCTACATGCCTCAACAGAGAGAGCTTATGCAGCGCAACTAAAACTCAGTGAAGCCAAAATTAATTTAAAATAAGTAAAATGCAATACTGGGACTTCCTTGGTGGTCCAATGGTTAAGAGTCCATCTTCCAAAGCAGAAAATGCTGGTTCAATCCCTGGCCAGAGAGTTATAATAAGATCCCACAAACTGTGGGGCAACTAAGCCAGAGTGCCACAACTAGAGAGAAGTCTATGTGCACTGCAGTGAAGGCCTGATGCAGCCAAATAAATATGTCTATATACATATATTGACTTTAAAAAAAGAAAGTGAATTGAAAAGTGAAAGTGTTGTCACTCAGTTGAGTCCAGTCCTTTGCAACCCCCTGGATTATAGCGCAACAGGTTCCTCTGTCCATAGAATTCTCCAGGCAAGAATACTGGAGTGGGTTGCCATTTCCTTCTCCAGGGATCTTCCCTACTCTGGGATTGAACCCAGATCTCCCACATTGCAGGCAGATTTTTACTGTCAGAGCCACCAGGGAAGCCTCCCTCACCCTGAAAGAAAAAGGAGAACCTTCAGATTCCACAAACACAGCTGCATGCTGTTGCCTGTCAATGGCTCAGGCCTTAAAACAAGGCAGTGTTTTAAGAGGTAAAGCATGGTGAAGCAAGCCAGCACCCACTGAGGCTGCCTCTGGGACGCGCAGGGAGGACTCAGGTGGCAGTACTTTTCTCAGGATCTGGTCAATGTTGTTTTGTGCTTAGGGTCAGTCAGGGCTGGGGCAGTGGTAAGCTGTGGCTGCGGTGAGGTCCCCCCACAGGCTTCATTCTGGAGATTATGAGAATGGTGTCAGACACCCTCAGGGCAGCCTCGCCAGACCAGCAGCATGCCCACATGCCAGGACAGGCTTAGCCATCTCCCTGGAGATGGTCCAGCTGCTCCAGGAAAGGGTAGGCCTGGCTCACCCCGGAGGGTTGGGGGTGCTTGGTCTTCAGGCCCCAGCGGCAGCCCTGGCGGTGATGTCAGCTGTTGAAGCTTGTGAAACAAAGGCTGTCTTTGTCTCCAGATTCTGCACAGACAGCAGGACCTGCCAATAGCAGAGCTTAGCGACTGCCTCTTCTCACACACAAATACACACGCATGCATGCATATGCTGATACACATGCATACACATAGTCATGTATGCATGTGCACACGTGTGTGTGTTAGTTGCTCAGTCGTGTCAGACTCTTTGTGACCCCATGGACTGCAGCCCACCAGGCTCCTCTGTCCATGGGATTCTCCAGGCAAGAGTATCGGAGTGGGTTGCCATGCTCTTCTCCAGTGGACCTTCCCGACCCAGGGATCGAGCCCAGGTCTTCCTACATTGCAGGCAGATTGTTTACCATCTGAGCCACCAGGGAAACCTACATGTAAACATTCATGAACAAAAACACACATATACGCATATGTGAATACATATACAAAAATGCATACACGTACACACACATATCCAACTCATGTATGCACACATGTGTGCACACAATACAATTATGTGCATGCAAATACAAACTCATATGCTTGCATGCATACATAAACATATTCATGCGTGTGTGTACACATGCATGAACGAATACACACATGTATACAAGCATAAATACATGCACACAAATGCACACACAAGCATACAACAATCTCCTGTATGCATGCACACGTGCACAACTAAGTGTGCACAAACACAAGTCAGCTTTAGCCTCTGGCTCCCACTAGCTTCCGCATCAGGGAAGCCGTGCCTGGAGCAGCAGCAGGAAAGCAGGTGAAGATCACGCCTCCTGAACCTGGTGGGAGGCGGTTGGAGAAAAGCAGATAAGGGAGAACGGAAGGCGTGAAGACTGGGTGGAGTGAGCACTGGTTTTGCGTCTCAGATGATGTTACCCTTTTCTCTAATAATTCACCTCCCTTGGGTTCCTAAACTTTTCATTCCTAACTTTCTTCTAGATAAGGGGCTTCCCTGATGGCTCAGCGGGTAAAGAATTGGCCTATCGCGCAGGAGACGTAGGAGACGGGGGTTTGATCTCGGTTGGAAAGATCCCCTGGAGGGGGATATTGCAACCCAGTTCAGTGTTCTTGCCTAGAGGATCCCATGGAGAGAAGAGCCTGGCGGCCGACAGTCCACGGGGTTACAAAGAGCCTGGCACGACTGAGCTACTAAGCATGCATACATTCCTTCTACATGGAAAGCTCCTCCCTTTTAAATTACACAAATTATACAAAATTCCATACTTGAAAAATAACACACAAACTTAGAAGAATAAAGCCCCCATATTCCCACCATCCAGTGATGGGAACAGCAATTTACCAAAACCCTCAGAGCATCCGTGTGCCCACAACCCCCGTCCCGGGTCCTCCTCCACTGTCAGTTCTGTGTTTATCACTCTTTATTGTCCGCATGTGTATGTACATTGCTTTTTAGTTTCATAAGCATTTAAGTTTTGCATAAGTCAAGTCACCAAATGCTTCAGTTATTTCACGTATGAGAGTCAGCTCTGTTGATGTGGCCATTCATTCATTTTCACTCAGTATTCTTTTTTTCCTTTTTTAAAAAAGACTGAAGTACAGTTGATTTACAGTGTTGTGTTTGTTTCTGCTGTGATTAGTTATACATATATGTATAACTGATAAGCTATGCATATATGTAACTAAGTATGTATGTCAAAGTGATTAGTTACACATATATGTAAATATTCTTTTCCAGATTCTTTTCCAATATAGGTATTGAATGTAGTTCTCTGTGCTCTACAGTATGCTTAGTATTCTTTTAGACTAATTTGCCAGAATTTCTTTATCCAGGCTCCAGTTAGTGGCATTTGGGTGGTCCCAGTGCCACTCCAGTACTCTTGCTTGGAAAATCCCATGGACGGAGGAGCCTGGTGGGCTGCAGTCCATGGGGTCACTAAGAGTCGGACACGACTGAGCAACTTCACTTTCACTTTTCACTTTCATGCATTGGAGAAGGAAATGGCAACCCACTCCAGTGTTCTTGCCTAGAGAATCCCAGGGATGGGGGAGCCTGGTGGGCTGCTGTCTATGGGGTCTCACAGAGTTGGACACAACTGAAGCGACTTAGCAGCAGCAGCAGCAGTGTTTTGTAATTGTGAGCAGAGCTAGAAAATACTGCCTTTATTATATTGATGCACCTATAAAATCCACTCAGAAGTTACTTTTGAAAATATAACAATGCTGCCTAAAACATGCGGGTTAGATGTCTGTGTCCATGATAGGAAAAAATGTTAAATTCTCTACATTAATTTTTAAAAGTGTAGGCTTTCCCTGGTGACACAGTGTTTTGGAATCTGCCTGTGAGTGCAAGGGACACGGGTTTGATCTCTGGTCCAGGAGGATTCCACAGGCTGCGGAGCAACTGGGCCCATGGGCCACAACTATTGAGCCCACACCCTAGAGCCTGAGCTCCATCCGCAACACGAGAAACCACCACGGTGAGAAGCCCGAACACAGCAAGGAAGAGCAGTCCCGGGTCACCACTAGAGAATGCCTGTATGCAGCACTGAAGACCCAGCACAGCCAAAAATAAATACACATTTTTAAAATGTATGTTACATTTTGTATGAATGCTTTATATTAACTGAAAGATAACAGAAGCAGGTGAATTATTCTCGGTGCCCGTATTGAAGAGGGTTCTCCAGAGACACAGAATCAATGATGGAATTGATATATTAACTGATTGAACCAATGACTGATTGATATATTAACTGACTGATTACAAGAAATTGGCTCATGTGATTATGGAAGCTGAGAAGTCCCACGATTTGCCATCTGTAAGCTGGAGACCCAGGAAAGCCAATGGTGTAATTCAGTCCAAGTTCAAAGGCCTGGGGAACAGGAGAACAGATGGTGGAAGTCCCATTCTGAGGGCAGAAGAAAATGGATGTGTCAGGTCAAAAGTCAGGCAAAGGGAGAGAGAGGGAAGGAGAGAGGAAGAATGAAAAAAGAGATGGAGAAGGAGAGAGAGAAGGGCAGAGAGAGAGAGAGGGAGGGAGGGAAGGATGGATGGAGGGGAAGAGAGAAAGAATATTTTCCCATCCTCTGCGGTTTTGTTCTATTCAGACCCTCCGTGGACTGGGTGATGCCCTCCCAGTTTGAAGAGAACCACCCACCTTATTCAATTCATCCATTCAAATGTTAATCTCTTCCAGCAACACCCTCAGAGACACACCCAGAAAGTATTTAACCAGGTATCTGGGAAACCCAGTCAAACTGACCTGTGACATTGACTACCACAGTACATACTCACATCCTTCTATTTATTTCTTCGTCACATGTGTCCTGAATACTATGGCCCAGCTAGTTTTCTGAAGAAGACAAAAGATTTTTTTAATATAATCAATCCAAGCTCAGAAACAAAGCTGTGGTTTTTTCCCCCTAAGATGTTGAACATTGCAATTAATAATAAAATTTTCAGTCCAAATATTTTCACAGGCAATGTGCTTTTCGCCTCCCTTTGGAAGACCTTTCTTTGACAAATATTTTTACCACACAAAACCTATCAAATGAATGACCTCTCCTTAAGGTTTCTTTTAATATTCCACCACATTTAGAGCCTGCGAAATTGCAGGCTTTCTCAATCGTACTCCGTTGTGACCCAGAATATCAATTTCTCTAATTAAATAGAAGAACTCTATCTCAAGATTCTCCTTCCAGGTCAGGATCCTTCAAAGTGAAACCCTCCGATGTTTCAAAATTAAATCTTGCCTGTGGGGTTGCACCCTTATTGTTTAATTTGCTCTGCTAATCACGTGCCTTCACAGGGCATTTTCCTGCTTCCCCACCTCCCACCCGCAGTGGCTGCAATTGCTAAAAGCTAGTTTGCGATACTTCATTTGTTTGAATACTCTGATTTCAGAGTTGCATCTGGTTTTGAAAACAGAATCTCGAATTTTTACAAAACAGTTTAAGGCCTTCATAGGCAGATGAATTGATAAAGCAGTTCTCCAGGGCTTCCTTGATAACTCAGTTGGGAAAGAATCTGCCTGCAATGCAGGAGACACCAGTTCAATTCCTGGGTCGGGAAGATCCCTTGGAGAAGGGATAGACTTCCCACTTCAGTTCTTGGGCTTTCCTTGTGGCTCAGCTGATCAATAATCCGCCTGCAATGCAGGAGACCTGGGTTCGATCCCTGGGTTGGGAAGATCCCCTAGAGAAGGGAAAGGCTACCCACTTCATTATTCTGGCCTGGAGAATTCCATGGTCTGTATTGTTCATGGGGTTACAAAGAGTTGGACATGACCAAGTGACTTTCACTTTTTCCAAAGACTCAGACATCCTAACATCGGATGAAACAGTGGCACCAGACAGACCGTGTGTTCTGCATTGGTGAATTATTCTTACTCAGCTCGATGTCACTGAGGTTTGCTTACTCTGAATATATAGAAATATAGCTAAGCACTTACAACTAGAGCTTGGTATTAGTTATCAAGGGCTGCGTCACAGATTACCCCCCAAACTGGACCATTTAAAACAAAACACAGTTGTTTGTTGCTGTTCAGTAGCCAAGTCATGTCCAACTCTGCGACCCCATGAACTGCAGCAGACTGATCCTCCTTGTCCCTCACCATCTCCTGGAGTTTGCCCAAGTTCATGTCTATTGAATTGGTGATGCGTCCAACCATCTCATCCTTTGTTGCCCTCTTTTCCTCCTGCCTTCAAACTTTCCCAGCATCACAGTCTTTTCCAATGAGTTGACTGTTCTCATCAGATGGCCAAAGTATTGGAGCTTCAGCTTCAGTCTTTCCAGTGAATATTCAGGGCAAAGTGATGTCTTTGCTTTTTAATATACTGGCTAGGTTTGTCATAGCTTTCCTGCCGAGAAGCAATTGTCTTCTAATTTCATGGCTGCAGTCACTATCAGCAGTGATTGTAGAGCCCAAGAACAGGAAATCTGTCACTGCTTCCGCCTTTTCCCCTTCTATTTGCCATGAAGTGATGGGATCGGATACTATGATCTAAGTTTTTTTAATATTGAGTTTTAAGCTGGTTTTTTCACTCTCCTCTTTCACCCTCATCAAGAGGCACTTGAACACAGTGGTTACGAGACAGTTTTGAGCCAGGCAGAGCTTAGCTGGGCCCTCCTGTCAGGTGGAAATGAAGGTTGGATGGGCAGATGACCCACTTCTAAGCTCACTCATGCAGCTCTTGGCAGGACCTCAGATGTTTGCCACATGGCTTCTCCGTAGGGTGTCCCAACCTGTCAGCTTGCTTCCCCAAGAGATGGAGATCAGGGAGAGAGGGAGCAGAGACAGAGAAACAGAAACTGAAAAACCAAAGTAAGAGGCACTTTTGCTACATTCCATCAATTAGATGGAAGTCCGTTCATCCACCCACACTTAGGGAAAAGAAGTACAAGGGCGTTGACAAATTGGTGGGAGCAGGGCTCACTGAGGTCCGCTGAAGAGGCTGCCTGCCTCAGCTTTGGCCTGTGCTGCTACGTTACCACAACCTCTGTTGTTGCTTAGTCACCAAGTCGTGTCCGACTCTTTGCACCTCATGGACTACAGCGCACTGGGCTCACCTGTCCTTCGCTATCTCCCGAAGTTTGATTACATTCATGTCCGTTGAGTCGCTGATGCTATGTAACCATCTCATCCTCTGTCTTCCCCTTCTCCTTTTACCTTCAATCTTTCCCAGCATCAGAGTTTTTTCCATTGAGTCGGCTCTTTGTGTCAGCTGGCCAAAGTATTGGAGCTTCAGCTTTTAGCATCACTCCTTTCAATGAATATTCAGGATTGATTTCCTTTAAGATCGACTGGTTTGATCTCCTTGCTGTCCAAGGGACCCTCAGGAATCTTCTCTAGCACCACAATTCGAAAGCCTCTACTTCAGTGCCAAACCTTCTTTATTGTCCAACGCTCACATCTGTGACTACTGGAAACCATAGCTTTGACTACACACCTTTGCTGGCAAAGTGGTGTCTCTGCTTTTTAACCCACTGTATACTACTGTTAAATACGCAACCTGATTGTACACAATTATGGATTGTTTATGCACTGTCATCCAGTCATGTTCTACTTTCTAAGTTTTTTTTAATTTAGTACACTATTGCTTTTTTCTCCCCTTTTTAAAAAAGTGAAGTATAGTTGATTTACAATGTTGTATTCATTTCCAGTATACAAGAAAGTGAATTCAGTTATACATATTTATCTATATTCTTTTTAAAAAATTTATTTTTTTAATTGGATGAAAATTGTTTTACAATATTGTGTTGGTTTCTGCCATACATCAACATGTATCAGCCATAGGTACACATGTGTCCCCTCCCTCGTGACCCTCCCTCCCACCTCCCAGCCCATCCCACCCCTCTAGGTTGTCACAGAGTCCCGATTTGAGTTCCCTGAATCATACAGCAAATATCCACTGGCCGTCTATTTTACATATGGTGGTGTGTATATTTCCATGCACTCTCTCCCTTCATCCCACCCTCTCCTTCCCTCCCTACCCCCAGGTCCATAAGTCTGTGATTGTGTTCTCATTGCTGCCCTGCAAATAAGTTCACCAGTATTGTCTTTATAGATTCCATATATATGCATTAATATATGATATTTTTCTCTTTCTGACTTATTTCACTCTGTATAATAGGCTCTAGGTTCATCCACCTCATTAGCACTGACTCAAATGCATTCCTTTTTAGAGCTGAATAATATTCCATTGTGTATATATGCCACAGCTTCTTTATTCATTCACCTGTTGATGGATATCTAGGTTGCTTCCTTGTCCTAGCTATTGTAAATAGGGCTGCAATGAACACTGGGGTACATGTGTCTTTTTAAATTATGGCTTTCTTAGGGTATACACCCAGGAGTGGGATTGTTGAGTCATATGGTAGTTTTATTTATAGCTTTTTAAAGAATCCCCATATTGTCTACCAGAGTGGCTGCCTCAATTTATATTCCCACCAATAGGAAAAGAGGGTCCCTTTTTCTCCATACCTTCTCCAGTATTTGTTTTTTGAAGATTTTTTTGATGATGGCCATTATCTGTGAGATGATATCTCATTGTAGTTTTGATTTGCATTTCCCTAATAATTGGTGATGTTGAGCATCTTTTCATGTGTTTATTAGCTCTCTGTATGTCTTCTATATCTTTATTATTTTTCAGATTCTTTTCTCTTATATATTATCACAAGACACTGAAGGAATTTCCTGGTGTCCAATGGTCAGGGCTCTGTGTCTTCACTACCAATGGCGCAGGTTCAATCCCTCGTCAGGGAACTAAAATCCCACAAGCTGTCAGGCATAATCACAAGCAAAAACCAAGATACTGAGTATAGTTCCCTGTGCTATACAGTAAGATCTTGTTGTTTATTTATTTTACACATAGTAGTGTACATATATTAATCCCAAACTCTAATTTATCTCCCCCTTGGTGATGGCACCCCACTCCAGTACTCTTGCCTGGAAAATCCCATGGATGGAGCCTGGTAGGCTGCAGTCCATGGGGTCGTTAAGAGTCGGACACGACTGAGCGACTTCTCTTTCACTTTTCACTTTCATGCATTGGAGAAGGAAATGTCAACCCACTTCAGTGTTCTTGCCTGGAGAATCCCAGGGACAGTGGAGTGTGCTAGGCTGCCATCTATGTGGTCACACAGAGTTGGACACAACTGAAGTGACTTAGCAGCTTTCCCTTTAGTAACCGTGTCTGTGAGTCTGTTTTCTATTTTGTTAATAAATTCATTTGTGTCCTTTTTTAGATTCCACATATAAGTGATATCATATAATACTTGTCTCTCTCTGTCTGAATTACTTTGCTTGATAATCTCTAGGTCTATACATGTTGTTGCAAATGGCACTTCATTCTTTTTTATGGCCAAGTAATATTCCATTACACACATATGCAATAGAATACATATATGTATGTATGTATGTAATGGAATATATATGTATGTGTGCATGTAATATATGTATGTAATGGAATTTATGTATGTATTATGTATGTAATGGAATATATATATAGTTTAAGTGACTCAGGTGTGTCCAACTCTTTGCAACTCTATGGACTGTAGCCCATCAGGCTCCTCCATCCATGGGATCTTTCCAGGCAAGTATACTGGAGTAGGTTGCCATTTCCTCCTCCAGGGGATCTTCCTGATAGAAGGATTGAACCCAGGTCTCCTGCATTGCGGGCAGACTCTTTACTGTCTGAGCCACTAGGGAAGCCCTGGAATATGTATATATTTATACATTTCACATCTTTTTTTAACCCCTCACTGCTAGGCTTGCAGGATCTTAGTTCTCCAACCAGGAATCAAACCCAGGCCCTGCCAATGAAAGTGCCAATTCCTAACCACTGGACCAACAGGAATTTCCTGTACTATATCTTCTTTATCCATTCATCTGTCAATGGACATTTAGGTTGCTTTTGAAAATCAGAACCTTGTACTACACTAAAATTTGTATTCATATTATTCTCATAAAAACAAATAACTTCAGTGTTGAACTTCTTGCTGAATTTAAAGTAGCACTGACAATCATACTAGATCTTCAACTAAACAAACTTCCAAAAATTTTGATTCCATGAATTGGATGAGAAAATTTGAAACAGATTTTTATTCGAAATATGATGTAAAATCATCATCATTTATCTGCTTGAGAAATTCATGTTCTACTGGAGAAGCCAATACAATACCCCTTAGTCCACTGTTTGAACATATGCAAGAAATGAAGGAATCAGACATGAGCAAGATTAAGTACTTCCCTTGTGGTCCGGTGGCTGACTTTGCACTTCCAATGCAGGGTGCTTGGGTTTGATTCTTGGTTGGGGACTAGATCCCACATGCTGCAACAAAGAATGAAGATGCCACACGCCACAACTAAGATCCGGCGCAGCCAAGCAAATAAGTTTTTTTTTTTTTTTTAATGAACAAATTTAACGGAGCAGAGCAGTTATTTGATTTAACAGAAATGTCATACTTCACAATGAAACAGCTCCATCTGGGGAAAAGAACATTTAAGGGACTACTAATATTTCAAAATCTTTATTATGGAAAGTGACAAACATACATATCTTTAAAAGAAAACGCTCATGTAGTCCAAACCTAGTGCCAACAATGATCATTTCTTGGTTACTCTGTTCCTTTATAACCTTGTC